>JARDYJ010000001.1:91424119-92024119 GCA_029215755.1 Spea hammondii | reverse complement strand
CCTTTTCTTTAAACACACGCACACACGCTATATGTCATCCTTGGCATCAGTTGGGTGTCAGCGGTCTACTTACCTAAAGTTTTTGCAAGGGATTTAACCCAACCTGGAAGATAAACCTTACAAAACCGGAGTCCCAGTCTACGAGCTAGGAGAAGACGTAACCAAGATCACTTAAAACACAGCAAGAACAAGTAAGTCAAAGACTTTGGGGATTTAATATATATATATATATATATATATATATATATATATATATATATATATACACACATATATACTGTACATCTGTGCAAGGGGCGGGCAACAGCATTAGAAATATCTTGGCTAGCGCCTTGTGTCATTTGTCCAGTTATACGAATACATTGATAGAAGATAACAGAGATGTAGAAATTACGTTTAACGATGTAGTTCAACCACAAAACTATTTTATATATATATATATATATATACATATATATATATATATATATATATATATATATATATATAGACGGTATATTACCCGAGAATGTAATATGTATATATATATATAAAAGATAATATCCTTTTTTTCTCTTGCATATTAGCATTATACTTTTTCTACGTATCATCCATCTATAGATCTGTCTATCTATTCATCCATCTGTCTCACATACACAACATGCATGTCATGTTTGTGCTCAGATCGTGTTTGTCCTCCAAGTCTAGTGTCTACACTAATGATCTATTTTTCTCGCTATCTGAAGACAAACTTCATAAGAAAACGTTGGCCACCTTAGACAAACAGTTGCCGGATTGTTGTGAAGCCTGGGAAAATGCCCTGAGTGCAGCACGGAGCCCACCCAATTCATTGCAGACCCTGTGTCTCAAGAGACCTCTATCCCCTCAGACATTATTGTCATGCTAATTACACAAACTCTGAACTTGATTTTGAATCTCCCCTCTATTTTGGCTGTTTTTTTTTCTCTGGGAAAAAAAAATCCAAGCCTACAATGTGAAATTAATTAATCAGTTTTTTCCCCCAGAACCAGACACACAAAGGATGTATTTTATTAGGCTTAACTTTTTACAGGCTTACCCTATAGTCTAACCTGTGTTGCCCACAGAGCAGGACGAACAAATATTAGTTTGGGGGCTGCTGTAAGTATACATTTACCCTTTTTTGTACATAAATAAAATATACACAAAAAAAGTTACTATAGATTTTGGTGCTGCATTTATATTTTATGTTTACAATATCCTATAGCTGTTTATCTACGACGAACACATTACAGACAGTACACATTTTTTCTTTACATAATTTTTTTTTACATTTATTTACTTTAATAGAAGCAAAATAAAAAAACAGTATTATTGACAAGTGCAAAATGGTGTGCATTTGTATGTAAACTGCTGTGTATATCTATCTATCTATCTGCCAAAACAAAAAAACAAACAAACAAAAAAAAAAATATATATATATATATATGTTTTGTATCTATAGATAGATATACACACAAGGAGTATATGTAATATATATAAAATGGTGTAGCGGGTTTCGGTGCTATTTTGGACCAGTAATGGCAAAAGGAACAAAAGGCCCGATTAACCCATCATTAACCTTACCAAACCACAACTATTAATGGCAATAGTAAAATGCGCGTTGTTCTTTTCGTGTGTCTGTTTTTGCATACGAGTACTTGTACTATTTGTTTCATTTTCTTTAAAATCTAGTAACATATGTTTATTCTTGACCTTGCAAATTGTCAAATATTAAATTCAAAAGAATGTATATATATAGATATATATATTTATATATATATATATATATATGTGTGCGTGTGTGTGTTAGTATAAAATATATTAGTATACACTTAATATTACATAATGTACATATTGCAGTTTCTAGTCTTTAGAATAGGCATCCCTATAAATACATTGTAACCGAAAACCATACATTTCACGCGGCAAATGATTGACAGCAGCGCGGTTAACCCTTCCCTGCCTCGGTCTGTGAGGTATCTAGGCAGGGATTTGTAGCGTATTGCCCTCTCTTCAATGCCGGCGTAGTGTTATATATTGCGTGTCGGTTTCAGGCGCCAAGGAGTGCGTGTGAGGGAGAGAGAAACGTATGAGCTGCGAGAGCCATGTTCCTGACACACATGTTCCTGCGTGACACTAGCAGGACTGTATTCACCGTGTTCTCTTCCTCTCGTCCAGGTGGGCATTCCGAGCTCCGAAGGCACGGACACAATCCCGTATTTCCGGTACACGAGGTGCCAGCCGGGTGATACACTGGCAGCAGGTGAGTGCTTTTATTCGTGTGCTACTGTATTTCCTCCCCACCTATACAGCTGGCAGTCTCCCTTCCGTCTAATCTGCTTACTTTACAATAAATGCACAATGAATACGGCTAAATGCCACGTACTGCGAGTATGTATACACAATGTATACTCCAACACAGATGCAGGGGTTCATATGTTTCATCTCTCCACATGCCCACGTATGCCTTGATTACTTCCCTGCACATACCCCCCCTCCTCACACACCCCTCTCCTTCTCTCTCTCTCTCTCTCCCCCCTCTCTCTCTTTGCTCTTGCTATATTAATTTTAGCGGCTTATTTAATTATTATTTGATGTCACCGTATGCTGTAAAACACTATGAATGACTCTTTATACAATGCCATAGCTTTCGTGCCACCGTGCCACCTATTCACCCCCAGAGGGAATTATCTGGAAGCGGCAGGGCTCACGGTTGGGAACCGTGGGAATGAGAGAGGTTGTGGGGTGCTGATAAGTATGTACCTCTATGCTACACAGAGTTGGGGAAGCAGGATTTTTTTGTTGAGTATGTTTGATCTTTAACCACGTTGTGACGTAATTCTGGGTGTGGATTTCTGATCTCTGAGGTCATGGTGCCCTCTTTGGTTTCATAAGTAACTGTACAAATTTAACACTACTGGAAACACCCTACTGTGCCACTTCCATACAATGTGAGCACCTTGTCTGAATTCTGTTTGCATAATCTCTATCTATTCCCTCTACAGATAGCTATGACAATTTAATACACAAACATATGTGTGTTATTAATCTATCTCTCTCTCTATCTATCTATCTATCTATCTATCTATCTATCTATTTATATCTTTGAAAGCCACATTTGCATTTATTAATAATAATGATAATAATTATAATACTGTTTATGTTAGTATTGACCCATTCTTTCAGCAAACAAAATAATCATGAAAATATAATGTACACACACACATATATGGATATATATATATATATATCCACATATGTAATTATTTCTACACAGAGAGAAGCATAGATAAACAGACAAATAAATGCATTACATTAGTATGGTGGAACAGATGGAACAGCAAAATAATATTATAGTAGGAAATGTTACTTAAGGCCTTATTATGCATAAATATGTTGGGGTTTTTTTTAGATTAGATTTTACTATATTGTATTTGATCCAATAAAAGCCTCCATACATATTATTATATAAATGGAAATTGAGTAAGTCATATATAAAATTATATATATATATATATATATATATATATATATATATATATATATATATTAGGAAGTTGCAAGTCAATGTGTCCCTAGATGGTAGGAGAAGAACAAATAATTAGGTTTTTGTTTTTTTTGCTTGGCACTAATTTCCGTCTACATGTACAGGCAGGGGTTGTAATGGTTTGTTATTCTGTACATAATTTGTTATAAATAAAGTTGAGGTTGTTTGAGGGGCCCTTACAATTACAAAAGCAATCTGCTCCTGAGGTTTCTGCTAATGACAAGGGACAGTTTGGGGGTTTAACAATTTTCCCTGTCAGCTGGGCTAGGACTGGATAAGAGAACAATGCGTTACAGGCCTTTTTGCCGGAAAATGAACCCACCTTCAATTTTAACTCATTAAGTCCCATATTCTTTCATTAGGTAATATGAAGGAATTGCGTGCACTTAAGCCCTTTGCGTCATTTCATTTAGGAAATATCATGGAACCCTTGTGTTTGTTGCATGTACAATATCCCATATATGTAGATTGTAGCTGGGAATCTACAAAACCCTACAACCCTTAAAAACACTACACTGCTAACCTTATGTACATGGACCCCTTCTGTTATAGTTGGTGCATATTATGATTATTCCACGCGAAATGCGTGTTGCAACAAGACAGCTGACTACATTAAAATCTAAGGACTCTTTGGAGCCAAGGCGCTGGCTTGCTGCCACAAGTATATATAATATACAGAATTACGCCATTGCTAGTTTATGAATGGACGCTTATTGAAAAGGCGTGTTGGAGGGTTTAAATTGGTTCAGTTGCAGGCCTTTTTATATAGCTAATTTTGATAGGAAAATCCTACAGTCATACAACCTTGTAGTATATTTTCCACTTAAAAGAATGGTCCTAGGTAAAAAATCTATCCCTTGTGCAAAACATTGACATATAAATGTTATATGATGAGAAACTAAATATCTACATCCTATTTTTTTCTTATTTAAATATATATATATATATATATATATATATATATATATATATATATATGATTGGTTGCTGTCACTGTAGTTCTTTTGTTTGCATGTTGCTTACAAAAATGGTTAAAATGTTTCAAATTTCTATTTTAACAGTCTGGGAGATTTGGTTGCAGTAGGGAAAATTGATAAATAGACTTAGTAGGGCCAATTGAAGGTTGTTTTGGGCTGTTATTTTGGATTGTAAATCGATGTTAGAAATGTATACAAATAAGATAGGCGTTAGGTGCAGGCAGTGTGGTGGGAGCCAGTGTTGGTTCTATAATTAGAGAAGAAATGAGGTACCGTATTCCTCTGGTTATAAGCTGCATTTTTCAAAGATTTAATGATCGCAAAACTAATATAAAGCCTGTAATTAATGATGTTTATCATCCAGAAGGCTTCCAAATTTAAAGGTGTGGCTTTAATGTTGAGAGTCTACACAGCGCATCCTCCAAACGGAATACGTATAATATTGAGATCCTACGAGGATATCTCTCATGTGACCATTGATTCAGGATTTTCACAATTCTTTGTATATTTATCGTATAATTAAGAAAAAACCCATGGCAGTTCTGTATGACGTAATGTTATATCTTTTTTGAGTAGCCTGATTTTATGAACCATACAATTATTTTTCTCTTGTCTTGTGGATGGAGCTGCTGGTACTTCAAAAACCTCTATGTTTTAGTTATACATGCAGATTGCGTAAAAGGCAAATTGGCCACTCAGCGCCTTGATCCAGTGCTATTTTGTTTGGAATGCAGTAATTCTCTAAATATTTGTTATCTAAGATCAGAATAATGAGATTTGACATGACTTTTGGTCTTGAGCCCAGAAATATTGTGGATGTGAATTGGTAATTACATTTTTTTTTTCCTCTTTATATATGGACAGTGGTGGACCTTAACGGGCCCCATTGATTTAAGTGAAATGAGTTGCAGAATTGCCATGGAAGCAGATCGCGCTTACAATTGGTTTGTGTCTAGTTGTATATACAATGATGGCTCTCCAGCTTTTCCTGCTTCAGGACCACGGAGAGCGGCAGAGAGCTCTGTATGTTTTCTTGTGTCCTCACAATGCCTAGAATGTGGACAGTGCCAATTTGTCTTAACACTTTCAGCAGCAGGGTGGAGCGCGTAGCTTCTGCCACACGGTGCTGAATATTACAGCACTAGTCCACACAAAAGTAAATGGCTGTTATGCACGGTCAATTCATAGAATGGGCGCTCTGGGTAATTAAATGGAAACACGCCCTACCAGGCCAGTGTCTAAGAAGGATGAGCGCACATGGGATCCCAAGCGGCCAATTTCCTTGTTTTTTCTTTTATTTGTTTCTTAATATTTCAGTTGTGTCACACTGCGAAATTTGAAAGGGGGGGGGGTTCCATCACTAAATGCACTGCCTTGGGCCCGCCCGCCATACTATAATAATATGATAATCACTCTGTGCTGTTTACCGTACGAGTGGACATTCTTTTCACTATCATTGCTTGATTATGTGGAATTCGTGGTACAGACTGGAAATAAGGTTACAGAAGGTCTAAAATGGCAGCCTATGCAGCCAATGAGAGCAAGCTTACATGCATGTAGAGGCTCTTCCACATGTTTGACACATTAATGAATCTGACTTAATAATGTGTAATAGTAAACTGCTAGACCTTGTTAAAATCAGCACGAAACAACTAACTATCAGCCTGTGAAACGACAGATATCACCCTGGCACTACCCAAATATGTGCGTGGGCTAGACTAGTAGTCCAAAAAAATTGAATTTTTTACTATGAAAATATATTAGCATGAAATACATAATACATAAGAAATATATTAATACATACAACACAACTTATTGATGCAATGTTAAGTTGCATACTAGTTGGAAGAAAACACAGCAAGTTGTATCATTCAAATTTCATATAGATGTGTATCTCATGGGTCAATAAATGCTGATTAGAGCCCAGTATAGAGGACCATGTTAATTTTTTGACGGCGCTGTTGTGTTCGAGTGAGACCAAAGCCCCAATTACAGTCTCTATATTAAGAAAAATAAAACTACCAGGTCTGTCATTTTTTTTGTTCCTTTCCTTTGAACATTTAATCACATGAAAAAAACACAGAAATGTTTCTTATGTGTCACATGATAGGTGTTATGAATATGAAAAAGGCAAGGTTTTACTTGACGCAAGAATTATTTCTAGGGATGAGTATGGTAATTTGGCAGTACTAGGAATGATGCTTTCAATGATGCATTTAGTTTAAAAAAGTATTAAACTCAACAGAATAGGTGGAATAGCACCTTTAAAGATGTGATGTAACATATTCATTTAGGTTGAAAAGGGCCTACGTCCATCAAGTTCAACCCTTCTACCTATCCTTATTGATCCTTTTGATCCAAAAGGCAAAAAACAAACTTGTTGGCTCCAAAAGACAATCAGATTTCTCCTTGGATCCAGAAGATCTCAAATATTAATAATATATTCTATGTATGTTCTGCTTTTCTAAAATATATCCAGGGCCGGCCCAAGACTTAATGCCGCCTGGGGCGAAGTTTAAAATGTCGCCCCCCCGCCAACGCCGGGGGGAGGCGGCATTTTAAACTTCGCCAACGCCATTATCCACCCCCCTCTCTTTGTACTTACCTTTAGACAGTCCTGCGGCGAGTCTCCCTGCTCTGCCACGGTGCCGGCTTGTAATGCTGAGCGCCGGAAATTGACGTCACTTCCGGCGCTCAGCATTACAAGCCAGCACCGAGACTGAGCTAGAAGGCTCGCAGAGGAGAGAGAGGGGCGCCGAGCGGGTAAGCGAAAACCACTCGGTGCCCCTCTCTCTCTTCTGCTTAAAAAAAAAAAAGGACTTGGGGTGGGAAAGTGCCGCCCCTTCAAAAGTGCCGCCTGGGGCAATTGCCCCACTCGGCTCCATTGTAGGGCCGGCCCTGAATATATCCAGACCATTTTAAAGGTATCCATTGTATTTGAAAGTACCACCTCTTTTTGGCAGTGAATTCCATAACTTTTTTGCCCTTACTGTAAAGAATCCCTTCATTTGATATCTTTGAGTCTCATACTCCCATACTGCACATTTAATAACTCCACTAAATCATAGATTAGGATTGTCAAATTGCAGTCCTCACCAGGATTTAAAGAGCGAGGCATATTGGCAATGGCGCACTGCTTAGCAATTTTAGCATAGTTAATAGCTTCAGTAAATGTTAACTGTACACGTACTGTATAAACGACTCAATACTCTGTACCCCTTTATCCACTGTTCGGAAGGAACATACATACATGGCAGCAATGGCTGGGATATGTCCATTATCCTGCGCCATGCTCCTTTTTCTATGTGGCGGACAACTTCTTACAACACTAACAGGGAATTTGGAAAAAATTGGTCAACTGTCACATGGTTGGCACAAATATTAATTAATGTGATATACAGAATTTATAAGGGAATCCTTACATTATCCTTGTATCTATCTAATGGCCAAACGATAGGCCAGAAGACATTTTCTGCAGCTAAGTGTGCACTCACCTAATGTCATGAAAGCTTGAACTGATGTGGGACATTGGCGCCCCCTATTGCTTATTAGCTAACCCTGACTTAACCACTGATGTAAATAATAGATTTGCTTTTTTTTTTTAAACTATAATGGAAATCATATGACATGAAATATGGTGTAAATACAGTCTAGCTGCATATACATAAATGCATAGAAATATAGATTGGGATTTATTCAGTAAAGCATGAGTTGGCATAATGAGTTGTGGTTTCAACAGCCTGATTTCACTATGCTTTGTAAAGAGCCATCACTGACTTTCTTCTCTGCAAAAATGGTTGAGTTGGTCCTACATACAGCATTACTCAATCAGTGACGCGTCTTTCAAATAATCTCATTTTTTTAAATATATCTTACACAGAGCTATTCAAGCTATTTTTGGACCTGAAGCTCCCAACCGAGGTTGGGTCTTCATAATGTAAAGTGGAATCAGTCAAGGTATAACTGACAATTTAGTAACCATGGAGGGAATGGTAAACACATCGTTTCTAAATGTTTGGTTTACCTGTAGTCGGTTCATCCTTAAACTTGTGTGTGTTAAAAACGTCAGTCCTTATATAACATCGTAGGCTATCGTGTTGCGCTGCACTACACAATATTGCAACAACACATTCCCAAGCCATTATTCATCTGTAACCTTGCCCTCTGGAGACAAAAGTTAACCTCTCTATTCTATTCTATTTGGCTCTATTCAGCCAAAATCGTTGTCTCTTGCCCATTGTCTTCCTTAAGAATAGTTTAGGGTGAGCCCATTTGATATGCAATTCCAATGCCATATACAGAACTGGATATAAACTAGTCACAACGTGGAAAAATGCTTATTCCTCAAATGGTGTTTTTGTTAGAAAAGCAACTTCTGGGTTTGTATTTGTTGTAAAAGATTAGCCAATATGAAATATATATGAATTTAAACCTGGGCATACTCAGCAGTGACATTTCTTTAATGGCATGCTAAATACCTTTATGACATGTTATGAAATATAAATAATATTAAAATATCCAACCTATTTTTGAAATTTAAATAGCGTTGCGCCTCCAGGAAAAAAAAAAATCCATGATAGAACAAAAATTAGTGCATAGTATCATTTTTTATTTTTTTTTAGCTGAGCCAGTGCTTTTTTTTTATTTTACCCATTATCCCATATTCTATTTCTTCTCAAGTCAGGACCCCCTACAAGGGTGTTGCTCTTGAACTGATATATACTTTGAAAACCCTTAAAGACATTCCCACAACCTCCAAAGAGGTCCTGACCTCTGGTTAGCGCACCACTGCACGAGAATACAGGTCTATAGAGTTTTATGCTGAGGATTCATACCCAGTCACAGAAAAAGAATCAATTCAATAAGTATGGCTTTAACTATGGCTGCTACTTGTCAGGTACATTACAGTTTTAAGTACCTGTGGAAAATTAGTGTTCACTATTAAAATCTATACCTCAGATCTTGAAGGCTTACATTGTCTCGCCTACACTCCCCATACTTAGACTTGATCTACTCAGATCTAAAAGGCCTCATTGGTTCGCTTGCCTCTTTCCACCATCGTTTTTGAGCATGGTGTTGCAGATAACATTTATTTAAAAATATATTGCTGTTGGATTTCAGCCTGCTTTTAGATATCAAAATATTATCACCTTAAAGAAGAAAAATGTAACACTTAACACAGCATGTAAGCCTGCCCATGGTGTTAACACGTTAAATATAATTTTGGAGGGATTTATTGAATTTTTTAGAGCAAGCACAATTTTTATGAAAATTGTGTTTGCGCTAAAATGTATAAAATAGCATCTTTTCCACCAGAGTTTTGCTTTTCACTGATTTCTTATGAGTATTCAAAGCATTAAAAAAATGTCTAAAATATTAAAGAGGATATCATTCTATGCATTATGTGGTAATAGATAATGTAACACTCAGCATATCTTTTTTATTCTAATGAATAAAGCCGATAGATTGCAATGGAAAATGTAGATTAAGCGAAGACATATTTTGGTCCCGATTCAACCTTTCAATTATTTTAAATTATATGATAATAATATCAAGAACTATATATAGAGTCACACAGCTGCCTATGGCTTGCCTATCCATGGATCAGGCAACATGTTTACTGCTGGTGACACTGCAGTGTTATGTTGGTGGAATGACCTCTAGCCTCTGTCTGGGTTACCCTGCTCAGAATGGGGTCTTTTCATTCAAGTTGCCCCCAGCTTAGCATTATTCCCAAAACCTCCTTTCATTCCCAGACTTTCCCATCTCCAAAAAAAGGAAGGAAAGAGAAGCGCTTTTCCTCTGATCTTCTAGCTAACAGTTCTCTAGCAGTTTGATGGAGATGTTCCCATAATGCACCCAGATGACCATGCCTTTTCTCTTGAACTAACATTCAAAAAGCAGGGAGGGAGGGAGGTGGTATGGTAATATCAGAGGTTGTGGGGGAAGACAGGAGGAGGGTTAATTTCCTAGGGTCATTCTAGTTTCCCAAATGAAGCCACATTCATGGAAATGCATCCTCCCTTCTCTCATCAAGCCAAGATCTGAAGCTCCAACTTAGGCACCAACTTCCAATAAGGTATTTTCAGAACCCGTTCTAATTTTTGTGTGTGCTCATTGGTATCATTACTGTCTGGTTGTTTTATTTAACAAATATTTAGTGGGGGCATTATTTAGAAAAGTTCCCTTCCCATTTTAAAATTAACAAGCATTAGTACAATTAAATACATTTTACTATGAAAAGACATTTTATAATAATCGCCACTTTAGTTTTAAATGATAAATAGCTTGTTGTTATTTTCACCCTGAGATGCAGCGGTTGAAGTGGAAATCAGCTTAAATGCATTAAATGGATCCTAATGTGAGCTTTGGGATTTTAATGTGTTAAGTGTCTGAGTTGTGAAAAAATTGGGAATCTGATTTAGAATTATTTATTGTAGTAAACGGAATAGATTTATCGCAATGTTGTTATTTAAGTATCTTTAAAATACTTAGGTTAAATAAAAATGTTGCTTATTTTACATTTTTGTGGGCTTAGATCTAGAGGCATGGCCCTTTCCATAACGCATCATCAGAGCAATGGGTTGCAAGATTCAAAAACCAATGTTTAAAGAAAATGCAATTAAATGGACATCCTGTTCCTTCCCCAAAAGATGTGCAATGTGCTTATTCTCTGTTAATAAGGGAATAACTTAATTTTTATTCTTTTTTTCACATTATTCGAATATCTGTTTTAATACCTTTTTGTTTGGTGATTGCATTCTTCTGAATTTATGTTTTTATATTCATAATTTTGGTAACTAATCTGTGGTAAAGACAGACCTCAAATTTAAGTAATATGAAGCTTAATAAATTATTAGTTATAATATTAATAAGGCAAATAATGAAAAGCAGAGAATGCTTTAGTGGAGCATAAAAAAAGACTCAGGCCCTCTAGTTCCTGTACTGTATAATTCCCATATTATGGAATTTTATTATGTATTTATTGCCAGTAGTTAGCAATGTTTGTCGTTCATATGGGTGTTATCTATAACACCCAGATTTCAGTAACGGAGGGACAAAACAAGGGGTACTGCAGCTGGATATAGCTAAAAAAGCATTGGGAACAATAGAAATGACACAAGAACATACAAAAATGAATACATACGCCTACCATGATCTGTCATAGTTTTTTTTTACTCATTGGAGGATGATCGCTTACTAGCTAAACTTGGACCGGGTTACAGTATTGCATCTTTCTCAGCCTCCACGCACAACACAAGAAAGGCTAATGCAGAGTCACAGCTATCATTGATTAGCAAGGGTGATATAACTTTGGCCCGGTACCGTTAGGGGTTTCCCTGGAGGCTGCAGCTAATAAGAGACCCTGCAATATTTCTGTTCCATGGTCCTTTTTTTTTCTCCAGAGGCCTACTACTGTGTTGATATACCCGTATGTTATGTTACATGTATGCAGCTTCCACCAATCACTTTTGCATTCACATGTGCAACCCTCTGACAGGCCACATGGAGTACCTGCCCTCGAAATGTGAGCGCTAAAGTAAAGCAAAACAAAAAATTCTCTTCTCAGTAGAAGCCGCTCAATAAAGAGATCAGCCAAACATGGTATCTGAAGCCACCTACATTTTATTAGCTGCAATTGCTTTCAGCTGTATACTTTTGAGCCTATTTTGAAATTAAAGGCTCACTAAACTGAAAAATCTCAGATGCAAGATTCCAAGGATGATTGGTGGGAAATTTGGCCTCATATTAAGCTTAAAAGAGTGATTTTCTGAGGAGGTTCCAGCCAAGTTACCCTGTTTGCCCACCAAGCTACTGTTGGTGTTCAGTTTTTGCACACTGGATCACTTTGCCAGCTTATATATATACTATTAGAAGGAATACGATGAGATACAACCTGAGATTGTTTTATTAATTAAAAAGTCTCTTTTATTTATTTTTAGATGCATTTTTTTCAAGCAGTAGTTACAGATGGTTTTGTAAATGTGTTATGTGATACAAGAACACGGTACATAAAAGACCAAACATTTTAATATAATGATAAAAAGACGAAACAGCATGTTTTATGTGGTGAAAAAAGAGAAGGATGGTGCATGGTCAGGTCACTGCAGAAAGTGTTCTCAAGGTCAGACAGAGGGTGGGTAGAGAACAGGTGGAGCTCTGGGACAACATTGTAACGATTCTCCCAACTGCTAATTATATAATGTATCCTAATGGGCATTTATTTCTCATGAGACCATTGGTAATGATTGATGTACGTGCCCCTTCTTGCACACTCAGTCTGCAATGGGTGGCCCACCAAGGCACTGGTGTTTCCCATCACACAAAACCATCCATAAGTGCAACACAGACTGTTCACCAAGTAATAACGATGGCAGCCATCCCGCTCATGAAAGGTCTACGATCTCTGTTGGGTCAGACACACACAAAAAGAGGGATTTGGGAGATAAAAGTTTAGTCATTTAAAGTGAAATAAGGATATTTAACTTGTTATGGATTGTGATATCAAGCTATACGATTATTAAATTGTTAACTTACGACAGCAAGGCGGAATTCTTTCGGCTGCGAATCGGTTTCTGTCTTTGGTTACCTAGCTGTATGAGTATTCCTAATTTCATAAAGCTAGACAACCGAACGTATAAATCGATTCACTCTTCTTCTCAACCATCCAGATTCTATTTTCCTCAAAACTGTCCAGGATCTAGAACAGAGAAGAAATCTTATCTCCAAGCAACACATGGAACATGGTAAAGGTGGATGTGAAAACACAAACTACAGAGATACCCAGGCCTCCTTTGCAGTATGTGTGATACAGTGTTAGATATGGCTTATATGCATTGCCCTATATGCACATGTGTATTTATCATGTTATACAGTATATTTACTTGCCTTTGCTGATTTATCTCTATATGCAAACAGGCCTGAATTTGAATATGTGACCTAACATATAATGCTCAGTATGGCTCCGAGATTCCATCCTCTACAAGTAATTCAATGGATAAGTTGACTGATGCAGATTATAAAGGATGGAAATACTATTAGTAAAGACCATAGAAAGTGGACAGGCAGATTTCCACGCTCTGGTATTCTATGGGATATGTATCATTGTGTCAAAAATAAACCTTTTGCTATATTGAACGCAGGGGAGAGCAATTGCGGATAGTATGGACTTGGACATGTTAACAGTTCCAAGCAGGAACTTCTTTCAATCACTATGACAAAAGCAGTTGCAAAACCACCTAGTTATAACATGAAGAAAAAAAATCTACATCTGTGAAATATTATATATTATTACTTACAGGAAAGTAAGTAATGAAATTAATTCTCCCAACTATGAAGGGTTTGGTTGTTACCCTTAAACAGGTTCCACAGCTGGAGGTAGAAAAAGTGGTTAGTGGTGATTAATTTGTTATCACTGGAGAATGTTTTGCAAGAATAAAAAGTCCCTTTATTTGGGCAATGCTGCTTTGTCTTCTGGGTGGCTAGGTTCCACAGCAACATCAAGGTTAGAATAGAGAGTGACGATAGTTAGGATTTTCTGACCAGTCAGTGTGGAACAAGTTTTGGCTAGGCATTGAGGCTTGATGAGATAATTAAAGTCTCAATGTGAGACCTGAGTTGTAATTTAGTGTAGTACAGGTAAATGTGGAAAATAAGCAAATAAAGCATTTGTGGTCAGGTTAAGGGACAGAGATCAGGAACACATGGAAATAATAGTGTATCTGTTTTTAAGATGTTCATTATTATGCTGGGCAGCCAATCCAGCCTGGAGAACAAGCAGTCCATAGAGGTGTTTCGGGCATTGTGTAGAGTCATCAGCATAGTTAACTTGGTACAGCTACACCACTGCCTGTTAAATGAAAGAGTGATGCCTTATTTTTTCAGTAATATACCAATGCCCTCATACTTTACCCCATCAGCTGCTTTCGTTGCTGAACTAATATTTAAAAGGAAAATGCAATGGGGGCAAGCACGTGGAATCCCAGTGCGTATGCACTTCCCAGTGAAAGGCAGCTTCAATCGCAGGGAAACTTGGACAGCGACGCTAACTTAGTTGGCCTCACTTTTTTAAAAAAACATTGAGCAGGACTGCACCTTTTGAACATCAGTTTAAATACACTTTTGTTCCTGGCATTGTAAGATTACAAAGTGACGTGTTTCTGTTTGCCTGCAATGTCTGGTCAGTGAGATGAAGTTAAAAATGTCTTCTGTTGCCTGATTTCTCAAGGTAAACTGTTAGTATATGTGTAGTCAAGGTCATAGACATCTCCTTATTTATGTGTGTTTTTGATTGTCTTTGTTAGATGTGATGCCGTCTTGCAGTTTTAAGAACATTCTATTGGAACCTTTATGGAGATTCACCATAAGAGAATAGCCTATTTTTTCATTGGCATCCATTATATGACCAGGCTAATGTTTTACAATATGTCGCTGAAAGTGATAACCAGGAAGGCTCACCAAGGAGAACAAGGATATATTTTGAGGCACATCATAAAGAGTCTTGACTGTCACACTGGAAACCTATTGAGGTACTTTTAGAAGAATAAACGTGGTTTTTAGCTGCAATGTAGCCTGTAATAAGTCTGCTAAAGCATGAAACAATGTAAATAGTCAGCTGAAAATAGCAAAAAAGGTTACATATGTCAAAACAATGCAAACTGTTTAGCTGGGCTTATCAGACCCAGGAGATGGTGTCATTTACAATACTGTGTCTACTAGTAACACTGGTTCTATTGTACTTTATGTCTTATGCTGCTCAACAAAGGTGTCCTCCCTACAACTTAACAGGTGTAAATCTTTTTCAGATTTAACCTATTTGCGCAACAATGGTATTTGGAAAGACTGCACAATCTATTTAAGATTACACACTTAAAAGTATCCTATATATCTCCCCTCCACGTATATTCATAACCCTTGCCCTATATTAATTCTTAATACTATGACAGAGTTATGCTGATTCATTTGTAGGGAACTTGGTAATAGATATCCCAAAAGTATAGCGAATCAACTTTATATATAAGGGCAATAATTAACTCACATAACATTTCTAGTGTCAATTATTTAATCAGTTTATATTGTATTGGAGAATGGCAGAAATGTTACCTACACTTAACTGAATTAAATATTAGCTTGGTATATATTCCTTTCAGCTTTACAATAATAGAGACAACCTCCTGGCCAAATTGTGGTCAACATACATCCATGCATTGGTGCTCCACCATGAGCACCTCCCAAAAAGATGAATATCTATAGTATAGTATGAGCATGTGAACAGCTATCCTTCCTTTGCTTTATTTTGCCTTGTTTCCAATTCTCTTGTGGCTACTCACAATTAGAGCCATAGGACTATTCTGACTTAAAGCGGAAGACAAATAAGACCCATACCACAGGCCACTGCACATCAACAAGAACTTATTATTATTCAATAGCGTTGGATGCCTCACTGGTCTTGTGTGCCACAATGACCCCAACAATGTGAACATACCACAACAACTAAATGGCCCTAGTCTGTTGCTATGTGTCACAGAAAAAACATCAAACAGAGAGTACTAGGCAGAAATAGCCGTATACTGAGATACTGAATACCAATGACAACACATAACTTTTAACAAACAGATAACCAGATGAGTTTATTGTGGAATCTAGAATACATGCATAATATTCAACCATTATCCTTTTTAGAAGCACCGTGTTGTCATACGTGGCAAGAAAGCTCAGTTTGTACAATCGCCAGCATATCCAACACCTATATCCGTCTCTGTGCCAACTGTGCTCTTAAAGATTGATCAGTGATCACTGAGCGGTAGGCTAAAGTGCATGTTTTCTTTTTCCCATATAAGAATTTGTCCCTGCCATACATGTTTGGGGTATTTCTCATTCCCAGAGCTTCAGAGTCAATAATATTTAGCCAAACCAAGATAGAACTGTAGCAGTTTCTTGCAATCCCTACCACAGGTAACATGCTAAACATTCATATACTAGCACCCTCTCTGGAACTTCAGTTAGTTGTGGCTTTAAGGAGCTGCCCCCACTCGTCACTTCTGACAACTCAAAATCAATACATTTTACATCGGCTTTTCCTTACATGCCACAAGGGTAACATAGACAGGTCAATATCAAGCAAAAATGTCTGCCCTATGGAGGTGTTCTTTAAAAGGTTAGAGCCTATGTGATAGTAACTTATATTAGTTTGTCAATTTTGCCCTTAACAATGATCCAGCATGCTACAATTCATGTAAAACATAGAGATTTCTAGTGGGCTTTCTCAAATGAGTTTACCCTATTTGTTTCACAAGCACACTTCTCCACTTTAATGTATTAGGATTGACCCCTTACAGATGAAGTATGTTCCACCTCTTGAAAATGAACAAAAACCCCATTGAATTTATACCTGTCAGCCTGCGGCAAAAAGGGTAATAAAAAACTAAAAATGAAATGAATAGTTGAGTGTTCTTTATCACAGCCCTCCTTTCCGTTACTGCTATAGCATCCTGGATAAAATGTCTGCTGGAGAAAGTGCCATTGACTTCAGAAGTTCATTGTAACCAAACTAAGTCTCCTGGCAAAGCTGACTGTCTGTACTAGGTCTGCCGTAAAGTGAGCCCTCCTTTTCTGTTATGTGTGTGGTAGTCTTTTTGTTATGCCCAACGATGGGTGTTACAGGCAGAACCTTATGTGTATCTGTATTACACAAACACAATACACAAGGGAGTTCATTGGTAAAGATAGCACTGTATAAGGTGTATAACAGTAAGTGTACAGCCTTACTACTATCTGTTCTTTTGTGTATTCATTTAATTATCCATAAAAAGCTCCATAGTGCAAGATACATAAAAATGAACATTGTATGTATCTGAACACACAGAGCATATATATAACACTAGAGACATATCTGTGTCATGTTAACTTCAAGTTTTTCTGAGGCATAAATGTGTTCTTTCTCATCCTGACGCCTAAATCACCTGAAGGTAAATCCTGCAGTTGGTGGGACACTAATAATCTGTATTGAGTCCCTCCAGCTGGGTCCTTCACTGAAGAATTCAGTGAAAGCCTCTACGAGCTCATAGAATAGCCTCCAGATTGACCTGCTATCGCTCTGTGTTTGAGTTGTTTGCCCAGACATTCTGGACATACAGATTACTTCTGACAAGGGTCAACATACTCTTTGCCTAGTGTCCTAAACTCCAGAGGACACAGCAACACTATGACAGGGACATAGCCGGGGTAGAAAGGCAAAATGTAATTTGAAGGCTAAAACAAGTGGGATAGAAAGTGTGAGGTTCATAAACGAGACGATGGGACTGCACATGTCGACAATTACAAGAACGTAACATACGCTTACAGAATATGATCTAGTAACCTAGAACATAGATAACCCTGAAAACTAACAATGAATGATCCAGTTTATCATGTATTGTGAAACCCATGACTATGTTCACAGAAACACATTAAATAATGCATTATATAAGCCCTTTCCTGATTGTTTGGATTGGAGAAGCAAAGCAAGAACAAATATCACAGAGGGTCTAAATTGTCACAGTAGACAGGGGAAAGGAATGCGATGAAACAAGTGGATTTTGTCTGCTGTCACTTTCTGTATTTAGTTACTTCTGGGCCTCTGCTTCCGGATATTGACTCATCATCACAGAAAGAAAAAGATGTATTTATGATGAATGTCTAAAGCAAAGAGCGTATTCTTTCAAATAACCCTCCTCCAGGCTGGAAAAATAGAATCCTAGAGGTCATTTTAGAAATGTCCATTTTTTTTTTGGTAGGAAATAAAAACGTCTGTTTCTGAAAATGTGTCTTTATATAGATGATATTTATTTACTAGAGCAGATGAATAAATGATTTCCATCTTGTAGAAAGACATTTTGTATTTGTGTTTATAAATGTGTGGTTGCATAGGTGCCACTGTTATAAATGCTGTACCACAGGGTATATGGAATGAATAGAAATAATTTAATACATGTTTGTCTGCCTTATATCTACACTGAGGATACTGAACCAAAGATCTCCAGGTGGAGGGGAACTGATGGCCTTGTAAGCACAGTCCGTGAAGGAGCTTCGCTTTCATCTAGAAGGTGGTGTTTATAGGCAAGTTAAATTGAGCTCAATTGTGAAATAGTTCTGGCCCTAAGGAAGGATAGAAACGTTTGAGATAGGAAAATTAAAATAAACAAAGAATCATATCAAAATGTACGATGATGGTGAGTAAAATCTAGCCACATTAAAGAAAAAAAATAGTTTGGACGAGGTGAATGAGTTTACAAAAATTACATAAAACCTCAAGGAAGGCAGAAAGTAGCATAGGCGGCAAAAGTGAAATGTGGAGGAATACTAAGAAAAAAAATAAAAAAGGCAAATATGTATGGTAGCTGTACCAAGAGGCAGAGGTCAACTCTGTATTTTATTTAAAAAAAAAATCTAAAGAGCTGTGAAAATGGAAAATGAGAGATAGAACATGAGGTGTGGGGTGCAGATAGGTAGAAATGGAGAAACAAAATGCAAGGGACAGAAAGAAAGGGAAACTAGAGGAAGACAAGGCTAGAGCGGAAAAGAGGAGGATGAAGATTTGTGCCGCTGGCTTGTGTAGGATTGAATTCCCTTGTGGATGTCTGGTCCCTTCACATTCTCTCACCAAAAGGGGTGTCACAGGGACACTGAAGATAGGGGGTGTTAACTATATGCAGGATGCGCTGATGCAGAAAGGATCCCAGGGTGGGAACGTTCATAATCCTCCCCTAATTCCTCCTGACAGTTACTGGCTGTCGGCCCACCGCCTAACCTTCTCTGCAGAGAGGAGCATTAAAAGGTGTGTAATACCCCTGCTTTTGTCAAAAAAATATACATCACAGCAGTGGGGAAAGGTCAGGGGGAAATCATAGAGCAGGAAGAAGACATGTTGTAGCCTGTGCTCGAAGCAGCAGGCAGACTTCCCAACACCGTGCTTGGAATATATAATTTAGGGAGGCTCACAAATATATATATATCTGTTCACGTACATTTTGTTACAATTCCTTACAGTAATAATATTATATAATAGGATGCAGTCTAAAGGACATGTCGGCTTCTCACCTAGGTGTAGCTCAGCATTCAACATATAGCTGTCTGGTCAAATGGCGTACCATAAAACCTAATTTTATGTATATCATTAAAATATACTTAATGCATAAATGCAGTGGTATGGATAGCATAATAAAATATAAGGCTTATAGGATGGTAGGTTGTCTTCTATAGTGTTTGTCATAATCATAGATATAGTTTCACCCCATACCTCTAATAGTATGGCTTGTATGTACACGGCTGCGTGGAGGGCAAAGTATTTCCAATGCCAACCCTCAGGAGCGTCTCTAATGTGGGGCACAATGGGCATCTGCCCTGGACCAAGCCTTACATTAGCGGCATGCAGGAGCTATCCTTCAGGCTACCAGGGCCTGGAGGTGGAGGTCTGTGCAATCATTGGCACATACCTCTCCACTAATGTTTTCTGCCTTGTAGCCTGCGCATTGCATGCTGGTGCAGAATGCAGGAACATGAAGTCATATCCAGGTACATAGCAGCAGGAGGAGGAAGCATACTCAGGTACAATTAGGCTGGGAAGGAGGGCCCATGGGGGTGGAGCTTCACTGTTACTTGAGTGTAGTTATTTTGCAGTTAGCTCTAGAGCATGACAATCTGATCATATACTTTGAGACTAGAGAAAGGGAACCCAGAAAATTAGAGTGTTATGTATAATAATTCTGGATTCATATATATTGGTAAATGGATGTTACATGGGCGTCTTCTACTTAAGAAGTTTACTCAACAAATCATAAGGATCTGAAATATTGATGCATTATGCTATCCTTTACACCTATAGCATCCTGCACACCACTTAATATAAAGAAGGACCATGTATAGTTGAAATTATCTGTTACATAATAAACATGTATTGTATTAAAAAAAATCAACATTTATGGCCTTACAAATGATAAAGATGGCAAAAAAAGTTAAAACAAGTGAAAGCAAGAGAATAAAAAAAAAAAAGGGGGAACTGCAGGGATTCACAAATACACCAGGAGCACTGCGGGATACTGAATACAACCAGCACTGAGTAATGAGGTGTATTTTTAAGGCTCTCTCAAAGGGGGTTTATAGAATGAATGGGAAGAGGTAGGGAGGGGAGACGGTTAACTCTGCACTCCTCAGCCTCAATGGGATGCCCTGAACAGCTGTGAAAAGGGTCTCAGGGTTTTTCTCACGCCCGAACGACATCTCACCCCGCTGAGGTCAGCCTGGCTCACATCACTAATATATACACAGTCTGTGTCCCATATCAATGCCAGTCCACGGCTTGGTTTTATGCATATATGCTGAAAGACAAGTGACACTAATTTCTACTCGGCACACAATTCTTTTTTTCACACAAAGGACCATTTTCCATGGCATTTGCGTCCATCCCACTTCAAGTCTTCATGCAGGGAAGAGGCAAATAAAAATTACAAAATACTATTAGAAACCGATTTAAATTGTCAAATATAATTATATATTAGTGAAATTGGTACATGAAATAAAAAGAATTTGCAGTATTTTAAATTTAAATGTTTTTCTGGAGCTTTTGAATATACAACCTTGTTTGTTGTGGACAGCTATGTTAGCCCAGCGGCAATAAATACACAAATATTCCCATGTGTGGTAGTGCCACAATACCACATTTTTGTATATACATATATTAGTATATATATATATATAAATAGATATACAATATAAATATATATATTTATCTGTACTCTCTCTCTCTCTCTCTCTCTCTCTCTATATATATATATATATACACATCATGTTATATCCATTTATTGGTACATCACTGTGTTAGAGGAAAAATGGTTTCGTGTAAATATGGTAAGTGTTTAAGGTTAATTGGGTTGTTTGAAGGTGTGTTAAACAAAATTACTTTGTTAATGAACTGCAAACAATTGTGATTGTAATATCAATTACGCTAGTATTTTTTTTATTGTGCCAGTCTAATTATTTCCTCTAATTATTATGAGGTCCAGTCCTTTGTACTGTAAGTTGTTCACTACAACCTGCAAAGCGCCTTCCACCCATCCTTGCTGTAAACACTGTGAAACTATTGTTTTTCCATGTTTTTGAGAAAATAGGAGAGGAACTTCATTACCATATCAAAAGGTGTAGTGATTGCCCAATTTTCATTTAGGCTGAGGTCAAAATCAACAGTCTCAAACATCAATAATAAGACAAATTCTGAAATTTGATTAAGAAAGTATTTTTCCCCTGTAAAGCTTGATATCTTGATATTTTATGTTGTGATTGTGAAGAGTTTCTGGTTGTGATAAGTAATCAACCTAAAGCTGGTTGCCTGTCAATGTAATGTTTCTGTAAGCTTTCTGAAGGATGGAAAGAGGACTGCACCCTTTTTCTGGCTACATTTCTAATACATATGTGTGTGGAAGAAATGTTACCAGCATCCTCATGCCCGGCCCTACAGTTCACAATTTAGCTGTAAATTGAGTCTTTAGTGGAAGTTGATTCATTTTATTTGGGTCAACATAGAAA
This sequence comes from Spea hammondii, assembly GCA_029215755.1. Classification (NCBI taxonomy): domain Eukaryota; kingdom Metazoa; phylum Chordata; class Amphibia; order Anura; family Pelobatidae; genus Spea; species Spea hammondii. The sequence goes on along the minus strand of JARDYJ010000001.1, from coordinate 92,002,036 downwards.
AAGATGTAAAGGACCTCAGAGATCTCTTCAGATAGAATACACAATGAAAAGAGAGACCTCTCAAGTCCCAAAAGCTTATGTAACATTACATCCTTTGGTATTTTGGACCACTTAAAGGTACCAACTTCAACTAAAGACTCTATTTTATTTGGGGCTTATATATCCAAGTTTTCTGAATATCTCCTCTTTATTAAATAAACTATACTATTAGGCCTAAATGGCTTTTGGACATAAGTTTAAGTAATAGAAATTTAGAGGTTGACAACATATAACAACCATATGGGTCATCTACACATTTTTGGGATGTGAAGACTAAGACCGTAGTCTCATCTTAGATTCAGGACAGCTTTATGCTTATCCTATGCATCTCTATCCTTTATTGTATTAGCTTCTACCAATTAATCTATCTCATATGAATGTCTTAGCTATTTGTGTAGTAGTCTCATGGTGGACAAAGACTGATTGGTCAAGTTAACTTTTGTCACTGTTAATTGTCCTATACAGTGATATTATATTTTAATATAACACCACTTTAGCTTATGTTCTTCCTAAACAGATTTCTGATCCTGGGATTTTTATGGGAGGAATGTACTCTTAATATATTTGCAAGTCCAGTGTGGTAGGACAATATGACAGACTTCTTGGCCTCCTTCTCTAGCTCCCCTGCTTCCCTAAATCTGACAGTTACACAAACATGAGTCTCACTCCTGGTTTAGAGAGGAGGGCACACAATGCATGTCTATTATATAATGAGGGGAGAGAAAAGATTGGGACGGAGCCATTTTGTCCACCCAACACACACTGGACTCTCTTATTGTGTCTGCTCAATCCATCTATGAATGGCATTATTGTGTCTGAGATCCTATTCATACTTCTCTGCTCTCACCCCCCATCCAGCTTGTCTCTTCACTCCGTTGCCTCTCCTAACCCCCCTCTTTCACTTCTCCAGGCTCCTCGCGGCTCAGCCGGAGTGCGTGGATAAATTAATATGAATTTGAAAAGGGCCTTGTTTTCCAATGACATGTCCTCACCGCTTTCTCACGATGCAGTGTTGGGGGGATGGGGTGGAGGAGGAAATGTGGTGAGGGTGGATAGATGTGATCCTATAATGTCTGTTTTGGACCGTTCCTTTTTCAGACTGGGTCAGGTGTTACTGGTTGCCAATATCCAGTTAAGCACCAGGGTAGAACATTAAACATGATGAGTAAAGCTAATTATACAGCCCACAGATTAAAGAAACAAATCAGGGCTGTAATTATCTAGAAAGCCTTCCAAATCTTGCACATGCGAATATGAACAGAGGTTATGCGATGCAACAGAATGAGTTCTAAAAAGCGGTTGCATTGAGTAATGGGAGGAGTGAAAGGAAAATGATATGGAGCAGATGGAGTTGTGTTATAGACAGTTCTCTTTGGTATACTAGTTATAGTACACAGTGGAATCCATAAGTGCTTGCTCCCTACTGGTTGTCAATGCCATGGTTCAGCCTGTGGAGGTTGGAAGGCTGCAAAAGGGACACAAAAAGATTTAAGTAGCATAGCTTAGGGAAGTATGAAAGATAAGGGTCATCAAGGAAGATAAATATAGAAGGGAACATCAATGAGTAGGAAAGACAAAGCAAGGGCCAACAGGAACAAGGGTAGAGGAAAAGGGGGTGCAAGAAAAAGAAAGAAGCAAAATTATCAGCATGACAATGACACAAAAGTGGCATGGAACAACAACAAACTGCTATTTGTTCATGCTGCATAAAATAAATGTCTCTAATCATGTGCAAAGGGTTTATACTACAAAATGAAATAAAACATGGGTAAAAGTTATAAGCATTTATAAATAATTGGATATTGGTATATATGGTCTTACAAACATTAGAATCAGTAACATCTCCATTTATTGTGCTCTACATCTAAAAAACCCTATACTGTTCACAGCCAGTGTGAAAACAAGGATCACTGTTGACTGTTTAACGTATTCACGTAATGGATCATAACATGCCCACCAAAATGAATGCATCTATTCTGGTATTCCATATACTGTCACTGGTCATTGGTCACAGCTAGGGAATGTATGGTGTATTATTAGATTATATTCTCTATAAAGCGATGCTTAGAATAATACTTTAAGAAGGAATAATACATATAAAATGTATTGTTTCCATTTTTTCAGAATATATGGAGGACATATGTCTTGAAGGACAAAGAATGCAGTGTTCAACAACTACATCTCACAGGAAACGGAAGCTGGATTTAAGATGAAGAATAAATACGATGAAGAAGAAGAGAAATTATCCCCACACGCTAATCATTATGGACTCAAGTGCTGTGTGTCCTTGCTGGACATGAAGGAAATGTATTCCATATGTCATCGATGGAACTGGATGTTCAAGACGACTCATCAAGCTGTCCAGGCAACGCCTTCAGATGAGGTAGGAACAATCAAGTTGAGTTACAATTAAGTGTTTTTAAAAAAAGAAACAAATTCAATATATTTTAACAGTGAAGGCACTGCCTTGTTGTCCAGCTCAGCCTGTTCAGCAATAGGACGTACTTTATCAGTATATGGCTGAGATGGTTCTCAGTTCATTAGCCAATGAAATGTCCACAAAATGCATGTCTACAGAATATGAATATGAGGTGAGCGTATACCTGTCATTGGTGTTACAAGGGCCGTTTCTATACCAAGAAACATAAGAAACAGAATAAATAACTCAGAGAATAATTTAGTTCTGTAGTCTTTGCCCAGGCCGGGCATTAGGCTCATTGGGTTTGTTTCTCAGACGTGAAAACAACTGGGATCCCAGTATACCTGAATTTCTAAACCAATCACTGCATTTATGTTTTCCTAGTTACTTTGGTGAAATATTATTTCTTTGTTTCTCAAAGTCCCTAATATTTCCCCCAAAATGGATGGCTATTTTTTTTTTAGTTCTTGTAGTATTTTGTAGTAGGGTGTTAACAGACATAGTATTGCTGATACATATACACACACCTTGGGAGGGATAATTGTTGGTCACCATAGTTTTTTAATCTATACATATTCTTAAAGTTAAAAAAATCTTAAAGTTGGCTATAAAGAAATAATTCATTTTAGAAAAGCTCACAGAAATTAAGCTTTGAAACGCCCCATGTGGCTGCCAGGAACAGAGAGAGGGATTCCCTTTTACAGGAGCCATTTGATGAGGAAGTTCTCTTCCCCGAATATGTTCATACTATCAATGAATCTCTAGGGAATGTTAGAAAAATAATAGGTTGTTTTCATGAAATAAAGTTTTGTTACCTGTTTATGTGTGGGTTTATGCACCAAAATAAAACTAATTTAAGATGTTTTTGGTAGATGTAGCAGATGGGAAGGAATAATTTATATTTGCTTATAATTTGAGCATAGTAACTTAATACAGCTGGTGCACAAAATGGAGCCTGTCATGTAAGAGGAGCTTCCCACACTGCTTTTTTTGCTATTTATGTAAATGAGAACTAATTAGATTTGAATATGGTTATAGTGTTCCCTGATGGGGAATATGACCTGAATTTGAAAAATTAAGTTTTGTGCTTATCATATATATTATCAGCTTTTAGCATTTTATTTTGCATACAAATATTGTAGAATAATTCAAGGAACAATATGCAGTATTATCATTATTGATTGTTTTATATAGCACCATCATATTCTGTAGTGCTGCAGTATAATTCATCATTTTATTCTCATTCATTCACTATGGGTACAATGGTGGCCCTGCCTGGGCCAGACAGCTGTTTGTGGCATGATGCATGAAAGGACCTTCCAAACGCCAGTGTTTTTGTGTCTATGTAATAACATTGGAACCGGTTGTATTCCAGAGCCATATATGAGTATGCGCTGCTGTCTTTTATATGTGTGGGAATGTCACTATGAACCCAGATTGCATAGGTACTAGCAGAGATATAGAAAAGCATAATTATATATATGATATGGATGGGGCGTGTGCTCATAGCAAATCCTCAGAAACATGGTTACAGTTACACCTCAGGCAAGCATTAGGGTTGTCTTGTGTATAGAGGTGTTTCACAACAATCACTATAGCAACCAGTGGAATGTTCCACTGTTACCCCCACATTTTGCATATTATATATAGTATATATATATGTATTTTTTTAATATATATATATATATATATATAAATATATTTATATATATATATATATACATATTTATTATCATACAGTAACGCATCATAAGTATAGTTAGGACATGTGTCTTCATTTTGCTATTAAATATCTCCACGTTACTCATTTACTCATTCTCCTTTTAATTAAGTTGCACCTCTCTTCTAGGATAGAGTTAGCCGTGGGATTTTACCCCATGAAATGCCACCCCTGTTTAGTTTTTTTTTAAGACAAAATAACCCAGTGAATTTCTACGGTGATATAAAGTGGCATTTCCTCCCTGGGGGTTCAGAAGGGATTTATACTCTACAGAAACCAAGTCCCTTCAATGCCCCCAGTCCTCGACTGACCTAGAAACTATCCGACCCTGAATAATGCTGCCTGCATCCAGTGTTTACACACATTGTGCGTGTACATGTATGTGTATATATATATATATACACATACATACATACAGAGAGAGAGAGACACATGGAAGAAGAAATAGATGGGCACCTAAGTACATTCCCTATATATTGTGCTTGCGTGGCTGTAAGTTTGTTACATTCATCTCTTCTGTGACGTGATCCATTTAAAGGAAAAGTCCCATGGAAAAAAATCCCCTTCAGCATACAATAATGTAAATCAGGATTTACAAAACCCTTTATGTCATTTTGTTCCATTATCTGCAGACCTACAGGCTGCCCTTGTCAGTTATGTGATATTTTGGGTGACTTTCCCTGCTCAAACTCCACACCGAACCAGCTCTTCACAAAAACATTCTAATGAAGTCTGTTGCTCCATAGACTTTCATTAGTCAGAGTGTCCGACCGAGTGATTAACAATGAGCCGTTCCATTGTTTATCGCAGGCGGTATGATAAGGAGTCAGGGTGTTTGTCTAGTAGATTGGGCCTAGATGTCATCACAGCTAGGACACATACAAATGGCTAATATGCAGCTGTCTGAAAACATTATATCATGTTATAAAAGAAAACAGTCCAATATGTATGAAGGCCAATATGTATAAAGGTTGGGTTGCCATTAGTTCCTACGCTGCAAGATTCCAAGGAAACATATATTTGTTTTTTTCTGTTTCAACAGCCAGGTGCCAATTAAAACAGCCTTATTTGTTCTGGTTTTTTACATCTTGATTCTCTTGATTCTGAATCCAACTATATTAATCTTTGGAAGCAATATATGGTTATGTAGGATGCAAAAGAAAATAGTAGGACAGTTTAATATTATAATGCCTTTAACACAGAGACTGCTGTGACGCGGAAGGCTGAGCGGTTCCTAAGGAAAGAAGAGCCTATCCTATGACGACTATGAAAAGGAGCAGGGCCCTTGCAGCAGTGCCCCCTGCAGGCTGTTGTTGGTAAGTGTTTACATTGACAGCATGCACCAGACCACAAACCAGTTATTTTACTGTTTCGTGGAAATCTTATTTGCAGTTATGTGAAGGATGAGCTATGTGGAACATAAGGGGATTAAGAGGAGTGGTTTTATGAAGAAAGGTTGTAGGTTATATTAAACATTATTTTAAACTAAATTAAGGGATACAGCAATGGGTCATACGGAACTAAGGTAAGATTTTTAGGGGGGTGTTGTGAGGAAGAATTAGATGGCTTAACTTATTTTATTATTTTCTTATGTTTCATATCTATTATTTATAGAATTCGCCAAGAAAAACACAACCATGTAAGTATGTGTTTGTGCCGAGGCATCCATCTACATTGTGTAGCAGCGAAGCAGACCCATGGGGTGAAGAGTGGTGTCAGAGGTCAGCCTCACTTTTGTATAGCGGGAATAACAACTTGCTTTTTCTTGCTGAATACTTTTATTACACAAATTATCTAATGCATTCAAGACATAGAAGGAGCACATACATTATAACCGGATGTATATGCAGCCCAAAGCCCTCGTAACTGTACACAATCTATGGGAAAAGGTAGGGTTGCACGTAGAGCACACAAAAAAATAAAAATAAAGAGTAAATGCACATAATATCAACAGCACTATATCGATATTTAATATTTAACTAGGGCCGCACATAAATCTTGGAGATAGGAGGGTGCATCTCCCAGATTTATTTATTTAGAATAAATTGTATTTTTATTTATGAACTAAAGAGATATGAAAACCCATTCACACTAAATAAACCAACACTATCACACAACATAAAGTACAAGTTCTACTAGGCCTCCTGCTCATATCAGAATACGGAAAATTTGAAGGGAACTCTCAGTTATCATATGTTGATATGTATTAAAGTACCGGTATATATGATGGCTGGAGTATCCCTTTAAAATATATAAGTGAAGATCACACAAGCTATCCAATGTTTTCTAACCTATTATACAATATGTGCATATACAGCCATTTTATTAGCTTTTGGTATAAACAGTATGGTCCCTTTAAACTGTTTCAGTCAACCTGTGACAACATTGGCTTGTACGAGGCGGAGGCGGGGGGCATGGTAATAAATGTTTATTCTGAATGTATTTGATTATGTTTCATTATGATAATTTATCCACTCTATTGTCTTTCCAACAGGGTGAAAAGCTGTCCCAAAGAAAACCAGGATTCAAGATGTAAGTTAATTAAGAAGGGTATTACAACTGATAAGTAAGATCCAAAATAAATGAAAGGCCAGGCTAAAAGGTACAATTAGAGACGATGCATGAAAGGATTATGTGGACATTTAGAGATATCAAATATAATGCTTTATATTGAGGAGATCATCATAATGGAAGGTGGCATACAGAGATGAAAAAAAATAATTTATAGGGATATTTAGATGATAGGATTATTTATAGGACAAGGTTATATGGAGCGATCGAAGTTAAAGGGGTAATAGGATTGGGATTTATAACGGTAGTAGGCAGGCAATGTGAAAGGATTATATGAAGCAATAGAAAGAGGTATAGGCATTGGTTTATATGGAGCGACAGGAGGTATAAGGATAGCAGATATATTAGGTTTTATATAGAAGAGTTTCAAGTTGATGATGCTGTATGGTTGTATTCAACTGAATCTTAAGAAAAGGACCCAAAATGTGTCACATATATTGCTGTACTTTGCCAAGTGTGCAGTACACAGGCACTTTGCATGTGATTTGTCTGAGTGCTGCCTGACTTTCTCTATCATGTTAATCCACCCTGGACCTCCCACCACGTGAGCGCTCATCCATACGACACCCGACTGAAAGAAGCCGCAGCTTACAAGTGATTTCAGGATTTTAAAGGGTCTGAGCCAGGGATAAAACTCCTGCCCTGCTCTCTGCAAGGATTAATGGTTTTACCCTGTCATTAAGTCATTTTCTGCCCCAACCCCAAAGCAGATTTGGTTTCTGTACTCAAGATCTCTCACAGAGGCAAAATAGGATCAGGTACAAAATTATTTAATAGGTTAGTGAGCGTTATTCATCTTTTAGCAGTGCTAAAGAGTGAACTGCAGTTCCAGTGACATTTTGTTCTGTCCTACAAAATATATATTAAAATTTATAATAATTAAATTATATAGATTATATATATATATATATATATATATATATCATATTCACATTGGTCACAAGAGCAAAATTACATTTATGTGCAGAGTGAAAATTAACCATTACATTAAAACTGACACTATATTGTATTGATAATAACATTAATGCATGTTAAAACATGGTAGTAAAGAAGAAGAAGAAGAAGGCCCTGCTTTTGCGGGCTTACAATCTATTAAACAGCTACTGTGACCTTTGGCGTGTAAAAGATGGCTATGCAAGTAGTCACATAGCTAAGTGCTTTTTAGTTGAAAGACAAATTCATTAAGCGCTGGGGAGTAGCCATAAACTCACTAGTTGTTAGTACATAAAAACTCCAATTAACTAACTAATTATGTGCAGGAAGGCAGCTGGTCTAATGACCATGAGAAGAAGCACTGGAAGAGATGGAGTCCATAAAGAGAGGAGTGCTTCTTCACTATTGCTTTCAACCATTTCTAAACCGTTTGTCAATTTAATTGGTTAATCCAGTTTAACAAAGCAAAAGGCACTGAAGAATTTATCCTTTGTTCTCCAAAATAATAACACATTATTTCCGTCCAACCTCGTGAAGTTAGAAATAACGTAGACACGGAGGGATGACTGGATTAATATACATACAACAGAAAACGAGGGGTTCATGAATCAAATTTCTCCCAAGTTCACTAGGATGTAACTAAAATGATCCATACAGCCATAAAAACATAATTTACTGGATATCCTGGGTTTAATACAAATCCTGCTTTATACATAACCCGTGTATTACTTGTGATGGACAGTTTTGGTATGTACTTTGCATTTAATTGGTAGTCATACTTCTGTACTTATAACAGGTTGCTGCTGTTGCATTAAGCCTTCTTGTATTGGCCGTAAAATTATTATACGGCATATAATCTATGAAGATGAAATCCTCGCTACAAGTTTAAAGCTATAAGCGACAATAACTAGTTTGAATTCTGTAGTTAAAGCTGTAATTAAGTCCACCCTGCCCTTAAAGTCCATGTAAATGTTTCTGCTATACATGCTGTCATTTAGAGCAGTGAATTATAACAGGATGTAATAAGTATGCGAAAAAAAATATTTCCCATGGAATGGACAATGTCATCGTGTTCGATTACATTAAGTGTTGCGGTCGCAAAGAAAAAAAATCAAAGTACTACTCCAAACATTTGTACTACCACAGCAGCCCTATACACATAGAAAGTGAGCGATACGCAAATAGTTCCTGACAGAAGATTGTCACTGGCTGTGTCATTTTGTCATGCTAAGTACTACAGCCTAATTAAGCCCCCTCTTCATTCTCTCATCTTTTGTGGCTCTCAAGTGCTAAACACGCTGCACCAGACAACAGTTCAAACAGCAATAAAAGCAGACGCTCGAGGACCTTCTATATATGTGGCATTCCTTAAACCCGGGAGGACTTTCCCACTACCAACTGGCTCAGGGCATATTGGGCAAGGGTATGTCACTAGATGATGTGCAGATCACCATTCTGTCTATCTGCATGTGACCAGGCTAGAGCTCGAGTCCTGTTAGTACATAATGGATGTTATGTTTAATGAGAAACCATGGCGTAAAGTTGGAAAATAGAGGCAGTAACCATAGCAACCGATGGAATGTTCCCAATGAGTCCACTTTTATCACTTTGCACCAGAATAGCTCTTTATACATAATCCTCTATATACTTCAATGCATTCCAACACTTATGTATCCATTTATTGCACATTTCACATTATAATTGTTTTTGTCAATAATAAATGTTGTTGTTTGGAATATGCAGTTGTTGTCTTTTCTATGAGGATATAATAAATATATGTAGCGTGTTCTCTGATGTATATGTCTCACTGGCTCCCCCAGCCAGTTTGTGTAGGTCACACTTTTTGTATAATCTTTTTTGTGTATCTCAGAGTCTCAGTAGTCTCCCAGTCAACCTCTCGTTCTCCCCCTGCGCTGTGCACACTTTTCTATGCATGTATTCCATATCCTCTGTCATTCTCCATTCTGTGCTTTAATCTCTCCCCCGCCTCCCTCATTTGCAGAAGCCTCTTGCTGTGCACCTGCCCTCCTCCCCTCCACCCTCCCCGACTACCCTCCAGGAGCCTGAGAACAGGCGAGGCATTCGGCTCCCAGCACCTCTCAGACTCACCCAAGAGAGGGACTGCCCCTGGGGAAAGGCCTGCTGTCACCTTGTGTCTGGGACATCATATATATACAACACAATTGTGGATTGCACTGAATGATCAAAAGAAAATAGAATACTAACTGAGATGGCTTACCAAAAATTTACATATGCTTCTATATGTCATCTATTCTACAGTGTATATCCTGCTTACAGATTTTCACTGCTTGATGAGCAAAAACATAGACCAATAAATGACAGAGGTCAACAGGGCACATATAATAAATACATGTGGCATGGCTGCATTTAAAACAATGGATCTGAAGTTGAAGATTTTAAATGATCTTACTCCTAACCAGTTCAGAGACACCTGATCTACACCAATGCTAATATGCTTTTATTCGGATTTTTCTCACACTGGAACATATTTTAACTTGCAAAATGGAACAAGAGAGCAGTTACCTCATGCACGGAAGAAAAAGGATATTTGTGAATTCCTTTTATTGGAACCAACACGAAAAAGATGGTTAGCCACATAAGCTTTAGGTAGCTCAAAGATCTCTTCTTCGGATGGAATAACGTTCATTGACTTAACCTGAAGAGGAGATCTCTGTGGTCCTGAATACTTACGTGACTATATATCTTCCTAGGTTAGCCCAATAAACAGGCTTTGACTAGAGACTCCACGAGGCCAGAGGTGAGATTAAAGGGGAGGTTTAAGAATGTCTTGCATTCTTTATTGTAATATATATATATATATATATATATATTTACGTTAGGTATAAATGACACTGCAATAAAAAGTTAACCCTTCATATAGACTATTTTAGAAAAAGGGTATAAAAACTCGTGAGAGACCTCTACCTTTGTGACAGCACACACTCTCCTCCGTCATTCCCAAGTGCCAACAGTACTCAAGTACATCATCAAGGTCATCTGCCATCAATTGGTACTGTATATATATATGCTTTATATAATAATTTATAAAAATAAATGTTTGGTCACGGAAAAGGTTTCGATATTTAAGACAAATGAATATCCAACAGGCGGTATCTCTTTTTATGAAAATATATGAGAGCAACACTCCATCAGAAAATGAATTTGTGGTAATCCCACTGTTTAAGGATGCACAAATATGACACGTTTACCTTCCATTACCTGCTTCTCTTACACTGCTGACTTCTAAAGAACAAAACGTGTTTTTAGTACTAAATCCAATTTAAGGATAATAAAACCGATCGACTCAATCTTACCATGGTGGTACAAGATCTAAGTATCTACAATTTAAATACTTGGAAGAATAAGAATGCATCCAGTCTGCTGTTAGCAGAATGTGTTCCTTTAAAAAATAATGAAACATTTAATACATCAGAAAGCAAAAGGAGGGTAAATATTATACATAATAGATTGTAAGCGTCTTTGAGGGGACGCCTTACTTCTAATTAATTAATTAATTAAGTCTAATTTTTGTGATAAATAGTACTCGTTATGTTCTGTCTAACCATTGTACAGCTGTGCGAAATATGATGACACTATATTTTAATAATAAAAAACAACATTATATATTGACCCAGTGGCTGTTGAGCATACATTTACCATTATTGCTATTCCTAATTTATTCTGTATATGTCAGCGTTGTCCCAGTAACAGAGCTGAATCCCATTGACATCTCGGTTACGTTACTGTTTTTAATGAACTAGTCTGGCCCTTGTCATGATTTTGCAAATAATTAAGAAGAGCATCACATTTCACAGGACTTTGTTTCGTAAGCATCGCTCGCTTTTCAGTATGGCAGAGCTTTTGGCGACATCTAGTGGTCTATGGCGTAACTACAGCGGCAGCTGTCACATGAAAAAGAGGATTCATTGAAACTATGTGCATTATTAAATTAAGTTTTCACTGTGTCATATTTACCTTTAAATCCTATGTGATATTGTAAACAGCTTTTAGTTTGTTATAGACACCAGTGAATAAAACGGTAACGTTACTTCTATAGTTGTATTTTGTGAAAACTTTATTGCCTTTATTGTGGAATAAAATAAAAGAGACAATAAAGGTGTTCGGGATATAAGTTTCATATCAGTTGTTCGTTGCTGCCTTCCTTGGTGGTAAGTGTGAGTATCAGAGGTCAGTAGATGCCTCCCAGACAAAAAAAAAAACATGTTAAAAAAGGAGAAACTACCTGGTATTAATTAACCAAATAATTGAAATTAACTGGTATTAATGAACCAATGATGGACTAAAAAACCCAGGGTTAACAAAATAAGAAGGGCGATAAATGGTGTACTGAAGTGCTTGCGAATGTGTTTGTGTGCAATGTGACCACAAGGAAGAGCTGCAGCTGCCAGCTCATCCATCACTATCACCCCTTTGAACTTATTTTGGATTATCACAAGCGGTGGGACATCAGGTTGACCGCACAGCTGAATAATGGACCCACGGGTTGAGATGGCCACAGCAGCCTGTAGTTTTCAACAATAGCAAAGTACTTACCTACTGGAGGAATGATTTGGGGTTGAATCTGGAAGCCTTGCACAGCAATGAAGTGATTCCTAAGGAGGCTGTAACCAGGCACATGACCACCAAGTATACAAATACATAATCATGTTTTTTTGTGCCTTACGTAATAATGTTCATTCTAGACAACTGTAATGCCATAGAAATGCACCAAATGCCTGTTTTTATGGTTGCCATACATTTCTAGTTATTTATGATGTAAACCTCTACATAACATGCTCTTCCAAACAATCAAGAAACAAGATACCCAACGTGAATAAAGTTCTTAAGGATTAGAGTAAGACCTTAATAAAGTAAAAAGTCTCAGATTTTAAGTGTGGGCTTCCCATCCGCGATACTGAACCATCTTAGAGCAAGAGAATTAAAGTCAGATCATGTCTGATACTTAGGAATCAAACTGTCCAACAATCTATAAATATGTTTATTAAAGTTAGACTAGAATGAATGTCATTACATTAGAAACAGCATCACTAGGCGTAATATATACCAACATATGTAGTCCAAAAGATTAAGGTATACTTTGGTCCGGGCATTGTAGCTTGGGTAGGAGAACAAGTATGGCCAAGCCTCATAAATGACTTCTGAAAATCAAACAGGACCTTTCCCCCATCTATTTTGGCAGCTGCTCTTCAGTGGCTTAGATTCTAGGACAAACTGGTTAACGTCTCATTCTACGCACGTCTAATGCATTAAATATCACAGTTATTCAATGCCCGAAACCCAACGTAGACCCCTCCACCCAGACTGTGGCAAAAGTATAGGCTATTGAAAACCACCTCGATGGAACTGTCATAGGTGTCTTCACTTGGCTACAGGAATTATACGGCCTAATCATTTTATAAATGTATATGCTATTTTTGCCAGGAGACCTTCACGATCCAGACACCATAACTGTAATATAATTTGTGTATGGATGCACCCTGGTAAAGGTACGCCATCTTATGCTACGAGGCACTCAATTAAATCCAAGATGCCTCCCAAACTTTTATATATGCTGCCCAGACCATATTTAATGAATCGAAGTGCTATGCCGCTCGTATTTATTTAGTTCCACCAGGGTCAGCGAAAGTCTACCCTTCTTGCTCTGCATTATGTTGCAGGCAATGTGATCGTCAATGGTCCATCATGCGTATATGGTGAACAGCTACCTTAACCTCTTGTATGCAGACCAGAGAAAGAGACCTGTGTGTCTAACCTTCTACATCATGTCTTGAGTAACGTTTAGCACATGAAAACTCTATATTACGTCGTGGTGGACATGTACTGGGGCCTGCGGTGGACAATGTAATGTTCTTTAGACCTTCACAAACCTTGCCACGGACACTGTCCTTGTACACTTTGCCTATCCCTGTCACTGAGAGGCATACCTGGGAACTCTCTGGGTTTGACCCAGAGATTGCCGGGTGAGCGCTGCTCCTCCGGTTCAAGACCTAAATCCTCCGCGTTGCGGGGTCTTGACACACCCCGCTCCCCGCCGCGGGAACTCCCCCGACGTTAGTGGGAACGCCGTCAGCGGGACCGGCCACCAACGTCAGCGGGACCGGCCACCAACGTCAGTGCGCAGTCCTGGCCGCGTCCCGCAAGGGAAGGCTCCGGGTATCCAGAAATGAGAAGTTCCCAGGTATGCTGAGAGGATGGTAGATAAGCGGAACAAGCTCCCATCAGAAATGCTTAATATAGTGAGGGAATTAAAACATGCATGGGGTACACATATGTTTATCCTATATCTATATATGCCACAAGATTAAGGACCAGATACTAGGTTTCATATTTTTACAGCAAAAAAAAAAAAAATCTATGTTTCGGGTTGGCTTTCAGAAGCGTATGTAACCTGAGACTTCTTGTGGTGATTCCTTGCTATGGTGTCACATTCTGGTCTCATAAACTAACATCAATGGACTTCGTGTCAATTAGAAGAAAGCTATATAGTTGGACTGGGTGGTATATGCACTTTTGCATATCTGTCCGCCCTGCCCTAGTATAGCGCGGCTGCTGCAATTATACCTCAAACCGTCAAAGGCTGCTGCTGCTACCAAATGTTTAGATGCAGCACTAAAAACTACAAATCCTAGCACGCACTACGCATGACCTCCCGCTGACCCGGATGCACTCATGGAATATAAATAACAAAGCCACGCCAGGTCGCGTCGATTCCTAGAACGTAATTGGTTGGTAAGCCGTCAGTCACCTCATACCTATCGTCTAATTGGACGATATGTCTGCACTGAATTGACTGCCTTAAAGGGATAGTACCTTGTCCTTCCTGCAGCTGTTCTCCGGTAGTCACATGGTTGGGGACGTTTAATTTACTTTTTCAAGCAACTTTGGGGTTTGGGATTCATCATGGTGAGTGAGGTTAAAGAGTGATGTATTTTATTATGTGTGACGGCTTATTTACTAAAAATGAAATGTACCCGGGGTGTATGACGCCAATACAGGAGAAACTTTTAATGAATGTGATGCCGTAATACCTGTTAATACTGTTACAGCAGGGGTTCCATACGATGCATTCATTAATACCTAAAGATATGGGTATATTGCTGTATGTAGGGATGTTATGGATATTTACATAATTGCTGGTATATAATATGCTTGAGGATGTTTTATATTCAGTTTATTGCACTGTATGATTACAGTAAGATCCGTTTTTTTGTCTCCCCCCAGGCTGTAATGGGGATACAGATGGTGGTGACACTTCTGGTGGCCACTGTTATGCACAGAGTGTCCCCTTATTTCTCCTTCGGCCGGTGGCTCTTGTGCAATGGCAGGTAACTATGAAAAAATATCAAAGAGCTTTAAACTTTGGGCATGTTTAAATCATTTTTCCACTTCTTTTTTCTTATTTATTTTGATATCTTTTGTGTAGCATTTTGAAACCAGTACAGCAAGAGTTTTTAAAGTGTCATAGAGAGTGTTGTCACTGAAAACGAGGATGCCTCGTCCTTCGGGGTATTTATTCTTTGTCCGATGAGTATGTTCAGTGTTTTACAAAAAAGTTCATGAGATAATTGTAGTTCCCATATGGGGCAAGTGACACGTTTTTACTACAAGATTTCGGAATACATTGTACTCTTGAGTATGGAACCATTGACTTCAGCAGCCAGTTCTAGCCTTGAGTACTCCGAGGTTAACTGTGGCATAAAAGACCCTTCCGGACTGCAGTGAAGTCAAAGTGGTGTTGATGTTAGTTCTTGTCTAATCCATTGTGTTTTCAAGAAAGACTCTTTCATTCCCTTACTGTTTTTTTTATTATAGGTCATGGTTTGACAACATGATGTGAACTTGGAACCCCAATTAATTGTAAATAATAAAAAAACGTTCATGTCTGCTTTTAATTTTTTTAGCTTGTTCCGCTATAAGCATCCGACCGAGGATGAGCTTCGTGCTCTGGCTGGGAAGCAGAAACCTAAAGTTAAAAGAGAGAGGTAAAATATTTTACTTAACATTCCACATCAGAAAAACAATATAAAGATCATGTAGAAAATATTGCTCCCTAATTGTAAAGAAACTCTGGTTGCGCTTTCCTCATTATCCTAGCCAAGTCTTCCTAATCGTTGTGATGATGTTGGAGCCAGTTCCTTCTTCCAATGTTCTCCCGGTTGTCCTGGCCACTTCCTTGTCCTTGGCACAGTGGATACTTCCTCTCTACTTTGTCTCCTTATCTGTTTTTCTTTAACTTTGTGTCATTATCCTGGCCACCTACTTGTCCTCAGCATTTTATTTCTATGTTTCCCTAATAATTACTGCATCTTCTCCATCCCTGTCTCTGTGGCGTGGAAGCCTCAATGTTACAATGAGGAATCATTGCTCTTGATCATAGGATGCTGTTGCCTGCAGCGAGCAGCCCATGCACGTGCGATGCTCCCAACAGGGAAGCGGTTCATGCAACAATTATAACTGTGTTCTTCTCAGCAGCAGTGATGCTGTTGTATGGCAGGCACCTGGCTATGTGTTCAGTTATAAAATGACCCTGCATGGTCCATGATGTCTGATATTATATGCGTGGCTCTGTACACATGTCATCTGAAGATGAACATTTAACTCTGGTAACTAACAATTATATCATTATTTATTCCCACCACAACATAAAAACTTTATAAATGTGCTGCTTAATTTAGACTTTTTTTCTTCACTCTAGGAGGGTGAATGGTGTGACAGATGAAAAGCCCTTGACAGTTCCTAGGGACATAGACCTACACTTGGATACCCAGCCGATTACTACTATTGATGCCCTTGGTAAGACTTGGCCAGCTTTTCATGGAGAGCAGTTGGGCTGCTAAAAGCTATACAGTCCCATTATATAAACAGCGTAGACAGTTGCCCAGCCTGTTGGTTGCTCTGTTGGTGAGGAATGCTTGAGCCAGTTTCTCTCTGCTTCACATAAATTGCATGGAGAATACTTTGCTTAAGGAGTTATGTTGTATAGGGTCTGGTCTGTAACAGAAAGCATCAACTATATCCTGTATAAATGAACAATCCAGAATGTGGTAGATCATTCATCGCAATGAAGAAAAACAGTCCATCATCACTTCTTTAGTAGACTGCTCTTTATCACAAGATGGACCTTTTGTACTTGTATTGCTTGAGTTGTTGACACTTCTAAGGTCTTGTTTATAGTTTATCTTCAGTTTCTTCCTTTTTTATGTTTGCAGTGCTTCGCTATTTCTTGGAATACCAGTGGTTTATAGACTTCTCTTTGTACGCAACCATCATCTATCTGTTCACGGAAGGATACTACTGTCTTGTAGATGCCCAAAGTGAGATCAACATTGGAGTCCTCTGGTGTCTAATGACCATCATTTTCTCTGTGTATCCTTCTGGCACTGTGATAGTCGTAATGGGGTTGCCAGTATTCTGAATGACAATGGCAAGGTGTTTCCCCAAATTAACAATCCTGAGGTCCATTGGGAGATTTGTATGCACTGTACCCATTTCCTTACATAGATGTACTCAGTAAAGTCCTGTTCACTGTGATGCAGCACTACTTCCAATCAGAAGAAGGTGGAGAGAGATCAGTGTGTCTGACCTTTGCCTTCTTCTTCCTTCTCATTGCTATGATCGTGATGATTGTGAGAGAAGAGTATCTGGAGTTTGGTTTGGAACCAGGTAAGGGTGACCCAGAAAAAAATTGTTTGGCTGTCCCTTCTGCAACAAAAGGTGATGTGTTTTATATGATCCATGTGTTCTCTTAACAAATGAAGCTTTGTAGACTCCCTCTTCCCTTATTACTATTACCAACCACTAAGCGACTGGTAGAGCTGCCATGTTTTCTGCAGGGTACCATGTGTTATAAACCATGAAATAATTACTTAACATTGTTCCTGTTTTTACAGGTCTGACTAGCTTTACTCACAATTTGGAGCGTTTCTTCCAGCAGCAAGGCTGGCAGCTGTCGTAAGTCATTGATCTCTTGGTAAAAGCAATATTCGAGATTCTGGGCATATATTAGTATAGGTCAAGTGTGACTGTTGTTCCACGTCGCTCTTGATCTTCAGCTCTAGACAGTACAATGCACTAGCCTTTGTGAAAGATTCACTACTGCTGACAAAAGGTCCATCTGGACTCATGTTATTGCCAATTTTCCCAAGGTAGACAACACTGATGTCCTCACTACCTCTTCTGACCAGTGTCCCAGTAGTCTGTAGCACATAATGCTCTTCCTCAGAAGTATGGTACAGACTGTTGGCAACTGTGTGGTCCTTTTGAGAAGACTGTGGAAACCTGTTGTGCCCTTATGTTACAGCCAATTTATAGGGAAGGTCTTAAGCTGGGGAAAAAGACAAGAACTTGAATATTTAATGTGCACTTCAACGAGTTTTGTAGGTTTAGAATATATCAATAGGTATGTTGCCTTTGCAGAAAACTGTGAACAAGCTCTTAAGTCCAATATTCTCAAATCCTACAGGGTTCCTGTGATCAAGCTAGCATTCAAGATTGCCCTGGTGGCATTATGCTCCTTTATTGGTGGATGTCTCACCTTTCCTGGTCTACGGTTGGCACAGACGCACCTGGATGCTCTAAAGATGGCAGCGGACAGGCCGATGCTCCAGTAAGCCTACAAACAGTTTCTAGTGTTCAGTCTGGTGTTTGTTTGATATTGTATAACCCTTTATATGACAATATGGATAGTAACTACTGCACATTTTTTGTTTTTGTTTTAAAGCTACCGTACATAACCTGTAATTGGTGTCCTTAATATAACAGGCCTGACTAATAGAGACCGAGGTCTTTAAAGTATGACACCATGTAAGGTCACATTGTTGTAGAAAGAATGTGTTTTCTTTTTAGGAATTATTATTATTATTATTATTTGTTAGAGGGGGAAAAAAGCAACCTTGTTTTATTTTTGTATTCTCCTGAAGGCTCTTACTTCATGCCAGTTTCTTGCCTCCTGTTATTGCGGTAGTGTTATGGATCCGACCAATCACTAGGGACCTCCTCCTGAATGCACCAATGGGAAAGGAGTCTGTACAACTGTAAGTGCAATAATGAAACATTCTGGATTTTTAAATTGGTGATTTTGTGTGCGGATATTGTGTAGCAATCAGAAGTAACACCACCCATACGCAAAAACACTTATCCCATTTGCAACATGGACTTTCTACCTTGCTTCATTTTTTCTTCCCCTTTTTCTCCTTAAAATTCAGAATGTCTGATTCGACCTACAATACCTTCCGCCTGTGGATCATCGTGGTTATGTGTCTTCTACGCCTCTGTCTCACACGCTTCCACTTGCAGGCGTACTTGGGCCTTGCTGATAGTTGGGTAGATCGCATGAAGAGAGAGGCCGGGAGGATTACTATGTTAGAGATTCAGCGCAAGGTGAGGGGACAAAAATAGTGACTTCTTGTATACTTCTGACATCACATAAAGACAGGGGTCTTAAGTGAGGCAGCATGTCAACATCAAATGAGCAATCACAATGAGGTGGCTGTACAACCCAAAGATTTTGTGTTACTAGAAAAATACAACTTGATGGCAGATAAGAATCTTTAAGCCCATTCTTACTGTTGTGAAGACTCAGTCCTTAATGAGTCCTTGGTCTTTTCTTGGGCATAAAGCAATACTGACTCTATCTCATGGATGTTTAAACTCCTTCACTGTATTGGACTACACCATGTCTGCTTCAGAGGCTGTTCTAATTGTCTACCACCCTCTCGGTAAAGTAGAACTTCTTCAAATGACATCTAAGCCTCTGACCCTCTAGTCTTAAATTATGACCTCATGTTCTAAAGCTTAAATGCTTTTTCTCTTTCCTCCCCACTATACGTATTTAAAATCATTTTTAGTCTTTCCTGATAATTTTTATCCTGCAAACCACTTACCATTTTAGTAGCCTTTTTATGAACTATCTCCAATATGTCAATATTCTCCTGGAGATGGAGTCTTTAGAACTGTACGCAATAAGGTCTGACTAGAGATTTATAAACAGGCAGAACTTCTTCCCTCTTCCTGCTACTAATGTTTCTCTCCAGCACCCTGCTTGCTTTTTCCAAAGCTTTGTTGCATTGCCTGCTTACACTTACATCATCAACAATTACTCCCAAGTCTCTCACATCTGCTATTGCTGACATCACAGTTCCCCCAGTTCTGTATTTTGCCTTTTGGTTTTTTATGTCCCACGTGCGTTATTTTTATCCACTTTAAATAGCAGCTGCCACAATCGTTCTTGTCATTTACTTAAGTCATTTGGCTTGTTCCACCAGGAATGTCTGCCCTGTTGCAGAGCTTTGTATCGTCCTACGTTACATTTTGTAATATTATTAAAAAAAAAAAAAAAAAAGTACTGATCCCTGAGGAACCCCACTAACAAAAAGACATTTTTCTGAATATACACATGACCTGTCAAAATGCACATACTGCAACAAGAACTTTCACACAAATTCCAGGCCTGTGTGCTATTTTTGTTCTTGCAAACCTTCACATCTAAATTAAACAATCGTTTCCCTCGATGCCAAACCACCGGTGGCAGAGTCTTCTCTACTATGTGTTTTTTGTTGTTTTTTTTTGTGAGGTGGAACTGCCAACTTTCAATCTTCTGGAACTACTCCAGTCAATATTGACCGGTTAAATAAGTCTGCTAATGGTTTTGCTAGAACACTTAGGAGTTCCTTCGATAACTTTGAGTGTATCCAATGGGGTGCCATGGATTTGTCTGATTATAGTTGGAGTTGGGTTGAAGTAGAACTTCCTCAAGACATTGTCTGTAAAGACATGTTTTACATTATCTCTATATATCACATGTATGCAAACAACCGCTTTCTTTCCAAATTATGTCTAGTGTTTCCGCCTTACCTTGTATCAGATTCATCTTAATGCTATTTTCTACCTTCTCTATCTTTTCTGTATAATGCTTTGTACCAGGTCTCATTCATTTCCATGTTAATAAGTCCACATTCATACTGGTTACCAATGCAAATGTAAAAATTGAAGGATCTAGTACTAGTACGGTGTGTTTGTATGTATGTATGTATATACTTTTTTTTTATATATATATATATATATAGATATAGATGTACACATACACAGCGTTTGGTCTGGCTTTGTTTTTGCAGATCTCCCGCATCTTCTGCTACCTGACTGTGGTTGCACTGCAGTATCTGGCTCCTGTCATCCTGACTCTCCATTGTGTTCTGCTGCTGAAAACATTGGGTATGTAAAAATAGAAAGTGTTGCAAAAGGGTGATGACAATGTGTCTTTATGTAAGGAGTAGCTTTTACCTATACATTGTGAGCTATGGAGAACTGAGCAAAGTTGGGGTTGCTTTGTCAATATTACCTATTTAAAAAAAAAAATCTATTGGTTGCTAATGTAATAAGACTGATTTCTAAACTATGCTCCATAATCACTTTATACATAAGCACCATTTTGCCAGCAGGGATACCCCTCCCACCACATGCACAACAGCTTTTAGTGGAATACTTTGCCTTACACATAAATATATATTTTTTTTCTAGGTGACTATTCTTGGGGTCTTTACCCAGAGCCACCTGGTGTCACACCGGCTGTTGACTTCTCCACCCAGTCACCACCCTCCTCCATGTCCTCTGACGAGGAGGATGATTCTGAGGATGTCCAAGCTGCAGTGGAGCAGATTATGGGAGCTTTGGGTGCCTTGCGAGGCCTCTTTACACCAGTATTCTACCGTGGACTTTTTGCTTTCTTGACGTGGTGGGTCTCCATATGTCAAATTGTCACCAGCCTGTTTGGCCTCTACTTCCACCAGTACCTTGCGGCTTCATAAACGCAGGATCCAAAGGAAAGATTTTGGGCCGCAGTCTTTGAAGAGTCCCGGTACTAGGTCCATTTAGTGGCTTGGCTGTTAGACAGAGATCGAGTGAAGCAGTCCAAGTGCCATCTCAGGTTGCTTTATTATGAAATATATTTTTAATAAAATACTTGTATGCAAATCAGTCATATACAGACAGTATCACGAGTTCCAAAATTAAAGCTGGTGCTTGTGTATTATCTGGGCGCCACCTATTATAAGTGTTCCCCGGATAATGCACAAGTACCTTAAAGTCTATCTTTACATGTCTGCATTAAATGGAAGGTGCTTCTAGATATATGGAGAACATCTAGCTTGTACTACATCATCACTGTGGTAACTCTAACTATGAAGAGCCGCCATCTTGGGTAAGCTGTGTGTAATTGGTTACAGGTCAATAAAATAGCTAGGAGTGGAATGGGATGCTCCGGCCAACATCATCCACTTTAATGCATATGATTGTATAGAGAAATGTCACAATAATTACCTCCAGCAAGCTGCAGCACCGGCTTCTTGTAGGGCTTCTACCCGCACCCCTAACCCCTCCATACACGCGCATGTGTTAAAGGCCCCACCGCTGATTTAAATGGGGAGCACTTTCCTGCCAGTGATTGGCTGCTTTGAGCCAAAACTCACATGAAAATCACAACATGGAATCTAAAGGTAAATGTATTTTCTCCCCCCCCCCTTTCAGCTAAAGAGTGCAAATTAAAGTTTGTATAAAGTAGTTTAATATGCATTCTTGTTTGGTGGGGCTACATGAGACATTGGAGGTATGTTCTAATCGATATCGTGAATGAAAACAACCAAGGATACCCTTGTTTTAAAATTACATTTCAAATATTTATTCCGTAGCATTCTTAAATATATATATTGAATGTATATGGAATGCAAAATTGACAGAAAATCACGATGCAGTAGATCAAAAAAATAAGTGATGTGAGTGGCCTTGTATTTATAGGTGGGGCAGCTGAAATGCTGTTTGCTGGGAAAAAAAAAAGAAATAAAACTCTTTTTGTAACTACTTTTGTGTAATGAATATCATTTCACATTTGTTATACATTGTTTTGGTAGCCATCTGATCACAAGTATCAGTATGGTGAAGTGGTGTGGGAAGAACTGGAATTGATTTATACATCGATCAGCCATAACATTATATTGTGTAGGTCCCCCTTTTGCTGCCAAAGCAGCCCTGACCCGCCGAGGCATGGACTCCACTAGACCTCTGAAGGTGTGCGGTGATATCTGGCACGAAACCGTTAGCAGCAGATCCTTTAAGACCTGTAAGTTGCAAGGTGGGGGCTCGACGGATCCATCCTGGTGCCATGTGTTCTCCAGGTAAGCGATGCACACACACCCGGCCATCCATGTGTTGTAAAAGAAAACATGATTCATCAGACCAGACCGCGCTTTCAGCAGTGGACAGGGGTCAGCATGCGGATCCTGACCGGTCTGCAGCTACGCAGCCCCATACACAACACTGTGTGTTCTGACACCTTTCTATTAGTACCAGCATTAACTTTTTCAGCAATTTGAGCTACAGTAGCTTGTCTGTTGGATTTGACCACATGGGCCAGCGCCCCCCATGCATCAATGAGCCTTGGCCGCCCATGACCCTGTCACCGGTTCACTGCTTTTCCTTCCCTGTACCACTTTCGATGAAAACCCCACAATAGCTGCAGTTTTGGAGATGCTAGGACCCAGTCGTCTAGCCATCACAGCCCTTGTCAAAGTCGCTCAGATACACTTGCCTATTTTTTCTGCTTCTAACACATCAACTGTGAGGACAAAATGTTCACTCGCTGCCTAATATATCCCAACCGCTGACAGCTGCCATGATAACAACATTATCAGTGTTATTCAATGCACCTGTCAGTGGTCATAATGTTATGGCTGATCAGTGTATATGCATTATACAGGGCAAGATCCTCCTGCAAAGCTTAACGCATATTAAAATCAAGGTGTTGAAACCATATATCTCCTTTTAGTGAATAAATCCATTGACAGATTCCATCTCCTACGTAAACAGTATCGGTTTTCCCGTAACTGCAGCTTCCTGCCAAGGGGATCCTCACACGGTAATTCTGAGCCTTGCATTTTCTTTACCAGCAGACAACTATGGCATCTATAAAAAGAGCTTCTTACTGGTGGATCATGTCACACAAGATGAAGTACAAGCCAATTCTGCCATCACTGATCATACTCCAGAAGCGGAGCTGGTGTCTCTGCAAATACCCCTGCGGCAAGAGAGGACCCCCATGCACCTACCTCACCCACCTTCCAGGCTCCCACACCACCCCGCACAACTGTATTCCTACTATACCGTGCAGGGAAACACATAACTTGCCCCTTGCCACCAGGGACTCTGGGGTAATTGATCCTTTTGTCCCATTGTTAAGCCACTCCAGGCTGTATGATTTCTTTTAATGGGCTATACGAGAGTTGTGAGACCTGTGTTTGCCATCTAACAACCATAATGTTTATTGGTGAATCAGGTTAGCTGTGAAATGACTTTAGTAAACAGCCAATGAAAATGTATGACTATGGGTACATTTAATATGTAAAAAGTCACAGTCCTTAAAGGGACAGTATGGTTATACGAAAACAGTAATATCTGTGTTCATTTATTGCAGACATTTTCCTTTTTTCTGTTTTAATAAATGATCCACTACTTACACATTTATGAGCAAGGTTGGTACCCAAACGCTAAAAAGTCACCCTATAATTGGGGGGTGGGGTTCCGGATGACGAATATCCGAAGAAAAGGAGTATTAACTTACTTGGAACACATTTTACGCTAATTGTGTGCAATTTTCCCACATATTTCAAACCAGAATAAAATTATAATACTGACATGGGAAAATAGTAAAGTGCAATAAATCACAATATTAAATTAGTGGGACAGCCCCCCCCCCTTTAATAAATGATAATGCGCTTAATCTGCAGTGTCAGTACTAAGTAGCGAGGGAATTTCATTATTGGTGAAATATTAAGAGATCCCAGCTGCAGTTCCTTTAAATTTTTCCTTCTCATGTCCTCTGCTATTTTCCCAAGCTTTTGAACGTAGTGACGGTGAGTGCCCGAGCACGCACCATTCTACTTCTACTGTTCTATTAAAGCTTTCCCATCGCTTTAATTGATCGGGGCTGCATGAGCAGCTGGTCCCACAACAGATTCAGGAATGCCATTAATTTCCATAATTCCCTGCCAGCAATGCATGCTTAATATCCGACCCTACCAGTACAAAGAGGGCAGACACGCTGGGAAATGCTTGATGGCAATTGGCATGTCATTAGGCGCTAACATGGCTAATTATTAAGAAGCAGCAAATGCAGATGCGTCAAATTCTTCTTATTTTATTTTTTTTTATAAAACGCTGCATGCACTTACGCAAACCTCCAATTATTAGGAAATTTATCATTCCGATTACATTTTGTTCAACAGTACCGGCAGATTTTTTTTGTTTGTTAATACAGCTATAAAACAAAAAACATATAAAAACACTTATAAAAAAAAATGCGCTGCTGTGCTATTTGGAGAAGAAAATGATATAATCTCCCTATAAAATTATAAGATTGGGGTGACTGGCAGTGAAAGGGTTTCATTTATCTATTCATCAGCAGAACATTTCAGGTGGTAATATATTCAGAAGTGCAGTCTGGCGTTTCCCAGGGGGTCTTACCCAGACGTGACCCCCTAGGCTTGGACAGGGCGTGTAGGACACTTCTCAGCCATGTTCACACGCAGCCATAATGGGAGCCTATCTAATGAGAGGGGGGTGCCTACTATTTACACTTACAAACACAGGGCCTAGAGGCAGGACGCCTGAGCCCCATTACAGATTAATGTCAGGATTTTTATTAATTGTCCAGGGATTCAAACACTAAAGCAAAATTGTTTGTCTTTAACCGATTCTGTCCGTCAACAAAAATCACCATCCATGTTAAAATACTAAACGCAGACAAAAAAGAATGAATATATTTTTGTTATAAAATTTTACTTTAAGAATAATGGTTTCATTCATCGCCGATTTTAAAATTACGGTTAAAATATAATTTGGATGTGGTTATTTTTCATTGGTTTTAGTGGTAATATAAGATATTAAGTTCCTGCGGGAACAGGGCCCTTCATTCCTCTTGTATCTGCATGGTAATTGCTGTATTGTACTTGTCGTTGTCTGTAACATTTGTATCTTTGTACAGGGCTGCGGAATCTGTCTGCGCTTCATAAAGTATAATAATAATGTCAAAAGGTGTGAGATTTGTATTGTATCAGCAAAACATTAAGTAAAATATAACAGCGCCCTCATGTGGCCATCCAGAATACTGCAATGAAATCTTTGGTGGCTGACACAAACTCCTATTAAGCCATCAAATACCTGTCCTGTTTACAAGTCAACATTATTGTTTTAGTAAAACGTAATGTTTATCTCCCTTATCAATAGTACAAAAATCTGGCCTTCTACTAAAAACTATCCTAAGGCTAGGTTTCCACTTGGGTTTTTGTCCTGCGTTTTTTTTCTTGATGAAAAACGCCAAGAAAACTGCCACTGCATTCTCCTGCGTTTTGGCGTTTTTTTCTGGAGTTTTGTCTGGCGTTTTAGCCTTTCTGTGGAAATTGCTTTTTTTGACCTTAGGCAGTTTTTCCAGCCTTTACAAGTTAGAAGTTTCACCCAGCTAAAAGGGATTAGGATAAATGGCAAGTATCTGCCCCCTGATGTCATTTACTTGGTAGAGTTCTACTTAAACGCCCCGGCGGACCCTTTTGTCACTTTTCTGTGGTTTGTAAGGCCTGCTTTATTCCGAATGTCTGCTCCTCTAGGAAGATTGGCCCCAAATGATGGTGCAAATTGTTTGCTGTTGCTTTTGGCACGCAGGATCCAGTTGATGTGTCGCGTATGTTTGTTTGTAATGGCATGTTTGTTCCAAATGGTGTAGAATTCAATATGAACTTTGTTTTGTGTGAAACTGTTTGTTTCCAGCCTATTTCTCGTAGGACACACAGATACTGGGTCCATCCTCTGCATTGTAACTGTGGAAAAAACGCCATAAAAAACGCCAAGGCAATAAACCCACATGGCTTTTTCATGGCGTTTTTTCTCTCCCATAGACTTCTATTGGAGAAAAACGCCAAGATTTCCTTGCAAAAAACGCCAGAGTGTCAACATGCGGCGATTTTGAAAAACTGCCACAGAGCCCAAAAAAGCAGAAAAACGCCAAAGAGGACTGAAAAAACGCCAAACAAAAAAACGCCAAGTGGATATGGCATTCTGCGATTTCCTATTGAAGAACAGCTAACATCTGGCTGCTGCGTTTTTTCACTAAAAAAACGCCAGGTGGCGCTATTGGCGTTTTATGGGCGTTTTTAGCTAAAAAAAACCAAGTGGAAACCTAGCCTTATACATAAGAATCGGTAACATTAACTTGCTATTACAATACGGTCCAAAATTTAATCAGTCCCGTCAATGATGTAATACAACAGAATTAGGCCACAGTACTCTTGCTATTAGATGAATGTCAACATCTAAATACATTATTTGATATTTTGGCTTTACACATGTTTAAAAACTAGAATTGACAAAGACAAACCAGTGCATTAGGTAAAGCTGCTCAGAAGCTTACAATCTAGAGGGAACGGGGTAAAAACAAACATAAGGTATGGAGAAGGGGGAGAGATAGCGTGGGGTTTGTATTAGTGGCAGGTAAGATCTAGGTAGATCTAGATCCGGGATAGATTACAGAGGAGAGAATCTTGGGTGAAGAATGGGAGGATGTGAGATTTTTTTTGTTGTGTGTGCAAGCACCAGGATCTGGCAATCGACTGAGTCATCAAGTGTGATTCTATAGGATACATCTGTCATACAATGAATAAAAACAAAGATTGCACAATATTTTTTTCTCTTTTATTTAATGTACAGTCTCTTGGCACAGATATTTAAAATATATATATATCTATATATTTATAAACATATTTACCAAAAGTGCTGCCACTGCAACACAGCAGAACACAAGACAAAAAGCTTATTCCGTTAAAAATAAAAAAATACATTTCAGCTTTTCAACAGCAGAGACTTGTAATGCAGCGTGTATATAATGCGTGGCGATGGAGAACATCAAAGTGCGAAGGTAAGACGGCCATGCATTGTTCAGTAATATGTGCTTGTGTCCTACCCGAAATACACAGCAGTGTATATTGTGTGAGTTTGTAGCCCGACTCCTTGACACTAGAAGTGTCTACTGTGTGCTGACTGAAGCAATAAGAATATATATAAATGTACATATATATATTTGTTATAAATCTTGAGGTCACAGCGAAAAGCAGCTTATAAGGTGGAGATAGAGAATATCTTAAGATCTCTGTTATTACTCTCATAATAGAACTAACAGATCCGTTTCTGCGATCAGCATACACGGAACATGAGCGATAGCTCTCTTAGTACTCTTTATATAGTAAAATAGCTATCAGAGAGAAAATATATTTTATATTTAAAGCAGCAGTTTCAAACGCTTTAGACTGCTTAGCATCTCACGTGCCCCCTGTGCATCTAACCCCTTTGAATTTACCCGAATTCACGTGCCCCCTGTGCTATTGTTGGCTTGTGTAGACTTTTGTACGATGACCAGGGCCGGCCCGACAATGGAGCCGAGTGGGGCAACCGCTCCAGGCGGCACTTTTTTTTTTAAAGCGAAAGAGAGAGAAAGGGGCCCTCTCTCTCCTCTGCGGGGAGTCTCCCTGTTCGGTCTCGGTGCCGGCTTGTAATGCTGAGTGCAGGAAGATTACCTCATTTCCAGCGCTCAGCATTACAAGCCGGCACCGAGACCGAACAGGGAGACTCGCCACAGGACTGCTGAAAGGTAAGTAGAAGGGGGGGGGGGGGGTAATAGGGTAGATAATAGGGAGGGAGGGAGGGTAGATAATAGGGAGGGAGGGAGGGTAGATAATAAGGGAGGGAGGGTAGATAATGGGGGGGGGGGCATTTTAAAATTCGCCCCAGGCGGCATTTTGCCTTGGGCCAGCCCAGACCATGACCCACCACAAGTGGACAAACTAGTTTTAGTAGGATATGCTTAAACAAGGATTCATAATTTCTAACAACTGGATAGCTATTTAGCTATGGTTCTCAAAGTTGTAATTATTGTACATTATTTACTGTTCAATACAGAACTCAAATATAACCCTTTAATAAGTCCTAAAAATATTGGTTGGCTTCAGTGGTTGCTTCTCCAGCATTCCTTACACATTTGTCTACCCTAGTGAAGAGATGCATTTCATTACACTTGATTTTCATTTTGGCAGATTACAGTTACACTTATAGCCCTTAAAAATAACAACACAATAAGAAACAGCACATAGTAAGTCACTATATACGTAAAAACAATCAAGTTAGCTTTTCACTATACAGCTTAAAGTGTGACAAACGAACAAACAAAACCACACATCATTACATGTAGAATTCACAGCAAAGTGATAATACTGAAATTCCATGAACTGGTCCTATCTTGACCACTGAATAAAATAAACATTTCCAGTATATGGCTATGTATAGTGCAAATATATGGATGTGTAAAGGTCAATGCATACCATCTGCACTTTGTGCACGTGCTTTAGAATTTAGATCCAGTTACTACTGTGTGCATCTTAGAGTTAAATAGAGCTGCAAACTGGAACTACAAGCTGTTCTGCTGCTGAAAGGCCTAACTCAAGTTTTGAAAGATAAACTTTAATCTTGTTACACAAACTCTAAGCGCATATCATGGCAAAACTTTCACACACTGGCATAAAACACTGGTTAAAAAAAATAATAATAAAAAAAAAAATTATGGATTTGGCTTGTGCTGTTCCAGACAATACCCAAGGATGAATACGAGAGCCCAAAATGCTTCAGATCTTTCCAAAAAGCCCAATTTTATCATTACACAGAAATACCAAACCGCATAAGGAGAGGTTGATGGGATAGAGCAGCTCCGGGGAGGGGGGTGCTTTGATGGTTTGCTGTACGGTGGTTACGAAGACTTTGTTCAAGGAGGAAAGCTGAAGTTGACCATGCCGAATTCACCATAGCATGACCAACTCTAACTAAACACTTTAGTTGATCCATAATTTCCAACATCTGTTACCTGTTGGATCTGTTATCCTAGGTTTTGGCCATGTTAAGTAACTGGTGGCGTGTTGGCCTGTTGTCACAAAGCCATTGTGTTTTGAGTGACATAAACAAGCACCAGTTATTTTTTTTCCAGGATAATGAGAGGGCAGCATTTGTCCTTCAGGGTAGGCAAACGTAACAAAGGGCTAAACGGGGTAATCTTCTCAACTCACACACCCTACCTCTGGGTTTCTGACAGTCGCTGCAGCTTTTTCAGGAGAATCTGGGTTAAGTCGAAGGTGGTGAAGCTGATACCAACAGCCACTGGACCCTTTACCCAGTTCATGCTAAGCCCTTTGTAGAGCCCTCGGACAATCCCTTCTTCAGTAACTATCTCCCGCATAGTGCTAAGAATCGTGCCGTATGTGTGACCAGTGACCCCGGCCGTCTGCATCCGTCGCCTCACTACGTCCAAGGGGTAGGAAGCTGACTGACCCAGTAGTCCAGCACAGGCACCAAACAGTAGTCGCTCAAAAGGGTACGGCTGGATTCTTCCACTGTTCTCTGGGGTAATAACAATACATTACATTCATCAGCAAATTGTGAATCCATCAATCCTTATAATTATATATGTAACATAATAATATGCAATATATCAAAATAGAATCTATGGTGGTCATGTATATGGCAAATACCAAAATTAGCGTTTTGAGGAAAAGAGAAATCAATTTTAATGTGGAAAGGGACAGACCATATATCCCCAAAATGCGTAGCGTGTGTGGAGGCTGGACAGTGCAGTGAGGGGCAGACCAAGACTGGCCATCGATGGTCCCCCTCAGTGCTTTAGTGTGCACCTGCGTGTGCATGGGCTGTTTTTGCATCGCCAGTCCATTCCTGATGAAGTAAAGGGGAGGACATGTGCACAAAGAGTAAGTGGGCTATATTAGCTGGCACTTTCCACTGGTTTCCATGGTGACGGGTCCATATTCAGCATTTTGCACCATAATGTCTATATATAAACAAGACCTATTGTATTGTTCACTGTGGTGTCTACAGATACACGGCTTGATATTTTTCTGTGGCGATAAATAAATCACGACCTGTATTGTATGATCTAGATTTTGTACCTGCATGTAGCTTTTTCAGCGTCTCATATGTGAAGAAGCTAATTCCTGCATAAGGGATGACGCCGAGTATGGTTGGGTTGAATCCTCTGTACAACGTTTTCAAGCCCTCCTCTCTTGACATACGCATAAACACGTGAATTATGTTACTATACCTGTTACGGGCGAAGCAAAATAAATGAAAGTGAGCATTTTGGACAATCTTCCCCACAATTAGCTGCACTGAAACTGCGTTGGACCTCATTAACTCTTTCTGTAGAATTTACCATTTAAGTGTTAAAAGACATCTGCTGGAGTAGGTAAGTTTAATAGTTACCCCAAAATCTAAATTAACACACAAGATACATAACATGCTACTCTTCAATGATTTTATGTGACTATCCACAAAACTATTGCATTGTGAGTTTCTTACCCAATTTTACACATAGGCAGTTTTGTATGATTATTTATTATTGTTTTTTCTTGGTTTTGTTTTTCTTATTGGTTTATCATTCCAGGATATAAAAGATGGCTAAAATCAAACATGCCTCATTAGGTAGTGTCACATCGTGACATCATTATAAATGGGAAAAGTTAGGGCCCACCGTATGGCGTGGGTGATTAACTTACATCTCTTTTGGTGTTACAGCCATTCTTGCACGAACGAGGTCAAGAGGGTAGGTTAGCATTGCAGCCGTCATACCCGCAAGAGATCCCGCAACGAGGCGCGGAATGGGCGTCAAGGCACTGCAGGAGAGTAAGAAATGATGGAGTTTTACAAAGACATCCACCGTTTGATCCATACCTTGGGCTTTGTAATATGTTGATCTATGCTCAAATCTACTACCGTAAAATTGAGCAAAGGATCTTACAAGAAACCCAAAATGAATAAAACCCACAGTGAGCTCATGCAGAATTAGTGGAGATCTCCAGACAAAATGAACATAAAATGGGTTCCCGGGGAAAAGATAAACATTTCCATATTGCTTTTGACTGTCGGGCCTTTGCATATTGAGTACAAGGTGATGTTTCGTAGCCATATGCCAGGAAAAGATGATACATGTGATAAAAATGGGTAAATAATAAAAGGAAAAGCAAGAGGTGTACAAGATAAAGAGACTGATAAAAAGAAATGTAAATGCATTCAAAGCTTTGGTCCCAATAACACACAAGGTACATAAAATGCTACTCTTCAATGAAATTGAGCTGTGGTACAACTTGGAGTATAAATAGAAGTGAATTCACAAGTCTCATGGTGCATGGTTGGACAAATATTAAATAGTATGGAACAGAATTTTACCATTTACAAATAATGAGGGAGACAACAGATGAGGAGTGTGCCCATTGCCCTTCTAAAGAAACCATCTGTAATGTCTGAAGGCAAGAAGTTTTCCATACAACAATGGTACAATGTAGAGCCCTGCACGGGACTGCTTTTTTAATCCCGCTGATTTTTTGTCCAATCCCGCCCGCTCCCGCCACAAATGTGGCCAATCACGCCCACCTCCTAACCTGAACTGCAGATATCCCACGTAGTCCCGTAAGGCTGCCTTCTCGTTGCTCCCTCACAGCGCGTCTTCTCTTGCTCCGCCAAGGAACAAGGCGGAGTCACGGGAAGTGACGTCACATCACGTTACTCCGCTGTGTTCCTGGGCGGAGCAAGAAAAGACGCGCTGTGAGGGAGCAACGAGAACGCAGCCTTGCGGGACTGCGCTGGATTACCGGGACCCGCAGGTACAGTGCCTGACCGGCCGCTCCCGCCTGCAACACCAGCAAGATGCAGTGCTCTAGTACAATGGTACACTTGTCTTTAACTAGAGGTAAGAAGAAACATTAAATCTCACAATATTAACTGTGCATTAGACAGGGCCAACTCCAGTAAGTTTCTCCTGAGAGCAGTTGGCCCTGCATTAATGGAATAATTAGTCTTCATGGTAGGATGAGGTATCCGAGGCCAGTTTCCACAAAACCCTCTCCCTGCAGAACCTCTCTTTCTCACCACCATTAATAGACATTAACTAAATGTTGCAAAATGCAATCTGAGGCATCAATTTAGGAATTTATAACCATCAAAATACTTTTGTTCTTGTAACGTTACATAAATTGTGATCTTTCCTGAATGTGAATGTCACATTTTTCCTTTTTTTCTGCAGCTGTCTAAGATTAACAAAAAAAGTTATGACATTGTTAATTATCTCAAAGTGGAAATAAATATTTCACTTAAAATAATAATATCGATGCATGGGAATGGTGTCTCAGTTTAGCTGCTGGTTTCCACCTTAACTAATAAAAAAAAAACAAAAAAAATTATAGTCGGATCAGGTTGCCTACGTGCAGGGAAAATCATCTGATATTCTGCCTGGGCTCTGAAAAGGCAGGTGCCCATCAACCTACCAAAGCCTCCCTTAAATATTTTAATACTAGGTGGGGTTCTCTTCTACCATCTTTACCTCTTCCCACTCCAGCATTTCATACGTGCTGTATCCGTTTTCTGGAATTCTCTTCCCAGTTCAGTCAGATTTTCTCCCTCATATGCAAATTTTAAAAGCTCTCTGAAAACCCACCTCTTTCAAGGAGTGTACAACCTTTCCTCATAACAGTCTCATCCAGACTCAATCAACTCATCCTCGTCCAAACTGTCCTCTCCTACTGTTTCACTCCCCCCTTAACCGACTAGAAAGCAAGATCAGGGCCCTCTTCTCTTTTTGTACCAGCTTGTTATTGTTTGTGGTTTTAAATAAAAAAATGTAATAATCTGATTGTAAACCACACACTTGTGAAGTACAACTCCCATAACCCTTTGTCACAATTATGATGAGGGTCAGCAACCTACAAAGGTGTCTACCTTGCAATTTTTGGCCACCATAAGCTGCATGAACAAACCATGAATTTACAACTGTGTGTGTATATATGTCGTGGCCAAACGTTTTGAGAATGACACAAAACGTCTGCTGCCTCAGTTTAGATGATGGCAATTTGCATATACTCCAGAATGTTATTAAGAGTGAGCAGATGAATTGCAATTCTCTTTGCCATGAAAATGAACTTCATCCCACAAAAACATTTCCACTGCATTTCAGCCCTGCCCCAAAAGGACCAGCAAACACAGGTGAGAGTGTTCACAGGTGAGACGTGGACAAGGCTGGAGATCACTCTGTTACGATGATTGCGTTAGAATAACAGACTGGATGCTTTAAAAGGAGGGTGGAGCTTGAAATCATTGTTCTTCCTCTGTTAACCATAGTTACCTGCAAGGAAACACGTGCCGTCATCATTGCTTTGCACAAAAAGGGCTTCACAGGCAAGGATATTGCGGTCCTACAGGTTTCTCTGATGAATCCACTTTCTGATTGTTTGGCGCATCCGGAAAAAAGCTTATCCAAAGAAGAGAAGGTAAGCACCACCATCAGTCCTGTGTCATGCCAACAGTAAAGCATCCTGAGACCATTCATGTGTGGGGTTGCTTCTCAGCCAAGGGAGTGGGCTCACTCACAATTTTGCCTAAGAACACAGCCATGAATAAAGAATGGTACCAACACATCCTTCAAGTGCAACTTCTCCCAATCATCCAAGAACAGTTTGGTGACGAACAATGCCTCTTCCAGCATGATGGAGCATCCCACCATAAGGCAAAAGTGATAACTAAGTGGCTCGGGGCCACATCAAAATTTTGGGTCCACGGCCAGCAAACTCCCCAGACTCAGGCAGGCGGACAAACAAAAACCCACAAATTCTGACAAACTCCAAGCACTGGCTATGCAAGAATGGGCTGCCATCAGTCAGTTAATTGACATCATGCCAGGGCAGATTGCAGAGGTCTTGAAAAAGAAAGACCAACACTGCAAATATTGAATCTTTGCATAATCTTAATGTAATTGTCAATAAAAGCCTTTAACACTTATGAAATGCTTGTAATTATACTTCTCTATACCATAGTAACATCTGACAAAAATATCTAAGAACACTGAAACAGCATACTTTGTGAAGACCAATACTTGTGTCATTCTAAAAACTTTTGGCCATGATTGCATGTATGTATGTATGTGTGTAAATGTATTATATATATATTATATATATATTCATATTACTATGTTTACTAAGTGGGGGTCAGATCTTTTTCATTGCTTAGCTTATTTGGTGCTGCGTATACAGCGTATACAGGGATATAATCAGGAAAAACACATTTTCATGCCTTTTCTATTCATACCATTGCATCATGTGATACGTGGTTTGCCTTTAACTAAGCATTTATGAACTGCTTACATTGTCTAGGGTACAAAACATTTCCCTAGATAAAAGTATGAGCTGTTGATAAAGTTTTCACCCATACCTAACCATTAAATAAGTGTCATTACTATACCAAACTGCAAAACTAAGATTTTGGGAAAGGTCACATATTCATTTTAAATACAGGTCACTAAAGAATATTACACAATGCCAAACATTCTGCACATTCTGATTTTTTTCTGGCCTGGAATTTTACAAGGTATACCAGAACATACATAAAAAGTCACCAACCAGGAGGGAAAGAGTTACTATTAAACACACAATGTTACAGGTCAGTACAACCTTTCTGCGCTACACCCATGGTTTCATTCATGCCTGTTTTCAACATTAGCATTTGATAAGGGAAACAAATCAAAGAAAGATATTCCCGCTACCAAGAGAGATGCAAACAAACTGCACAAGCTCCTTGGGGGTGATGCATAAAAACGAATGCACAAAGTCCTTATCAGCAGCACAACCAATCTAACAACCCAACTGATTGGACCATACCATTATTTGCTGAGCTGATAAAGTTTGTGCCAGAATCACTTTTTTAAACAAGAAGCAATGCACATCTCAGAAAGATGAGGTTTTGGTAGGATGCCAGCAGAGTTAAGCGGCCTTTACTTATTTGATTGTTATCTCCCATAACCCTGAGCAGCTGGAAGGTCCATGGGCTAACCAAGTTTGCGCTGAGGTGGAATTATTATTTTTTTAAATATAAAAAAGCGAGACAGAGAGCGAGTGGGGGTAAATGCAACACTGTTCCAGCAGAGGTGGCGGAGGGCAGCGTTAACACAGTAAAGAATCACTTACTTTCCCTGGAAGCCGTAATAGCTTCCAAGCAGCTTCTTGTACTGCTCATGAGCACAGAACTGTATGGCAGCATACGGGATAACACGCACCATGGTGGCAGAGTTACCTCTCCAAAGACTCAGTAGTCCCTCATTCAGGTAAGTGCGATAGATCAGCTTATAGGCTTCCTGCCAAAAAACACAACAGAATCATAAGGGAAAGGGGAGAAAAAGAGAAACATTTCAGTAAGGAAACATATAAAAAAATACCCCCCCCCCAATAAAAACAAACAACAACAGTACAATACTAATCTACAATTGCTTTTAAGTTATATAGTTTCACAACAGCAACAACACTTGCCAGGTGCAGTCCCTAAGAAGGCTACTAGCATTACTCATCCATAAAGCCAAACCCTTGGACTCATGGGGTGAAGAAGTCATTTACACTTTGGACACAATAACAATGACAGCAAAGGCTTGTACGGATAAAACATAAAATACAAAAGCTTTCCATCATTTTAGGGGGACTTCCCAGGATGAAAAAGGAGGATGTTTTGAGACAGAGAACCAAAGGATGTTTTGAGGCTTGCAACAGATCGGTAAAAAAAACAATAGGGCTGCAACTAACGATTATTTTAACCCCTTAAGGACAATGGGCGGTCCCTAAACCCATTAAAACAATGTATTTTGAGCCCGTACATGTACGGGCTTTGTCATTAAGGGGTTAATAATCGATTAGTTGGCCGATTATTTTTTCAATTAATCGGATAAAAAAAATGCATTTTTTTTCATTTAAAATAATGTAATAAAAAAACGTACAATTTACACTTTCATCTCTTTATCGCAATGGCCTCTCTCTCTATTCACCTTCTTATTTTACTGACATAATAATAATAAAAGCTACAAGAACCCAAACACAGTGTTTCTCAAACTAGGTTTTAATACAAACTTATTAGTAAATATTATGCCTTATACCTCCTATATGCCAGAGATTCCACTGTGCCCCCTGATATGCCACTGTGCCCCCGATATGACTTATACACCTTATATGCAACTGAACCCCCCGATATACCTTTTACCCCCAGATATGTCTTATGCCCCCCTGATATGCCTTATACCCCCTATGTGCCTTATAACTTCCAATATGCCACTCGCCCCCATTTATGCCTTATACCTCCCTATATGCCACTGTGCACCCTGATATGCCCCTCCGCCCCCCATAAATGCCCTGCACCACCCTGAAATTCATTATACTCCGTGATTCACCAC
The DNA here is from genome assembly GCA_029215755.1 of Spea hammondii. Lineage (NCBI taxonomy): Eukaryota > Metazoa > Chordata > Amphibia > Anura > Pelobatidae > Spea > Spea hammondii. The sequence goes on along the minus strand of JARDYJ010000001.1, from coordinate 91,964,971 downwards.
TCTGCCTCCCCCAGTTATGCCACTCTGAAATTCATTATAACCCCCATACACCACTCTACCTCCCCCTATACACCACTCTAACTCCCCCAGATATGCCACTCTGCCTCCCCCCCTCCCCATACACCACTCTGCCTCCTCCCCCCCTCCCCATATACCACTCTGCCTCCTCCCCCCTCCCCATACACCACTCTGCCTCCTCCCCCCCTCCCCATATACCACTCTGCCTCCTCCCCCCTCCCCATACACCACTCTGCCTCCTCCCCCCTTCCCACACACCACTCTGCCTCCTCCCCCCTCTGCCTCTCTCCCAACTCCCTGGTGTTTTGTGAGCCTCCGTTGCTGACAGGCACTTTCACTGGAGCTTCATAGAAGCCTCAGCGTAAGTGAAGGGCAGTAACGGAGGCTGTCTGTGCACATCGTGCAGACCCCCACCAGCTGACAGAAAAGATGATCCTCTGCAGGAGACCTCGATTCTCTGTCAGCCGGTGGGGGTCTGCACGATGTGCACAGACAGCCTCCGTTACTCCCCTTCACTTCCGCTGGGGCTTCTACATCATGTGATGCTGCCACTGCATCGTAGAAGCCCCAGCGGAAGTGGAGGGGAGAGACGGAAGTTGTCTGTGCGCATCGCACGGACACCCACAGGCCGACAGTGAGGGGAATCCAGGTCCCCTGCAGCATTGCGGGGGATCTGGATTCTAGTGTTATAATTCTATCTCTGTTTGAGGTCGGATTATATAAGAAGAGGAGTTTTTCAGAGCATTTGCTCTGAAAAAACCTCTTTTTATAATCGATAAAAATCGATTTGACTAATCGATAATGAAAATCGTTGTCAACGATTTTCATTATCAATTATCGATTTTATCAATTAGTTGTTGCAGCCCTAAAAAAACAACTTACTATTTTGTCCATTACTATATACAATCTATCATCTAGTATCATTTAAGGTCACATACATTCTAAACTCAACAGGTAGAGTTGATGAGAAAGATGACAAGGAGCCACAAGAGCTACTGGAACAATATGGGGAACTACAGAGCAATAGAAACATTTGACGGCCCATCTAGTCTGCCCATTTTTCATATGATATATTCATTAATAACATGGGCAATATGAAGGAATGTATTGCACAATATGAAATTATAAGCCATTATAGAAACTGGGTTAAACTCCCAATTTTTACCAGATTACGTCATTTATCTAACTGCAGTGGATATCATGTCTTTGAAATATATTTTTTTTTTTCATGCACGGCAGGTAATGGTAGTCTCACCTTAGCTGAAAATCTGTTTGAAGACACTGTTGGGAAACATGGAGAAGAAAGAATTGTTATCATATATCATATATATGTTCAATACATGCCATTACTGGAAATGCACCTAAAACACTATTTTGTCTGTTAAATAGACACTATCAAGATCTTACGCTTCAAGGAACGAGCTGACCTAAGGGTCTTCCAATACTAACCCTTTAATAGTCCATCACAAGCATTTCTACTGTAGTTTGATAATGGTTCTAACAATGGTCTCTTATAAAATGTAGTCATGAGGTAAAGAAATTCTGAAATAGGTTACCTGAATTCAAGCAGGGATTTCACCTCTGATATGCCAAGTGAGAAAAGCACCAGCTGGGATTGTCAGATACAATTAAATCAGAAAAAAGGGAAAGGGGTTTGTTTCAGACTGTGTAACCCTAAGGATCTTTCCATCACCCTTTTGTAAAAAATCTTTGTATAATTTAATGATTTTTGAAGGGGTAGTTCAGAGTCCTGAGAAGGCTTCTCTATAGGTGTTTATGGCCAAGGGACCTACCTTGGAAAATGATTTTGGTTCTATCCAAGGGGGCAACAGCAGTTTTGGCCACTGCTCCAGCCAGCGCTCCAGACATCAGCGAGTTGAGAATACTGTTGGCATTTTTATGCCCCTTGCAGAAAAAAAAAAGAAATATTAATTTTAAGTAAACATGGTAATTAAGCAACTTTGAGCTAACCTCAATCTGCATAACTGGCAATCTAAGTGAGTGTAATTGTAAGCAGCAATGGCTGGGATTTCTACTAGGCCTCAAAGATTTTTTGGTGTTGTTGTGCGAGGTCACATTGTGTGACGCCCAATATTGGAAGCATTGGGGGGTTGCTTTCTGTGAAACTTTCCATTTTGGTCTGCAAGACTTGTACTAGAGAAACCTAAATCACCCTACATCCATTTCTGCAAATGACCCCGACTGTAACATGTGTGACCCACACTCCATCCCTTGCAGATAAAGCATACCATTATGACTGCCATAAGGCCTGCAGTAATAATGATAAACATCAAATGGGACAAAACTATGGAGAATGGGTGGGTGTGTGGACATTCCTAGAAACGACCTCTGCATGCTTGGTTGACTTTGTCTTTATTCCCATATGAAGGGTATTATCACTGCCCCCAAGGCTGTAGGTCCAAGCATGTTTCACTAGCAATTTCATAGCATTTTGCCCTCAGGCCTGTAGTTCTGACTGATATTCAGCCATTCATACGGTTTCAAATGAAGTACCTCTACTGTTAGTCCAAGAAGAAAAATGACAAGAATCCTTAATTATATTGAAACTTAGTAACAAAAGGATGAGCTATATCTTATTTTCAAAAGGAATGCTGTCTCATTTATTGGTGTATATATGTACAGTGGCAAGAAAAAAAGTCAACTCTGGTAACAATACAATCTGAGCTAAAAACACAAATTGCTGTATTGTGCTTGTCTGTAATGAATACATTGTTTAAACATTCACAGTGTGGGTTGGAAAAAATAGGTGAACCCCCTAAGCTAATCAGTTCAACAAAAGCTAATTTGAGTCAGGAGTTAGCAAACCTGGAGTACAATTAATGAAACGGTATTGGATGTGTGGTCTCAAAAAGCATCTGCGGATGTAATCCATGCCTCACAAAAAAATCTCAGAAGATATACAATCAGTCCACAGACAAATTGTTTGCAATTGGAGGTTAGTTAGTACTGGGGACTCTCTCTAGAAATGGGCGCCCAGCCAAGATGATTGCAAGGGCACAACGCAGAATGCACAGTATGGTAAAAACCCTAGAGTAACTGGTAAAGCCTTGAAGGAATCATTGGAACCGGTTAACATCTCCGTTCATGAGTCTACCATATGCAAAACATTGAACAGGCATCTAGTCCATGGCAGACACCACGGAGAAAGCCACTGCTCTACAATTAACATCGTTGTTTCCCTGAAGTTCGCCAAAGAGCACACTGACACTTCACAATGCTATTGGGAAAATGTTTTGTGGACTGATGAAACTAATGTTGGATTGTTCTGGAAGAACACACAGCACTATGCATGTCATTAAAAGGGCACCGCAGACCAACATGAAAACATCATCCCAATGTATGGTGGAGGGAGCATCATTATTTACTATCTCAAGGCCTGGATAGCTTGCCATCATTGAGGGGACAATGAATTCCCAAGTTTATCATACAGGATAACGTCAGGGTGGCTCTCCGCCAACTGAAGCTCAGTAGAAGTTGTGTAATACATCAGGACAATGACCTTAAAGATCAAAGTAATTCTGCTAGAGAATGGTTAAAATAAACACAACATATTTTGCAGTGGCCCAGTCAGAGCCCAGACTTTATGCCGTGGAACGACCTCAAGAGAGCAGTTCACACCAGACAACCTAGGAATATGGCTGAGCTTAAACAGTTCTGTAAGGAAGAATGGTCTAAAATTCCTCCTGAACGTTGTGCAGGCCTGATCATCAGCTACCGAGCCGGTTTGTTTGAGGTTACTGCTGCCAAATGAGGTTCAACCAGTTAATAAATCCAAGGGTTCTTACTTTTTCCACCAGCTCTGTGAATGTTCAATGGGTGTGTTCAACAAAGATGTGATATATTATCATTGTTTGTGTGTTATTAGCTTAAGCACATTGTGTTTGTCTATTCTTGTGACTTAGATGTAGATCAGATCACATTTCACAAAGAAATTACTGAAGAAAAACAGGTAATTTCAAAAGGTTCACTTACGTTTTCTTGCCTCTGTATATATTCATGTTAACACCGACAACATATTTTTTCCTAGTTTGCCTTACCTCTGATACCACAGCCGTAGGCAGGATCGTGTGTGCACCATTTTTATTTAGACCCACTTGGCTTCCTTTAATACCATTATCCATACCACGCCTCTTCAGCCAGCTGAGGTTTTAAAAAAAATAATTTAAAAAAAATCACCCCTGTGGATGAGATAAAATACATGCATAAAATTAGACACAATTAATCAGGTAATATTTCCCAGGAGCACTTGCTGCTTCCATTAAGCTACTCACTTCTTTTCCATTCTAGTAACAGTGGGATGTTTTGCTCAGATCACTTTCAAGCCTGATATTCGGGTGGATGAAGGGGGAAACCTTAAACCACAGGTTTTAATCACTCTGGATGTTTGGCAGGCAGATCATGATTTAAATTTAGATCTATTATGTTACCAGGGCGCATAGGCGTTGTAAGAAAGTGTGACCACAATCCGCATTTAAAAAATGTTTGAATCTTATAACTGCAGCACAGAAAATGTGGGTCATGTTTCAGTAAAATAAGAATTGAAATACAATAGCCTAATTATATATCCTAAAAGCCAATATTCTATAAAGATTTTGGGTGATTCCACTGTAACCTGTAGCCTCTCTCCATGTATTTTCATAGCTTTGTGTAGGAGGTGGTCCACGCGAGCCATTACCAGTGAAGCAAGGTGATTTATCCCACCTTTACATAAACCCATCTGGTCACCATTTGTCCAGCCAGTCGTCCACCTAATCTGTCCAGAGTAAAGCTCACAGTGATGTACAAGGAATCTTGCAAGGGAGGCACAGGAGTGCATGACACCCCCGCCATGCTGAGAGCTAGCTCTGCAGTGACAGCTTTTCTTAAATGTAAGTGATTTTACAGGTTGAAGGTTGAATACACTTACAAATTAATTTAATATGCATTATTTATTGGTAGATCTGCATGGGATCCTAGTGTCCCATATGGAGAGCACAAATGCAGATAATAATAATTCCATTGGAGATCATCCAGCTTCATCTGGTGGTGACTGGGATATAGAATTGCATGGGATAGAGATCCGCAAGTCCTGGTGTCAGTCCCTAACCAGACCTCAACAGTCGCAGCGACTAATCGCCATGTCACTAATATACATTTCTCCGCAAGGATTACAAGGCTGCATAGCGTTTCTCTATGCCTAGGAAGCCACAAGCTGCACACACCTTAGTTTTGAAACGAGTTCTGGGCAAAGAAAAACTATACAACTATCCCGATTATCACCTAACATATCTGCAAAAAATGATACTGGACGCAGTGCTTGACAGAAACAGAATTTAGGAATTCAGGGGCATTAGGTCTTGTTACCATGTGACATAGGCTAGAACAAGTGAATAGGTGGGTAAAAGGATTTCAAATGTAAGCTGTGTTTAGTATGACGTCCATTATTTCCAGTAACACAAATAAAGGCACTCTATAAAGGGGTTGTGATACTTTATAGCCATTAATGAGCCAACAATCTGGCCAAACCCAATTATATAATGTTTTTTTTTTCCAGCACAAGTAGGTTTTTTTGTTTGTTTTTTAAACCATGCCTCTATACACCGATCAGCCATAACATTATGACCACCGACAAGTGAAGTGAACAACACTGATAATCTTGTTATCATAGCACCTGTCAGTGGGCGCGATATATTTGGCAGCGAGTGAGCATTTTGCCAGAGCCGTAGCACGCTCCTTTTGAGACATACACTGCCCTTACACAACCCTGCCTTTACACACACACACCAGCTAACAAACATACAAATACTTATAATTCTCTTACACACACTGCTAATACATACACTGCCTATACACATCAGCTTACAAACACACACATGTACACACACTGCCCATACACACACACACACTGCCCATACACACATACACATATGCACAGACCTTATATTCCTTTCTCCCCATCTCTTACTTTTCTCATCCTCCATCATCTTCTATCCTGTCATGGAACTGCGAGGTCTGTGACTCCAGGCCTCTGCGCCTCATAACTATGCGCCGGCTATTGATGCAGAGCGCCGGGGTTACATCATATCCTGGTGCTCTGCAAACTTTCCTGGCGCGTAGTGATTAGGGAGCAGGAAGCCGAAGTCTGAAGTGACAGACCTTGCGCTCCCTAATGGTGGGCTGGATTGTGATCTCCCCAACCAGCCCTGCTCATCGGGCACACACTGCCCACGGCGGCGCCTGATGACCAGGGCTGGTTGGGGAGAGCACAATCGTGCCGCTGCCTCAGCAGTCCCCTGAAGACCGTCCCAGGGGAGGTGGCCTCTCTGCTCGCCCCTCCGATATAGAAACGCTACGGGTTTTTTAGGGGCTTCGTGGTGAATCCCTTAGCCGGCACCAATGTGATTCACCATGGAGCCCCTAGAACGCTGGGCCCCTGCCCAGTGTGCCCAATGCGTTTGAATGGCAACGTTAATGTTGGTCTGGTTAGGGAGATCCGTGATCTTACCAACCAGTCCTGGAGGCTGCAGCTGCCGTTCGGGCGGCTGTGCACCCTCTCGCAGCTGCGCCCAAGGTGAATGCCTCTCTCGCCTCACCCTTGCTACGGCTCTGCATTTCGCCCTCAAACTTGAGGTGTTAGAACAGGAAAAATATATCCGCAGACCAGTCAGGGTGCCCATGCTGACCCTTGTCCACTGCCGAAAGTGCCTACAATGGGCATGTGAGCATAAGAAATGGACAACGGAGCAATGGAAGGAGGCATACAAGGGACGACAACAGATAGAACGGGGCAGAGAATATCAGAGAAGTGGTACAGTGCATGTGAAGTCAAGAAAACGCAGATGGTTAGAGGTAATATTTGCAGGAGAAACACAAGTGATGGAAGAAACGAACAGGGAGGTTAGGAAAGTATTTGTGTATGAGAGTAGAGCTATAGGTGGTGAAGATTTGTTGAGGACTCTATAGGTCAGGGTTAGGTGTTTGAATTTGATTCCGGAGGGTATAAGGAACCGATGGCTGGACTGTCACAGCGGGTCAGCAGATTAAGAATGGCAGTAAAGGAAAATTAGTCTAGCAGCAGTGTTTAGGAAGGATTGGTGTAGTGACAGGTGGGAGAGAAAGAGATGAGTTAGTAGAGAATTGAAGTAATCCTGAGGGGACATCACAAGGGAGTGGATATCTTATTTTGGTTGTTTCTTGTGCGAGAAAACCACCAATTCGGTAGATGGTTCTCAGGTGTAGGCGGCAGGATTTGGTGAGTGATTGGACGTGAGGGATGAAGGAGACAGCAAGGTCAAGTGTGAGATCAAGGCAGTGAAGTTGGTCTTTTGGATGAATTATGGAGTTATCAACAGTGATAGAGATGTCAGGGTGTGGAGGGGATAGCAAAATAACCATAAACTCAGTCTTGGAGATGTTGAGCTTCAGATAATAGGACGCCATCATGATGCAATTCCAGAAAGCGAGGCGCATTAGAAAAGACTGTGAGAGGTTTGGAAAAGAAATTAAGATTAGGGTGTCATCCACGTATGGGTGCTATTGAAAGCAAAAGGAAGATATCGTTGTCTCAGAGAAGAGGTGGTGATGGAGAAGAGTAGAGGCCCTAGAACGGAGCCCTGAGGAACACCAACAGATATCAGAAATTTGCCAGAAATGACAATACATAATGCATAGCAAATTCAAGGAGGTAGAACCCCCCAATCTTATGCAAACCCCAAGGTTTTTCATTGCTGCAGAATGACCATGCTTGAAACCAAACATTGCTTCTAAGATGTATCTCAACAGTTTTGTTTGTGTATTTTTTCTCATTATACTTTGGGTGTGCAGAGCAACTGCATGTTCATCCAAAGACCACAGTCCACAAATATTATGCTTAAAGAAGTCGTTCTACAAATTACTCCTACACAAAGCTCTCAAACATGTTATGCACAAAAACCTCAGTAGATCCTTAAAAACACATAAACCTCTCAGTTTCAGGCAATGACCTATCAATGCTTGGTTGTACATCAAACGACAACATCCTCTCACATTTACATTATCCTTTACAAGGTCTGATATACCCAATCACCATTCCAGCAAAGGATGCAGTAACTTAACAAAAAAGGAGAAATAACTTTTTGGGAATGAAAACCCATCCAAACTCCGAGAGCAGGAAACTTGCTGCCCCGTGGTATACACGTTAAGTGTATTCTTCTGCAAAGTACCACCATATATTGTCATGTACGTACAATAATTGTGTTTTTGAGGTATAACACTGTATTTTTTAAAATAAGAGTCCATAGTCTAAATCTTAGATGGTAAATAAATAATAGAAAAGCCAACAAGTAACATAATATAGGTTACTTGTTTTTTTCCCCTAAAGTCAGTGGTATATATATGTAGGTCATTTTAGGATTACCCACAAACGCGAAAGATTGAAAAATAGAGCATTTTGTGAATAGAATTCTGCAATTTCATCTAAATCTTTTTCACTGCAGCCTGTGTCTTAGCAGGTCTATATTTTAAATTGAAGATCAAATGTTTTGGTAGCATTGTTTGACTAAAGCACTAGAAACAGCTGTAAAATAAAATGTGCTAAGACAGAACTGGCCAATGTCATCAAAAAGGGTCTATAACATTATAAACACTTTAAAGTGTTGGATACACAAAGTAATCACATAACCCCGAAGAGGTCTGCATTTTAAGAGAATACATATGGATTAATGATATTTTGTGTTCTCAGTGCATTAACCCCGATGGTGCTACACGCAGTCTGATTTATTTACTTGCGAGCAGGGCTCTCTCCACCAAATGTATCGGTTTGTCTTAGTCTGTCAATTCTTGTCTTGTCATATCCCTTGAATTTATGTATTGTATTAAGCGCTGCGTAAACTGTTGGCGCTATATAAATAAAGGATAATAATAATAATAATTTACATATGCACTATCATAGCTACCTGTAGACAGCCTGTCCTACTTTATTTGGTCTACAAACAGACAATGTAATCAAAAACTGATCAGAGTTTTTCAGAGGAATAGAATACTTTTATACCAAGTGAGGAATTCAGTTATGTGTGTGTCTGGCAACCTGAGATGTTCTAAACTACAATACTCTCACCAATCAAAGGAAAGCCAATAGCCAGGCCGGCAGCAGCAGCTCAATTACAACTCACATAACCATCAGCCATCACTTAGAAATCTACTATGTATTACAGCAGAACCAGCCTTGCCCAAAACATGTTTTACCACTTTGCTCCAGAATTGATGATTAAACATAATCCGTGGAGAACTAGGTACTGTACCTCTGCAATGTGATTCTCCTATGATCGTGAGTGAAGTGAAAACTACACTGGTTCTAGTGAAACTACAATGGGGGTAAAGCGGCAAACAAAAGATCCAAGTCAGCAAGCTGATTCAAGTTTAAAGCAGCAGGTTAATGTCCCTGATATCCTCACCAAAAACAATGTGCAGCACTGTGCCAAACTTTTGGGCAGGTGCAAAATAAAATACTGTAAGGTAAGAATATTTTCACAAATAGACATGTTAATAGTTTATTTTTGTTATCATTCAACAAAATGCAAAAGTAAATGAACAGAAGAAAAATCTAAATCAAATCCACACTTGGTGTGGCCACCCTGTGCCTTCAAAACAGTAACATTCTTCTAGGTACACTTGCAGTTTTTCAAGGAACTCGGAAGTAGGTTGTTCAAAACATCTTAGAGAACTAACTACAGTTCTGTGGATTTAGAGAGCCTCGGTTTCTTCTCTCTCTTCATGTAATCCCGGCGAGTCGATGATGTTGAGATCATGGCTCTGTGGGGGCCAAACCATCACTTGTCATGCACAATAAATTTGGGGCCAATCAGAAGCTCTCTGATGTTATTGCATGATAAATATCTGCCTGTACTTCTCAGCACTGAGGAGACCATTATTTCTGACCAAATCCCCATCATTTGCACTAATGCAGCACCAAACTTGCAAAGAACCTCCGCCATGTTCCACTGTTGCCTGCAAATAATTATTTGTGAATAGTGGAGTCACTTGGCCTTGTTTTTGGCCGCAAATCTTCTATGAAGACAACTTCTGACCAGACTTCTCCGGGCAGCACATAGGTGTATCAGGGTCCCACTGGCTTCTGCCAATGCTGAGCTAATGGCGCTGCTGGGCATCTTCCAATTGCAAAGGGAAGTAAGCATGATGTGTCTTTCATCTACTGCAAAGGCTTTTTTGGCTCACCACTGCTTCTACCGTCCGCAACATTGCCTGTTTCTTTGTGCTTCTTCAAAAGAGCTTGGACAGAAGATCCGGAAACCAGTCTGCCTTGAAATTTCTACCTGGGAGAGACCTTGTTGATGCATTATAACTACCTTGTGTATTGTTGCTGTGCTTGTTGCCATGGTGTATAACTTTTGAGATTAAACTGTCGTCAGCATCTTCACCTTGTTAGTGAGTTTGGCTGTTCCTCACTCACGCAGTTGGTATAATTGTTTAATCATACATCAACTATTTGCCTAAAATAGTGTACATAGAAGAATTGATGCTGTTTTCAAGGCAAAGGGTGGTGACACCAAATGTTTCTTCTCTTCACTCACTTTGCATTTTGTTAAATTATCAAAAATAAACTATAAACATGTCTATTTTTTAAAGGATTCCTAGTTTACAGGATTTTTTTCACACCTGCCTAAAACTTTTACAGTACTATATAATAAAGCACTTTACAAAAAAAGCAACCTTTATAATGCAAAAAAGAAAAAAAAACAGTGAGAAGATGCCGCCTCCTCCTCCTCCATGGTCCGCTGATTCTCACCACTGATTGGCTGCTCCCATTTAAATCATGTGCACTTGCAGTAAGTAAGAGATGAAAGTAAAACAGCTAGGGGTGGAGGAAGGGGAAAATGCAGATTCCCCATATGTATTTACAACAGGGCTAACGCAGCTATCATATGTATTAAAGTGCATGCAACGGCTGGAATGTCCCTTTATTAAACAGTGCAAAATACATTAGAGTTTTGCGTACTGCAATCCTTACAAGGCAGATTACACGCCCAGGGAGAGATGCATTTCAGGATGCCTGTTGCCATTGTTTTGCTGTGGCTGAAGACAGGAAAAAAAAACACTAACTGGCAAAAATATTCTTCTGTGAATATTTTTAGGAAATTCTAGTCAGTTTACTGGATCAACACCTGTAGTAAATGACAACTGGTTTAGCTTGACCGAGAAAACAAAAAAATCTGGATATCCCCAGGGCTTAAAGGTTTATTTGAAAAGCCATTTCAAGGATTGCTTTTGCTTAGTGATCAAATCTTACAGGCTAGGCAGAATTGTTTAGGAATGTCCAGGTCTGGAGGTGTCCCTGGGGGATGATAAGCCCGGGGCAAATTAAAATTCACATTGCCTTGCACCACTACAAGGATATCACTAAAGTGGTTTTCTCAAGTCATGGTTGTAAACGAGATGCCTAATGTTTAGGTGACCTGCGATTTCCTTTGCAACAAGAATATGATCTTACGCACATATTCATTCATGAACATTCAATGTTGGAGTGGTGCAGCGCCCTATCCTAAGCGTTGGACCTGGTGTGACTACTAGCAGGATGGAGAGGTCTACAGTGTCCTTGGGAAGGGGCATTTGAGTATTTTAGCTGCTGTTGCTTATTTTTCTTTGTAATATAACCTTTTTATTTGAATTAGGAGCAAAACCTTGAAACACTAATAAACACATCTTGAGGGTCTGGGTAGGGAGGTCTTAGAACTAAAAGTAAAAAGATACCGTCCTGTCAAAAAAAAGGCACAAGTAATCCCTTAACATCTGCCACTTCTGCTGGAAAGCATACTGTGTATCCACCACCCTTCAGTAAAGCAATACTGTATTAGATTACAAGTATGCCTTTCACCTTCTAGTTTTAGACTATGACCTCTAGTCCTAGAATTTCTCCTTTGAAATGTACTTCCCTCCTTGTACTCCGCTGAATCCCTGTATATGGATTGAGGACATTCCCATTGTGTTTTTCTGTAATGTTGTTTTCTGGAGGTTTTTGCCTCTACCCCAGAGGTAACTTAATACAATAAAACCAATCCACCCAAATATAGAAACAGATATAGAACCGCTTAGCCCATGTGGTCTGCCGATTTCTCCTGATGTAAAGATTCATACCTTAGTCTCGTCTTAGGTCACTTTGGGTCATGATTTATGCCTGCGGAGGATTAGGTTGCCAATTAATCACAGTAAGCTCTGATGCACACTAGGAAACACGCATGGATCTTCAACTGGGAAGTAGGAAAACTCCTCAGCTGCAACTGTCCCCTTTAAGAGGAACTAGAATGTCAACCTGATGTGACCTGCAGAAAATGAGCCCTGCTCTGAGCATGAATATTTAGATCAATTAGTTGGTTGTTTTCGGTGTGACACCAAGTGACAGTGTGGTAAACAGCCCTAAAGCATATATTGTTTTTAATGCCTGAAAATACTCATATACTACGCAGCACCTTATTAGAGCCTATTAAGACCACGCGTGAAACAGACGGATTCTTCTTGAGCATTTTAAGCTATTTATGCCCAAAATGGGTGTTCTTTTTAATGGAACATCTTCTCATGATAGCAGATGTTCCTCTGGAAAATAAGCAGCATGTGATAAGTTTAACGCCACCAGTGTGAATAGAAGCCTTGTAGAGGGAAAAAAAAACAGCCAGCGAAAAAATAATCATTATAACATGTAGGGGTTGGGTAAATTCCTGAAAACAACGCTACAAAAAAAACCAAACCAAATTCCCACAGATTTGACACAGAATTGGAGGGCATGGCCCTGGACATGATCTTAGATGTCAAAAGTTATACATAGAAAAGAATCCACGTCCAAAGCAGTAAAAGGGAACTTATTAGCTGAATATTCTATTGGTTGCAATAAGAAAGAAGGGAGGAAAAGGGAGGAAAAGAAGGGAGGAAAAGAAGGGAGGAAAAGAAGGGAGGAAAAGAAGGGAGGAAAAGAAGGGAGGAAAAGAAGGGAGGAAAAGAAGGGAGGAAAAGAAGGGAGGAAAAGAAGGGAGGAAAAGAAGGGAGGAAAAGAAGGGCACAGCTGTCATGGGCGCTGCAAATGATTTCATGGTGCAGATATCAGCTGTTTGATTAGCTAATAAAATTCCTATACACCGAGAACACCTCATCAGCCTTATTATTGAGGGTCTGTCACATGAACATGCAAAGAGCGGGATGCCAGTCCCTTAACCCTCTGTGCTCCACACTATTAAAGTATTAGAAAGAGACACAAGTATAAACCCCTCTCAGTGCACAGTTTTTGCGTGTGAGGAAACTAGCAGGGCTAGGCAGGTCATATCCAGAAGGGGTTTATGCATGTGCACCAGACAGACAAATGATGCCACATGTTTGCACACAAGGAAGCTATTAGGGGCAGGTGACAGGGTCTGGAGGTGGCATGCACTCACCTCTGCCTGCTGGTCCCCTGTTACCCGTTCCAAAATGCGTAAACTCCAGGCCACCGTACCCAAGACTATCCTCCCACCCACATTACACCCTTCGCCGTGTAGCCTAGCAACCAAACTTCGTGCATTGGCTAGACAAACGTGTGTGACGGAGCGGTCGCCCAATCGCGGAAGAGCAGATGTTAATGGGCGTTGGAATGCTAGGGTGGGAGAACCGTGAGGTGCGATTGGCAACGACACGAACCAGCCAGAAACAGGGGGTGTGGCCATCTGTCCCATGTGCCTGTTTGCTATTTTGAGTGGGGGGATGGGAGAAGGGTGAACAGAGGGTATTAGAAACGGGGGGAAAGGTGACAGGAGGGGGGAGAGGGCCAGTACATATATGTCACAGTGAATGTTTACAGGTGTGTCGCTCATGAAGGGGATTTTTTACACATAAATGTCAATATGCCATGCAGTGTCACTTACCTCATATTAAATGGTTTCCACAGTATTGGGAAATACAGTGTCAAGAGCCTGCTGTGATATTAGCCATTTACCACAGAACACATGTAAAGCCCTGCCCTGCAGTATGGAGAGGGTATAATAGAGTAACTGAGTCCCTTCTGTAGGTTTATACATCACGCATTGTGCAAGGCAGCTCTTTGCTTGTGCCGGTCAGCAACATGTGTATGTGCTGTGGAGAAAAATCACCCTTGCGAAGGGCAGAGTCATTGGTGCTGCTGAGTTCGCTGTCGGGATGACCAGAAGGCTGTTTTGTCACATTTGTGACATCTAGGGTTCCATGCCTCCCGTTTTACTGTCAATAATAAGTCTATGAGAGAGATCACATGACAGCGTAAGGACGTAGGCTTTTTTTCCCCCACACACACAAACCATTTTCACCTGTTGCTAAGCAGCACAAATAAAGTGTTTTCCAGCATTCGGTGGGATGTATAAACTCACAGGCTTAGTCTATAAATTTTACATACTGCAGGGACAGCGCTGTATATGTGATGGTGTGGGTTCACACTGCTTAAGAAGGAGGATGATAATGTAGAGTAAGGAGTTTTAAACTGAATGGTGGACTGAAGAGAGATCAGTGTGTTGGGAAGAGGTGATGAACTTAGGTGAGGCTGATGAGACAGCAAGTCTGTTTAGAGAGCTCACCCCCAGGGGAATAAAGAGAATAAAAAGGAGAGTGAAGGGAAGGTTTCTTGGAAGATGACGTAGTGTTTTAGGAAGGCTGGATCATAGGAGTTTAAATAGACTTCCAATCCCTCCCACAAAGCCAGGCAGTGCTTAAGGTGTCCTGAAAACCCACTCCATGTCCTCATCCTAGATAGCAAGTTTTATTTCCCCAGAAAGATGACAATCCTAGTTGCCACCAGGTCTCAGACATACCTGATAGGTCCGTCACATGCTTGGCACACAACCACATTAACCATTTCTGCCTTCATTCAGATCGGTCCTCCCGCCTTCCATTGTTACTATAGGCCTGTGAGTCATCCTGGGCCCCCATTTTCAGAAAACTATTGGTACTAAATATGTGTTAAGAATAACTGTAGTCTACGGTAAAGTGTTACTTCCCTGATCCCTTTACCTAATTGCACTTAATGGCTGCGTTGAATTTATAAGATGCAAAACTGGCCTTTGCACCTTGATGTTCTGGGGGCCTTATGGGTAGGGATTGGTGATTCCAGAGGGAACTGCTGCTGAAGCTATTCACATTCTGAAAAGTGTACCGAGCTCCCGTACACCCAGGGCCGGTGCCACCCATAGGCAAAGTAGGCACCCGCGGCTCGCGGTCACTATGAGTCAGCCAGTTAGGAGGACCTTATGAGAGCGCCGCGACACACTTGCGCAGCGCCCCTATTGTAATTATGCTCCTGCCCTGCGCATAGATGTTGGTGGGAGGGGGGAGGCTCATGCTGAGCTGCTGTCTGCTGAGACTTGGTTGGAGTGGCCCAGCATAACAAGCATTAAAAGAGGTGGGGTATAAGTGGGTGTGACAAAAGGGGCAGCAAAATTATGTTTTGCCTAGGGTGGCAAAAATACTTGCACCAGCCCTGCGCACTAGTGATGGGAAGTTCGGATCATTAAAGTGAATCAGATCATTTCGATTCGTTCACTGAAATGATCCGATTCATGATCCGGATCTTCGGATCACTCAGTGTGACTCACAGGAGTTACTGTTTTCCAGTAACTCCGTGCAGGCACACTAACGATTGGCCCCGCCCCTTTCATTATGAATCCTCCCCCCTGCCTCCAGTGATGTCAATGAAGGCAGAGAGTCGTTCAAAGATTCGGATCTTACAGGGATCCGAATCTTACAGTGATCCGGATCACTGTAAGATCCGGATCATTGTAAGATCCGGATCATTGTAAGATCCGGATCATTGTAAGATCCGGATCTTTGAACGACTCTGCCTTCATTGGCATTGTAATCATTCAGAGAATGTCACCATACTGTTATAAATAATACATTCATAATCACTGCCCCCAGGATTTACATTCCCCTTTACCTGCAACTGCACCTTAAGCTAACTTTATTAAATTAATTAAATTAACCCTCACCATTAAATTAACCCTAAACACCCCATCAACCATGACTGCCCTAAAATTAACCCTTAACACCCCATCAACCATGACTGCCCCTAAAATTAACCCTTAACACCCCATTAAGCATAACTGCCCCCAAATTAACCCTAAACACCCCATTAAGCATAACTGCCCCCAAATAAACACTAAAGACCCCATTAAGCATAACTGCCCCCAAATTAACACTAAAGACCCCTTTAAGCATAACTGCCCCCAAATTAACACTAAAGACCCCATTAAGCATAACTGCCCCCAAATTAACCCTAAACACCCCATTAAGCATAACTGCCCCAAATTAACCCTAAACACCTCATTAAGCATAAATGCCCCTAAATTAACACTAAAAACCCCATTAAGCATAACTGCCCCCAAATTAACCCTAAACACCTCATTAAGCATAACTGCCCCTAAATTAACACTAAAGACCCATTAAGCATAACTGCCCCCAAATTAACCCTAAACACCTCATTAAGCATAACTGCCCCTAAATTAACACTAAAGACCCCATTAAGCATAACTGCCCCTAAATTATCCTTAAACACCCCATTAAGCATAACTGCCCCTAAATTAACACTAAAGACCCCATTAAGCATAACTGCCCCTAAATTATCCTTAAACACCCCATTAAGCATAACTGCCCCCAAATTAACACTAAAGACCCCATCAACCATACCAATTTATTAGGTAATTTATCTGGAGTACATGCAATTAATTTAGGGGCAGTTATGGTTAATGGAGTATTTAGGGTTAATTTCAGGGGCCGTTGTGGTTAATGGGGTCTTTAGGGTTAATTTCAGGGGCCGTTATGGTTAATGGGATCTTTACGGTTAATTTCAGGGGCAGTTATGGTTGATGGGGTATAAGGGTTAATTTTATGCTGATGATTGAGGGTTAATTTAATTAATTTAATAAAGTTAACTGTAGGTGCAGTTATAGGTAAAGGGGGGCAAACTCAGGGGAATCTAAATCCTGGGGGCAGTGTGAACATTATTAATGTATTTATTTATAAAAGTATGGTATCAGTGATTTTCTCTGAATGATTCGAATCTCTGTAAGATTCGGATCCTTGTAAGATCCGGATCCCTGTAAGATTCGAATCATTCGACTCTTCGGTTCATTCGACTCTTCGGTTCATTCGACTCTTCGGTTCATTCGACTCTTCGGTTCATTCGACTCTTCGGATCATTCGACTCTTTGAACGAATCTCTGACTCTATGAGTCATCGTTCCTGTGAGAATTAATGAGCTGTAACCTGACCCCAGAGTGCTCTGCAGATGACTCACAGCTCTAGGATCAGGTTACAGCTGCATGATGATTCACAGACTGAACCGCTACAAACGAATCGTTCAGTCTAGTGAACCGACTCATCCGGATCACTAAAAAGAACCGGATCAAATGAACGATTCGTTCATGATCCGGACATCACTACTGCGCACACCATTAAAAAATGAAGTCTACTGGAAGGTCGCTGGAGGACAGGACCCTACTGGGATTTGTGTGCGATCAGCAATGCAGGGCTGTGGAGCCCTGCTTATTGCTAACAGTGTGATCAGCACAGGAGTTATCAGAGGTAGAAACCCTTCCAAAGGAATTAATAAAAATGAAATATAAATTAAAACATAAATATACTTTATAAGGAGCCCAGTGATGTCACTGTGAAGGTATAAGAGAGGAGATCCCTAAAGGTGTCTCTATCCATGTTGCATTGGGAACAGTGAAGAAGAAGAAGAAAAAAAATTAAAGTGCCCCAATATGTCTTAGCCCAACCACTAGTAAAAAATAATAATAAAAAAACACTTCCTCCACACCCCTTAAGCAATATGTATTTATATATGTTTTATTATTATTAATAATAATAATTAAATTATATTTATATATATGTAAAACACATAATACGGGGTAGTATGTAAATGATGTGGTCCTCTTAAGCATAAAAAAATCTAAATGGGGGCATTACTGTAACAGGTAATAATATTAATGGAATCATTGTTTGGCAGCGGCACCTACTGTGTAGAAGAAATCCTAAGCCAAATTGCAGAAAATTTAACTTTTTTCTATTTTATTAGTTTTTTTTTTTATTACTTATAATTATTATTTTTTATATATTTATATTCTTTTAAAAGCTGCCCTTACTGGTCCTGAACAAAATCATGTATAATGTGGGTGGGTGCATCAATCAAATATGGAAAAAGAGTATCATGGGTTAATATGGTAAAATAAAATAAAAAAACTTTGGTCACTGTGGTATGCAAACCCCCGCTCCTGAAAGGGTTAAGTATGGAATCTGAAAGTTGTCTAGTGTTATAACAGAACTGGTTGGACAAGTCTTTTTCATGGAGCAAAAAAGCATGGAGACCTCTGGAGAGCAGAATGAACATTTTAACAATTGAAATATTAATTTAATATGTTGTTAATATATTTAGCCCCATTAATTTATTGATCTCATTTTCTCTATATGTTCAGCAATGTGTATGCAGTGTTACACTATGTCTTATCTATCTACACACACAAATACATTCTATACACACAGAGTTCATGTGATATTTAGGGCATTCAGGGATATTAGGGATAAGGCACTTACGATATCTCAATTACCTGCAAACAAGAGATAAGGCGCTGTACTTCAGACCTGCTCTCGGTAGCAGGACACAACTACCTGCAATAATATGATTAGTAGCAGCGCCGGACCCGCCTGCTTTCGATATAATTACGTATATGAACGCCTATACGTTTTAGAAATAAGAGAATGTCATATTCAGACCTCATTTTCCATATACTTCTATTACATGTATCTGCATATGTCCTCTTTGTGGTTGTAGCTAATCAATAGGGGCAGCCTCTTGTCCAAAACAGGCTACTAATGAGGAATGCATATTAAATTACTTGCATTTTTACCTGCTTTAGAGCTAGTTTAACCCCTTACGAGCCCGTTTGGGCTACTTGAACATGAGTATCTGCACGTGCGCTGAGGAGTGCGAGGCAAAGTAGCTGGAGTGATGGGGAAGCAGACCGAATTTATATTGAGGATTCTGATGAATCGCTCTATGCATTTGGAGAAAAAGGTGAACCATAAATTAAAACTCCGGTATCATATGCATCAATGATTGACTATTTGCTTCTCTCCGAGAGACAAGCATTCATATCATTATTATCTGATCACGCTGGCACATCCATAACTATGGAATTTAAACCGCCAGTTCTCCTCTTTTAATCGAAGAATGCCTCCTTCTGGCTTTAACCCTTTGATGACAATTGATGTGTTATGCACGTCATGGAAAAACACCTCCTTGGTGACAATTGATGTGCCTGGCATGTCATGCGTTTAAGCGAGAGTAGAAAGTGATCTAAGATTTTGCTAGTGGTTGTTTTGTTAACCGCTCCTTTTATACTGTAAGTTCTGTCATCATTACATTTTATTTCATGTAATATGTCATCATGTATCAACTTGTATGTCAACCCTGTGTAACTATACAGTGTTGCTGAACTTGTTGGCACTGCAAAAGGGCGAGGTCAGCACACTAAAATCAGAAACATATTTGCAAAAAATGATATAAAGTAGTATACCCTTAAATTGAAGTTAGGAGTGTGAAACCAAAAATATCAAATAGAAATGAAAAATGTCACTGGAATGAAGAAACAAACATATAATTAAAAAAAGAAATTAACATTTCTGAGACCAACACAACAAGGCAAAGACGCAAAATCCTTTGCAAAGGCCATGCAAAAAAAAGCATATACTATGTATGTGGCTAATAACCCTCGCTGTCCAAAAAGATGAATGAGACAGTGCCTGTCTCATTCATTTTTTTTGGACAACAACAAAAGTGTCTTCCTGGATCGCCTCGGACCGACACCATCAGCTTTCTAATAAGCCCAAAGGGTGAGCCTGAATAATTTCACTGGTAGTGGCAGCCCGGTGTATTTTAAAAACCCTCACCCCCGAATCCTGATTTCTGTTGCAGTTTAGTGTATTAGCAAATGCAGTGTTCTCAATACATCAAAGTCTACCCGGACCACATTATACAGTAGGTAGTACAATTTCTACTGCCTATATTTATAAATCAGAATGGTGTTCCACTGGAGGTTAAGGGTGTTTTATTTAGCAAAGGCACGGATTAATACATAAGAGAAAAAGCTGTAAAACGTTTCATTTTTACAATGTGAAATGTTACTGAACTGCTTTTCCCATACGTTGTACAGAGCAAATGATTACTGATGATTTTCAAGCCACCAATCCAATCTGCAGAAGCTAAACGAAAAGTGCATGATTAAAAGCGAGATCAAATCTAAACATACTGACCAATGCAACCTTTATTGGCCCAATTAAACCACATATTTTTGAAAAACAGACAACCCAGGGTATTTTAAGTGGCGGTATCTGAACACTTTCATGCACTAATTGTAGCACTAGCCTTGGCGAAAGTTTGTGGTAGTAACGGTTGTGGGATTTTTCACACACGGTGTACTTAAGGTATGAATATACAGATAATGGTATACGTCACCTCCAAACAAGACCCCAATGAGGTGTTCATCATTTACAGTGAGATACTGTACTCATGGTACATTTGGTGTGTTGATTTGGGGCTAAAAAGGACATATTTGGGAGGTGTGCATTTTAGTTATTGAACTTGGAAATTTGACATGTCCCAATTGAGAGATTTTTGAAGCTGGCCAATTCAAACCACCCTCATCAACCCAGGGTATTTGAAATGGTATTTTTATCCTTTCCACCTCCAGAGTATGATACCACCCATGCATAGATTTGTTGGGTTGTTTAGGTCATTTTCCAACTTGGAATTGTTACGGATTCCTCTACTGAACACAAATCAATTTCTCAGCCCACTAATTGAATATACCCCCTTAAAGTATAGATTTTATGAAATACACGGGGTATTTTGACACACTTCATGCTATCACCATTCATGCCATTTTATCACCAATCCCTGCAAAATGTTCGGTGGTTTATTTGCTTTGCATTTTTGCAGTTTAGATGTGAATTTAGGGACATAGATGCATAGATTTCCCATGTTTGTTTTAAAGGAACAGGGTCAGATTTGTGATATTTCACTCTAGGAGTGACTGGACTTACTTGCAGGGCCTATGTATCCTTTGACACAGTTTTGCAGTCCGCAACTAGAATTTATTCCCAATTAATGTATAGATTCTTGAAAAGTAAAAACTAAAAATCTAAAATAATAGTCACATCAGGTTCCCCTAGTACAGAATCTACCAATATTTGTAAGCTCTAAAGTATTGCTTGAAGTAGTCACCAATATAGAGGTTGAGATGGGCAGTCAAGCTGTCACATTGTCTCCCTCTTTTTAAGCAGATGCTGCACCACTTTTGTGGCTGGAAACCTAGAAATCTGCATTTCTTTCCAGGCTTGGTCAAATTGTACATTACAGATTGTGGCTTTTTTTATACCATACTTTGCGCATTTTTAAGTAGGGCTGGAGTAGCTGGTCTGAAAGATCTAGTCCTCCGGATGTACACTCTGACAACCGACACTCGCACAGTGGTATAATTATGTTAAAAGATATGCATCTTTATTTTTCAGTAAATTATACTTCGGCTGGGCATATAGTATTATGGTGTGTATCACACTAGTGATGCAGTAACACACAGTCTTTGTCACACCTCCCAAAGAAAAGTGAGTTAGAGAGAAGAAAAGCTTGGAGACAAAGCTAAAGCCAACGTGGGCGGAAATACGGCAGTCGGCTGTTGGTGAAACTGCCTCAGCGACGCGATGCTGATCGCACTGAAGAAGTTTACTTAGGACGTTCCATGTCTTCACCGCATCTTTAAGGCATAAAATTCCATGACAGCATGGAACAGCCTCAGCGGGTTAAGCTAGCCCTTTAGTGGCCATCACACCTTACTGGGTGACCGCTGGAATGTAAGCACACGGAATATTGCGTCCTAGATTAGTACTAAAATGCCTTTAAATAAATTGTAAACCTTTATTATTCCAGACATAATTTAGTTATCTACTGTATTGAGGGATATTGTTACAGGTAACAAGCGTAGCCCATCACGTGGGTTCGAAAAATGTCTCCAGCTAACATGCTTTATTTTGGAGAATTTAGTTTGCTAACTAATCTTATTTTTGTGGCCACTCTTTCCAAATGGGAGGGTGCATGGGAGTAATTATCCCCTGGGCTGCTTTCATTTTAAGATTTGCCTAAATCATTTTCTGGAGCAGCAAGGACTAAACGCAGCATTTGCCCCCTCCCCCATAATAGATGTTTTTTGTGCCCCTGTAGATAAATTCTGTGGAGCCCTTTTTTATGAATGCGTGTAGGATAGTGCCCACTAAGCATAGGATCTTCCAAATGTTGTTTTGGGCATTATAATACTGGATGGGACCATTCGGCTGGACTTGGCTCCAGGTCCAAGTGGTGCCAGCCCACCCAGCTTTCAATTAAAGCATTCATTTAAATGTGAGACATGTTGATACAGAAATGTGCCTCTTCTACAGACTAAACTTCACACCTAGTCACCTAGCATATTTTAAATCACGCTTGGCACTAGACACATATGGAATATGCATACCACCTTGTAGGATAAAGGTCTGGTTACTTATGTGGCACACATAATCCTACTGTACACAATGTGGCATGTCTGGTTAGGGCTTTGTAAAGTGTATAGACATAATGTTTAAGGAAAAAACTCCAGGTGAAGCAAATTAGACACTGTAAAAGTATAGCATGTGATTTATACCACTGGCTTTGTGCCTTGTTAATCCATGTACAACATAAATAAATAAAGACTGTTTACAGTGGAGCACATATGCTCATTTTTGGAGGGACAGACAATATCCTTTGCCTCCTTTTAACCTGCTAGCGCTTTATGCTGACCAGGTCATGCTGGGATCAGCGCTCTAAGCTTCCTTTCTTGCCAGTCCATAGCTCTCGGAGGTCTACTTTGCATCCAAGGTCCCTTAGAGCAGCTTTGGCTATATCGTCACAGTCTTTGTGTGTGCTGCGAGCCTGTACGATCAGCGACTCTGCTCCCATTTCCAAGATGGGCTCACAGAACTCTGGATTCCGAGAGACTAGATTCCTGATCACCATGCAAGCTTGTTTCTGGTGGGGGGAGAATTTACATGTCAACATTGGATTAATTAACCCCTTCGAGACAAAGGCTGATTTTACTTTTTGTACCCTTTGTGACAATGGCCTTTTTAACATTTCTGCGCTGCTTGTGTTTAGCTGTAATTTTCTTCTTTCCCGTTTACTGAACCCACACACATTAGATATTTTTTTTTTCAGGACAAGAAGGGCTTTCTTTAGATGACATTGTTTTGATTGTATCATATTATTTACTATTAAAAAAATTATAAAATATGGTGAAAAATGTAGAAAAAAATGACTGTTTCTAACTTTTAGTTGAAAAATCTTTTACTCATCTATAAAAGGTAATGAAAAAACCTGCTAAATAGATTCTACTATTTGTCCTGAGTTTAGAAATACCCAATGTTTTTATGTTTTTTTGCTTTTTTCTACCCATTATGGGGCAATAAGTACAGGTAGCGTTTTGCTATTTCAAAGCCATTTTTTCCAAATCTGGTAATTCTTCCCCCCATGTGCCATTTCGGGTATCTTTGAACCCGGCCAATGCAATTTACCCCATCAAGTCATATATTTTTGAAAACTAGACAGCCCAGGGTATTCCAAATGCTAGTATTTTAACTCTTTCCATGCACCATATCTACCACCAGTCTTTGTCAAACTTTATGGTAGTCATTTTTTTGCATTTGTTTTGTCATACACATTTTACTTCAGGTATGAATTAAAATGTTCTAGTTTATGTCACTATCACAAAACACCCCAATATGTGTTCAGCAACATCTCCTGAGCGCAGCGATACCCCACATGAATGATTTTGCCTGGCTGTTTTGGGGCAAAAGGGCCACATTTGGGGCATGCGCATTTTTCAATGTTGAACTTTGGCATTTGGGGATCCACTGCCCATGCCCTATTTGGTACATCTTTGAGCCGGGCCATTTCAGTGTGCCCAATAAACCCATATATTTTTGAAAACTAGACACCCCAGGGTATTTCAAATGCTAGTATTTTAACTCTTTCCATGCACCATATCTACCACCAGTCTTTGTCAAACTTTGTGGTAGTCATTTTTTTGCATTTGGTATTCCACACACATTTTAATTCAGGTATGAATTAAAATGTTCTCGTATATGTCACTATCACAAAACACCCCAATATGTGTTCAGCAACATCTCCTGAGTACAGCGATACCTCACATGAATGATTTTGCCTGACTGTTTTGGGGCAAAAGGGCCACATTTGGGGCATGCGCTTTTTTCAATGTTGAACTTTGGCATTTGGGATCCACTGCCCATGCCCTATTTGGTACATCTTTGAGCCAGGCCATTTCAGTGTGCCCAACAAAACCATATATTTTTCAAAACTAGACACCACAGGGTATTTTAAATGCTGGTATTTTAACTCTTTGCATGCACATATTTTACCACCAGCATTTTTTCAAAGTTTGCAGTAATATTTTTGTGTGTGTATTTTTCCCACACACACCTACTTTATGTATGAATTTACAGCTCCTGGTATATGCCGCTGTCACACGACACCCCATAATGTGTTCAGCAACATCTCCTGAGTGCAGTGATACCCCACATGCATGGGTGTGTCATTTTTTGGGGGAACTAAAAGGCCACATTTGGTACGTGTGCATTTTTCTAATTGGAAATTAGATGTGTGGCCATCCTTCCCCCCGTGTTAATTGGGACGTTGTTGAACCTGGTCCATTCAATTTACCCCATCAAATCATACATTTTTTAAAAGTAGACACCCCACGGGCATTTATTATGCCAGTATTTTAACTCTTTCCATGCGAGAATTGTTTTAAGCTAATATGCTAATTTTAGGACTTGCTCACAAAAATATATTTTTTATATATATATATATTTTTTTTTTATTTTTTTTAAAAAAAAATTTAATATTTTTTTTCAACTTGGAGGTTCCCCTGATAGTGACATCAGTGGGAAATGATTTTTACATTTTACTGTTTTTTTACTATTTTTTTCTAATTATTATTAATTTTATTTTATTTTTTAATTTATTTTTACTAATCACACTGTGATTAGAAAGCTGGGCTCCATTGACTTGCATGGTGAATGCAGTACCTGTATTCAACCTGCAAGTGGAGCCAAAGTTCTCTAGATGGTCTGGACTATCTAGCGAACTTTTAAAATTTGTGGTTCCTGTTACAGGACGGCGGCCATCTTCCTTGATGGCGAAGATTGCCGGCAGCTGCGGCTGTGACCGCTCTCCGGAGCGGTCACAGCCCATCAAAAGGTTAGTGTTTGGTGTCGCTGGATGCCTCCTGATCGAGGCATTCCAGCGACATCATTTAAGTTTAGGAGGCGATCGTCGATCGCCTCCTAAACGCTTTTAAAACGGGCGTCCGCCGCCATACAAAGTATGGCGGATGTTGACGCCCCGTGGAGGAGCCAGAGATGGCCCCTTTGTGCCGATCGCGGCGTTGCTGAATGCCTCGAGGTCGAGGCATTCAGCAACGCTTTTTGGGTGCAGAAAGCGATAGTAGATCGCTTTCTGCACCCGTTTAAAGACGTGCCGGTCCTGGCACGTCAATTGTCGTAAAGCACATGCTTTTCCGTGCCGTGCCAGGACCGGCAATTGTCATTAAGGGGTTAAATACAGTAAGAAAAAAAAGTGATTGGCCAAGGCAAACTTCAGTATTTAATCTAAAATGGAGTTACACCATTAATCATAGGAGAGCATTATTCGTGGTTGGAGGTGTATTGCTTATTGGATAGATAGATTTTTGAGACGTACCTTGGCTCCTTTGATACTTAAGGAAAAAATAGTAATTTTACTTACCGTAAATTCTTTTTTCCTTAGTGTAGTGTCAGTACCACGGGTGTCGCTCTTCCTGGGACAAGGACCTAGAACCGAAGAGGTTAAGATACCTCCTAACCCCTCCTACTCCTCCCTATAAGAGCCCCGGCAACCCTCATACCTTCAGAAAGTACCAAGAAACACAAGATAGCTTGCAAAAAAATAATTTTAATACAAAAATGCACAGGGAGGGATATATGTACTGACACTACACTAAGGAAAAAAGAATTTACGGTAAGTAAAATTACTATTTTTCCCGTCGTGTAGTGTCAGTACCACGGGGATATAGCAAGATGACCCCTCCTGGGTGGGGAAAAAACGGTCACGAGGTAACTGCCTGAAGCACCTTACGCCCAAAGTCAGCATCAGAGGAGGAGAAGATGTCTAGCCGGTAATGCTTGATAAACGTGTGAAAGGAAGACCAAGTAGCTGCTTTGCATATTTCTTCTGGAGATGCCGAAGACCTTTCAGCCCAGGATGTAGCCATAGCTCTGGTGGAGTGAGCAGTAATGCGGGATGAAAGAACCTGACCACTGAGAGAGTAGGTTAAGCGAATAGTATCGGAAAGCCATCGAGATATCGTGTGCTTGGAGGCCGCATTGCCTGTGGATCTACCAAAATAATTAACAAACAATTGATCCATGGAGCGGAAAAAAGCAGTGCGGTCTATATAAATTCGTAGAGCTCTGTGGACGTCTAAAGTGTGCCAGAGTGATTCTTCCGGAGTTGAAGGAGACGGGAAGAAAGAGGGCAAAATTAATGGCTGATTGACATTAGCTTCAGAGATAACCTTGGGCAAAAAAGAAGGTTTAACATACAGGACGACTTTATCTTGGTGGAAAATAGTAAATTCTGGAGCCGCGGAAAGAGCTTGAAGTTCACTGACCCTCCTCGCTGAGGTAATGGCCACCAAAAAAGCCGTCTTGAGGGATAAAAATTTTAGAGATACCTCTTCCAAAGGTTCGAATGGTTCAGAGCAGAGTGCTTGGAGGACCAATGACAAATCCCAGGAGGGAAAATGCGAACGTCTGGGAGGCCGTTGAATGATGGCAGCCTTAAAAAAACGCCTGACGAGAACTTGGGACGCCAACTCCGACAGGAGAAAATGACTCAGGGCTGAAACCTGTCCCTTAAGCGTCGAGACTGTGAGACCCGCTGAAAAACCTTCCTGCAAAAAATCCAGAACAGAACTTGTGGGGGAAAAGAGAAATCCAAACTTTTGGAGACACAGCAGTGGAGAAATTTATTCCAGACTCGAAGATAAATAGTGGACGTAGATCTTCGTACTGAACCCAAGAGGATTTCTGACATAGAATTGGAAACGCCTCTGCTCTGGAGGATCATCCTTGCAGCAGCCAGGCCGTCAATCTGAACTGCAGAAGAACATCCTTGGACAGGTTCTTGTTTTCCAGAAGATGGGAGGAAACTGGCAGCTCCCATACTGAAATCGCCATACTGAGCAGCTCCGAAAACCAACTTCGATTCGGCCAATAAGGGAGAATAGCTAAAACCCTGGCTCTGTCTACCCGAATCTTTAGGAGGATCCGAGGAATCATGGCTACTGGAGGAAACACATAAGCCATCTTGAAAGACCAAACCACTGACATTCCGTCTAGCAGGGGGGGATTGTCCTGCCTGTAAAGGGAGGCGAAAACTGGCAATTTCCTGTTTTGTCTGGTCGCCATAAGGTCTATATCTGGTAGGCCGAATCTTTGAACTAGGAGAGAAAAAATGCTCTTGTCCAGGGACCAGTTTGCTTGGGAGCAACGAGATCTGCTGAGATCGTCTGCCAGACAGTTGTCTACTCCTTTGATATGTGTCGCTGCTAAATCCTCCAGGTTTCTTTGGGCCCAGCGCATGAGATGGTCTGAAAGGTCCTGTAGCCTTGGAATCCGGGTGCCACCCTGTCTGTTTATATATGAGACTGTGGTGGCATTGTCGGACTGGATTCTCACAGCTTTCCCCCGTAATCTTGGACCGAAGGTCTTGAGTGCCAGGAACACAGCTTTCAGTTCCCGAAAGTTTGATGATTGGGCTTGATCGATTAAGGACCAACTGCCCTGACTGCAGAGGTCGAGTAGATGAGCTCCCCAGCCTACCTTGGAGGCATCCGTGGTGAGGGTGATCCAATGACGTGGTAGAAAAGATCGCCCTTGGGTGAGGCGCTCCTTTGCTTTCCACCAATTCAGCCGGAGTAAAACCTCCCTGGATACCGTGAAGGTAACATCTAGATCCTCCGGTCTCCTGGACCACTGTTGTAGGATGTCCCATTGCAGGGGTCTCAACTGCGCTTTGGACCAGCTTACTGCCGGAATACACGCTGTAAGACTGCCCAGGATACTCATAGCCAACCTGAAGGAAAGGGTTGGATTTTGTTGCAGAAAGGAAACCTGATTCTTTATCTTCTTGATCTTGGAGCGTGGGAGATAAAGTCTCGAAGAGACGGAATCCACTATGAGCCCCAGAAACTGGATCTTCGTAGTTGGAATCAGGTTGGACTTTTTGTAATTTATGATCCAGCCGTGTTCCCCCAAGCATCGGGTCGTAAAGCTGAGATGTGCCCGGAGCTCCTGAGAAGAACTTGCTTTTAGCAGCCAATCGTCTAGATAAGGGACGACTGTGATCCCCTCTTTCCGTAAAGCCGCTGCAATAGGAGTTAAAAGCTTTGTGAAGATCCGAGGAGCTGACGACAGGCCAAAAGGGAGAGCAGTAAACTGGAAATGACGAACTCTTGTCCCGACTCTTATGGCAAACCTGAGATATTTCCTGGAGGCTATGGCGATAGGCACATGGAGATAGGCATCTTTTAGGTCTAACGTAACCATAAGGTCCCCTTGTCTCAACAGGCGGGTAACCGTGAGAATGGATTCCATTCTGAAGTGACGGTAAGGAATATACGCATTGACTTTCTTTAAATCCAGAATTGGACGGAAGGACCCATCCGGCTTTGAGACCAGGAAGAGACGGGAATAAACTCCCTGAAACTCCTGATACTTTGGAACAGGCTCTATGACACCCTTTTTTAGAAGGGTAAGGCTTTCGGCCAACAGTGCTGAGTTCTTCACCTGAGAGGGGTAACACGAAATCAGGAACAGAGGACGAGGAAAACTGGAAAACTTTATCCTGTACCCGTCCGCAATGATCCTGAGGACCCAGGAATTGTTTGTGGTTTGCCTCCATTTTGGTAGGAACCATTGCAGACGACCTCCAACACCGTCAGAATTTCCTACCCTCTGGTTTCTTAGGGTGTTCCTGAAACTTTCTCTCGTGTTGTTTACGAAAGGCTTGAGTCTTGAAAACTGGTTGAAAAGGCCTGGAAGGTCTATACTGGTATCGCTTGTTCCATCTGCTTTTCCTATCCTGAGGAAGTGCCTTTTTAGTATCAGACATGTGTCTGATCAGTTCCTCCAAGGAAGAACCGAATAGCTTGGTTCTTTCAAAGGGCAGATCGCATAGAGTAGATTTGGAGGCAGTATCTGCTGCCCAGGAACATAATGCCCTTCTGGCAACGGAAGACAAACCCATGTTACGGGCTGAAAGCTTAAGGCCCTCTTCTGCAGCTTCCAGCAGGAAGCTATTAGCCAGTGTCAGGTTTTTAAATAGTTTAGACAAACCTTCATCCATAGATTCTGAAAGACTGCCCTCTAAGGACTGCAACCAGACACCCTGCGCTTTAGCCACAGATGCGCTAGACAACGCCACTTTACACTGGAATCCAGATGATTGGTAAATCCGTCTGCAAGACGTTTCTGCCCTCTTATCCATAGGATCCTTAAGACCAGCCACTTCACTAATGGGAATGGTTGTACGTTTGGAAAGCTGGGCTATCTGGACGTCTACTTTAGGGATATCTTCCCATTTTTCATCGCCCTGAAGGTAAAAAAGCTGCTTAGAGTGCTTTGATATAAAGGCTCTTTTGCCTGGATTATTCCACTCTCTATACATGAGATTCTGCATGTGAGATAACATGGGCAACCCTTTGGGGTGCGCTGACAGGTCTGAATCCTGAAAAAGCCGTGAGACTTCCTTAACAAATTTACGCAGCTCCTGTGGAGGAAAATTGGTCTCATCCTCTGACTCCCCACTAGATGAAGCTGAATAGGATGAACTAGAAACCTCCCCAGAGGATAAATCAGAATGAGGGGATGATACCCTCTTACGTTTGTGGGATTTAAGTTTAACGGGTTCCACAGGTGTAGCTGCTGCTGCTTTAAACGTTTCAAACGTTTGCGCCAGGTTGTCCTGGAACCAACCTAAAAAAGACTGCATGTCTTTTTGTTTTTCTTTTGCCAAACTCTCAGCAGAGCAGGCATTGCAAAATTTCTTCTTACAACCATCAGGCAACGGAGTGGCACATTCAGTGAACGATAAATGTTTGGTTTTAACCACAGCCTTTTTTGGAGCAGGTGTAAAAGATTTCTCTTTATCCGGCTTATCTGGTGAAACCGGACCAGACATCTAATATAAAACACAAAAAAAAATAAAAAAAAATAAAAAATTTTTAGTAGAAAATATACAGGGCAGAGGATTTGACAGGGTAAGATTAACCAAATCCTACCTTACAACTCCTCAATCCGTGTGGGGGGGCTGGTGACACGGAAATCCCAGTGTTGACAAGCTCCTCTGCTGTCAGACTGGGCAGCACAGCTATATATATGCGAAAACCAGTTAGTTTTCGCGCCCTGAACAAGAGAAACTGAATCACGCATGCTCAATAGCGTGTCAGTACTCTTGGTGGAACGCAGCGCATGCTCCAACCTGCCGGCATAGGAGCGCGGCGTCTAAACGGCTCCGTAACGTCCGCCGATGCGGACGTTACTCCTCGCTCTGCTCACCACCCGGGGAGCAATCGGAGGGAACCCCCGGACACAACCCGTGTGCCCCACCAACGAAAAAAACAAAAAAACAAGGAACAAGGTCCGTCCCTTTCAAGGGACAAGGAAAAAACTGAAGGTATGAGGGTTGCAGGGGCTCTTATAGGGAGGAGTAGGAGGGGTTAGGAGGTATCTTAACCTCTTCGGTTCTAGGTCCTTGTCCCAGGAAGAGCGACCCCCGTGGTACTGACACTACACGACGGGAAAAAAATGTCTAGAATCCACATGGCAGACATCGGTTTGTTTACCTGCACGGTGGGGTCCCGTGGATGTGTCTTCATGGCCTGGAGAGCAGCTAGTGCTCCACCACCCTCCATGATCACGTTGCAGTTTTCCGGTTTGCGCAGAGCCAGCATAGCTAGTGCAGCACAACCCTGATCACAGACCTGAAAAGAGAGAATAGATACTGTAACAATAAGCCTTAGTATTTGTAATACAATCGGCTATAACAATGTATCTATCAGATGCAGACTCTCAAACAGCATTACATATGGGAAGGACGATGAATAAGCAGTGAGAAAGAACTACCAATGAAATTAAGATGGATGTAGGAGGCAGAAAGCAGAATTTAATGAGAAACGAGATCAATGAGAATGTGCATAAATAAATGGATTAGAAGAATTGACGAGTGAACGATCAGTAACAATAATGCACCATTTTACATTATTCAAACGGTCAAACATTAACAACCCAGATGAAGCTGGAACTTCACGTGGAAAAATCCCCAAATCTTATGGGTTTTCTGCATATGTTCATTTTTTATTAATTTTGGGGTACTGGTATTTATACACAAACTTTCTATAACAAAAATGCTAATTTCTAGTTTTTCTTTTTTCCTGGTGGAAGCAGGACTTGACACGGAAGTCTAGCGGTCTGTAGCTCTACGTCCAGAGTCCAAGCTTAACTTGTGTTACAGTTTTCTGTCACAATAATGACTATATTGCCCCCGTCTACAGCTACATGCCATGTTACTAGTGATCTGCTTGTGTATATTGCACAAACACTGTAAAGTTTGGTCAAGGTATGGTCAGAGGGCATAATGCTCACAAGAGGAGAACAATCTCACGCTGTAGGTTTTGTGTAGAACCTTTTATACCTCGCCCAATCAATAAACTGACCTCTGACAATAAGCATCTCTACAGCAAAGGTGTTTATTCACTAAAGAGAGAGAGAGTTGGCAGGAGAGTGGTGCTTTTAGCTCCCTCACTTCACTATTCATTACGAATGGCCAACACTGCCAAGTTTCTCCAGTGAGAAAGGGCTGAACTGACCCTGCATAATGCATACTTCAATGGGCGAGAACTATCCGTTAGACAGGCAAACAAAAACCTTCCTGCAGTAAAAGCTCACTGGGTTTAGATGTTCATAATGTCAACTGTCTCCTGTCAACTCTCTGTTTAGTGATTAGACCCCTTATTGTTGGTTTTGGGCATTTAAAACTTCTTTTTTTGGCGAGCATGGTCCTATGTAAAATATAGTAGTTTTGATAAATAATAAAAGTTCACCAATATACAGTGATAACACAATTAGCGTACCAATTACCAGCTCTTGGATACGTAAATTACCTGAACATTGGAGAGGTGTCGCGAGATTGCCAGGACAATGAGGTCGGTCCCTCCAGAGTTCACAATGGCATCTTTTACATCATCATTCCCAGCAATGGCTCTGATGGCACTTAACACCTGTTTTACCAGTTCCTGGGGGTTTACAGACAAAAAAACAAAATATCTCTAAATGAACTGAAAATTTAGCAATGCATTATTTGCTAAAGCACATTAATGAAACCACATTTTTGGTGTTTTAATCTTTGGAACAGAGTGCTGCTTTGTCCACCCCTTGGGGAAGCCGCTTTCTTAGTATATAAAAAAAGATGGAAGAAGTCCAGGCCACCTTAATTCATTAATTTTCCTTCTTAGCCTGTAATGATGATCCATCATTATTGTAATGATGTAATTACATCTGCTTAGCCTGTAATGATGATCCAATAATAATAATTCAGTGAATCACTGGTTTAGTATGTTGAGTAGTTGGAAACTTCAATGTTCTTAAGTATTGATAAAATATTGCAAGGATCTACTTGGTTCAACAGCATCCAGGTGTTTACTAGGGATCCGTCCCTTATATAGATTACCTGATGGTCCATGCAGTCTGCTAACAATGCCACCATGAAGTTCAAGCCACCCAGGTCAACCACGTCCTGACAATACTCATTACGCACACAGAGACGGGCAATGGTACCACACAGCTCACTAAGGACACCAGGGTTATCTGCAAATGCTTTAAAAAGGTGATACACAGTGATTAGCTTAGATTTGTTTCTGTCACCTCGAAACATTACAAATGTTCTCAACACAACAGTATTTAAATTACACCTGTATGGTGCTTAGAGCATACAAATTCCCAGCACGCACCTGACCTCCCCTTCTGGACTGGCTGCTTTTTATGAACTTTAACTGTTGCAGAAATTAGGAAATAATAAATGGGTAAGAACACTTGACACTAAATATACTGTTGACAGGCTCATTTGAACTAATTGGACAAATGCTGTTTGACCACTACTGAGATGACAGAGATTGAGTCCCCTATTTGTATTGATATAGAAGAAGTCATTTGGCTGAGGGAGGTTGGCAGTGCTGGGATCTTTAGCTCTATAGCTTAAAGACTTATTTCACACAAGACTAATATAGAATGAGACATGTAGATTTTTGTTGTCCATAACAACTACCTTTTGCAGCTTGGATTAAAAGCTTCAGGCCGCCATACTCCAATACAATCATCTTGGCATGATCATGAGCATGGCCAAATGGGACTCGAATGTCATCGTCAAAGGTCATTATCCTCAGAGCAGAGCAGGACTCACGCAGAACTTCTAGATCTGCACCATGGTTTGTTATGGCAGCGGTCAGGTGCCGTAAAACCCCTGCCTTCACAAGATCCTGACGGTTTTGCTCATGCTTTAGGCACACGTGGCGGATGAGACGAATGGCTAGCAGTGTCACCTCTGCGTCACTTGCGTGATTCTGCAAAGCCTGAATCAGCAGTTGTCGCCCATCAGCCTCTAGTAAATCAGGCTGTCCATCAGTGAGGCAGGACATGGCGTAGAGGGCATTCAACAATGTTTCTCTGTCTCCTTCGGAAAGCTTCCATGCTTTCAACACCACAGGGTAGGCAGATTTCTGGCCTGCCAGGTAACGGTGTGCCAGCCCCTGTTTACACTGGTCCCCAAACTTGACAAGGAGTTCTGAGACACTGTTTAAAGCTGATGAGTCTATGGCTTTCCTCAGGGACTCCAGTATCTGGAATGAGAGAACGAGCACAGCTTAGCAGCAACATACATCTGTTCGTTTTCTTGTTTTAAATGAGTGAAAACGAGTAGTGACAATACAGGGAACAATCCAAACCCATAATAAATATGTAACACTTGATTACAGTGGATGGCAACATCACACTCCGTGATTGGTTATGTTAGGGGTTGGCAAACTACCGGGACATGTAGGAGTCAGTCACAAAGTGCAGCTACCAATATCACTATTATATATTGATTTATAGAGGGCCGTCATATTCTGCAGCGCTGCACAATGAGGCCATTAGCAGACTGCATAGACCACCTCTCGGCTGCTATATTCTTGACCTGAAAGTTGTCATTTCTACTAAGGTCCCTCAATCCCAAAGGATGACACGTAGATGTATCCTTGGCAATTACATGTAAGCAGGCTAGGTTCACTCTGGCATTTTAGTGAAAGCTGGTCTCCGATAGCATGGCTACCTATGAAACAGCATCTAGCACTCAATCTCAAAGCTCCTAACATTTCAGATGGCCAAAGAGGGACTCTTTTGTAATAAGGTGTTTGATTAGAAGTGTGGCTGGGTTTTTTTTTATGACCTATTGATACTTATTTTAGAATAATAATGTATTATATTTATGCGCTTCAATTATAAGCATCATTTACTTTGATTCTGACTTTGAATGCTGCAGAACACCAAGAAACACTCACACCCAGAAAAACATTCCTAGAAAAGACAGACATCAGGGAAGGAAAAAGGCACAATCGCTCTTAACGCATTATTGACAAAGCCCGTACATGTACGGGCTCAAAATGCATCGTTTTCAATGGGTTTAGGGACCACCCATTGCCCTTAAGGGGTTAAAGAGAGGCATAAGCTATGCAATCTTGGCACAAACCTGAAGAATGTCGTGGTTCGGTTCAACCTCATTTTCGCTGCATGGTTTCTTCGGTGCCTTAACAATATTTGTCAAGTCAACCCCTAATTAAAATGGAAAATAGTAGTTAATGGTACTGTGAAGCATTACCATACATCATGGTGTATTACAGTACATCACATTCAAAAGAAAAGAAAAAAAGCCCAGCAAAAACAGTTTTAGCCATTACAATGTAGGGAAAAGTCCATTGTGTTTGATGGGTGAGGGCGTGGTTGTAAAGTTGCTTATAACGTACACCAAACACACTTCTATACAGTAAAACTACATAAAGCAGATCTGTCACTTTTTCCCAAATTCTATATTACAGTTAGATAGCCTAACTAAACCCATGTAATGGTCTAATTCCACCCCATTAGCTTATCCCTGCCCTAGTATTAAGTTGCTCATTGCAGCTGACTGGTTCAGGCAGGGGTTGTAAAGGCTGTATGAAGATATGATAGAAAACATCTAGACTGGATGTTCTTTCCATTAATGCAAACTGTGCTACATCGATTCTCACGTCCCAGTTTCGACTAGGCAAATATTCCTGCCGGAGAGTAGGATCTAGGTACCCTGCAGTGCTGCGGGGGATCTGGATCCTAACCCTGCTGCCTGCCCAGCGCCCGGAACATGCAGTCGGGCGATACGAATTGTGCATTCCTGCGCTAAACCCCAAATATAGGCCGCACCCCCACTTTAAAGACTTAAAGTGGGGGGGAAAGGCGCGGCCTATATTCGGGCAAATCCGGTACAATTATTAGCAAGGATGACCAGTTCAGGATGGTCATGTTCAGCCTAGTCAACTGAATGGAATAAGCACAATCTCCAGAAGGTACCTTGAGACTCAAATTGCTGGATAGCTTCAGTCAACGCTTCATCTGGGTCCATCTCAAACTCTGTAAT
This sequence comes from Spea hammondii, assembly GCA_029215755.1. Lineage (NCBI taxonomy): Eukaryota > Metazoa > Chordata > Amphibia > Anura > Pelobatidae > Spea > Spea hammondii. The sequence goes on along the minus strand of JARDYJ010000001.1, from coordinate 91,929,087 downwards.
ATTTTCTTGTACAACAGCATCAAAGGTCTCCTGCGTAATCCATCTACACGCCATTTTAGTAGATTTCACGGCTCACTATGCTCTTTATCTGGGACAACCTGTAAAAATACAGCATGTTGTGTAAATCCTACAAACGTTATTTTTGCTTAGCTTTACAAATTCTTATACTTTTGTAACGAGCAGGTTGACTGCACAACTGTTCTCAACAACTGTGAATTTCAGTTTAATTCTAAGAAATGGCACAAGATGAGTTGTAGCTGGAATGTGTGAAGGTAATGCAGAAAAGAATCTGTGGGATTAAAAGAATCCGAGTGCTTTGCTTAGTATACACAATAATCATGTTCATGTTATGTTAATAATCTTATGGATGTTTCTCCAGGTCTCATTTTCTGCACTGTTGCACATTTTAGGTCCCTTTAGATGTCTTCAAACAGAACATACATTTCATACTTCTGTCCGTCACAGTTTCCTGTCGTTATTGGCCTAGTTACCATTCAGAACTGCTTCAACTCAGGAACACGAGCTGGGTTTAAAGCGTGAGCAGCTCATTCTAGGACCTACGCTTGTTCTTCGGCCATTCTCATGAAGCTGTCTTATGTGTTTCTCACTGCATGACCGTGTTGCTCTTCAGTTGACTGATGGATGGCTTGACTTTCTCATACAAAGGAGAATTTGCGAGGGCACACAAGCCACTGAATGCGCATTAAGTTTAGTGCTACCTTTAATGATCATTAAATGCATGGGATTCTTCATATTATGCCTCTGCTGCGTTCCTCGCCCTCCCCTCAGCCATTTCCCATGCAGGAGATGCGTTCGGCCAAACGCATCTCTTGCCATATGATATACGGAGCGCCAGTAAGCTCCAGAGCTGGTTACGTGAATATCTCTGGGGGAACCAAGATTTCAATGGGATCGCTTTTTGAGCCACTGACTGGCATGATGTCCAGTCCCTGCAACAAAGGATTCCCAAAGCACAATTCTGGCAGACGTTGACATAGGTCACATAAACATGCACTGCATTTTACATGACAAATACATATTCAAGTCCACTTTCATTGAGATCTGTCATATATGTTGGGATGCTGATCATTGCATTGTCTGTATTAATGTTCCTATTGCCACTGATATCTCAGCTGTATATTTAGAGCTATGGGCAAAGGCAGACAGGCTCATTGTCCACACGGGAAGCATTATGGTGCAAGTGGAGCAGAACCTTAAATTAATTATCCCTGTCCATGAAACCTGTGAGAACATTTTAATACATGTGCAAATGTATCTAAGGGCCCCATCGAATAAAGGTGGCTCCACATGGGTATAAAGCACATCACCCATTTATTCATAATAAAAGAAAATCAACCGATAACAAAGAGGCCTCACACAGAAACAAAATGCATCCAGTTGCACAAGAAACCAATAAAGCTATAATAAACACGCGTATAAAGTTACCTGCCTCCTCTTTACCCGTCTCCAGGTTCTGACATAGCAACCATAGGCGGAAGTGGCATCACTCAGCAGCCTCCATCTTTTCTGAGGGCAAATTCCTCCTTGGAGAAATAAAATAAAAACGAAAGCCTGGGTTGTTATTGAGGATTATGTAAGCGTACAATGACGTATAATTATAACGTCTATGTTTCTGTTTATCTACTTACCTTAGAAACGCACATAACAGTTCTAGAAAGAAAGCAACCACTCCCCTGCCCTTAATAAAGAAGGCGTATCCGGGCATCACGTCAGCGTGTGACGTCAGCACGCCAACGTGCGAGACCTGGGAAGGGGACAACGGGAGTACCCGGTTATAGAGGATCGGTGAGAAGGTAAAACTGTGTTATAATGCTTTGTTGGTAGATATATTGGGTTAGTCGGGCTTTAATGTGCATACAGTTGAAAGCAGCGTTTATTTAGCGTGGGTTTCTTATTATGCGTGGTTTCTAATTGCCTCGATTAATGAGCCATCCTCTGTAGGCCAGAAACACAAGCTAATTAGTGTTATATAATACCACGCGTCCCAGCACACCCACGCGTGAATAGTGTGGCATGGCGCTGGCAGTCTTCTTTCCCTCCCTCATGCCCGTGTCTCCCTGATAGCGGTAGCACAAGGGAAGTGGGTAACACGGTCGTTGGCTTCCATGTAAAGATATGGGTGGGCTTTGGACTTGGCGACATCTTTATTTATTTTTCATAATAATATTTGAGGTAACATGTTTACACAGCGAGTGTGCGGTATAGCCCTGCGTGTGGAGGCCACATTGCACCAGAATTGCTCTTTGTGCAGGTGGGCTACGCATTAACCCTTTGAGTGCTGGGAGTCGACCGGGCCACAATCACCCCACGTGGGAGGCCGGTCCAGTTTGTGCAGCTTTGTTTACATGTTACCTACATGTTTCTTATGATTTATATATATATATATATATATATATATATATATATATATATACACACACACACACATCTTAATTAGTCCAAAAGTTCACCATCAGCACCTAGATTTATCATTTTTAATAAAATGTGGAAAAATACTGTAATCTATTTTTTTTATTTTTGCGGACAGCTTTCTTTTGTTAAATCTTCATATAAAGATGTATATGAATTACCTCTCCGTACACCATTTGCTTGTAATGTTTTAAAGCTAAAAAGTTGATATATTTCATTCAAAAGGTAACATCCTCCCAAGCACAATGGGAGCTGTCTTAATGATTAACACCTGATATTCTGTTGGTATTCTACTGCAAGTGCGCCTGTTAGGGCCTTCGACATCAGTTGAAATACCTTTTTGTAATTCAGTCAGAGGCGCTTAATGAAGCGATTCGAGGGCAAGCTGTTCTGATTCCAGGAAACCGTTCCCAGCCCCAAATGAAGCTAACATAATGATGGAATAGAGCAGCATCCATTTTGGTTGCAATCACAGTGTTCATGTGAGAAGACGGCCACATGAGTCTTACACGGCAGTCTGTAACACCTTTAGTTAACTTCTTCAGTCCCTTGTGGATGTACATGTATGTCCAGAAAAAAGCCATTGCGAGATGCCCTTGTGGAATTACACAAGGGCACCACATTTGGTCCGTTATTGTTCACGGGGGCTAACTTTATGAGACAGTCCCCGAGAACCAATGATCCGGCAGTATTTATATGCGATCGCCGTTTTCATGTGATCGTTTCCGCAGATGTTCTGTCTCTCTCCTCCAACTTTGTAGTCTGGAGGAGATAGATAGAGCGTAGTGTGTGTAGGCTGCAATTTTTTATTTTTAATACTTGCCTATATCAATACCCTATGCCATTTCCCATAACATTTAACCCTTCCCTTACTGTATATAGCACTGTAATTTATGCTCGGATATTTCTTTCCCCTTTTTAAGTATGCTTGCATTGAAAATGTCATTACCGTGCTTTGCTTTGATGCATGTCCTAATCTCTTCTCTCAATGGTTTTCACAGTCAAAACATGGCGAGTCAGAGGATAACGCGTGATACTTTTGATGCTGTAGTGCAGGAGAAAATGAAGAGGTATCGAATTAGTATGGACCAAGCGATTTCTGAAACAGTAAAGGAATTTCAGCTTGACGGTGCGTTCATGTTGATAATGCTCACCTGTTAAATCGTCCCTTGCATGATACTATAACTCTAAATATATATTTAGAGTTATAGTATCATGCAAGGGACGATATATATATATATATATATATATATATATATATATATATATATATATATATATATATATATATATATATATATATATATATATATATATATTTGTTTTCATTCCTATTGATCTGCACAGAAAGGTCTTGCTGGAAGTAAAATGCTGAGACAGAATTGGCACGTTTTCCCCCACCATGTTCAGTTCAGTTAGTTTACTTTTGAGGAAACCTAGGTTCTCATTATTTAAGTAATGTTACAAAAAATGAACGTACAAATTTTGAGAATATTCTTTTTATAAAGAAACTCATTGGTAATGTGTGGGTTTTTCCTCCCTCTAACAGGACCGACAAAAAATCTCTCAAGAATTCCAATGGAGAGCTACAATTCTCTTTTTAGGGACAGCGAAAGATATGGTTATCGTGATTCTTTAAGCAGAAACTGGGATATTGAGACAAGGAGAGAAGATTTAGCTCGTCAGTCATACCAGTTAAGAGAATACGGAAGAGATCTGTCTCCAGGAAGACTCAGTGATCAGATTTTAGACAGGTGGCGTTCAGATGACCCTCTGACAAGAGAACGTCTGCTGAGGGAGGAACTTAGTGCCACCAACCGTCGGATTTATGAACTTGATCCGCTCAGAAACAGGGAGCGTGAGGAGTTACTTTCTAGGGATTTGGATGGCCCTAGACGTTGGGAGCTTGAACGTGACCCTCTACGTTCTCCAGACTACAGTATGGTCCGGCCAGACGTCTACAGGGAATTTCGTTCAGCACCTCAAGGAGAGCGCTTTCAACAGAGAGCAGATTATACAGGTCCTGTTCAAAATCTCTTCAGGTCTCCAGGAGCAAGGGGAAAGATGTCTGTAAAGCAGGCTCGTGGAGGCATGATGCAGAAGGGTCCGGGTGGAAAGGTGCAGGCAGGGCGTCCATTTCAGGGTGGCAAAGCAGGACAGACGATGAGTGGAGCAAGCCCAAGTCAGAAAACCGGAAAGGCTGGTGAATCCTTGGGGAAACAGACTGAAAATGATTCTGTGAAGAAGACAGAAACGAATGTCAAAGATGCCAACAGTCCTGTCACTAAATTCAGTATGCAGATGATGCGGTGGGCCAAGTTCAATACAATGGAAAACGATATGGACCATATAAAACAGCACAAAGCTTTGTTCAAGGTGAAAACCGAAGCCTGCAAGATGATCGTTGAATGCTTTAAAAGTGTCATGAGTTCAAACCACAGGGAACGCTGTTTTACTGGGGTTAAATTTCTAAGTCACCCAGCTTTGAAGAATCCCAAAATTGACAATGATCTGTTGGATTTACTGATGGAGAAACAAGCTGTGAAGAGCAAAAATGATTTCTTTGAAGCCATAAAGCCTTTCGACAAGGAGATGATGGTTATCCAACAGAGGCTACTAAGAAGTGTAATTCCTTTGCTCATGGCCTGTAACACTTATGAACTAAAACACTCTATCCTCACTGACCAACGGCAACTGCTTGGTGCTCTCAAGAGCACCGTGTTTTTGTGTCGCAAGTCAATGGTGCTCCTGGGACAAACCTTTGCATTGATCTCTAGCTCCAGGCAGAATAATATTATGGAAGTCTTGGGGCTGAGTGAAATGCAGCGGAAGCCTTCAGAGTATCCAAATTTCAAGGATTCATTCCTGTTTGGGAAGCAGTTCGTTGCTCAGCTGAAAGACTGGCTGAAGAAACCGGGCAACAAGTTACAATTAAAATCACGCCCTGTACCTGTGGAAAAGGCCGAGGATGCTAAAGAGGATTTCGATGTCGATGTTGAAGCCAAAGGTTGGTTCTGTTAAAGTAGCAACTCATATGCTGGGGATTTAGCGTTCTTGAATGTTGAAAGTAAAGTGTTTTTTATTTTATTAAATCTGCAGTTTGTATTAAAAATATAATCTTTTCACATAGGTCCTCTAAAAAGCTATAGCCTCCCCTATGAAATTTATGCCCACGTAGGCCACAATGCACTTTTCGGGACAAACGCTTGCATTTTATTCACGGCAGAGAAGAAAGAGTTTGCAGTAGGGTTGGATCATCCCCGGCGAGCTACTACTGGCCCTGTATACTGAAGTGTTAAGTCTGAAGCAATCCCACTAAATATTATCCCATTAAACTATACATTATGCATGACTAGCCCAGCCCTTTTAGCCGGAGAAGCTTGCCCGTGTTGGCCCTTCATAATGAATAGGGATAAAGTTCAGACCGTATTGCTTCTGCCAGCACGTTTGGTGAGGTGTGATGATTAATATGCTACTAAATGTTAACAGACTTTCCTTGAGAGAGAATTGCGATTCTTTACCCTCAGAGGTTAACTCTCTGTCATACTCCATAGGTTAAATTTGATAATCTGCACTTGTCTGTCATACCATGTACTTTTTACTTAATGTATGAATGGTTTCATCAAGTAGAAATTAAATGTTTCACACTGGTAGCTTATAAATAATGATTTCAGGAAGCCTCTTTTCTTACGACTGGAATATCCATTTTCTCCTATTAAGTTAAAAAGGAAGCTGACCCTGCGGTTGTAGCGGAAATTGACAAGCTGGTAGAGAGTGCCATGAAAGGGAGTCAATCGGAAGGAGAACGTCCAGCATTCTGGTAAGGGCCCATTTGTAAACTCGCCCTCCGTGACGTCTACTGAAATGTAATTGTCATTATTTTGTTAGAAATAGGTGCGAGGCAAGGTTCAGAATATTCTTTGTTTAAATTTTCCCCTTCCTCCAGGAAGCTGCACAAAAAGTGATGTTGTAACATGTTTCTGCAGCTGTGTACATTATATAAGCTTTTCCAGATATGGGTGAAAATGTTCTGCATGGATCCTCCACCTTGACCCATTTTACAGAATTATTGCCCCTCATCCCTTATAACACTCTACCCTTTTTGGTGGAGGGTAATATATACGTAGTAAGTCATAGTAGGAGGGTCACAATCTCGGTCTGCACAAGCTATTTGTCAAGTTATTCCACCGTAATATGTTTTATAAAAGGTTTTGGTTATATGCTTTATAACTTCTATTTTTTCAGGTTCTTATTTGACAAAGACAGCGGTGAATATTTATATTACCGTCAGAAACTAGCAGAATTTCAGAAATCTACTGGCCAGATATCCGTAAACAACGCTCAGACTAAAAAAACAAGGAGGTCCCCTGAAGAGCTAGCCTGTGAGTCTGTGAGGGCCATGCTGTATGCAAAAAAGGCACAAGCTGTGAAGAGAAAGCTTTTCAAGAACTTGGCATACTCAAGGAGGCAAAAACTAAGGAAGAATGCTACCCGTTTATTCAGAAAAGTATCTGTAAAGGTTGAGCCAATGGAGGTATTGTCGTCTTCGGAAGATAAGGTTGATACGGATGAGAAAATGCATGAAAATGAACCTTCTACCTCATCTTCCGTTCCTACGTCCTCAACCCATACGTGCATTTCTCCAGCCTCTTTCAGTGCATCTGCTTCTGAGTCTGCTATGGATTCTGCCCCTGAAAATTCTTCGACATCTGTCCCAGGTTCCACCCCAAGCAAGGCTTCCTCCCCAACCCCTGCCAAGGCTTCTACTCCTGCAAAAGCTACTACCCCAACCCCTGCCAAGGCTTCTACCCCTGCAAAAGCTACAACCCCAACCCCTGCAAAAGCTACTACCCCTGCAAAAGCTACTACCCCTGCAAAAGCTACTACCCCTGCAAAAGCTACTACCCCTGCAAAAGCTACTACCCCTGCCAATGCTGCTACCGCTGCAAAAGCTACTACCCCAACCCCTGCCAAGGCTTCTACCGCTGCAAAAGCTACTACCCCAACCCCTGCCAAGGCTTCTACCGCTGCAAAAGCTACTACCCCAACCCCTGCCAAGGCTTCTACCGCTGCAAAAGCTACTCCCCCAACCCCTGCCAAGGCTTCTACCCCTGCAAAAGCTACTACCCCAACCCCTGCCAAGGCTTCTATCGCTGCAAAGGCTACTCCCCCAACCCCTGCCAAGGCTTCTACTGCTGCAAAGGCTACTCCCCCAACCCCTGCCAAGGCTTCTACCGCTGCAAAAGCTACTCCCCCAACCCCTGCCAAGGCTTCTACCCCTGCAAAAGCTACTACAACCTCTGTCAAGGCTTCTACCCCTGCAAAAGCTACCACCTCAACTCCTGCCAAGACTTCTGCCCCAGGCAAGGCTACCACAGCAGCACCATCCAAGACCTCCTCAACCCCTGGCAAGCCTCCTGCCCAAGCAAAAGCTACCACCCCAGCCCCTGCCAAGTCTGCTGCTCCATTAAAAACTACCACACCAGCCCCTGCCAAGTCTACTGCACCAGGAAAAGCTTCCACTACAACCAATGTCAAAGCTACCAAGGCTTCTGCCCCAGCTAAGACTTCTACCACAACCTCCACAGCAACTGCTGCCAAGGCTTCTGACCCTACCGTAGCCTCCACCGTAACCTCAGAAACTAAGTCACAGGCTGAGGAGCCTTCTGAAGATGTTAAGGATGATTCTGCACCAGGTTCCCAGTGTTTGGATGGTAGGGTTCTAATTCTTTATAATGGGTTCACTGAATTTTGGGACTAGAGTGCGCCTTTTAAATTGTATATATTATTTTCAAAACTAAGCACCTCTTCCGTTAACTTCGATGGGGGTGCTACTGAGCATGTGTTATACGTGTACCCATGAATTCTTTTAGTAGAGGCAGTCTAGGGAGGAGCAAAAACACAGGCATTGCTTATTTTCTGTCATAAAATGCATCGAAGCCCATGCAATATGGACTCCGGTATTTGCCGTGAAACACTAGAGACCTGAACTAATTTTAAAACCTATAAACGGTATTATTTAGTTATTTAAAATGGATCAGCATAGGAGTCCTAGCTATGGAATCGAAAAAGCCGTAAGCCTAAATAGGAAATGGAATTCAGCTGAATTCACCACACTACCTCTCACCCTTTCTCTGTGCCTTATGTTTGTCACCCCATTCCCTCAAGATTGTAAGCTTGCGAGCAGGGCTCTCTCCACCAAATGTATCGGTTTGTCTTAGTGTAGCTGTGTAAATTGTTGGTGCTTTATAAATAAGAAGTGTTTTTTTGTTTATAGTTGATGAGAAGACCAAGGACACAGCTGTAAAGTTGGCACAGTTTGTCGCTCAGATGGGTCCAGAAATTGAGCAGTTCAGCATGGAGAACAGTGTTAACAACCCAGAATTCTGGTGAGTTCTACTCTGTGTTTATGGCAGTGTTTCCATAAGCTGATACCAAGGAATGCCTTAAAAATGTGTGTGTGTATATATAATCTATCTCACAATATTTGTCTGTGTTTTGCAATGATCTTTTTTTCCTTCTTACCAAGGTTTCTGCGTGAGAAGGAGAGTCCAGCCTACCTTTTCTACAAGAGTAAGGTGGAGGAGTTCAAACTCGCGGAAGAAGAGGCATCAGATGATGATGATGATGACGACGATGATGATTTGTTGGAAGATGACGGTGATTTGGAGAATATAAGGATTGATGATGCCCAGCTTTTGGATGATTTAGATGATGTGGAGATGGAAGCTGAATGTGAGGCAGCTGAGGCTCCCAGCACTGAAAATCCACTAGTCGCTGCATTTAGTCAAATGCCAACACCAGCACGGCCGCCAATGCCACGGAAGAGGGTCTCAAAATTGAAAGTTGGAATGCTGCCGCCCAAAAGAGTGTGTCTTGTGGATGAACCCAAAGGTTAGAAAATTTATTTGGCCATAATCTGTTGCTTTATATGGCCTTTTTTCAATTTCTGCATTTGATAGAATATAGTCAAACTTAATTTTAAAGAAATTCTTGCTCACAAACCTTTATGACTAATGGAACATGTGTTCTGTGACACGTGTACATATCCATGACATTTAACAAGTTTTTTTTTTTGTTTGTTTTAAAATTCAGAAGTACTATCATGCTGAAATTTTGGTCTAACCATTTATCTATTCATTTTAATGTTTGATGTGTGTTTCTTTCCCATCTCTTCCTGCAGTTCATGATCCAGTACGTATAGAATATGACCGTCCGCGAGGGCGTGGTGCCAACAGAAGAAAGGTGAGATAATAAATCATAGACATGGTAAAATGTTTGAGGAAACTGTAGATGTAGGTCACCCATATGAATCTGTACACATTTCTAATTTGGTTTGGTGGTTTGCTTCTACAAAAATGGCTAAGATGTGGTGCTTTGCGTAAAGAATTTCCCTTTACATCCCTTTCCAACATAATTTTATAACACATGTTTAGCCTTGTATAATGGTTTGTCCTAAACAAAGCGTTAAATGTCAAATAGAAAGTTGTAATGTTGTGAAGACAATTATTCTGTTTAAATCTCCAACTACGACTTGTTTTTTGTTTCTAGAAACCTGCAGATCTGGAGTTTGCCAACAAGAAACTGACACAGGAGAATGTGGGTTTCCAGATGCTGAGTAAAATGGGCTGGAAAGAAGGACGCGGACTTGGATCTGGCGGGTCTGGGATAAAGAACCCCATAAAAGTGTATGTTGCGATACCAAGTGTAACATGAGTGTGTACTTTAAGTGCCGTATGTTGTGGCTTTGGTTTGTTTTTCTTTTTTATTTGATGGCAAAACCTCATCTGGTTTGTTTTTATAGCTGTGTGCTAGCAAGGGGACCATCGAAGATTCCAAGTAGGGTGTGAGACCCTGGGTTTCTACTGCAATGAAGGGGATACTTTTATTCACTTAATCTTTCATCTTAGACCCGTTGCTCCTGGATGATCCTCCATGTGCTTGATCCCTCTCCTCCCCTCTGATGTACTAAGGGATTTACGTGCTAACCGTAATCCTAAATTTATATAGGAAATAAAGGACCTAAAATATAACAGGTGAAATAAACTGAATACTGTGCCCCCCTCCAGCTTGCCATTTCCTGCACAGCACATAGTCCGAGGGAATTCCTGACGTACCTCCTCAAATGCTGTTATCCCGGTTTCATTGCCCTTCTGGGATTGAAAACTGCAATGTTCAGTCAAATGGGTGACCAGGCTAACATTTGGAGAGAAAATAAAACGTGAGATATCCAAAGGCATTGATTCCGCTCCTACCACAAAATAGTTTTTAAGTCTGCCACTTTGTTTACAGGGGGGCAGTGTCTGCTGGAGAGGGCTTAGGTGTGGAAAATAAAGAGGGTGGAGAGTCCCAAGAAGACAACTTTGACGTCTTTCGACAAAGAATGATGCAAATGTACAGGCAAAAAATGGGTAAATAGGTAAGTTCGGTGTAACTGCTTTTGGTTTTATTGCAGCCGTCTTTTCCCGTTGTTTACTTGAAGCCTTCATTTTGTGTTTTTCTTAGTGAAGCCGGAAGCAAACCAAAGAAAAATAAGGATATTATTTTAGCTGTACTTTTACTTTTTCTATGCATGGTGCCTTTTAAACACCTTGCTTTATAATCTAGGGAATCCCTCCCTGAATTCCTGTGTGTTTTTGTTGGTTTTTATCCAAAATGTAGGTGGGCAGGTGCCTTTTGTGGGGTAGCTGCCTGAGGTCACGTGCATTCTGCACACCCTGTTTGAGGAAATCGTGACCAGAAAGGAATAACAATCAAAGTGCATTTGAAGAGAACTTTAAATACCCCTAAGTGTTACCCGTTGCTGCTGTTGCAGGCATTTTTATTTTTTAATACATAGAATCACATGGGCCAAAAACTTCACATAAAAGATTTAAGTAGCAAGTGCACATTTTCTGTGTGTATAATGTAAAAAAAAAAAAATGCAGATGTGCAAATACAATGAACATCTGGAGTTATTCTATGAGCCTACTCTAATCGGCACCAATGGATGCTGTAGCTTTGCGTGGGAAACAAATCTACAGCATGCAGATCGACTCGCAAAGTCAATTCTCTTTCAGATTGATTCCGCATAGATATAGTGGATTATTTTTATTTTTTTTTGGTCATCTCCCAGCTGGCTCTTCTGTGACGACATTGTCCATAAGAGAATGTTCCTAGGTGGAGATCTATGAAAGCAGCAAGGTGGTTCCTTTTTAAGAAACCGTAAAAACTTGCAGATATCTTTGTGGGGAAATACATTTGATCCTTGCACGTTGTTCATACATTATATTTTTGCCAGTTGTGACAATTCTGCAGCATTTTATTTTTTTTAGCTGTGTACTTGTATCATCTAGAGCGCGTATTCTGCTCGCCATGTAGATACATCACAAATATTCTGTTTTGTATATATATCTACATATAAAATTCTTTAGTTAACCAGTTTTAGCCAAAAGGAAACTGTGACTTGCTTGCGGTCACAAAAACAATGCTGTATCACAATCCAGGCATACTTAATGTACAGTGTGCTGCATTGCCATTGTACCACCCTACACCGTTTTGCATGGTTTCTGCATATGTTTGATTTTGGTTTTTACCCTTCTTTGGGGAAGCTCACATGTGTGACACATGGAGTGAATTTTGTTTCCCACAAAGCCTTTCATTTAAGGGCTGTGAAACATTTTCAGGTTAATATGTGAACCTGGAAATCTTGTATTAGACAGTGTTTTTTTTGTTTGTTTTTTTTTTATATATATTTTTATTAACTGGCATGTTTTCTTTGTTATGGACTTGGCGTCAAATATGGGTTTATTGGATTTTAAACAATGTAAGTGCCAGTCAACAAAGGAAAACGTTTTTGTTTTTTGTTTTTTTTATATCGTGCATTTTTACAAAATCCTTGTTGCGATGCCATTTGTCTGACAGTATTTTTATTGTTTAAATCCTGGACAAGATGTCATACAAGTGGTATTAAAACTGGCCCTTTGCCTGGATTATGCAACATTGCCCTTAAACTGCAAGAAAGGCGTTTACAGGCTTGATCTTGGTCTTTGAAATGTAAAAATATTTACTTTTCCGTCGTCCTCAACTTCCTTTCTTTTTTCAGTTTTGCAGAATCGCTGAAGACAACAGAAATCCATGAAAATATAGAATCTGCTAACACACTATTTTTTAGCTTTTATTTTACGGAACAAAGAAAGTGTATGTTTGATCATTACATTATTTAATGTTGTCCTAAGATTTTTGTCCCCAAAAGGTTATATATAGAATTTTTTTTTTATTTTAATTTTAAAACACTTACTAGAAACAGTGTCAGAATGTTTTCTTTCTTAGTAACGACAGATGTGTGTATTTTTTTCAACACCAGGTAAATATATAAATAAGTTGCCCTGGAGTGCTTCGTCATTTCAAGTGAAGTAAATGTATTTTTAGTAAAACAGTTCAGTTATGTCAGTTTAGTAGTGAATTGGAGAATCGTGGCCCCATGGCTGACCAGTTGGTCACATAAAGTTGATTTGCATGTTCTGTTTAACACTCCCATTTGAAATTCTTGCAGGTTATATCCTTGAGTTTTTGTTTCCCCCATTGTGATGTCAGATACCTTCCAATAAAGTACCTTTTTAGATGAAAAAAATAAACATGATTTGGTTTTGTGTCCACTGGTTGTGAATGATTGTGTGCCAGATCAAAAGGTTAGGAATATTGAATGATCACCTGCCGTGTTTGTTAGTCACCAGGTAATGGTCCTTCCTGAGAATACCTGTGTGCCTCTTTAGATCCGTATGCCCTTATGTATTGTCTCATATCTTTGCGTGACCTACGCCTTCGTGCCTGTTGAAAGAGCTAAGGAACCGGATGCTCACCCATATGGAGGCTGGGCGGTTTACAAGATTGTAATCTATATAAATGTGCAGCCTCCCTTTTGCGCTGTTTTTGAAAACAGAACATATTGAAACTATAATTAAATGCACTTCCTGGAAAAAGCAGCTTCCACCAGGGGAAAGTCTACAGAAGCTGTAGGAAACACCACAATGCACACAATAAGCAGCCTGAAGAAGATAAGCCTAGGAAAGCAGGGCAGATGAGCCAGATTGTTCTCTACCGTCAGTCTGTTTCTGTGTTAAAAGTATATTGCATACGTTTTCCACTTAGCTATACAAACACAAGGACTCCTTATAGTACTGCCTTGAGGTAACAATAGAAAGGCTCGACCTTAATCGCCCAGTCTGACACTCTGAAAAGTCATCCAAAATATGAAATGACTGGCAACAGTAGTAGCTTCCAGGAAAATCCTGTGAGTCCGATTTTTATTCACCCCTGTCTGGGACGCGGGAGATTTCATACTGTGCATGCACCAGTTGTGTGCATGCGTTGTAGTGGTGCCTGTTTTAGTGACACCGTACTTCCCAAGCTGCCCCTGGCGACCTAAGGTGTGCCAGTTATGAAAAAAATATTCTCAAGCATAAAATCCACTGCGGTATACAGTAATATAAGTTGGTATCAACAAAAACACAGGTTTTATAAATGTGTTCCAATAAACTTCTTTTATCTGCACACCTGGAGGCTGTTATTGTAGTAGTCACACAAATTCCAAAACAGTGATAAAAAGTGTGCTCAGGTTTAGCAAATCTTGTGAAGAGATCTAAAAAAAAAAAAAAAAAATAGTGCCGTGTAGTACACTTAAACTATCCCTCTCCAATGATGGTTACACTCACAAAGGAGAAGATAATATAGGCTTCTGAAGGTGTGGACCCTGGACCTCCAAGTATACGAAGACATACTTCCAATTCGAAAAATGTGCATACTCGTTAAACTGATTGCTCAATAGCTGGTTTCACACTAGGCTCAGCCATGGCTCATGTGTATACTACTTAGTATATGTGTAAAGGGGAACTACATTGACAAGGTGCAGCTCGTGCTGAGAGAGTCACTTTTGGTGACATGTACAGCCATTGTAGTCAGTCATGTGATGTTTGGGTTGCCTTCCCTGCTCAAACACCACTGAGTTGATGCTTTATAGCAATACTAAGAAAGTTTAAGTTGTACTTGCTGAGAATTTCCTTTTCCTTGCTCATCTCCTGCAGCAATCTTTCAGAGACACTACTCCCAGATCTCTCTATTTCCCCTGTGTTCAATTAAAAAAGTCATGCCAAGAATGATACAAAAAGAGATTTTATTGGGTGATAAAACTGCTGCCAGGAGATGAGCAAGAAAAATGAATTCTCAGTAAGTAGCTCTGGACACCTTGCTTGACCGCAGAAAAGGCAACAAAAAGGTTCCAATCTACCGGTAGTTTCTATGACGCAGGTTACATTTAGGCAGTGAACTGAGTCAGAAGTTGGTTCTGGGTAGAACGTAGAAAGGTGAATTTCCTGTCTTTTATGGAAATCCGACATGGCCTTGGGCAGAGAAAAGGAGACCTTATTGTCTAAAATCCTCAAAAATGATTCTGTACTAGGTAGAGTACACTCACTTTTCTTGCAGATGATGGCTTCTAGGAAAACAGTTTTAAATGTTATAAGTTTGGCAGAAGCATCTTCTAATAGCACGAAAGGTTAAATCCTTAAAGACCAGGTTTAGATCCCAGGTTTAGATCCCAGGTTTAGACATGGTTGGATGAGTTTAGTGTGGAAGACTTTGACTAGCCCGCACAGATCTGATCACAACCCCATCGAACATCTTTGGGATAAACTAGACCAGAGTTTACAAGCCATGGCGTCTCATCTAAGGTCAGTACCTGACCGCACAAATGCTCTACTGGCTGAATGAGCTAAAATTCTCACAGGAACACTACAAAATCTTGTAGAAAGCCTTCCCAGAAGAGTCTAAGCTGTTATAACTGCAAAGGGGGGGGCAACTACACATTAATGTCTATGTATTTAGATGTCCCTGTTGGTGTAATGGTCAGGTGTCCCAATACTTTTGTCTATATAGTGTATGTAATGTAATGATTCTGAAGCTGCAAATCTATGAGCCTCAGTTTCCCTGCTTCTTTGGGGATGACCAAGATCCTGGAATACAACCCCTTACATCAATAGCTGAATGACAGAGAATCAGATTCAGGTGTATGAATTCTTCCACTATCATGGTCAAAGATTCTCGACTGATTCTGGACATATGAAGAGTAGAAACCACGAAATGCGGATGAGACATTGCCTTCAATTCCATGTGATAACCCTGACTGATAATTTGCAGGACCCATGCATCTAAAGGAATCCTCTTCCAGGCTTCCAAGAAGAAACTCCCCCAACAACTCCCAACTGGAATGAACCTGGCATCTGACCTTATGAAAGGTGGCCATGTCACCACCTCTGCCGCAGGCCGCACGACCCCTTGATGGATAGGGCTTCCCTCTTAAGGATATTCTTCTTCAGAAACTTTCTTTCCTGAGGCAGCCAGAATTTATTTCCTGTCCTGAGCTCTAGCAAGGACTTCAATGTTGCTAGCCAGCTCCTTAGCCATAAGGCCCTACGTGCCAGCGCGGTTAGAGTAGAGGACCTGAAGAAACAGTCTCTAGCAGAGGTGATGGCTAAACATTTCTGGCAATACCTCTTTCTGAAACTCCAAGTGCTGCATTCAGGATTTGACTGACCTTGCTACTGAGCCTAAAGTGATGCAGGGCGTGAAACTGAAATGTTTATGCAGAGTACGTTCTGCTTTCCTGTCCATGGGGTCAGAAAAATGAGCAGCACTGTCAACTGGAAGGACAGTTCTTTTAGTTGGTTTGGCCACAGTCAGGTCCACCTTTGGCAGGCTCAAGAAAGTAGAATCTTCCTCTTTACAGGGATAGAGCTTCCTTACTCTCTTGGATGTACTCGGCTTTCCTTCTGGATACTTCCATTATAATTGCTAGGGTTTCATGTACTGGAAAATATTTAGATTTCTTGGAGTAACCCTGTTAGGTATCCTCATCCTTTGTTTTCGCTTTGGACACAATTACAGGGCTGTATGTACTGCTAGCTTGCCCACTTCTTCATCAGGAAAGAAGTAAGATTGCTCAACAATTTCTCCTTCCTCAGAAGAAAGGTCCTCATCAGGACATCAACTCTTATTCAGAGGTTGAGGAGGTTTCCCTTCCATAAACCTCAAAGTCCTGAACAAAGGATGGGTGCTTCATCTCCTGGACTGAATATTGAAGGTTGGGCAGACTCCTAAGTTGAAAGAATGTAGCCTGCATTTCGGACCTCATCCAGTTCATACATTCTTTTCTTTCATCTGCTGTCTCCTTAGCCATCATTCATGAGAAACAGAGAGATCTCTTAAGTCTTTTTACATGTGGAAACAACTGCGTGCTTACTATTTCCAGAAGTTTTGTTTTTTTCCCTAAGTATGCCCTGCAAAGGACCCTCCAGGGTCTTCTGGTCAGTGGACAAAAAAGAATTTAAAATGAAATATTAAAAAATAAGTAGAAAGACTGGCAAACAAGGACCTCAGAGGCACACGGTGGTTAATCAGAACCTTCTGCAACATTTTTAAAATCACTTGGGAAACAGCTATCAACAGGTAGACAGAGAACATTAAACTCCTGTAAACTCCTGACAGTACTTCCAAAATTGCAGAAGCCAAGAAAAAAACTAACGTTTTCTGCATCATCCTGACCTTCTGCAGAGGTTGCATGCATCTGACGTCAGATCCAACACTAAGAACCCAAAAGCTGCTGCCCCCATCTTGAATTTCGCAGCACTGACAGAAAGCAACCCACCAAGCCGTAGCTAACTTGTCCTGCCTGTGCTGCATGCAGAGGGCTTAGCCTCCACCGCAACAAGGTTGCTTCATCTTATCTACCCCACGCAAGAGGCCCACACTTTTTCAAGGCTGCTCTCATGGCCATACCTGGGAACTTCTGAGTTCCGGCTACCTGGAGCCTTCCCTTACGGGACATGGCCAGGACTGCCCACTGACGTAAATGCAGAAAAGGGGAGGGTTAGACAACCTGCTCCCTGCCTAGTAGGGCAGGAAAGCCACATATAGAGGGGTAATTTATACTCGCATGTTTTGCATGCATCTAAGTTGGGAGGAGCAGACATTCTGAGCAACTGCTGCCAGGGATTCCAAGGGGAAATTATTTTCCCCACACGCATTCATTAGTAAGAGTGTCTCATGGGGTGATTAGGACTTTGCTATTCTACTCTTCAGAATCAGAAAGTTTGTCAAGTAAACTGGGCTAAGATTACATAGCTGGAACACATACAAAGGTCTGATATACAGCTGTTTGACAAAAGTGTTTAAAAAAAATAATGGCTAACTTTGGCAAAGATTGGTGGCTTACTGGCCACATGGCAACAGCCTAAAAGCTCCCAGTGAAAAATGTCAGGTTTCATTTATTCATGATTAGCGTTTAAATTTGAATACTAAATGTGAAAATAATGCAAAGCTTTGAAACAACAATACAAGCTTTCTAATGCCCTATAATTCCCATAAACATAGACATGTTTACATAAAAGGTATCTCCAAACTATATATAAATATATTTGGTCAACTTGACTGCTATAGTGGCAGTTATTATAGCCAGGGCCGCTCATGCGCCTTTCCCATTCTTTTACATAGACAGCAATATTTATCTAGCAGATATAAGCAGATATAAGCAGAAGCTATACAGAAATACAGAGTAGGGGTAGAGCAATTATTTCTAAAAAATAAGAAATAATTGCTCTGCCACCTACTCTATACAGCTTCTTCAGTGCTCTGCTCCCTGCATGTCGCTTTGCACACTACCCTCCTGGCTCATACACTCAGTCTAATAACATGGGTAACACACATTCAAGCACCGTACACTGACGCCGAACACAGTCTAACACTATACATTGACATCATGCTCCCTCTAAGCTGTGCATGTGGGCGCGCATCCAGCTGTTTTATGAGCAGCGCACAAAAAACCATTATGTGTGCACATTGCTGCTGCCGAAGGAGCAGGACCGGTTGGGGAGATCATGGATCTTCCTCTAACTAGCCCAAAATAAAGGGAGCACAAGGTCTGTATGAGGTCTGCTCCCTTTTGATGCTGCCAGCAATTGATGGTGACGTCATATCCGGGGCTCAGCATCAATTACCAACAGCATAGAAAGATTGGGAAATAATGGGTGGCTATATAGAAAATAAGTAGACATGCGGGGCAATATGGCTCATTTGAGGGAGATCCATGATCTATCCAACCAATCCTTCTCCTCCGGTGGCGGGCAGGAGGAGAACAGACGTGGGGCTCTCACCAAAGGACCAAGTTAATTGATTGTTAGAAAGGGGAAGGTTAGAATAGATAGTAAGAAAATGGAGAGAGATAAAAAGGAAGATAATAAAAATCAAGAGATCGGTAGAAAGAAGGGGGACATAAGGTGAAATAGGAGGAGAGGTAAAGAAAAATTAGATGAGATAAAGAAAAGGTAAAGATGAGAAAAAAGAGGGGAGATGATGAGAAATGGGAATGAAAGAAATGTCGGAGAGATAATGAGAAAGGGGAGAGATGGATAGATGGAGAAATAAACAGAAAGGTATAGGGGAGAGATAATGAAGAGTTGAGAGAAAGGGGCTAGATAGAGAGAAGTGAAAGATAATGATAAAATGAGAGAAGGATGAGAGATAATGAAAAAAGGGAGATATAAAAGAAAAAGGGGCAGTGGTATGGGAAAAAAAAGATTGGAGAGATAATGAGAAAGGCGAGAATCAAAGTGAAGGAAAGAGATAAATGATAAAGTTTATAATTTTTGAGGAAAAATGGAGAGCTAAAAGAAAGGGGGAAAACATAGTGAAAAAAGGGGAGAGATAAAGAGAAATTTGAGGTATGAGATAAAGAAAAAGAGATAATGAGAAAGGGTGATCAAAGAAAAGGAGGAAAGATAATAAGAAAGGGGAAAGACGGATAGATCATAATAGAATAATGAGAGAGAAGAATAGATGAGAAAGAGGAGAGAGTGTGCTAGTGTTTTAAAAGTGTTTGTATGTATGTGTGTTTATGGGTAGGCCATTACTAATTGGAGGATCGGGTAGAGAACGGCACTACAAGCCCCACCATTTTGGTGGAAGTTCTCGCTAGGTTATGTCTGCAAAGATGCGGACGAAGATAGATTGAAGAGAGAAGATAAAATATAGAAGATGAAGGTCAGCAGAAGCAGAAGTGGTAAGCAGAGAAGGATAGTGAAACATTTAGAGAGTGTGAGAGAGAGTGAATGTCAACACCGGGCAACGCAGTTTGTTCCCAAATTAAAAATGCCGAACTCGATGGGCAGGGAAATTTGTTGCCCGAAAACAAATGGGCAAAAAACAAACCTAAATATGTGTCCGAATTGTTTTTGGCCTATTTGCACACGTCTAATAAATACTAAATGCTGGGATATGGCATCAATAGCCGGCACACAGTCTGTATGAACAGAGTTTGCACTCCCTTTGTCTTGTCCGGTTAGAGGGAAATCCATGACCTCCCCAACCGGCCCTGATACTCCAGCGGTGGGCACCCCCAAGTAAAGGCATCCCAGAAGGCTGGCAAGAACACCTCACCTGGTACTAGGACCGGCCCTGATCCTAGCAAAATGATATAATATAACATATTATTCACACTCATGAGTGATCAGATCCCCCAGTATCCCGCTGCTCAATGAACCAGTTACAGTGGAAATCTTTGATCTCCTCAACTAGTTCATTTACACTACGGAGACTGCGACTCAGCACAGCCGCCTTAGTCTGCATGAGATGGAATTGCACGTCTATAAGACATGGACCACAGGGATATGATGTCATATCAGTGCGCCTTTAAGGCAGTGCAGACTCCGACATAGAGGAGGCAATTCGGGGGACACTGCCTAGGCCTGACAGTAAGGTAAATGCATCGCTGGCCATACCTCAAAAGAAAGCCCCATACACAATTTGGTGTGGTCCATCAAAAACAGATAGACCAACATATAAAAGCTCTAGGTTGCTGGTTATGTAATATCACCAGTAAAGAAGTATTAATGTCTATACTGTAATAATGTGTTTTCAGATTAAATGTAAACTACTAATTTTTCCCTTCACAGATTGTTTATTGCATTGTTGTATATATGCTATATACTATAATGCAGTTACTTTTTAAATATCTGTGTATAATGCATATATATATATATATACACACACAGTATATACACTATATATATATATATATACACACACACACACATGTTCATACATTCAGTATATGCCTATTTAAATGGAATGCAAAACACTGTTTGAAAATGCTAACTATTTTCTACTGTGTAGGCAGATTGCCAAAATTACATCCTCTTACTGCACAGTCTCAATAATTTGACATTCTATGAGAACACGGCAAATGCTTTCCGTCCAGCTTGTAATTATAGCGTACGCCACATGCTGTCTAACTGCCTCTAGTGTGCCTAAATGGCTTATTTCTGAATCTACATCTCTTCCCCACGGTTAGAATAATTGCACATTGTGATTAATTGATGATTAACTTTCAGAACTGTTCACACTTTTCAGACAGTATTACCATGCATCATAATTTTCAAACAAAAGGGTAATATTGTCCTCCTTTATTGTTACCATAAGGAACAAAGCTCATGCAACTGAGGGTCAGTTTGCAATGTATAAACAATTATTTTGATGACGCTAAGTTCGAAAAGAGGTCTTCTCTCCATAGCAACTAAATGCCCAATAAACAGTAAAACTCCTTTGTTTCCTATTGTAAAAAAAGGCAATTTTTAAAACTTTGCCCCAGGATTTTTTTGTCTGTGTGCCTCTAACATTCAAAAGATAAAGGCAAATGCTCTTGTAATATATGTGACGCATTTATAAACGCAATATCAGAGATGTTTAGTGTTGTCTTTTTTTTTTTATTATATGGAAATAGATAGAAGAGAAATTAAATGAATTCTTTATTCTTTTTTAATTATTGGGGTATTAAGCTCACCTCCATGATTATATTGCATGATGGAGAAGTATCTGCCTGTACTTCTCGGAATTGGGGAGAAATTTTCAATTCCATTTACAGAAATGCAGCCCTAAACTTGCACGGAACCTCCACCATCCTTTACTGTTGACTGCAAACACTCATTTTTGTACTGGTCTCCAGCTCTTTAGCGTACAAACTGTCTTTTGCTGCAGCCAAATATTAAACATTTTTTACTCTTCAGTCTAGAGCAGTCCGAGGTGTGGCTTTTTGGCCACCAGTCTTCCATGAAGACATTTCTGACCAGACTTCTCTGGATTTCTTACAGACTCTTATCTATAGAAGTATTTAGATACTTATAGTTGGCCTATTAATTACCTTTCATTCTCTGACTTCCTCTGTACCTTGGGTGATTTCTGATTGCATTTGTGTTGTTTACAGTTTGAGAATAAATCAGGAAACTAGGACAACACAGACATTAAGAATTGATGTAAGGGCTGCATGGAATAGTCATTAAATATATATTTATTTATTAGAATTAGGCTTCAATCCAATTCTATATCAGAGCATGGTAGGACAGATAGTGTCAGGAGCAGGTTAAGTAAGCTGGGAGGAAAGCTTAGAGCAGGGCAGTAATAAGAATCAGGAAAGGGCTACCCCACTGGATCTTAGTGAGTTTCCAAATAAATTAAATTTAGAGTAGATGGAGCCATACTGCCCGACATTGCAGGTGTGCAAATTGGGACACTTGTGTTGGAGGGTGTGGCAAGAAGTACAGCTGTGGGCAGGACCAGGCCCAAAAGTTGTCAGGACTGGAAGCTTGGCCACCCTCAATTGATTTTTCACCCCAATGGGTCAGAGGAAATCTCCCCAGCATACACATGCTTCCAATTGGTTGTTGGGGTGTATGGTTTGAGCCTGAGTGCATGGGAATGAATTAAGATACATAAAGACCTATAGGTTCAGGATAGGGGTGTTTGGTCTCTTGAGATTTGATAGCACCCCGTGATGTAACATTCATGCAAGGGGTGCTTGACTGGGCATGGAATATTATTAAAATACACAGCACCCAGGGTTCAAGTGAGTGTGTATTGAGCAAGAAACTACATTTAGGGAGGGAAGCAGGAATCATGGGAGGTTATTTTTTCTTTGTTTCAGATTCAGATGATGAGCTTTGACCAGAGTCCCTCAGTGTTGGCATCAGTACGGAACCTAGCTGTCTAAGGTACAGATAATTCAGGTGACACTAGCACCTGTGGTTAAGTACAGGACTAACCATGGGCTGGATCCCTGAACGCTCTGCAGTTAAGTCGGGCGCACCTTAATTACTCAACGGCAGCATCGCAAGGGAGCAAAAAACGCATGGTTTGCAGTGAGTTCGGACGCACTGCTGGTTAGAGTGAGATCAATTTATCAAAGAGGAGGGGCCCCCAAGCCAATCTGTGCCCTAGGCCGGCACCTAACTTGCCTATAGGTAGTGTCGGCCCAGTGTTTCTTTACGTTAATCTAATTTAATTGCCATATTGACAACGTTAGCTTAGCTATAGCTCATTTTAAAGTACTGTCTTTGATGTCTAGTATCACTTTCCAAATATTAGAAACAAATTTCAAATAGGACACACAGAATTTTTTTTTAATATCTCCAAATCAGACAACATCTTATACTTGAGTAGAATTTACTTTCAACAAACTGAGATATACATGCTCTGCACAAAGGTGCCATGTGAGGGGGAATACCAGTTTGTTTTTCACTACTTCCAAAATACTTGCTTAAAGTTGTTATCCTATTGTTAGATTGTTAGGAGTAAGAGCCCAAATGGCATGATAGGTACTAAAAATTTAACAGCAGAAAGGGGTCAGTCGAGGTCAGGGATGCCAGAGAGACAGCAGTACAGTATATCAATCCAAGGTCAGGGACACCAGAAAGACAGCAGTTCGGTATAACAAACCAAGGTCAGGGACACCAGAGAGACAGCAGTACTGTACAATCCAGGTCAGATAAAAGACAATAGCAAGAAGGTAGGTACTGAGACTACAGAACACCAAGCAGCGAGTAGAAGAAGAAGAAGATGCTTTTTAAATGTTCCCGTGGTTTGAGTTAGTACCTGAGCCTGCCTCTTGCATGTCCTGAAAGGAGGAGAAGCTGGCGTGCTCGCGCCTGCAGCCTCAGTCCACACAGGGCCTACTGAGGTAAGTAACGGGGATAGAGCTCCATGCACTGGGGGGGCAGGAGGTATTCGGGAGAGGTGCTGCATGTGGCTTCTTGTCAGGGTACCACTGAGTCAGGATGGAGGCTAAAGGGTACTGGTCAAAATGTTTATTAAAAATAAAAAATAACAACAACAAGAAGCCAAAGCATAAGACAACTGGGTGGTCATGGATCAAGCCAAGGTCAGGAGCCAGAACGGGTAGTCACACAAGCCGAGGTCAGGAGTCCAGAAATCCACATTGTCCAAAAACAGGCAGGAGTCAGCACCAGAAAAGGTGTCAGGCAGGCCGGGTCATACACAAGAATCAAACACTGGAAGCATGCACTCACAGGTCTGGAACCACAAAAGGGCAACCAGCAACTGAACAAGCTGGGTAATTATAGTCAAAACCTCCATTTGTCTAAATCAGCATTGGGATTTGGGATAGTGCGCAGGTAAGTATTTTTTGGTGTTTGTCCTATGTATTTTGGGCTTATGAATACTATAGTCGTTGCTGCCGCCCAAGAGTGATGGGAGTTTGAGCGCAGGGCTTTCTTCTGTGTGCTTTGTATTTCAATTTTGTATCTCACGGCCTTGTTACACTTGCTGTTGCCCACCCCATGTGGTCCTTTTTAAGGGCTAATAAATGTGTAGGGGTTTGGAGAATACCCCTTTCTGTCTCATTAGAGATTTTTACCTTTAGCTCACAGCAGCGAGGTGAATTGTTCAGTGTAGGACTCGCCTTAGAGATTTGCCGTGACGTGGCAGGCGAGCTTCCACTTTAAATGGCCATTGGTGTGAAACTAAAAACCTTCATTTGTCTAAATAAGCATAGGGATTTGGGATAGTGTGCAGGTAACTATTTTTTGTTGTTTGTTCTATGTATTTTGGGCTGATGAATACTATAGCCATTGCTGCCGCCCAAGAGTGATGGGAGTTTGACCGCAGGGATTTCCTCCGGTTTAATCATAGTCACAAACTGCAGGAAGATGAAGGGTTAACTTGGATACAAAAGTTGTAAGAGGAAGGGGGTGCAGCCTAACAAACAGAGAGCCATGAGGAGGAGGAAAGCCAGTACAGGTAGGCCAAAACCCTGACACTTCTCCCATGGGCGTAGGAACCCCTAAAAATCTGGGGGGGGGGTAGCATTTTTACTGGTAGGGTATACCTGACCATTTCACCAACAGGGACTTTTATGACATTGCATTATAAATACATAGACTTTAATATGTAGTTGGCACCCCTTTGCAGCTATAACGGCTTCCACTCTTCTGGGAACAATTTCCACAAGATTTTGGCGTGTTTCTGTGGGGAATTTTTGCAACCATGATGGAATAGAAAAGGACCTTCCCCAAAACTGTTCCCACAAAGTTAGAAGCATAGTGTTGTCCAAAATGTCTTGGTATATCACCTTCAGCTCATAAAACATTCTACTAGATGAATGGGAGAAAATTCCCACAGAAACTCACAAAAAAAGAAAAATCTTACAACCACAGATGGACCCCACTGGACACGGCCACAGAGACTACTATGATGTACTGAAGGAACCATCTAAGACTCCTAACACGTCATGCACATAGGAACATATCCACACGCTTAAACACTTGAATAACATACACACACATGCACACACTAACATACACACACACACAATAATACACCCCAAAACAATCCCACCCTAATATACCTAGACACATGCCCACTATAACACACCTGGAAACATACTAACATACCCATAAAAACAGATGTGCACAGTAACATACCCACAAACATACACTATCACACCCAGACACACGTTCAAACACATCATTCACTTACTCTGCCTACCCCTAGATTTAACATGTGGCGCTTTGTATTAGTGATGCCCTAGACCAAGTAGCACCCCACAATATTCTCTTGTGTCCAAATGCTACATACAGTGACACACACACTAATTTTAACCAGAAATAGGCCTGGATTTAACCCTAGGTGCTCCTGAGTTAAACATGTGTTACAGGGAATCATTCTCTTCCCTTTAAGTACGACGTGCCTGCTCATACACACATATACACTGCCCATACAGACGTACACATATACACTGCCTATACAGACGTACACATATACACTGCCCATACACACGTATGCACATACACTACCCTTATATGCGCGTGCCCATACACGCACATATACACACCTGCCCTATACACACACACATATGCCTGCCCAAGTGCCCATACACATTCATAAACATTGCCCATATACATGCCTCACCATTTGTATATGCACACACACATACCTACCATCAGACCCCCCCTTCATTTTCACATCAGACCCCCCCTCGTTTTGCATATCAGACCACCCCCTCGTTTTGCACATCAGATCACCCCCTCGTTTTGCACATCAGATCACCCCCTCGTTTTGCACATCAGATCACCCCCTCGTTTTGCACATCAGACCACCCCCTCGTTTTGCACATCAGACCACCCCCTCGTTTTGCACATCAGACCCCCCCCTTCGTTTTGCACATCAGACCCCCTTCGTTTTGCACATCAGACCCCCCTCGTTTTGCACATCAGACCCCCCTCGTTTTGCACATCAGACCACCCCCCCGTTTTGCACATCAGACCACCCCCTCGTTTTGCACATCAGACCCCCCCTCGTTTTGCACATCAGACCCCCCCTTCGTTTTGCACATCAGACCACCCCCTCATTTTGCACATCAGACCACCCCCTCGTTTTGCACATCAGACCACCCCCTCGTTTTGCACATCAGACCACCCCCTCGTTTTGCACATCAGACCACCCCCTCGTTTTGCACATCAGACCACCCCCTCGTTTTGCACATGAGACCCCCCCTCGTTTTGCACTTCAGACCCCCCCTCGTTTTGCACTTCAGACCCCCCCTCGTTTTGCACTTCAGACCCCCCCTCGTTTTGCACTTCAGACCCCCCCCTCGTTTTCCACTTCAAACACCCCCCTCGTTTTCCACTTCAAACCCCCCCCCCCCCTCGTTTTCCCATCGTCATATCCCATCGCCCGGCGCTCAGTGACAGAGAGCACACTGATCTCCCCAAGCAGTCCTGCACGCTGCAGCTGCTGATCGGGCAGCTGTGCACCACTTACAGCCCTGGGGGGGATTTCTCTATTATCGGTCCCCCCCACATGATTTCCTGGAGGGGATTCCCCCCCCCGGTTCCTACGCCCGTGACTTCTCCATTCGGGCTTTATTTTTGTTGATTTGTCATGACACGGTGTAATATGTCATGTGTTGTTGTTCATCTGAGGTTGTATTTACCTATTTTTTAGACCTGCTAAGAAGCAGGTCCTGATATGAATTTTGATAGAATTCAAAGAGGGTTTACTTTCTTTTTCACACAACTGTAGACTGTAATCTACGGGTGATCTATAAATCGTTAGATATGCTAGCACAGTACTTACAGCTATTTCCATATTGCAGTCTGCAAACACTTACCACCTGTGTTGGTATTTTTAGATTGCTACAATAATTTCACAGGAAATTAAATCTATCATACATCATAGCATGAGTAATTCATTAATGAAATTAATCACACTGAGAGTTTTCAATAATTATCCTGAATTTGAACACATCTATATAATACATCACTCCACCCTTTGCATATTAAAAAACATCTTTGTATTCTTACATTTTAGTTCCTTTATTATGTTTAATACAATCAAGCTCTCTTGATTTCACTCTGAGGCTCAGAATTAGCAAGTTACCACCTAGCATTCAGTGTATTTAATTTTCTGGGCATTGAGTGGCATTTGTCCTCTCCCCTTTTAATATGATTAGTATACCTGGGAACTTCTCGGCTCTGGCTGCCCAGAGCCTTCCCTTGCGGGACGCAGCCAGGACTGCACACAGCCGTCGCTGGGCGGTCCCACTGGCGGCGACGTTCCCACTGACGTCGGGGGGGGGGGGAAACACCCCCATTTAAAGGAAAAGATGGGCGGGGAGCGGGGCATGTCAAGACCCGGAGAGTTCCCAGGTATGATGATTAGGGACTAGCCTCATGTCTGTGTCCAGCAAACCATATCCCTTTATTTACTATGGTGACTAGAAGAGGGACTAGCCCTGGAAAAGTCCTAGATATACTTTATGAAATAGCCAAGTACTGCTGCCATCACCTGTTCAGACAGCCCCAGAAACATAGGCAGATAGACTGCATGACAAGGTTAAGTAGGGCGAAGCAGGGTTGGAGGTGGTATGTCAAGCAGGAAGAAAGGGCAATTGCTACTTTAAGGGATAGGAGTTCCGTAAAGTTTATAAGTTGTTAGGAAGGCAGCTGTTCCATGTGGAACCTAATTGATAATTAGGTTTAATGGATTATGAGTATTTACAAGGTAAAATTGCACTGCACATATTTCATTCTGAATATAGGTTTTTAATAAATTTGATGCAAGTAATAATGCAGCAAAGGGTATTGGAGGCCTCTGCTCTTGCAAACAGCAAAAACGAAGGTGTTTGAATGTGGCTTATGTGTATGATAAAGAATACAATTATGTATATGGTGTAAAGCATACCACCCAAGTACCATGCTTTGAGCAGAACAGTACCAATTTTTTGCACTGCCCTGCTGAGCTGCACCGCTGTCCACTTTTTGATCATGGGCCAATTGGGGAGATCAGAGGATCTCCTTTGACCATCCCACTGAGCTGCAAAATCACAGCTCCCATGTGACTACTCAGCGACAAATTAAAGCAGATCACCTCAATATGACGTCATACATTGTCAAATATTGAAAAGTGGTCTTAGAACCTTAGCTATGAATGGAATGTTCCTGTTGACTAGACCATTCCATTAGTTGTTATGGCGATAATCTGCCCTGTCTTGTCTGTGGAGCTGCTATGCATAATTCTTCAGTTTTGCCTGTATATTTCCTTCTGTGTGACAACCAGTTTCTTGCACACAAGCTACATAATACTCATGGGCTGCCATTAATTAAACTTGCAGCAATTAAGACTTTGCCTGGTGCTTTCATTGTTTTGTCCAGCTGAGGGCAGCATTGCTGCAGTTATTCATTGTTTCTACATTTCTTCCAGGTCAGCAGAGGAGCAAACTGTCATTGCTGAATGATTCTATAATAAAGCTTGGCAAAAAAAACTGGACACCTATCTATCTGTCAACATTGAAACTCTCATATACCGTATTTGCTCGTTTATAAGAGGGCCCTGATTACAAGATGACCCCCCCCAAAATTTGAATATTCATTTAGAAAAAAAAGAAACAAAGGAAAAAAAGTTTTAGTAAATACTAATACACATGTAAACTATTTTTTCATATTTAATAAAAACTATGATTGTGAAAAATGCATTTCTTTGCCAACCTGCCCCCCTAGTTATGCACATCTGCCCCGCGGCTTGCCACTCTGCCCCCCAGATATGCCTTATGCCCCACGGCTTGCCACTCTGCCCCCCAGATATGCCTTTTACCCCCTAAATGCCACTCTGCCTCCCTTATATGCTACTCTACCCCCAGATATGCCTTATACCCCCCTATTTAACACTCTGCCTCCCTGATATGCCTTATACCCCCTATTTGCCACTCTGCCCCCCTGATATGCCTTATACCCCCCTATATGCCCCTCCCCCGCTACTTACCATTGCATCCCTAGACTTGTCCCCCATGCTGTAGACTCCCTGGTGTCTAGTGGGGGAAGCCGTCTTATGCCTCATCTTATATTCAAGCAAATACGGTATTTCTTTTCTGCAATAGGACTTCCATGGGCATTTGTGTTAAAGATCTGTTAAAGGTTGCATGTATTCATTGTGGGATTAAGGAACTTTGGGCACTGGAGCAGTTATAATCAAGGGTGACTTTAGTTTTCCTGATATGAATTGAAAAAACAAAGTAGCTAGTTGCGCCTGGAGTACAGGTATTTTGAATTCCCTTTCTGGGGTTATCCTTAAAACAAGTAGTTGAGGAGTCAACTCATAAGAAGGACATATTAAGAGGCCAAACATAAGGAGGCCAAACATTCAATTTTCTAATAGATTTTTTTATTTATTAAATTTTTTTTGGCTGTGCCTTGTTTTCATACATGAGAACATCCATATCTGGAGCATCCCCTCTCCTGGTCCTTATAGGAAGCAGGAAATTGAGTGGGTGTGACAGTAGTAAGGTTGGTGCTAGGCCCGTGAATGGTGCAGGGGTGGAACATGGATGCAGAGTGGTCGTTATTGTACACGAAGACTTATCGGGTGGAGAAAAAATAAAGCAACCCGGAAAAGCAGAAGACTCTGGCTGAAACCTGCACAATCCTCAGGTGTGGGTGTACAAAAGGGACGATGTACATAGATACTGGCTAAAATGTGTTTATAAATGTAATTGTTAATTAAACATTGTTAAATGTTGGATATTTGATCCTCTTTCACTTTGAGTACAGCATAAATACAGTGGAGTTCCCTAAATAAAAATAAATATACCTAAAATGTTTACTTTCAACTAGTAAAACAATTGCCAGTCCTAAACTATGCGTCATTTAGGGGTGAAGCGAAATGCACTGGGAGCGCATAAACACCAACATAACACGGTTTGCAGAAAGACTGGGACACTGGGAAAAAAAACAACTAGAATAGTAGTAAAATGCTTACTATTAATATTTTAAAGTGACTGTGTTTTCATTGTTAAGCATCTGTTCTCCTCTCTCAGCTAGCATTAGTTTCCGATGCGATTGCATTAGTGAGACTTGCAAAGTTTGTATTTTAGGTATAAATTACAAATGTTTTCCCTTGCTCATCAGAGGATGGACTGTAAGCCTTGGATGAATAGGGATGGATCATAAGAAACAGACTTAAGGGAAATAATATTCCTTACAAAATGTTTTCTCTTAATGCCTTCAGATTTTCAATAAGTGCCAAGACTTCCTACACAACAGATGAAATCCTGGGAACACAACACAATCATATAAAACCTGCGCATAGTTTATGACTCTTAAAAAGAAAATTATAAAATACCATGAATAGCGAAAAAAGCATACTTTTTATATCAGCACTTTGCTAGAACAGCAGCAACAAATGCAAAAATTTTCTTTAGACATCAATAATTCATGTCAAAGTGAAAATGCTGTGCACTGCTTTGCCGGCAACATTGCGTCCTGAGGTCTGATGCATAAATTAACTCCTTTAAGACAAGGACTCTTAAACCACAAAACTAGTTGCATTTTAAGCATTTTCGATGTTTTTGGTAAAACATAATAATCCTGTATTGCACCCACACAGGTTATATGTTATTTAAGTGACATATAATCTTGAAGGTGGGTGAACCAGCCAGTGTTGCTGCATGAGCTCAGCTGGGGCCTAGCCAGATCCAAGCTGTTCTCGCCCTCAACACTATGCACACTTCCAAGGGCCAGAACCCTAAATTAGTGAAGGCACGTCGGCTCTGCTCCTCTAGCCTAGTTGTGCTGCTGCAATCTAGCAGTTTTAGTCTAGCTTCATCCAACCGGGATATATGTATAGTTCTAGTTTTGTTGTACTCATTAAATGTATGTATTATAAAAAGAGCTGCATTGCTGGCGCTATATAAAAAAAGTTAAATATGTGTGTATATATACGTTCTTCATGTTGTTGTAAGGGTTATAAGAACCAACACAAAATATCAAAACACTTAAACACACAACTTTATTTGGATAAACAGACCGTGGTCTTTTATTAAGCTTACATTGTATCAACCAAACAGAATTACTATAAATATACCATAATATATACTTTGTTACCATATTACAAAACACTCTGGGCACAAACCCAGAGTGCAACCATACTTAAAATACTTACAGGCCATCCGCCCTAAAGCCAGAAGGCCCACTAAACCACCAGTTCACTCTTTCTCATATATATATATATATATAGGCAACCTTAACCCAATAAAAGCTACGACAATTAAAATAAAAAACATTCTTTTGTCTGAAAAGAAGCTCCTCCATGTTTCCAGCTTGTAGTTGCAGGTAATGCACAGCACCTCAAAAAAGGGTGCTATTTATAGAGCAAACTCCCGCCTTTTGCGCAGAGCGACGCACCCGCGAGCGCAGAGCGAGGCATCCTTGAGCGCAAGGTGGGCAAAA
The DNA here is from genome assembly GCA_029215755.1 of Spea hammondii. NCBI lineage: Eukaryota > Metazoa > Chordata > Amphibia > Anura > Pelobatidae > Spea > Spea hammondii. The sequence continues at coordinate 91,897,558 of JARDYJ010000001.1, read as the reverse complement.
AAGTGCAGGCAGTCTAAATAGCGCGAGCGCAGCTAGAAGCTTCTAGCTTATTTTTTGCTGAACTTTTGAAAGCCGGAAAGCTGTTACATTTCAAACTGCCCAATCTCGCGATCGGGCATTCCCTTCCGGGTTGCGTCACTGCTGACGTAACCCGGAAGGTCATCGGAGGACAGGATATCCCCTGCAGGGGATATCCTGTCCTCCGATGAGGCACAGACGCTGCGATCTCTATGCACGTCTGTGAGGACCTGCATAGAGATCACAGTGTGATCGGTGCAGGGGGATCGCGGGGAGGGGAGTGAGAAACCATCTCTCTCACTCCCCCTCCCGTCCTGAAACAGAAAAGCAGAAAAAAAAAATGTTAATTCATTTAAAAAATAATAGTAACTCTGTTTATTGTACAGAGTAAATAGCATGGCAAGTTAGAATAGGAGCAGTATATATTTGCAAAATAGTGACAACAAATTGAACTCAAGAAATATTTGATTTCTTGCGGCTACTCTACATCAATGGTATAGTATATATATTTATGGTACCATGGGATGGGTGCTTGTCCACAATAATTGCTGCTGTCACCCTTGAATCAGTTAATAAGGAGGGATAGAAAGAAACTAAGATGTTAAAGGCAAAGAGCGGATGTTCAAGAGTGAAAGAGTCAGGACACAGGGTTACCCAGTTACTACTGGGAGCTGTAGTTAGATGTGTAGTGCGGCGGGTGTGAAAGTGTGATTTATATTGATGCTAATCCATGAATCCCATATTACCTCAAACTGCTCAAACTTATTCCGCAGCTTGTTTTTCAACTTTTTCAGTTACCAGAACAAGTAAAGCTTCTATATGTCTCATCTATATGACGTACAGCAAATGTGCGGCCTTTTCTAGAAATTTTACTAATTTTAAATCTATTTATTTATATATCTATTTCTGTATATACTGCATCCTGGTGTTAAAAAATACCTTTTTAATAGTTTTATTTCATAAACTTAACAAAAAATAAGAACTTTCAGGGACACAGGCAGTGAATCTCTATGAAACGTTTAAGCCGTATTTTTCAAGTAAGTTATTTATTCCTGTAATCAAAACTGATCAATCTCTTTACTTGCAATGTAAATATTTTCATTTTTGCAGTTAACTTTTTTATTAACAATTGAATACATGCTTTTGAGATTATATCAGGCCAGGTAACATGACATTTCCCACAAGATATCGAAAAACTAAAAGGTGAAATGTTAGAACAAGCAGTCATAATCTAAAACTACAAGGTAAGAGGCTTAGATGTAATGTAACATAGTTGTAGTTTACTGAGAGGGAAGTAGATATGTGGAACAACCTCTCAGCAGAAGTAGTAGAGCTTTAAACAATAAACCCAGGAAATGGTTGTAGGCAAATTATTGATTCCAGACTTGAGAAGTTTCCTGACTGTTTTTTGATCCTCCTCTTGCAAACGGAAGAAGCAGAACAACAATAACAGTGTAGACTGTGACCGCTACTAATACAACCCTTTAACACAAGAGAATTTGACATTCACCAACACGTAGAAGGTTTTAACATGGAATGAAAAGTAAGATCATGTTCCTGAGACCTGCAGAGAATAAAAATATATCCATAGTAAAGACCATAAAACGTTTAATAACAAAGTAAGGCAAACTCCCAGTTTTAATAACTCTAGTTTTACCAAAGTGAAGGGAGGATGGATTGTGGCTCAATATTCAGAAGGTGACACCACCTTCATTTTTGCTTCTCTTGACACACCTAGATGCGTACTTAGTTTGTCTTATGGTGAAAATGTGCAGGATAAGAAGTACAACTTTACGAAGCCATAGTGGGTTTTACTATTAAGTATACTACACAAAAATATTTCAATCTCTAGGGACTTTGCTTCATACTGTAAGGTGAATGTTGATCTTATGATCATATGCTGTTCTTTGTAGTAAGTGTATCACATGTCACGTATCTGATTAAAAATGTTGGCAGATCTTTTTTTCATACAGATCTATTGATTTTCAAGGTCAGGGTTGATCTATAGAGTTGTTTCTGAATCGTGTACACCAAAATAATCGCAAGCAGCATCAATAGTTTTTCTCTGTAGAGTAGCCATGAGTACAAAGAATTATTACTCTGAAAAGAATTGCTATGAGTCCACATGAAACAACTAAAACAATTGTAACAAACATGAAAACAACAATGACTCACTTTTTTATCCTGCATGGCACGGCATTATCTGAGACTTCTCTCAAAGTAAATTTTTTTACCTCCTCATTCCCCTGAGCACAGAGACGGAGCAGTAAGACAGAGGCTTAAGAAAGTTAAGTGAAAGGGAGCTATACAAAGTGAGAAAGAGAACAGCTAGTAGAGATCAAAGGAAGAAATAGAGAGAAGAGGAAGAGATAGAAGGGGGAATGATAAAATATGGCAAGAAATGGGAAAGATAATGAGAAAGATGAGATATTGGGAAAAGGTGGAGAGATAATGAGGAGAGATTGAGACAAAAAGGGAAGGAAGAGACATAATGGGAAATGAGGGAGATAATAAGAAAGGTGGAGATAGGGAGAAAAGGGAGAGATAAAGAAAAATGAAATAGAAAAATAGGAGAATGATAGTGGGGGTATCAAGGAAAAAGCAATAAAAAGACAAAAAGGAGAGGTAGGGAGAAAAAGAGGTGAAAAAGTATGAGAAGAAAAGCTAAAAAAGAAAGAGGAGGGGGGATATACAGAAAGGCTGGATAGGGAAAAGGTGAGGTAAAGAGAAAGGGGGAGAAACTGAATATTTGGGAGTGATTAAGAGAAAGAGGAGTGATAAAATGAAAAGAAAAAGAGTAAAAGGAGGAGCAATAATGAGAAGGGAGGGGTCCAATAAAAAGCAGGAAGATAAAGAGAAAATGGGAGCGATAAAAAGAACAGGCAGAGATAATTAGAAAGAAGGACTTGGAAGAACAAAGACAGGTAAAAAGAAAGGGGGTGAAAAAAAGAGATAAAGAGAAAAAAGAAGAAAGATAATAAGAAAGTAGGGGGTCAAGTAAAAAGGTTTCAAGATAATGGAAAGGGAGAGATAATGAGGAAGGGGATGATCAAAATGAGGGGGAATAAAGAGAAAGGGGAGAGAAAGTGAGAAGGACATAAAGAGAAAATGGAGTGATAAAGAAAAAGAGGATAAAGAGAAAGATACAGAAAGGGGAGAGAGAGAGGAAAAAAAGGTGACAAACAGAAAGAATGGGAAAGATGAAGAGAAAGGAGAGCAATGTTTAGGTAAAGGGTGGGAATAAAAATGAAAGGGGAGCAATAAGGAGAAAAGGGAGAGATATAGATAGAGGAGGAGCGATAATAAGAAGGTGTGGGTCAAATAGAATGGGGGGATAAAGAGAAAATGGAAAGATAGCGAGAAAGGGAGGATCAAAATGATGGGCAGAGATAAAGAGAAAGGGTAGGGGTAGTGAGAGGGGAGATGGATTGAGAGAGAGAGTGATAGAAAGGGGAGATAGATTGAGAGAGAGTGATAGAAAGGGGAGATAAAAAAGGGTGAGGTAAGTGAAAGGAGGAGAGAAACAGAAATGACAAAGGAGGGTAACGAAAAAATTGAGTGATGGACAGAAAGGGTAGAGATAATGAGAAAGAAATAGGGGAGAAATTATGAGAAAGGGCAGAGAGAGTTTTTTGCAAGTGTTAGAGCAAGTATGTTTTAGGGCAAGCAAGTGTGTGGATGCAAGGATGTTTAGGTGCAATGGCAAGTGTGAATGTAGTTTTGTATGTATGTGTTTATGGGCAGGGGTGTTTGCTTATGGGCAGGCGTTTGTAAGGGTAGAGTATATTTGTGTATTTTAAGTCCATAACTCTTAAAGGGTGCAAGTGAGCCAGATTGAGAGAAGCCCTGAGATGAGACATGAGACTCTGAGAGGAGACACTGTGGGTGTAAACTGGGTGCTAAATTATTAATGTGGATGCAATCTGGGCACATCATGTGTCTGTGTGTAATCTGGGTGCTGGTGCTATCTATCTATCTATCTATCTATCTAGCTGAGTGTATAATATTGAAATGCTATTGGATAATACTTGGAGCACCACATGGTAATAACCTAATGTAGTGCGGTTTTAAACCCTTGGCAAGGGGCTGCTTGTCTGCATTTTAAAATGTGTAATCTATCATATTAGAAACCCACCTAGTGTGTATACAGGGCCGGCCCGACAATGGAGCCGAGTGGGGCAACCGGTCCAGGCGGCACTTTTGAAGCCTTCTTTTTTTTTTTTTTTTTAAAGCGAAAGAGAGAGAGAGGGGCGCAGAGTGGTTTTCGCTTACCAAGCTGTCAGTACCCGCTCGGCACCCCTCTCTCTCTCCTCTGCGGCGAGTCTCCCTGTTCGGTCTCGGTGCCGGCTTGTAATGCTGAGTGCCGGAAGATTACCTCATTTCCGGCGCTCAGCATTACAAGCCGGCACCGAGACCGAACAGGGAGACTCGCCGCAGGACTGCTGAAAGGTAAGCACAAGGGGGGGGGGCCCTGTGTGTATACCCCACCTTACACTCAGGATCTGCTTCATTATTACTGCCAATTGACCTACCTCTTCCCTATTGTTAGTTTACTAATTTTTGTTTGTTGGTCCAGGCAAGGTTTTAAGGTTGGGTATGGAGGAGATGAAGGAATCCAGGAGATCATGGTGATTAGACTAATGCTATTTGTTCCACATTCAGACACATGTCTCAGATCCCACAAGACTAACCTTTAACCTTTGACCGCTGGCAGTTGGGACACATTTTCCTACTTGGGACAATTTTTGTTGTTTTCTTAGATTTAGGTGGCAAACCTATAAACAGCCTATAGCTTAATTTTTCATGACAGATTAAGGTATTCCTTAATGCCTGTTTTTTCATAAACCGTGCATCACATGATATAATGGGAATATATATGCCAAAGCAAACATTAAAAAAAATTATATTTTTATATTTTTTGAAAACCTCCAACCATGTTTGTGGTTGTACATACATGCAAGTTGCACAAGAAGCCAGTGTAGTTGAAGGTACACAACATATTGCAGGATGGGCCACTCATGAAATGTGGTTAGACATCTAATTATAAGCAATCGAGAGATAAAATACACATTTAGATTCATACTCTTTCTGCACCTCTTTTGGAGGTATGCCCTCACTTTTGTGGATTATGGCTCACATAACCCTCACCAAATTTTTTTTTTAGATTACTGTGTTAGAAAATGTAGCAAGCGCAGCAACTATATTTTATTACTAGCAAAAAGACCATAAACTTGTCTATTTCTGGTATGTGAAATGTTCACCTAAAATGTTTATTTAATGTGATTATGCATACATAAAATTCTCTATGGGTCTGCTTGATTCATTACTGTGTAATGTGTTTTGCAGGATATTTATAGCAATAAATGACTTGGCCTTCTGGTCTCCCACATGAACAAACAACTAGTCACATTTTATGGCAGACTTTCAGTCCACAGATAGGTAAACATCAATAGCTTGTGTATCACTGTGACAGGGCCAGGCTAGCTGGCTCATGTGTCATTTGAAGTTTAGCCGGGTCACGGAGCACTTTTGTGTCCGTTTCCGTATACCGTGACCCGGTAATATATTATATTGTGTAACCAGCCCAGAGACTGATGTGGCTTCAGCTCCAGCCTTCAAGGAGACAATCCTATAATCTGGCCGGGGCTCTTAATCGGCCAACACAGCCCTGTCTGCCCAGACGGCACCCGCACTACAGGGGGGATAACACAGGTGGGGGAACCCATTGTATTCTGTAATCCCCTCACCTGATACATCCCCTGTATACTGATGGGATTTGTGATGGGATGTGGCTGATGGGATTGGGGGTTGGGTTCGGTGCTCATTGAATTGAGATTGTATAAAGTTCTGTGTGTTTGTAATAAAGAGAGTTCTTCTTGGTTTACTACGAATGGTGGTCTGACTGACCCGTGGATAGCTGAGTGCTATCCGTATGAGGGACTGACTGGAGATTCTTCAGCCCTCAAACAGGGGGACCCAGCCTTGGGTACGGTGACCCTGTAACAATCACACCATCAGGGGATATTAGCGCTATTTATCTGGGTAAAGGCTGAACCTGGATCCAAAAAGCATTTCAGCACTAGTGTCGTGTGTATGTGCGTGTGATTCGGGGGGTAGAGGATGGTACCATAATCAAGAGCTCCAAATTTTCTTATGTCTGTCATATCATCCATTTTCCAGAACATATATACACTTCACATGATCATACCTGGGAACTTCTGGGCTCCGGCTACCCAGAGCCTTCCTTTGCGGGACGAGGCCAGGACTGCATGCTGATGTCGGCGGGCGTAAAAAATAAGAAAGCTTGCACTACTGGCCCAGATATAGTGTGGGGGGGGAAAGTCAATTTTCTGTTCTTACCTCGGGCACCAAAGGAGCTAGTTATAGCTATAGGTTTGCTAGCTCTTGCTCAGCAGGTTCTTTAATGTGAGAGCGCCGGATGACACACTGACACATTTAGTGTAATGCTGTTTCGAGGTCACTGTTGACCTGTTTGGGTCCAAAATGGCACTGACAAGCTATTTGGGGGCAAAAATGGCACTGATAAGCTGTTTGGGGACAAATATTGCACTGATGAACAAGGGCAAAGCTGGCACTGTGGGAAGTGAGTGTCATGTTACATGGTAAAGTCGAGAGCCCAAAGTGGTGGAGGGGTCACCATAGAAAATGGATGTGGTTAGAGAGGTTTTGTTTGTTATAATATGTAATATAGCCACACCCACCTGGGGGTGCAAAAATAAATTGCACCCAAGCATCAGTGACCCTAGGCCTCATAATGTGTGTTTGCTGCCCCAATTTTGGACTATACATAGGTGAAACGGGCCAGAAGCAAATGAATTCACATAGACATAATATGAATAGAAAAAGAAAGGACACATCTGTAGGATACCACTTCTGCCAAAATGGACACTGCATCAAAGATCTGAGGGTCACCATATCAACGGGGAATTTCCAGTCACAGAAAGAGAAACACCCTTAATTCAGACGTAAATCGTGATAATGATCCACACAATCAATATTACATACTGTATACAGTGGCAAAAAAATTAAGTGAATCATTTGGAATTACTTGGTTTTCTGTAATAATGGTTCATAATATATATCTTTGGCAGCAATAACCTCAAACAAGTGCTTCTGGAAGCTGCGGATCAGACCTGCTCAACGTTCAGGAGGAATTTTAGATCATTCTTCCTCACAGAACAGCTTAAACTCAGAAATATTCCTAGGATATCTGGTGTGAACGGTTCTCTAGAGGTCATTCTGCAGTATCTGTAATGGGCTAAGGTCTGGGCTCTGATTGGGCCACTCCAAAAGGTGAATTTACTTTTTTTTAAACCATTCTGTAGTAGATGTCATTGTTCTGCTGCATTTCACAACTTTTACTGAGATTCAGCTGGTTGACAGCCACCCTGGCATTATCCTGCTTGATACCTTGATTGTCTTGGGAATTCATTATCCCTTCAATGATGGCAAACTGTCCAGGCCCCAAGGCAAAGCAGCCCCAAATCATGGTGCTCCCTCTACCATACTTCACTATTGGGATGATGTATTTATGTTGGTATGAAGTGCCCTTTTTACACCATATGTAGTGCTGTGTGTTCTTCCCAAACCATTCAACCTTAGTTTCATCAGTCCACAAAACATTTTCCCAGTATTGTGGAGTGTCAAGGTGCCCTTTGGAAAACCTCAGATGGACAGCTATATTAAATTGGAGAGCATCCTCTATGATATCCTGCTAGAGACTCCATATTTGTTCATTGTTTTGCATATGGTAGTCACATGAACAGAGATGCTATCCAGTCCCAATGACTGCTTTGAGCCTTTAGCTGGTGTTACTCTAGGTTTTTTTTGTTTTTTTTACCTCATTGAGCATTCTGCATTGTCTCACCTTGGCTGAGCTGATTACTTTAACTGTCAGGGTCCATCCAGGCTGCGGAGCTGTATATCTCTGCTTTTCCCTGCCTTGCCTCAGTTCCTAAGTTTTGCTGTGATCCATTCCTGGATTTCCGTATGCTCTGTTCTGTGCGTAAGCTCTGATTCCTGGATTCTAGTTCTGCTCTTTGCTTCAGCTCTGTTTCCTTTAAAAGGTGTGTCCCACCCGTTTGTTCAGTGTGTCTCAGTCTGTAGTCTAAAGGTATGTCCTTCTTGGTTCTGTGTTTGGATGCAGGGCTTAGCGTTAGGACCCACCGTCATTGCAGTACTTTGGTGTAGTGGTGGGCTAAACATACTATTGCCATATGATGTGACGGAATCTCCAGTTGTTATCACATAGTCCTAGGCTAGTTCCTGTATTCATGGTTGTCTGTCTCTTATGTACCTTTGCCCTTCTTCCCTGAATCATCTGAGGATTTCAGTTCCTCTCTCCTCTCCCCATATCCCTCTTAAGCTGTCCTGTCCTTGCTTAAAGGAGAAGTGTCCGAGGATTCCGGCTCCACACTCCTTCCCCTGTGTTCCTTGCCTTGTTCCCTGTCCTTTGTTGTGCCCTGTATTATGTATATCATGTCTGGTTATGCTCCTTCCTCTGTCACCCTTGTTTGCTTATGTTTCTGCTATATACTCTGCTTAGCTTCCCAACTTCCAGCCTGCAGCATCGTGCACATAATTCCGGTGCTATGTCTCATGCCTGCTCCAGGGTGCCTGCAGGATACCTCCAAGTTCTGCTCTGTTCTGCCATCATCTGCTGCTATGTCAGGGCGTTCGTATGTGGCTGCACAACCCTAGATGCCCCCTGGGAGAGTGCTGTCGCCCTGCACCAGGCCCTGTCCAACTCCGCTCCTGCGCAATACCTCCTGAACTCCATCTTTGGGCGCCCTGGGTCATTACAGTCGTCTGTATGGACCCAGTTCGTGACAGTAACACTTTCCAGCTTTGTGTAAATTCTTGATTGACTTCTGAGATTTCTTTTTTTATGAGGCATGATTCAGTGGATGCTTCTTAAGAACACACCTCCAATACTGTTTCATTCATTAGACTCCAGGTTTGCTAACTTCTGACTCCAATTAGCTTTTGTTGAAGTGATCAGCCTAGGGGTTTGCATACTTTTTCTAACCCACACTGTGAATGTTTGAATGATGTATTCAATATGGACAAAACCAATATAGTAATATGTGTGCTATTGGTTAAAACAGATTACATTTGTTCATTATTAAATTATAGAATTATACATGCATCTGCTCAGTGTATGGCTATACAATTGTTTGAACACTATTGGCTTTCAGAAGATAGGTTGAATCATTTATGGAATTAACGGGTTACCCATTAAGGACAATGCATTGTGAGCCCATCTGACTTTGTCGTGAAGGGGTTAATGTCCGTACATAAGATTTGAAGTATGTGAGAGTTGTGGATATAAATTATGTGGAATAGGTGTGCAGTTTGGGCTCAGGCTCTAAATCTTGTATCAGTTTATAAAACCCCTGCCTCTGAAGTAAGATTTTTATCAACCAAACAGGTTGGACAAGCAAAAAGTAATATATGGATTTAGAGCCCCATTGTTAATCCACCACTGCTAGTGCCAATACTTGACTGTTAACAAATCAATCCCAGTTTCCCAGAGTCTTTTGTAAAACCAGAATTAAATGTTTCCTTTCATTGATGTTCATCCCTAAACAGTAGGACAAAATACCAATTTGCATGATGGCAGCAATTACATACAGCACATCAAAAAATAACCATTTTTATTTTAATACTTACCTTTACAAAAATAAACATGATTAAAATTGACTACATAAGTATTGGGGATAATGTTGAACGTGAAGTTTTCCTATTTTTGCATCATTCAGTGGAAACACTGGTATTATGGTATTATTTTTCCAAGCTACAATTACTTGTGGCTCAGAGTCAGTTTTGAAGGTTGGGAGTTGTATACACATTTGCTGATTTAACATTTGCTGAAACACATTCTGTTTCTTGAGAATTTACCGAAATCACATGTTTGAACACTTGATATTTTTGAAATGTCAGAGTCGCAGCTTGTTTTCCAAAGGCTAGCATGACCTGGATTTTTTTTCCCATATGAACACCATGTAATTGGTAGTCCTCTGACATTTACAAAGTTATCAATTATATTTTTATAGTCTTAAAAGAGTTTACGGGGCAGTACTTTGGGCAATGTTGAAAATCCCAAAACATTTTAGGAAATGAAATGGACACTGACATACCATATGATGAATAGTATGTGAACACCCCTCCTAATTATTGAGTTTAGGTGTTTCACACCCATTGCTAATAGGTGTATCAACGCACGTAGGCATGTCATCTTCATAGACAAACATTGGCAGTAGAATGGGCCATACTGAAGAGCTCCTTGACATTAAACATGGTTCTGTCATAGGATGCTACCTCAGTTAATTAAATGTCTGCTCTGCTAGATCTGCCCTGGTGCACTGCTATTAATGTGAAGTGGAAGCTTAACAGCTTAGCCACTAAGCAGTAGACCACACACACTCACAAGGCAGCTGACACAGAGTGCTGAAGCGTATAGCAGTTAAAAAACACCTGTCTTCTGTAGCATCACCCACTACAGAGTTCTAAACCACATCTGGAAGCAACATCAGCACAGGCACTGAAAGCACCTATCCACAAGCCGAAGATGTCAAGTGTCTGCTGAAGTGGTGCACACCACCACTGGAGCATTGGAAATGTGTTATATGGAATGATGAATCATGCTTCACTATGGTTTCACAGTGAACAGTAATGTTAATTCTACATCATACAAAGACATTGTAGACATTGTATGCTTACCATTTTGCGGCACCAGTTTGGGGAAGGCCCTTTCCAGTTCCTGTTGGTGTGGAGGAACTCAAGTGGCCTGCAGAGAGCACTGACCTTAACCCCACTCAGCACCTTTGGGATGAATTGAAATGTTGTTTGTGTGCCAGGCCATCTCATCCAACATCAGAGCCTGACCTCACAAATGCTTTTTTTTGGCTGAATGGGATTAAGATTTTACAGACAGTCTACAAAATCTTGTGGAAAGCCTTCCAAGAAGAGTGAAGGCTGTCAGACACAAAGAGGCTGTCAGACTCTTTATATAGCCTATACTGTAAGTTGTATTTTTTTTGTAAAACCAGATTCATAGATCTCTTTAGCTGCAACCAGGAACATATGTCTGTTAGATGCTCCCATAGCAACGCCTCTTGTGGTTATATGGAATCCATGGGAACAATATCCACATGGGATAGAAGTCTCATACAATGACATGCTTTTGACGGGGCCACAACAGATCCGTAAGCAAAAGAAATAAAATAGTATTTCTAGACATTCTGTGCAATAGGATTGAAATGAGTCTAGTTTAATCCTATCCTTCCAACTTCATTTCACAACTTAAATCACAGTGACCTAATAAGTCTTGACAATGATGTCAGCCACCATTAAACTGTTTTCACAAATTCGATTTCAGTTATTACATTTGTCATTAAAATAACATATGGTTTATTAATCACCCAGCTTTCATACATAACGTTTAGACTTCTACAAACAGAAATGATTTTGGTAACCAGAATATACACCTCAAATGAGTGGAAATGGCAAGATCATTCAAAACTGATTTCTTTGTATCCAAACTCTTAACTTCAGAGCATGACTTCCAGAAGGTTGTGGGGAGGGGTCGAAGGAATGACCAGCTCAAATGTAAAAGGTTTGGGACACTAGAGTAGTCTAGGGTAACAGGGACTTTAGGCTTCATATACATGAGACAGGGTATGTCATATGATTATTGTTTTGTGTTTTTTGTGTACAATCCCCTTCCATAAACATTTGGGCAGAGAGGGATAGTGCACACTTCGTGGTTTCTGTCTGCTAAATGCTTTTTGAGATGCTTCAATACTGGGCCACTTGACAGAACTTAATATTTCCTGCATTTAACTGCTTATGTGGTAATTTGACTTTGAAGATGGCAGACACGCCATTTTTTATGCATACTTATCCAATTTGGTTAGGTATTTATGGCTGGCCCTACCATATTGGTAAAATAATGGTGGGAGGGCACTACCAGCTGATTGTATCCTGTGTTAGAAAGTAAGGGCATTTGCTAGGGAGTTAGACATTGTGACATGCTTACACAATAATTAGAGAGAGAGCCCTGCGAGGATTATGGTTTATAAGGGCCAAATTTAAGGGAAACCTGAAAATGTCCAGTAGCTTTGGAGGATTTTCATAGATTCTGAGCTCTCACTTCACATAAAAAATAACACTAACAAATTAATTCATAATTCACAACAATCCACAGCCAAAGCACAGATCACTTCACAGCTTTGTTTTTGGCTGCTCTGCACTATAACTGGATAGCAAATTCAGCCTGGTAATTGAAAACACATTTCTGGATCTTGTGACAAGGCAAAGGGCCAGATCTCATTCTTATATTTCACTCCTCCACCCCACATGGAACTCCCAGTAGTCGTTGTCAAAGTCTGAAATCCTGAATTACATTATCCCTAGCATGGATACTATATTATATAATATAGGGCTTTGGTTGGTCCCCTTAGACATTAGGTTTTATACACTAAAGTGGGTGTTTGCATTAGAATTCAGCCAAATTCCAGTTTTTATTTTCTGTTGTGAAGGACTGGCCCCAGTGAGCTTTTCCCAAGGACAGATCTGGCTCTGCATAAAACAACGTAAAACCAAGATCCTCTTGCTGGAGAAGCTCAACAGGATTGTCCCTCAACTGTGTTATGTACCACCCGACTATGCATTTATTGTCAAGGTTGTCGATTTTGTCATTTAAAACTTTGCACCAATGAATTATGTGCGACGCAAAGACAGTTGAAGCACCAACCACTAGGTAGGGTTCTTAAATTAGCAGGATGATCACGCCAACGTTCTGTAAAATGCATATTGGAGTCCAATCAATATGTGGTAAATACACCAAAAGGCAATTTATATGTGTTGGTAAAAAGAGCAAAAGCAGCTAGACTACTAATGATAGGTGAAAAATGGGTTTATATACCTATATACCAAAAGCTTCACTTAAGCCCTTCACTACATGTATTTTTTTTAGCTGATCTCATGAGGACTCTAAAAAAACCATTTCTTAGAATGTGATATATACAAAAAATGCTTTTTTAAAACAGTTCTTACATAAAGCATATCCCTGCTTGTGTACAGCCTAACAAATGTGAGTCTGTTTGTTCCCTTTATAACATATTCAGTCAGACCACTGCTTGTTTTCAACATTTTGCGGTCCTTTTGTATAGTGCCAGAACTTTTTTCCTCCAGAGAATCACACATCTAAGATTAGAAAATATTGTTAACTACCCTAATTAATTTTAACGAACAAGGGCAGGTGAAACTGTTTCATCATGCAGTGTCTAAAAACAGGGTGACCTAATTGCCCTTACTGGGGATAAGTGTGCTGCATAAGTGTATTAACCCTATTCTACAATGGAAAAGTGGTTTAAATAAGAACAATATTTGTCATTTAAGAATCAATATTGAAATAACATTTATAGAATGATTTATTAGAAGACATTAAAAAAATACACACGGAAGCTTCCTAATGTAGAAACCATACATGCTTACCAAAATCTGGTTTCTAACACCAAAATATTTAAGAGTGTGTCATATCTAATGTGGTTGTCACCACATCAAAAAGATAGCAGTGTAACGTCACAGGACATTTTATTGAGGGAACTGTCTTTACTATATTTCAGATATTCTGCATCCAGAGCTCTGGATCCAACTAATTGTAATGGAAGGCTAAGCCAATGTGCGTAAACACAAAATTAAGCTTTTACATGATAATTTCATTTATTGAAGGTAAAGAGTTAATCAAAACCTATATCACCCATGTAAAAAAGTTATTGCCTCCCTAAACCCAATAACTGGTTGTGCCACCCTTGGAGGCAACAACTGCAATCAAGTGTTTGCGATAACTGTCAATGCAGTGCAGGAATTTTAGTGCACTTCTGGTAGAATTGTTTTAGTTCAAGATTGCAGGATTTTTGAGCATTAATTACACAGCACCTCAATCGTCAGGACTTTCACTACGGCACTCCAAAACCTTAAGTTTGCTTCTTTAGAGCCATTCAGCAGTGGACTTACTTGTGTTCTTTGGATTATTGTCCTGCTATATAACCCAACTGCGCTTGAGCTTTAGGTCAAAAACTGATCCAGGTGGCAGAATTCATGGTTCCATCAACTATGGCAAGTCATCTTACCACCACCACAATGTTCTTATACACAAAGTACTTACCGCATCCTCTGCTTCCCTCTTGTATGTTGCTTGTGGCCTGGTGCGCAGTATCGGAGGATGATTGCTGTCATTGAAGCCTCCGTGCCCTGGGCTCCTGGGGGCCAGCCTCCTTCCTACAGACTATGGGCCCTGGCCATAGAAGGTGTTCTGTTTTTGGGGAGGTGGGTACAAGTGGTCCTTTGGGACTACTTATTATCCCTGATACAGAGTGCCAGTTTCCCCAATTACCTGAGACTCTCGAGACTGTGAAGCTTGGACACAGATTTGGGGAACCTGCATTTTGGGAGGGGTGGGCCGAGTGCAACTACTAAGCAGGTTTGCTGTGACTATTGTATGTAAATTACTCCCTTTGTAATGTTTCAATACTGCTATGTTTTCAATAAAATTCAGTCCTGTTTTCACCTCAACATTAGTGCTGTCTGATGCTTGGGGTGGGCTGCTGTAATAACTCACTTTCCTTCTCAGGACAGCACTAGGGTGACCACATGTCCCGGATTGCCTCAAACGCCGTCCTTTTTGACGCAGAGTCAAATAAACAAGTATCATGTCTTTTTTGAAACCATTCATCATTGACAGCATTTTTTTCTTCCAAAACTGCCTAAAACTTTTGCACACTGTACACACATTAAAACATCCTCACTCTATCATCCCACATCAATCCATCATGCTATCACTCTTACACCTCACTGTATCACACCTCACTGTATCCACCCTGCCTCCCTATCCTGGTAACCAATATACACACTAGCACACACTTACTCTCACACTAACACACTCTTTCTAATACACACACATGCACATTCACAAACTTACACTTACGCAAACACATTTACAAATATACACTTAGACATCCATACACATTCACACTAATGCACACTCTTGAACATACTTTTACATACTCACCCCAAAATATCCTCACTCTATCATCACACCTCTCTCACACACCTCTATCTCTCACACGTATCACTTCCTTATGTTTTCTGGGGTCTTTTCTTTATAGCTGGTTTCACACTGTGCTAGAAGCCACAATAATATTGCAGGCCGCATCACGTTATGTAAACCCATTGCACTCCTGGATTTGCCAGTGGGCCGATCTTGTTTGAAGAATTTTGGACTTGCCTGGGGGACAATTGCTGTCTGGGCCAGCCAGTTCATGAGCATGCGTGTGTTGGTTCCCTCCTGGATGGGCTAAGGTGGGCACATGGGGTGATCTACACCCAAGTGTCTAGATACACAAAAGACGCACAACATAGCAAGATTTTGAAAATGTGCGGGTTTATTTTTAAGTCTACAATATCTTAAGAGGATTAGTTACAAATAACTAGAAAAATAAAAACAAATATACAAAACATAGCTCAATCTGAGCACTATGTCCTTACCAATCCACAATACTAAACTATCAAACACATTTGGCTTTTACCCAGGGCCAGGACAGTGCCCGTATAAATGTATTTATAAGGTGAAATGGAAATATGTAAAAACATCTAAAATTGGGGGAGGGGTAGTATTATTGTCTAGGATGCCATTTAGTCTAGGACTGGCCCTGATTTTGCACTTTCCCTTGCCAGCTTAAACCCTTTACTAACAGCAGGTATGATAGTATTGGTCCCTATTTCTAGAAGTCTTGGTTTAGAACTTTCTTTCTTTTGCATTGTGTTCTGATCTTGGCTCATGTTTCTGCTTATGTTCTTGATACCCTGGCCTTTTGTCTACCCCCAGTCCTTGACTACATCTTGGACCCTCCTTTAGAGCTATTAGACTTATCACTTTGTCCACAGGTTAACAGGGCAAGTGTTGGCTCTCATCCCCGGTAATGAATAATTGTCTATGTGTGGTCCTGAACAGGTTCCTAACGTTGAGACCCTCATCTTGCCTGATACTGAAAGAGGAAACTATGTATTTGACTGTTAACAGACACAGCCTATGTGGAGGTTTAAAGATAATGTAGAAGATCTCCAGCTGCGCATATTATCTATGACATGATTCATAAGCTGAAAAGTGGAAATTGCCAGTGACCTTAAAGCAACGCACTTAGCTCCTGCCAATATATCTGTGTCCAACATACAGAGAGAGTTGCTATTCTGGGACTTTTCAATCTGCCTACCCGTATTGTTACTACCCCTATTGTTCATGAAGTACAACGGTTGTCCACTTAACTCCATCAACATCTTCATAGTTAGGCTCATTAATATGGTATAGAACAAGTAAAAAAACATAATGATGCTTCCCTTAGAGGGAAAAATCTGGCTTTGGCAAGGTCAGTTATACATTTAGATATCCATCTTTGGGAGTGATTTATTAAACATATGGCTTAGAATTTGTAATGTTTAAAATGAGAAATGATCCATCCCTCGCATGCTACGCCATCTTTACTTTCAATTTACAAGGACTAGCTGTGTAAATGTACATAAAGATGTATGAAACAGATAGCAAATTGTTATTTCTTTGGGTGCTAGCCAGAATCTGATGGTATCTTCAACGTCTGCCAGCTTTCATGGCCGGAATCCACACATTAGGTATGTGCTTATTCTGTGAAGTAATCCCTTTTTATTCTATGAAATAAATTATTTCTAGTGTGGATTTTTTTTTTTAATATTTATATTAAAGGAACAGTCCTTTTTATTTTTTGATATTACTATTCAACTTAAGTAAACAATCAAGTTACCCCATGCCCTGCGCAATGTAGTGCTAAATATGTTTTCCACCTCAGCTGACGGGTCCTTGATTGTTACATGCGTGTTGACGTGTATGTGAATATGGGGAAGGTTTTTGGGTGCTTTTGCTCAGATTTTGGTACTGTCTGTATTGTGTGCTTAGAGTTCTGTCATCTCATTAACGTCTTTAAACAATGCAAAATTGTTTATCTCCTTTATCTATTCCAATATAATTCTCATTAAAATGAGCTTCCTATATTCTCTCATATTAAATGATCATAGCCTTTACTTATACTCCTTTCTGTTAGGTTTATTCAGCGAAACAATGAAATAAGCAATAATAATTAACTGTGAGTTGCAGTTGAGTTCATCTCATCATCTTCACTATGCTTTAAATTGGGTCTGGCTTGGGGTGTTTCTCCTGCAAGCATGAAGTGTACAAAAGTTGGTGGATCTAAGGCAGGGCCGGCGCCACATATAGGCAAAGTAGGCACCCGTAGGGTCACTTGATGGGAGGCAGACAGACTGCACCCGCGAGCCGCAGTCATTCAGTAAGTGTGGACGCGGCTCACGGTCACTATGGGGAGGAGTGGGTGTGACAAAAGGGGAGGGGTTATGGGGGTGGAGCCAGGGGCGGCTAAATTGTGTTTTGCCTAGGGTGGCAAAAATCCTTGTCCCGGCCCTGATCTAAGGGCTAGGTAACAGCATGTTTTGTAGAGGGAATTTCAATTATAGTTCAAGAGGCACCAAGGAATTGATCAACTACACACTTAAAGAAAAGTCATTGACCTGTGTCCATTACAAGAGATATGTACACATAGCAACAGCATGTGTCTACTTCCAGGCGTAAAGGTTTCCCTATGGCTCTTATAGAACATCTATACTGGACATATGTATTAAATGCACTGTTGCCTTACATGGCGCAAAGATGTCTTTGGTCTAGTGGCTCATAGGGCCTCCATTATACAAAACGTATAAGGCACAGGTGTTGAATTTCAGGCCTTGAGGGCCAAAAACCGACCAGGATTTGCTTGTACATAAGGGATATAATCATTTTCATCGAGCTGCCAGTTCCCCGTGCTGGGATATCCAGAAAACGTGTTTCGGTTATGGCTCCCAGTGTCCAGAATTTGACACCCCTGGATAGGTTTTAGGATACGAGAAGTTAGTGAGACAACAATTCAATGAGGATGTAACTATAATGGTACACCACAGCTGCAGAATCTAAATAAAAACTGGTAATCCAACATGCTTCTGCTAAGGGCCCAGGGCAACGTATCCATACATTAAATTGTGCAGTGCTTCTAGCACACGCCATCCAGATGTGCCTTAAAAAAAGAAAATGTATTTATATCACTAAATAAAAACATAGCTTTCAGATAGTTGGATGCGTCGAAATTTTTGTAGCGTTTTTCCAGCCCCTTCCACAAGCCCCCATACCATATGAATTATTCATTAACCACCTAGCTCACTCGCCAAGACGTGCCGATTTAACGTAAAGTACACTCAGCATGATATATTACTTGCCATTAATTAGTACAGCAAAGAGATATTGTGATTAGCAAGGGATTAAAATTCCCATAACAACTTTTTTTGGGGGGGATTTAGAAGAAAAAAATAAAATAAATGCCATTAACACAATTTCAGCAAAGCTAAAGTAAGGTGTTTTTTTTTCCAAATTTAAAGTCACACATAAGCCATCAGCAGAGGGAGACATCGAGTGCCTGGAAGTAAAGTGAGGGAGAGGAGAAAAAAAAAAAGGTAGAAAATAAAATGGAATGGGATGGGGCAGCTGGAAAGGAAAAGAAAGAGATCAGCACAGAACAAAGGCAGAAGGGCAACTAGAGCCAGAGTGGAGAGGACAGCAAAGGGCATCCGGGGCCCCTTGCTAAGGATTCTGGGAGTTTGGCACACACAGGGTTAGCAGAAGCCTGATTGAAGGACAGAAGGGGAAATCTCAATTGCTTGGGTTGTTGTTGTTTTTAGTGCTGATAAGATGCACTGTGCGAGAAAGTGATTGAAAGTTCCACTTCAACGGGAGGGAGACGCCGAACCGGGTGCGCGTGTCCGCTGTGTCGGGAGCGGGGAGCCCTTTGTGTCTGGAAAAGAGATAAAGGGGATTTAAAAGTGGGGGTGGGCTGGGGATATAACGGGACCGGGAAGCGGCACATTCACAGGAAATTTGGAGAGCATCCGGCTCCTGAAAAGAGTGAGGGAAGAAGAGGATAAGTGTCAGAGACGGAAGGAGGGACACAGACAGGCATGGAAACACAGTGTGGGTGAGTGATTGTGTCTCACTGAAGTAATAACGGAAGCAGACCTTCATATACACGTTACTGACACAGTACAGAGGCTGTATACTGAATATATGGTGTATATATCTATATATAATATACTGCTATCTATCTATAGATGTATATATGCATGCACATTGATATTATATAAGGTGTAATATGTATGTATGTATAATTTCTACAGCATTGGTATATGTAGTAACTTTGTAAATGGATGATAATCCCCAATATAGCAGTAATTTCAGAACAGTAATTATTTGGAATTTTATTATATAATCATATCCATATATTACATTGTAAGCATTCTATAATTATACGTGTCCTAAGCATTTGGTATATATATATATGTACTATATGTGTATGTATATATATATATATATATATATATACACATATAGTACATGTATATGTGTACGTGCGAATTATTGATATCACTCAGAATAGGTTTCAGAAAAGGGGATGACTGAAAGTTGGATCTGTTTCTCTGCGTGTGTGTCTTCCTAATGGTTGTAGAAACGAGTTTTAAAAGATTTAAACACTGCACGCCAAACGAAAATATATTTGCGCAGATACGTAACAAGAAAATGCACAGAGTTATAGGCAGAGATGGATAATATACACATTGTAGCATTTAATTTATTGAGATATCCCTATATGCAAAATAGACGGTATCCTAGTAACATACAACAATCGTTTGCCACGTTTTATATATACCACTGCATAAAACTGGATATACACAGATTCCTACATTCTGTTATTTAATCATACGTATACAGGGATGATCTGGGCTTTTACATGCGCGATAAATCGATCACATTCCAGGTACAGCTGCTAATATGCTCGGCCAGCATTTGGTGATGGCTGAAGACCACAGGGTTTGTAGTTGAACAGTAGTTTAAGAGCTACCTGTTGGCCACACCTGGTGCTGTATCCTGCTACATGTATGTAACAGCATGAATATGAGTACACATATAGATGTACATATAAAGGACTTGTGGCTGTGGCACTCCTATCAAAAGAGGCCTCTTTCTACAGAGATGCAAAAGAAAGTCAGCATTTGTGATCAAAAGCCGATCTCTACGATGAGTGACAAGCCTTTTTGTATTGATTCCATTGTGCAGCACACTGGAGGACCCTCTAACAGCAAACCCACTCTCAAGACACTTGAGACAGATTTGAAAGATATACGCATGCATGTATAGCCGTGGATAATTCCATTTTCTTGGAATTGTGTTGCATGGCTAAGTGTTCCCAGATGCCTGTGCATCATATGCTCTTGCCAAGTAGTTGAGCAAGTGTCTCAGAATCCTTCTAAACCTCCAAGCACAGTAAGATTTTCTTTTTTTGTATATAATTGATACGGCGCCTTGTACGGAAACATATAATTTGGAATGCAGAGTTCTCTCTTCACATCAACATGGGGGTTATTATATTTTTTACTGTTTCCCCGTCTCTGAAAAGCTTCCTTGCAGGCACTTAAGGAGCCACGTGAATCTGTTTTAACATTTAAAGCTTTCAGTACAGTACAAGAGAGAACAGAACTCTGAAGCTTGAGGCTACGTTACAAAGGGTACTGATTTGCAGTGTGCTGCTAACTGTGGCATCATAATTATTAATGCAATTAATTAATCTGCGGATATCTTTATCTTAAGTTGCAAAAAAAGTATGCACAACCAAAAGGAAAATGAGTGAGTGTGTGAAAATGTGTTGCAAACATGTGCATTGATGAGACCTAAATTAGAGCATGTACTGTATGCCTTGAGTTTTAGATATAAAATAAGGAAGAAAATTTGGGGCTCTAAACCACAACTTGAATGGACGCTGGCATACAGTTGAACTGGACTTTTTTTTTTACCTAGTTGGGTTGAACGCCATGCGCAATGACTTGAACAAGGACTGGTTTATGGTTTAAGCGATCAGACATGCCCAAGAGGGAAGTGTCACTGCTTTTAGCAGAACTACAATTTCCTATAGTTTGTGTTTTTGTCTTTCGCTCTGTTATTGGTTTGGTTTCAGATTAAGTGTCTATTTTCCTTTAGTGAAGCTGATTGTAGTGGCAAAATGTGGCACAGCTACCATAATAGTTAATTTCCTTTTCCTAAAGTCCTTGTAGGTCAAAACCTCAGTGATGTATTAATGTTTTGTCAAGTTCATGCAACTCCTTTAACTGATTACTCACTTGAGACCTTTTCCACTCCAGCGGTTTATGTGACTTTCCCCATCCAGCCAAGTTGTTAATTTAATTTCCAACCCACCCAATCATTCATGTAATGTTTAATCTTCTGTCTCCAGACCAAAATGAAGCCTGAAATTTCTTACCCCCTGCTATCTATAGTATTTGCTTTCTTCCATCTTCCTGCCTTTCCTTTCTATTCCCTTTACTCCCATCAATTACCCGCTTCACTCCTTGCCCTATTGAACATATAAAGACAAAAACTCTCCTCTTATGTCCCCTTCACAAAATACAGTGACCTGGCAATGGCATATAGTTTACCTTTAGATGGGCATTGCAGGAGGCAGACACAGGTAGATGGTGTTGGAGGCAGCATTGAGAGTTTACATGGAGATTAAGGAGAAGAATGTCTTATCACTCCTGTGAAGGGCTATGATGTGTAACGTGTGATGCTTGAAGAGTGTCTGCCCTTTAAATGGGGGATGATGGAAACAGGTGGAGTCCTGGAAAATGACTTATGTTGACCTAGCCCTTTGAACCAAGGTCCTTACACTAAGCTTTATTTGGCCCGGGTCCTAATAATCTGCTGCAGAGCCAACCTTGACAAAAGAGCAGCTGTAGATTAATATAAATGGGGGACTCATTAAATTGAAGTTGAGTAATTATCCTAATCCTGAGAAAAGTAAATTAAGATGGCTGCTCCCATTGAACATGCATAAAGTGGATTTGTAATGTATATAACCTTTTTTTTATTAATTGGGAAACTATGCTGCAAAATGTTGGGTCTAGAAAAAAGTGATAGGTCTTCTTCAGTCTTTCTTCTAAATATAGCATACAAATGATATTCCTTAATTGTGGAAAAGTAAATCCAAAATCAAACAAGACTTGCTTGAGGTTCAAAGAGGAGGGGGCAACCACTGCAAATGTCTACCACTTTAAACATGCCTTGAATGTTGTGCACAGAGATCACGTATATGTATTTATAGGTCCTCTCATGTGACCTCATGTCACTTACAACTGCATTCCTTTGGTATCAGAATACCCTTGCCTGTCAATATCCTTGGCAGGAAGATACCCTAGGAGCCCACACTGTGCATGACAAGTCAGATTAATAGTGAGCATAACAGCACAGGGTCCCATGTAAATCCTGCCAGCGAAGCTGTGCAACCTACTGTCAATGAGATTAAACCCGGGCTAAAAATATATTCATGAACCAGCAGTACTATATGATTTCACTAGATCCTGAAGAGAGCCTTCATATTTTGTGTACCTTTTTGAGTATTTGATTCACATAGTCTAGAGTTTAAGTCTAAATTTTTTTAGTAGAGAGCATGGCCTGGCAAAAGCCAGGATCTATAGGTTAGTGAATAAAGTTTGGTGGAGGATGGATTATAGTCTGGTCCTGTTTGTCTGGGTTTGGGCTAGGTCTCTTTGTTCCAGTGAAGGATATTGTACAGCATACAATTACATTTTAGACAATTGTTTCCAACTTTGCTTAGGGAAGTTTGAGGAAGGTCCTTTCCTGTTCCTGTGTGACTGTGCCCATGTGCCCAAAGCAAAGTCCATAAAGACATGGTTTAATGAGTTTAGAGCCCTGACCTTAACCCCACTGAACACCATTGTGATGAACTGAAGTCCCTATTGCAAGCTAGAATCGATACCTGACCTCACAAATGCTCCTTTTGGCTGAATTCCCACAGTAACACAGCAAAACCTTGTGGAAAGCCTTCCCAGAAGACTGCAGGCTGTTATAGCTACAAAGGGTGTCACTTTAGATTTTAGAGGTGTTATGGTCAGGTGTCCACATACGTTTGGTCATATAGTGTGTGTGTGTGTGTATGTATGTATATGTATATATATATATATATGTGTGTGTGTGTACAGCATTTTTGTATCATATAAGAGTCAGTCAATGGATTACGTTTTTGTAGGGGGAATTTGTTGTATCAATAATGGGACATCTGCATCACTGCATTACAGCCATTAGCTTAGGTCTGTGGAAATGTAGGTAACACTCTGGAGGGCACAGAGAAGCTGGGGCTGAGTTGTGGAGATGACCAGATATCATGCTGACACATCAACAGTTTAGTGCACGACCAAACGCATCTGTGATTTATTTTGTGACAGTTCAGGCCCCATCTTAATAACCTGGCACCCGTTACTTGTCATGGGTTTAAATTAAGGCCTTCCCAGTGTCTATTATGAAAATGAAATGTTATGTAGATCAGAACCCTCACTTCATACCACCAGGTTTAATAGGCCCAGTCTACACTTGGGCCCCAAGCTCCTCTTGTCCTTCTTTTCCACTAATTTACCTCTTCTCTATGAGCTCAACATGTGTATGGTTATTTGAGTGTTTCACATGGTTCTAGAGCCCAAAAAGTCACATTATAATGTGTATGTAAACCCTATAAGATATGTTTAGATACTAACGTATTCATTTTCAATGTTCTAAATATCTTACGCTTACATGGCCAACACCTCTAACCATAACTCCTGAAACAAGTGTCCCTCTTTGGCCATTTTAAATATTGTACAGCATGCAACTTCTTCACAGTCCTCTGTGGTTGGCTATCCTTAAAGGGAGAATCTGCCCCTGTCTACCAAAGGCCAAGTAATTCATCAATAGCCTTTTTCAAGATGTCAACCTAAATTTACTGATACAACGTCACAAATAAAATAACTATAAATGCATATACATTTTTAAATTTCTTCTTAAATGTTGTTTGCTTTTACAAAGGTATTCGTATTATCAAATTCAAACCTTCAAAATGTGATTGGTATATATTTGCTAATAAATTCTACTTTTAAAGCAGTCAATGCCCCCACGGTGAATATGGTCATATAATGGCATTTTAATTATTGCCGATTAGGTGTTCACCAAAAGTGGCTTTACCAAGAGAGCAGTACTGCAGATGTAAACGAACATTCAGATTTGGTAGCGTGATAATCAAAGTATATTTTAGAAAAATAATGGAGACCGAAGTCAAAAGTTATTGTTTGACAGGACTGTTTGTTTAAATAATGTCATTTTTATGTGTAACCTTGTTGTATAGCACAGCTGTAATAGCATGACTAGAGACACGTAGGTGATATTCAAAAACATGTGGTGAGATGTGGTACTAAGTAGAAGAAGTCATTGCTAATGACATTCAATGGGACATTTTATTCATATGTTTAAAGGAAAAGTGATGGCATGTCTTATCTAATACAAAAATGAAGTGAACCAAGCAAAATATTTATTCTGAATCAAACCGGATTAGAAAATAGCACTGGGGACATGTGTGAAACAAAGGGGTCTATTCAATGTAAGGAGGTTTGAGAGGAGAGTTGCGTTTCCGCTCTTATAAACTATGAAGACCCTTTCTCAGGGGTAGGCAAAGTGTCCGTGGCAACGTTTGTGAAGGCCCCCAGAACATCATTAAATTGTCCACCACAGGCCCCAGTAAATCGGCTGGCCATGTATAGTTAAATCTGTGCGTCTTCTCCAAAGTCTCCGCACCCATTGAATTATTCATTATACAGGGTCAGCTCAGTACGTCTTGCAGGGGAAACCTGCTGGTTTTGGCCCTTCATAATGAATAATGAAATGAGATCATTAAAACACAGCTCTGCTTGCAACACTCCCTTTAGTAAAAAGACCACATAGTGAAAGAGGCACAGTAAAAGAAAACAGCGTTTGGTGTGACAGCCGCAAGATAAACACCACCTGACTTAAGTGAGAGCTTAGCTATGACGCTTGTGAGTTGAGATGATGTGTGCTGAAGTACATTTATGTACACGCGTATGCTTTATAACTACAATAAAAATCAAAAGCATGCCCTCCAGTGTTCTAGGTTTAAGGTGTGCTAAGTTTAACAACTAAAGCTTTTCTTTAACCTCCCTAATTATGTGTCTCATTGTGGTAGAGAATTATAGGGACATATGGTAGGATGATGACATTCCTTTCCAGCAGAGATGGTAACAATATATAAAAAGAGAATTAAAAAAAAATGTTTCTAAAAGGATGAATCCTGAGTTAAAGAAAAAAAAAATGTTGAGGACCAAAGTGGCCCACAGGCATATAGATACATGTATGCTAATTTTGTAAACTGATTATTATTGTACATTGGAAATGTCCTCAGTGAAGGAGCTGAAAAAAATACAGGATGGAGATTCCACACAAAAAGATTGTACTGCAAAATGTGGTTTCATGTCAAGAGTTTACAAACCTCTCATCTGTGACATGGCACCACTCTCCAGTAGACAGTCAGGCATGAGTGAGTGTGAGTGCAGCAGCCACTCATCTAAAGTGACAGGATGCGTGTCAGTAGAAGCAAATCGGTATTCATCTGGCACATTCTCCCACTATTATGTAAATGTTTAGAACCGATACCCTGTGTTTCTTACGTGTTTTTTAAAAATATAAAACAGACAAGTACTGTACAAGGTATCTCTCCAGTGAGAAGAGCCTCTACTGTGTCTGCCTTTTCTAATACATTTCTGAACTGTTACTTTTTAACGGGCCAACATACAAGAGCTAATGTCACATACGCTGCCTGAGCTTATGGATGTCATCGCATCTAAAGAAGAGACGTCTGAGGCCCCCGAAAACGTATTTGACTTCATCTTTTTCTATCTTGGTCCCAATAAATGGATTCACTTTTAGCTGAAGACTCTATCTTCTCCTGGACCCATTAGCTCCCCTTGTTTGATTAAGACACATTCTGTAACAACTTGGAAAAAAAACCAGACCATTACATATACAGTATATCAACACTTTTGCAGTTATTGCTAGATATTGTAGACAATTTCAGATGATGGTCAGTTTTGAAATGATCGCAACGTACCTGTATTCTCAGAGTTCTGTGCAACTTAGTGTTTAAAGTTGCACATAAATTGCATAAAAACAACACGGAAACCTTTAAGAAACCTTTCCAGTTTGTATATGAACAACCTGTCGGTGACTGCTTTTTGTCTCACTTTATGTGTTTCCAACGTAAGTACTAGGAATAGTACTTCATCACACAGTGGTATAGATCTTGCTCCTACACATGTTTAGCTGGGATATTGGTCGTATTTTGTGCCCACTGTTCAGGTTTCCTGGCAAATGAAGCCTGGTTGCATCAGCACCTCCTGTGACCCTTGTTGTTCTGTCATGGGGAAGATCTGGTAGGCAATATAATATGTTAATGTGGTCCGAGGAAGTATATATGAAGAATGTGTAGAGGAATCCTCAGTCCTTTTTTCAGTATTTTATTCAGGAATAAACTGGGAGCTGAATGGGGTCAATTACTTAGCTAGATGTACTTAGAAACAAGGAGGGAGAGACGAGTAGCTTCACATCACAGAGAATTATACCACAGACGAGCAGCCATGCAGAGAGATATGGGGGGTTAAGGGAGGGTGGACTGAAGTTAGGAGGGATTGAGCATCCAAATTTAACATTCAACCCTGCGCTGTCAAATTATCCGGCTCTGACTTGCTTGACAGCACTTTGCTGGTTTTGATGGATCAGGGATATGACTCCCGGGATAGAATTATCACTTTTTCACTGCCAAAACACAGCAGAGTCTTCAGTGTTAATTCTCGTCTCTGGCTGTGAAGAAGATATCTTTGAATGAACGTGGCAACTCCAGAAGAGTTTAAGAGACTAAGTTAAAGAGAATATTGCCATCTCTGCCTTGGATAATGCTAGTACAGTTTATTGTAGGCAAACACATCCATCTATCTGAGATCAGCAGGAGAACAGCGAAGCGTTAGAGTTAGCAGTCAGCATGGGAATTCCGCTGCATTAATAATGGATGAAGAGATGTTTGGATAAATTCACGCAGGGCTGCAATTATTGCTCACTGCTCCTTAACAGTCCTCTCGTAGTCAACATGTGCATAGGCTCCATGCAATTAGTGAGCTTGTCTAGTAATGTCAAAGGCAGCTGAATCCCAATGACTCTGCTGTAAGGCAAAAAAAACCAACCTGAAACCTTGCAAGGCTATATATAGATAATCCTTTTTCAGCCTTGCACTCTAAAACGATATGTCTTTTATTAGATATTTCTGTCTTTTACTTAAATATGTTGTTTTCCAGAGGTCAGTTCTTTGTGAGTCAAAGTCACGGGTCTTTAGACATTAGAGAAGAAGTCGTGTGTTTTTTCACTTGCCTACATGCCCAATATAAGCAAGTCTTTCCCAGCATGTCTTTCTAAAACCTCACAATGCTCTTGTTCACGTGTGAGGATATTTGAAGACCTTGCTGGTTTTCTATGCATGCATATTTAGACATTTCCAGACGTCTTTCTTATTGGGATTCGCAAACCTCACTGGTTGTTTTCTCGTGTATTTAACATTTTCTGAACACCAGATGAATCTTTTGTGTTCTCATTGGGGAATTGTTTTTCTTATATCAGAGGCAAATGTTGTTTCCTATCTCTTCAGGAAATGAAGTATTTGAGCTCAGACAATTACAAACATTGTCTTGTGGAGACCAAAGAAAGACCTTTGTAACATATGATCTGCCCACACCTGGCAAGGAAGCGGTGACAGAAAGCTTTGTTTTCTTCTGTGTCTTTGTTCCTCCACAATCTTTTCTTCACCAATGTCTTCTTCTGCTACTAACAGGTATGATTTCTTTCCTGTAGTTATTTTGAGTAAGTTCCATAATAGTGTAACACTGATTAACACTCCTACTACAGCTGGCCTAGTTTACATATATATGGCATGTTCATACTAACTCTGCGTGAACATGAATCCATTTACCATTTTTCCATGACCTGCTTACCACCCTGAGATTTACTGTAGAATGGAACAAGTCTTTGTCGGCGGTTCCACCACAGAAGCCAACCAACTTTTGAAGGCTGATGGCTTTATTTAGAACATAACCAATCCTATATAAAAGAGTCATGGGTTTTAATAAGTTATTTGAGTGTGTAACATAAAACTCCACGTCTTCCATGGCTTCCTCTAGACCCAAAAGTGTCACCTCCTGTTGATCAGGGTGCTCTGTCCCCTGTTACTTAAATGTCAGGGGGTAAAAGTATAAAGTTTCAGTCACTTGTTGTTGGGGTGCAGATTTGAATGCTACTGTTTTCTTACTACTTTCTGCTGCCTATTCAGTGTATATTTAATATTGTCATTCATGTTACATTTATTGCATGTGAGGAGAAGACCTTATTTCATGTACACTGTATTTCCTTGCTTCCTTTACTCCATGATGTTACTGTCTCTGTGGATCCTGGTTGAACAGTACATGGCAAAAGAAACAATGACAGCATTTTTAATATTAAAAAAGAGATGATCCTCCAGCCTTCGTTTGCCCGATATGGCCTTTCTGTGATGAGTAGTCTGCAAGACTGTTAGTCCCTAACCCCAACGTGTTTAGCAAACTGTATAACATACTAATGGCATGAAGGGGATGCTGCTGGATTAATTAATGAACCCAGCAGCAAGGGAGGGAAGCACTTGGAGGTATGTGATTAAGCTGACAGGAAGCAGCAACGGGATACTTAATTAAACAGCATTTCTCACATCTCAAATTACTACTGGAAAGGGACAGTGAAACACATGGAGTTTGGTTTTCGAAACACAAATGCTGCTGGGCTCAGCAATGGACCATAAGTAGCAATAATCAGCACATTTTGCCACATGGAGACAAAACGGCAAATGGTGCAAAAAAAAAAGAAGAAATTAAGCTCAGAGGATGTATATGATTTTTTTTCTGTTTTCGTTTATATTTTGCAAGAACTAATAAAGCCTGGATTTTTTATTGCAATGTTTTATGTGAGATTAGTGCTACCGTGCTAGAAACTGTGCTCGACGGAAGTCATCTCTGTGTCCACCGTTTCACAAAAGATTTCCCAGGTATTTCCAATGAGAGCTGGTTAAGCAGTCACAACTTTTAAGTTATTTCATTGAACCCTGCTAACACGTTTGTGAATCATGCTGAGGTGCCACCATTCAAGGAGGTGAGGGGCAAAGTAATGTAGGCTATTTATATATATATATATATATATATATATATATATATATATGTGTAGTCACCTCCCCATTTGAGCCAATGGAATGTCCCTGCTGACAGGACCTTTCTAGAGGTTGCACATTTCAAACTTTGCACCACAATCTAATATAGAATGTGGGTAAATCCCTCAAATATTGTAGTAAATCCATTTGGAGAAAAAAGTATATTGCACAAGTGTTTAGATCTTTTTATAGGCTTAGACCCCGCAGTCTGTGGAGAAGGAACCTGTTTTATAACGTCTTGTCCGATGTTTTTCAGAGAAATAATTTTCTTTGCTTGTAATCAAAGCTTCCTCCTTTGGCGTTACAAACTGTTTGCACCATAGAATATAAGGAGATGAAAAAGATCATCCTCGCATTACTGATTTAGTAGACCTCTATGGAAAGCTTCCTCTCACAGGTCCTTCTGATCTCTGCTGGATGTGAAGCTGAGGAAACATGCCCCGTTATTTTATTATTGTTAGTGTTATAATTTTTACATGATATCTAGAGTGCATTAGCGGATTTCTCAGTGCTATTATAATGAAGGAGAGTACAAAATGAACAATATACAAAATTAAGAATAACGTGAACACACATAAGACATACCGGTAGGTAACAAAAAGAGGGATCTGCTCTTGCAAGCTTACAGCCTATTAGATATTTTCTCACCTTCATGACCTATGTAACTGTTCAAGGTGTAATACAATGGAAATCTAAATAGAGAGGAGGCAAGTACAAGGATGTATACGTATACTTGTACATGAGTACACACACATATAAGATATATATTGGTGAGGAAGCCAAGAAGGAAAATTCTTGCTATGATTAACGAGTTGTCTGTGTAAGTCTTACTTGGATATTCCCCAAGACTCAATTAAGAGAAGCTCTGGTTTTGGTCAGATTAATCAGCTGTCATTTCATCTGGGTCACACAGCGCGGAGAATTAAGATCCAACTCTCCCTCCACAGCCTCCTCCCCAAGAAAAAATGAAACAGATTTTTAATTAAGAAATGGGCCATTAGAAGATACAGTACACGTGTTTAATGATATAAAATGTAATCCATTTCTTATTAGATTCTTGGATTTTAAGTAATGACCATATTGAAATACGTTTCCTAAAAAAACAAACATAAAAATCCTGGATTTAGTTAACAGTATCGTAGTTTGCATGTGTTAGCAATTATTTCCATGCTGTGGACTGTTAATGGGGAAAAATTCTGATGGTTTTTGATGCTGCGATAGTTTTGATGACATGGTGTGTGTATATATGTGGCAATCTGGAAGCTGTGATTTATGGGGAATAGGTTAAGACTGTCATCAAAGCAATACACAGGGTGAGTTTCTAGCACATAAAGTAGCAAATGTATCAATGATTTTACCATTGGAAAGTGATGTTGGTACATTAAAGGAAAAATAACCATTCACCATTGTTTTTTTTGCATAAATGTGTTCACTTTCTTTTAAATAATTTAACAAAATAGATAGGTACTCTCTTCTATATTTGTTATTTTCGTAATAAAGCTACCTGGTAAAATACATGTAAAGTGAGTTTTTTCCTATAAAACAAATGTGCATCCTTCTATCTGTTTTTGTATTCAGTCCTAACCAGGGAATTTTCTTTTCCATAGAGAGCAGCCCATTTTTAGCACGCGTGCTCACGTTTTTCAAATAGACCCTGTCACCAAGAAGAACTGGATTCCAGCCAGCAAGCATGCTGCTACCGTCTCATATTTCTACGATGCCACAAGAAATGTATATCGGGTCATCAGTGTTGGGGGCACCAAGGTGAGGGATCGTGAAATGTTTCAAACAAGGAGGTACAAGAATGTGTCGTCAACATGAAATATCCTATTTCCTCAGGCCATCATAAACAGCACGATTACCCCAAACATGACGTTCACCAAGACATCCCAGAAGTTCGGACAATGGGCTGACAGTCGCGCCAACACAGTCTATGGACTGGGCTTTGCATCTGAACAGAACTTGTCTCAGGTATGTGTGGCTTTTAAGGCTCCTCAAACTGCAGGTGTTTTGAGTTGCTGTAGGCTGTGATTTTTATACCCTCTCTGTCATGTAGAGGTAACAAACAGAACTGTATGTTCCACTGAATGTCATGAAATATAGTGTCCAACAGCATGCAAAACGGCATTTGTTCTTTACAAATATTGTACACTCACTGGCAGCGAGTATATCATGAGCCAAGAGATGTGCTCCACAACAACTAGCAAAGGTGGTGAAAGGGCAAATGCAAGGGAGGCATAACATACATTCTGGTATAATATGCATTAAAGTACATATGATGGCTGGGGTGTCCCTATAGGGCTGCAACAACTAATCGATAAAATCGATGATAATCGATAATGAAATTCGTTGGAAACGAATTTCATTATCGATTAGTTGAATCGATTTTTATCGATTATAAAATGAGGGTTTTTTCAGAGCAAATGCTCTGAAAAATACCCCTTGTGTTATAATCCGTTTAGTGTGACTCACAGGAGTCACAGCAGCAGTTGCTACTTACAGTTCCTCCCTGCAGTCACTGCCGATTGGCCCGCCCACTTCCTTTTTCCAGTCCCTCCCTGCAATCGCTGCTGGAGAAAGAAAGAAAGGGGCCAATCGGCAGTGACTGCAGGGACGGACAGGGAGGAAGAAAGGGGCGGAGCCAAATGGCCGATTGGCTCCGCCCATTTCTTTAGCATCGCCGTGGCTGTGACACTCATCTAACTGTGAGTATAAAATTAATATTTGGGCTGCTGAAAGTTAGGGGAGGTGGGGGTTAATTTAGGGGCAGTTATAGTTAATGAGGTGTTTAGGGTTAACTTAGGGGAAGTTATAGTTAATGGGGTGTTTAGGGTTAACTTAGGGGCAGGTATAGTTAATGGGGTGTTTAGGGTTAACTTAGGGGCAGTTATAGTTAATGGGGTGTTTAGGGTTAACTTAGGGGCAGTTAATGTTAATGGGGTGTTTAGGGTTAACTTAGGGGCAGTTATAGTTAATGGGGTGTTTAGGGTTAACTTAGGGGCAGTTATAGTTAATGGGGTGTTTAGGGTTAATTTAGGGGCAGTTATAGTTAATGGGGTGTTTAGGGTTAATTTAGGGGCAGTTATAGTTAATGGGGTGTTTAGGGTTAATTTAGGGGCTGAGGACTGAGGGTTAATTTAATTAATTTAATAAAGTTAACTTAAGGTGCAGTTAGAGGTAAAGGGGGGCAAACTGAGGGGAATCTAAATCCTGGGGGCAGTGAAGATTAATCCTGTATTTATTTATAAAAGTATTGTGTCTGTGAACGAGTCTGCAAATCCTATGAGGGCACTATGGCATATGAGGGGGGTATACGGCATACCTGGGGAGGACGGAGTGACATATCTGGGGGTATAAGGCATATAGGGTATATAAGGCATATGTGGGGAGGGCAGTGTGGCAAGCCTGGGTTCAAATATGCATAACTGGGGGGCAGGTTGGGGAAATAAAAACAAGAAAAAAAAATTATTCTGCCGTTAGTTTTTAACATCCTATGTTACTTTATTAAATAATTTAAAATAAATGAAAAATTAAATTTTTTTTATCCGATTAATCGAAAAAATAATCTGCCAACTAATCGATTATGAAAATAATCGTTAGTTGCAGCCCTATGTCCCTATAAGCACTATTACATCATTGTACATATGCAGTGATGGAAGAAATTATTTGATCCCCTGCTGATTTTGTACGTTTGGTTTGCCCACTGAGAAAGATATGATCAGTCTATAATTTTAATGGTAGGTTTATTTGAACAGCGACAGACAGAATAACAACCAAAAAATCCGGTAACGCATTTCAAATAAGTTATAAATTGATTTGCATTTTACTACGTAGATAATTCTCTATCAATCAGCAAGATGTCTGTCTCCCAGCTGTCTTTTATACAGGTAATGCGCTGAGATTGGGAGCACTCTCTTAAAGGGAGTGCTCCTAATCTCAGCTTGTTACCTGTATAAAATACACCTGTCCACAGAAGCAATCAATCAGATACCAAACTCTGCACCATGGCCAAGACCAAAAAGCTGTCCAAGGATGTGAGGGACAAGATCGTAGACCTACACAAGGCTGGAATGGGCTACAAGACCATCGCCAAGCAGCTTGGTGAGAAGGTGACAACAGTTGGTGCGATTATTCGCAAATGGAAGAAACACAAAATAACTGTCAATCTCCCTCAGTCTGGGGCTCCATGCAAGATCTCCCCTCGTGGAGTTTCAATTATCATGAGAATAGTGAGGAATCAGCCCAGAACTACACGGGAGGATCTTGATCTCAAGACAGCTGGGACCATAGTTGCCAAGAAAACAATTGGTAACACACTATGCCGTGAAAGACTGAAATCCTGCAACGCCTGCAAGGTCCCCTGCTCAAGAAAGCCCATGTACAGGCCCGTCTGAAGTTTGCCAATGAACATCTGAATGATTCAGAGGCGAACTGGGTGAAAGTGTTGTGGTCAGATGAGACCAAAATCAAGCTATTTGGCATCAACTCAACTCACCGTGTTTGGAGGAGGAGGAATGCTGCCTATAACCCCAAGAACACCATCCCCACCATCAAACATGGAGGTGGAAACATTATGCTTTGGGGTGTTTTTCTGCTAAGAGGACAGGATAACTTCACCACATCAAAAGGACGATGGATGGGGCCATGTACCTTCAAATCTTGGGTGAGAACCTCCTTCCCTCAAATCTGTGGAGGGATCTAAAGGTTTGAGTTGCCAAACGTCAGCCTCAAAACCCTAATGACTTGGAGAGGATCTGCAAAGAGAAGTGGGACAAATCCCTCCTTAGAGGGAAACCTGGTGGCCAAGTACAAGAAACGTCTGACCTATGTGATTTTGCCATCAAGTACTAAGTCATGTTTTGCAAAGGGGTCAAATCAATTTATAACTTATTTGAAATGCGTTATTCTGGATTTTTTTGGTTGTTATTCTGTCTCTCACTGTTCAAATAAACCTACCATTAAAATTACAGACTCAACATGTCTTTGTCAGTGGGCAAACGTACAACATCAGCAGGGGAATTTTTTCCTTCACTGTAAATTTCCAGAAAACCATAATTTTTTAAATGCATTAAAAATCAAAGAGAAGAAACCCAAAGTGTCTATTATATATTTCACCATAATACCCCTTAAAATCTTAAGAGTAAACAAAAACATGTAAACAAGTTTGATACACTTTACTGGTATAGAGACCGTTAAAGCATGTATTTAATGCATATTATTTCTTCACATGTGTGTGTGCGTGTGGATGTATATATATAATATATACACACACATACATCCTTATTATGCAATTTCATGGAAGTATATATATTTGCAAGATAGTGCCTACCATACATTGTAGATTGATGTTGTGGGACAGAGTGTTCACACACAATGTTCTCACTGCCAGCAAAGTAATGTGTCTGTGTCAGAGAGGTGTTAAGCAGAATAAATACAAATGCTCCATGATCTGTGAATTGGCTTGCAGGAAGCCGAGACCAAACCGTTTGTGCTTCTAAGGGATACCTGTCATTTAAAATATGCTTTGACAGTTTGCTTACACGTCCTAAAGTATTAGTGGCAGTAGTTTTCTAATTTGTGGGCCAGGGTCCAGCATTTGATTAAATTGAAGGATCAGACATCTGTGAGCATGGTGATTTGTTCCAGATCAGTCAACAGATTTGCCGGGATGCACAATAACAAGTGGGGGATTAAACCCAATATTAAAATGACTTGTGCTGGATGCGTCCAAATTCCCATGAAATAACACAATGGTAAGGACCACATCTAACTTTTGTAGGTTTATATGCACAGGGTTCTTCTGTTTAAGGTTTCTGCCCTAGGACCAGCAGGATCCAGCCTCGACAGTGGTGACTTAT
Organism: Spea hammondii; assembly: GCA_029215755.1. Taxonomy (NCBI): domain Eukaryota; kingdom Metazoa; phylum Chordata; class Amphibia; order Anura; family Pelobatidae; genus Spea; species Spea hammondii. Next base: position 91,862,373 of record JARDYJ010000001.1, on the reverse strand, counting down.
TGAATGATACAGGTGCAAAATGGTAAAAGTTTTACAGTCGCCATAGTAACCAGTGGAATGTTTCTGCCAACTGCTCCACACCTCCACGCCGGTTCAAAGCACAAATTGCTTGTACAAAAATTGCAATTGAAATGTTTACATTTTTGGGCATTTCATTCCTCATATGGACTTTAATTAATGAATATGATGATTGAGTGGTACTTTATTATTAAAATTTGTATCCATAATACATAGAAGGATTCATAAGAATCATTTCACTACATCTTGGGTGATCACCCCTCCTGAACAAGGTATATATATTTTTTTGTTTTACTTTAGTATGCATTCATATATGGTGAGGCAGTCTGCAAGGGATGCATGATATAGCCCAACAACAGAAGCATAGGTTGAATAATATTCAAACAGACCCTGTAATAACTAACTTCAATGTGCTATGCCATTTTGACATGGTGATACAGACAGAGGCAAATGATGTGTAGATCTCTGATCACTAGAGGTTGTAAACTGGAATGAGAAATAGAAAAAGCAAAACAAAATTAAAATGCTTCCCCTGTTAACGTACTCTTAGAATTACCATAATTAATTCTCGGATTGACACTTAAGAATTAACACACACGGCAGGATTTTACCATGTGACTAAGTCTTTCTGTGAACAATGATCGGAAATCTTATTTTTCCCAATTTTTCGACAATATTTCTCTACCATGTGCTGGTAAGAAAAATAATACTGAGATGTTGCTTTATACTATTTTATGCTAAAAGAAGCTTTTTTGTTTGTTTGTTTTTTTATGCAATCCCTTGCAGTTTGCAGAGAAGTTCCAGGAGCTGAGGGAAGCTGCTCGACTGGCAAGGGAGAGATCCCAAGATAAGACTGAGCTGACCAGCCCGGCCTTCAATCTCACATCCCAGCAGGTAGAACAGCTTTCACCAATCACGTGATAGAATCACTGCTCTGGCAAAACAGTCTGCAGTCAGAGGAGCAGAGTCCTGAGATCTCTGCTTTACTTGTTCATTAGTGCTATCATTAACAGTACTTCTTTATCATCCTCTTGTTAGCCTCTTTGTATTTCCAACCTCCTACCCTCTCCTTTGTTCTTGCTCGGTTTCTCATCTTCTGCACACCCCTATTGATTAAATCGTTTGCTGCCTCTCACACTTTCTAGTTCACAGTTTTTTTTTTTTTATGTTATCGGCTGTCACATGACTAAATTTCTTCCACCTTCCCTCGCCTCTCTCCTTCTTGTTTCATTTTATCTTACCCATCCCCTGAATTATACCTTCCGTCAGCTTGGTTCCAACATCACATAAACAGATCCTCTATATAGCTCACTCTTTCTCCTTTTCTCTTCCTTTTCATACCTCCTCACATTTGAAATTGACAAAGAGGGTCACTTTTATTTTAAGTTTGTCTAGAGGAACATATAATATTCATATATATAAAATATATATATTTTTGCTAACCCAATTCCATGTACTAATATTTTTTACTTTTTAAATATGTATGATTGTGACTTTTAGGGCAGTAAAACACTGTATACCCACCAAACATTCTGAGCACCCAGAAAAGAGGGACATCAGGGGTGGTAAAAAGGCGTTTGGGAATCAAAGAGAGACGAGCCCTCCTAAATAAGTACTCTTGGGAGGCTCTTGTGTCCCTTTTTTTTTCTTGTGGGAATCTGTTGTCATTCAGATTTTCCAATGCCCAGCTAAACTGCTGACACATTAAGGTGAGAGACTCTGGCAGTTTTTAATCCTGGCACTAGGGCATTTTACACCCTGCCAGTCGCTGCAGCCTGCTGGATTAGCCTGTGCATCTCAGGGCATTAAACAGATGGGACAAAAGCTCTGTGTTTGTTTTAAACAAGCTGTTATGTGATTATTTCATTGGAACTACGGGGGAGGCAAAATGAACACAAAGATTAGGGTTTGCACAGAATTGATTAACCCATTTGAAGCGGGGGATCCCCATCAAGCCCCTATTTAATTTTGGAGACTGTCTACATCCACAGATCACTAGATCCCTTACGCCCTTAAAGACTGCTGTGTAATTCAAGCCTCCTTGGCTTCTTTTGCCAACGACAGATTGCAGTGTCAAATGGAAGTTTGTTCCACTTTATTATTGAAGAGAGGATGGTATGATTATGGAGAACAAATGTCCACTACAGGGATGCAGATGTTACTTCTGTTATTAATATTCATAAGATGCCAACATATTCTGGAACCATGTGCAAGGAGGATACAAAACCTACCGAAATCAATGACAAGTACCTATAGGTGATACGGGAATTCTGCGCTTCATACCTGTGGTGAAGATTATAAGCTTTTAGGCCCACAACCTCTGTTTTCCAAGTGTCTGCGTTATTCATATGTTACTTCTTTGTGTATCTGAACATTTCACAGCTGGTTGACCATATGGACACTGTAACTCTGGACAGTTGCGTAAAATGTTTAGCACATTATAGCCCAGAATTAGGCATTTTTAGAAATGTCCCTGGTTAAAAGAGCTTTTTGGTAATCCCATTGTGATGGCCTTGAGAAACATGTTGGGACTATATTATAAATAAGCAATGATAAAAACACAAAAGACGCATGAAGTGTTGTCACCGTGTGAGCATTAAAAGTTGCCCACGGTCCTGTGCCATGGTCAACAACTTGGGTGACCTGTGTCTTTATTCCACTGCCAAGAAGAAAATTGTGTATTTTAATGGAAATTGTTTATTTTTGACTTTGCTGTCAAAAGCAAGTTAAATGCTGTCAGCTTCTTAGTCTGTGTTACCTTCAATATGTACCTGTCATGCCTAATTAAAAGAAAAAAGGGTGTTAGGCATGTTTCTACTCGCTCAGTAGAACACCATGATTTATCTTCCATGTTGTACGTTGGCTCCTTAAATACTTCATTCAACACTTAGGTATACATGAAGTCAAATCACATGCAAGACCTTGACATTTTAACCTTCAAGTACTTGTTGGGTTAAAACTATCATATTGTCAGCCTTGAAGATGAAGATGTACTTAATGAAAAATAGGTCAAATAGACATAATTGCACAGCTCAAGATTTTCTAAACATCTAACCATTCCTTGCATAACAGAAAGCGTATTTGCACTCCAGTTATTTTTAGTCAGATTAATGTATGCTATAATTATTCATTCAATTAAAGAACTGATGTTTGGGAATAACATCACCAGAAGTACACTTAGCTCAAGTCTTCAGTGTCCAGCCCTTGAAGTTTTGAGCTGTACATAGGGTCTCTTGTAGACAAATGTATTTAGAGTGTATCCTCTCAGTATTATACAGATCACTATACTCGTTATAAATGTGAACCATTAACATTCTGTTTTCTATAGCAGTAGATATTTGAGCAGTATAGCAGCAGGCACCATGTGTTTCCACCAAGGGAGCCAGTGAACCTTAAGATAGCCTTAAAGGCTCATATCATAAGCAAATTAAAGTACTCTATCTTATACACAGTGGATAACAGATGCTAGAGTTTGTCCATGATATCTTACAGAATTTCCTCGGTGTTTTTAGTATTCAGATTTTATTAATCATCCCCATTATAGCTAAAAATAATCATTTGTCTTTCTTTGTCCCATTTGTGGGGATGTAATATCTACAGAGCTAAATTAGAACCTGCAGGCTCAAAGTACCAGAGAAGCATCCGCTCTGCTAGGAATCTTGGGTACACGTATGACTTGTTCTGTTCTAAGACAATTCTGTACATAGACTAATCAATTTCTCTCAACCTGACCCGTTAATTAATCTGCTTTATGTCTTCATCTCAGCTACCAGGGACCATGTGATAGTCTTTATTTACCTGCTCTGCATGTGCAAGCCAATATGTATTACATAGGGGGTTAAGTAAGGCTAAGTTCACAGCAAATGTCCTAACTCTTTCACATGCTTTTGCAACATATGTATCTAGGTGTCCTTCAATTACCATCATTATCTGTTTATTTAAGGTCTATTACGTGCTAGAGAGATTTGAGAGTAGGGGATATTGTCTGGGTCCTATTTTATAAGCAGCATATTCTATTGGTGTGCTCAGAAAAGAACATTTCGAACTTTCACTGTCACAGGTTGAGCATACTTTCACTATTCGGTGACTACTAGGGAGTTTGTTTGAAAATGTAGGTCATGTGACCAATTCGGTTAGATATTAGATACCAAAGACCTCTTTGAAGTATAGAAAAGTAAAATCACATTTTTATTGACATAACTCCATAATATCTCCCCAGGTAGTACCCTCTCCAATCATCAGTGCCAATGGACCAGGTGATGACAAGCTGTTCAGGAGCCAGAGTGCAGAGATGGAACTCAGTACAGAAAGAGAACGTGTGAAGAAGATGCTTTCTGAAGGGTATATAGACTCATAATCCATAATTGTTTTACACACACTACTGGATGCTTCTTTGATTTGTACAAATTGTGGGTTTTTAAAAAACAACACTTTAATGCAATCTAGGCAGTATTTTAGGATAAGTAGTGTATCAAGGAGTGTCAAAGAAGATTAAATGCTTATGCCCTTTTCAAATTATTCTGAAACAAAATGCTTGGAAGACAACAGACAGTACCAATGTTGAATAGTGACTTTTAGTCAGAGTAACTTTAACATTTAATCAAGTTTTGAAGTTTTAATGAAATGCCTCAGAAATGATGTCTTTTGGTGTTTTTTTTAAATCAGGGCTATACGTAACTGTTAACGATAAATGTATGCAGGGAGTTTCAGTATACTTGCCAGTATCCTAAAATCAGTGGGAAGACAAAATTACTTGCATGTAGCACCAGGGGACAGACCTCTGTATTAGAAGACCCAAAATACATTGGACCAGAGTAACTCTGTTTACCATGGTGAATAATGAAGTGAGAAATGGACCTACACAAAGACAGGGCCCAACACGTACTGGGTTATTGCACCATCGGAATGCTATTGAAATTATGCCGCATCCATTTTTATGCATGTGGGTCCTTTCAATTCTTAGATGGCTTTGTGTCTTGAATATTTGCATCCACTGATTCGCTTACTCTTCTGAGCAACCATTTTATTTATGGAGAGGCCTCATTGCATGGCCTTTTCCTTGGTTCTGTTAAGGAAGGTTTTCCAGAGCTATATCCAGCTAGTTTACCATTGAAACATTTGCATCTTGTTATGAAATGATTGATTATGAATGATGCCTTGAAGATGCCTGTGAAAGTGTGAAAGCTTTCCTTTTTAGTATCACACCTCACCTCAGCACAGAGATTGGGGACATTAAGAGTGCAGAATTAAATAAAGTGTCACATTTCATTCCATATCAAGGCTCTCTTTAGAATGTGCTGCTGGACATATATTGGTCTAAATGATCATAGGGTGTAAACTTCTGCAACAATACCCTGAAGGCTAGTGGTGGTAGTGTGACCAGTTTATCAGTCTCTGTGATATACCTTAACACCTGGTTGTTGGCTACAGACTATTGTATCTGTGTATGACCTGTGTGTTGATGGTACCACAGACCCTTGTCTAGCAGATTATGTCCAGACCTAATCTAAATGAGCAAGGATTGTAGGTCCTGTAGGGATTAGCAAACTATTTATGGCATGCTTTGACACTGGAATTTTGCATGTAACTACTTGTTTTTATTACTACATGTGCATGTACCTACTTGTCTGTATTACTATGTGTGGATTAGAAGGACATTGGTTTACACTGTAGAACTTTTGAAGGAATTCCCACAGGTTTTAAATTCATCACTTATTTTTGTCAGCACAGATGTTTCGTATTAAGTCATTTGCCATATGGGCCTGTAATATTAAGACATGCTACCTAGACAAGTAATTCAATCTTACTAATATTATTTTTGTACTATGAGTAAAGTGTTTTGTATTGACAGTGTTATACTGTACATTGCCATGGCTTGTACCATGGCTGGTACAAAGGATGTCTGAAATGTTTACACTTGGAGAGCATAAGAAGAAGTGTTGATTGAATTGTGACTGTGCACAAGGCAATGTTCAATGATACCAAAATATATGATGCATTTTTATATGCTCAAAGGTATGTGGATACCTGTCCTTCGCACCTATATGAGCTAATTGCATATCCCATTCCAAAACCATGGGCATTAATATGGAGTTTCCCCTCTTTCCCTCAAAACCTTTTCTTGTTCCGGCATCAATGTGCTCCTGTGCACAAAGGAAGATCCATAAAGACATGGCTTGATGAGTTTAGTGTGGAGGAACTTGAATGGCCTCCATAGAGCCCTGACCTTAACCCAATTGAACCTTTGGGTATTCATGCCTTCTTGTCCAACATCGGTGCCTGACCTCACAAATTCTCTTTTGACTAAATGGGCACAAATTCCCACAGACACACTCCAAAATATTGGGTAAAGAAAAACACCTTATGATTCAATAGCTTGTAGAACCACCTTTAGCAGCTATAACTTGATCAGTCTCTCACATTGTTGTGGAGGAATTTTGGCCCACTTCTCTTTATAATGTTGCTTCAGTTCACTGAGGTTTACGGGCATTTGTTTATGCAAACCTCTTAAGGCCCCGCCACAGCATTGCAATCGGGTTGAGGTTTGGACTTTAACTGGGCCATTGCAACACCTTGATTCTTTTCTTTTTCAGTCATTCTGTAGATTTGCTGGTGTGCTTAGGATCATTGTTCTGTAGCATGACCCAGTTTCGGCCTGGATTTTTTTTGTCGGACAGGTGGCCTCATGTTTGACTCCGTGGTATACTTTGGTTGGATTCCTTAAATTCATATAATATCCATATATAGTAAGAACTTATACCCTAACTGAGAGAAAAGGGGTATAAATACTCATGGCTCCAAGGGCAAGGTCTCTTTCTCCTTCATCTCACCAAGAATACTGAGCCTACAGTACCTACAAACACCATCTAATCATCAATCAGTACTGTCTGTATATTACGTTGTTACTGAATAAATTTGTGGACTTAGACTTAGAAGCTGTGGTCTTGATTGCTGTTTGGCCACTGGAAAAGTTTAGATATTCAAGACAAAGAATATTAGATATTCTTTGTATTAGATATTCTTTAAGACAAAGAATACCTAATACAACCCTTCCAAACAAACCAGTTCGGTCTTTTTCTAATTTTAAGGCAAGACAGGAGGCTTCCTATTTTGCATATCTTCCTTTACTCTCACCAACAGCAGCAAAGAAAGAGTTAATAACACAAGTGAAAACAACCAATAGAAACAGTACACAGGTGGTATATAAGCCCCTTAACTATCTTCCTCTCCCTCTTTCTTTGCTGCTCACCAAAGTTGCAGGTCAGTCTTCTTCCTAGCTACAGTCATTGCTGATTTATTGAATGCTATCCGTTTATTATTCATTACATATTGCTTTTTTTCACCTAATTCTAGATAATTAGGTGGGTATGCACTTTTATATACAGTATAGATTTTTGATATATATATATATATATGTGTATATGTAGATTTTTTACTTGTCTTTCATTATTTATATTCATTATTTCTTTGCATCTGTGCATTTTGGGGGGATTTTTCCCGTCTCTCTTCCCTATCCGGGACCCCTTTTTCCTATGAGTTCTCTGTGCCTCACTGGAGTGGTTACAGGGTGAGCCCTGCATTATTTTCAATATTTGTTGGGAATTTTCTGGTTTTGCACATTTATATACAGGCTGAGTCCATGTGGTTTTGCACATTTATATACAGGCTGAGTCCATGTGGTTTTGCACATTTATATACAGGCTGAGTCCATGTGGTTTTTGCACATTTATATACAGGCTGAGTCCATGTGGTTTTGCACATTTATATACAGGCTGAGTCCATGTGGTTTGCACATTATATACAGGCTGTGTGTCCCTGTGGCCTTGCACATTATATACAGGCTGTGTGTCCCTGTGGCCTTGCACATTATATACAGGCTGTGGCCTTGCACATTATATACTGGCTGTGTCCCTGTGGCCTTGCACAATATATACAGGCTGAGCCCCTGTGGCCTTGCACAATATATACAGGCTGAGCCCCTGTGGCCTTGCACAATATATACAGGCTGAGCCCCTGTGGCCGTGCACAATATATACAGGCTGAGCCCCTGTGGCCTTGCACAATATATACAGGCTGAGCCCCTGTGGCAGTGCACAATATATACAGGCTGAGTCCCTGTGGCCGTGCACAATATATACAGGCTGAGCCCCTGTGGCCGTGCACAATATATACAGGCTGAGCCCCTGTGGCCGTGCACAATATATACAGGCTGAGCCCCTGTGGCCGTGCACAATATATACGGGCTGAGCCCCTGTGGCCGTGCACAATATATACGGGCTGAGCCCCTGTGGCCGTGCACAATATATACGGGCTGAGCCCCTGTGGCCGTGCACAATATATACAGGCTGAGCCCCTGTGGCCGTGCACAATATATACAGGCTGAGCCCCTGTGGCCGTGCACAATATATACGGGCTGAGCCCCTGTGGCCGTGCACAATATATACGGGCTGAGCCCCTGTGGCCGTGCACAATATATACGGGCTGCGTCCCTGTGGCCGTGCACAATATACTGGCTGCGTCCCTGTGGCCGTGCACAATATACGGGCTGCGCCTCTGTTCTCATCACCTACCTTATACAGACATAATGTCTCAGGATACTGTGCCATCCCAGGATGCCTTTATGGCCTGGTTAGGGGCAAAGTTTTTCTAACTCAGTGGAATCCTTTTTCTCTAAAACGTCTGCCAATTTGCCCCAAGGGCAGCCTCCTGCTCCCTCCAGACCAGAGGCAATACTATCGGAGTCAGAATCCGAGAAATCTGCAGGAGAGGCGTCCGGCTCCAAACGGCCTTGGAAGGGCAGTAGTGTTTCAGTCGGCAAGGGTAAGGTACCTGCCAAACGCCCAAAACCCTCTGACACTCCTTTGCATGACCCATTATCTATAGTGGGCGTATGGCACGCGGATTCATCTAGTGAATCAGAGGCTTCAGCAAATCTGGTCTCGCCCAGAGATTTTGACTCGCGCTTCGTCCGTGAGTATTTGGTGGATGAGCCCCACCTAGACGATCCCCAGCAGAACTTGGGAGCAGTCACCCAAATCCTATCAAACTGGCAGACAGAGCAGTTCTATAGGAGACACCACTTTATCCCAAGACTATCTGAGATTGGGCACTTTGTGTGGTATGCCTGTTGGGAAATGCAACAGTTTCAATCTCTTCTGTACGTTGCAAAGGCTACTCCTCATGGATCCCAGGTTGGCGGAATGGGGCCCTAAAGACCTGGGTGCAGCCGCTTACTGTTTGGAGACACATTTGTCAAGGAATCAAACCGCCACGTATCCTAGATGACATCATGGAATAATGCCAAACTGTCAATGAGGAAGGTCTTTCAGACTGGCCCTCGTTTTTCTGGGAGGGCTGGTCGACCGCCGGGCCACCAGCCGTTCATCCCGAGGCTCCCGGTACTTCCCTCAGAACCATATGTCCTACAGGACTCCGTTACAAGAGAGGGCCTTCAACCCACGCGGAGACAGTAGAGGCGCTTCCGGATTTCCCAGGGAACGCTCCGTTTTCGGTAAGCCTGAATGTTTCTTGTCCTTCTTTCCCTTCCCTGGGTTACGGGCCATATATCATCTTTTTCCACGACTGGGTGTGTATTTCGTCGGACCCTTGGATCCCCCTAACGGTACAGGTTTTCCAGATAGTTTTTCAGCTCTCCCCCCTTTTCAGGTACGCTGACCGCCCACATCTCGGAGGGCATTACAGATCAGGCCTTCATGGAAGCAGAACTCCGCACCTTACGTGACAAGGGGGCTATCCAGTGGGCAAAAGGATCAATCGGTTTCCTCAGCTCCTTTTTTCCTAGTACGCTAATGCACCGGGGACTTCTGCCCAGTGATCAATCTACGGGCTCTCAATGCTTTCGTTTATCGCCACTTCAAAATGGAAGGGATCCATCTCTTCTGAGACCTTATGTTGGAAGGCGATTGGTTTACACGGTTAGACCTCTCAGACGCTTTCTCTCCGTCCCGATTCACCCAGATTCCGGGCGATTTCTTCAGTTTCGCTGGGGCAGGCAGGTATGGCAGTTCAAGGCCCTTCCCTTCGGCCTAAGTTCAGCCCTTTGGTGCCTTACAAAGCTCCTGAAGCCGGTTATGGCTCTCTTCAGGTCCAGGGGTATCAGGTGTATAGTCTATCTAGGCATTCTGCTCTTCTCTAGCTGCCGGGAGACCCTGCTCGTCCAGACCGCTTTCGTGGTGCAGATCCTTCACCAACTAGGGTTTCTAGTCAATTCTCTCAACTCCGACCTGGTCCCAAGCCGCTTTCTCTTCTTAGGCTTCTTAGACAACATGTCGGCGGTTCGGTATATCAACCGCTTAGGGGGTTCTCGGTCCAAGTACCTCAGAGGTAACAAAGGACGTTTTTCAACTTTTGCCTTGCGTGCAGCATACTCTGCAGGCAGGATACCTCCCGGGTGCCGCGGTTCTCTTGGACGGGTTCTCCAGACACTGGCGGGATGCGAGCGACTGGAGACTTCTCAGTCAGGTCTTGCACCTGGACCTATTTGCATCCAGGACGAATCGCCTGACGGTCATTTCGAGGGTCATCCATCACCTGTGTTGGGACAGGGGGTCTTTGGTTCTGGTGACCCCCCCCCCCCCCCCGTGGCATGCTCAGCCGTGGTTTCCAGCCCTGTTGCGGGTATCTGCCCAGGATCCTCTGGAGATCCCATCTCTGTACTATCCCCTGACGGGCCCGGAGGTCCAGGTTCATCCGCACATCCTGGAAAGACATCTCCTCCTGGTGGTATGGACGATTTCAGGGGACCCCGAACAGTCTTGGGCCTATTGGAGGCGGCTCAGTCCTTGCTCCGCAAATCTTAGGCTCCAGGTACCAGTATGTCATACCGGACAGCTTGGCGAGGCTGGGCTTCTTGGAGTTTGGGACGGCACAGGGATCCCCTTGGCTCCCTTAGTCTGCCACCTTTTGCGTGGTATTCGTTTATCCCGTCCTCCGGCGCCACGCTACGGTTCTCTGTGGGAAGTAGCTGTCGTGTTAAATTTCCTTCGGGATGGCCAGACAACGATTCGCTCTCCCTCAGACAGTTGTCGGCGAAACTTACCCTTGTGTTGTCTCATCGTTTTGGATGTTAGCGCCTTGGATGCTCATGCTGTCTCTATTTCTTCCCTGAGTTGTTCTCATCTGTATCCTAGCCGTTTTTTCTAGGCGACCCAAATATGTGTCGCCAGGTGTGTCAGGACTTATCTGTCACGCATGACGTCGATCTGTCCGGTCTTGACCTCTGTGAAACCTTTCAAGGCTGTTTTCTTCTCCTTCAAGAGCATCGGTGCTCTTTCCGTCAGGGGAGCTGCGGCCTTCGGGCTGGTGGAGCTTTAGTGGATATTCTGCGAGCGGCAGATTGGTCCCGTGCCTCCACCGTTTTATTTCGCCTGGTTTCTTCAGGGGCAATGGCGTTGGTTTCCGGCGTTAAAAATGCAAAATAGGAAGCCTCCTGTCTTGCCTTAAAATTTGAAATTATTCTAGCCTTGGTGCCCGAATAATTATAATTTTAATAAAGACAGGAGGCGAGTATTTTCCCTCCCTGCCCTCCCGATGGTTAGGTGTACCCTCTGGGTAAGTAGGCCAGGTTTGAATTTGTTTTTTGGGGGGTTTTGTCTGCTCCGTTGCGTTTGCTAATTTGTGATGACTCGTTCTACTGTGTGTTACCATGTTTGTGAAGAATTTGGTTCTGTTATGTCTCTCTTTGTTTCAGCTTGATGCCATCTCCGTGTCAGCGGTTCTGTTTCCCAGTTGGAGTGCATTGTCGCCTTGCTCTTGACTTTGGTTCCAGTTCGGGTGTTGGGTTCGGTTTTACATTGCTAGACGGTTTGCTGCGTTCTTCAGTTCCGGTTCACAGCGGACGAAAGAGGAAGAGGAAGATAGTTAAGGGGCTTATATACCACCTGTGTACTGTTTCTATTGGTTGTTTTCACTTGTGTTATTAACTCTTTCTTTGCTGCTGTTGGTGAGAGTAAAGGAAGATATGCAAAATACTCGCCTCCTGTCTTTATTAAAATTATAATCGGGCACCAAGGCTAGAATAATTTCAAATTGTACTTTCAGGAACTTTAACATTTAACATGCTAACTGAGGCCTGTATTGTCTGAGATGCACCTTGGGGCGAATTAGCTGGGATGTCCACTCCTGGGGAAGATTGGCAACTGTCTTGAATGTTTTCTACTTTTGAATAATCTTTCTCACTTTAGAATGATGGACTTTAAATTGTTTGAGAATGGCCTTATAACCCTTCCCAGATTGATGGGCAGCTTTTGTTTGCTGATAATTTTCCTCCTTGGCATTTATAGAGGTGGTCACACTTGGTGACCAATTAATCAAGGGCATTTGATTAGCAGCACCAGCCTGCTACTTACCACCTTAATTCATATGGAAGCAGTAAGGGTGTACTTAGTTCTTCTCAACTTTGGCTTTATTTTTGTTGTATAGATCATGACATGGTGTAATATGGCATGTGTTGTTTATCTGAGGTTGTACTTTACCAAATTTTTTTACCAACTAAGGAACAGATGATTGTTATTATGTCCTGATATATAAAACTATATAATTCAAAGAAGGTGTACTTTTTTATACGACCTTAGGTGCGATGGTCAGGTGTCAACCTTTGATATGTTTCATTGATTTATGACTTAGATATGATAATCTAAGCATGTCCACAACAATTAAGACTCCTGGAAATTAGTGAGGGATATAGGATGTCTGTGATGTTTGAATTCCGGGTCCTGGAAGTCTAGAATGCAAACATTTAAGTGGCCAATTTGGTATAGCTACGTTTTGAATACCTACAACTAAAATACCTTAACTATTTTAAAATGTTAATGCCATGCTCAGATAAAAATGGGTGACAAGTTCATTCTTTCTCCCAAAAATTAGAACATATAAAAACTGCAAGAAATGTATCTATTAAATATGCATACTATATAACAGGGGTGTCCAAGTTTTTTCTGCAGTGGGCCACTTCATCAGAATTGTATCCGTGCGAGGGCCGCACTCATTTTTCACTGTGAGAAAATATGGCCTTTAATAAAACATGCAGATTAAGATAAAGTAAATTACACAAAACCTTTACTTTTCCTCTCACTGATTTCTGGGCCTAGAAAGTTTTGTGACTACAAATTCAGGATTCTGGATAAGTAAAAATGAAATAGTTCTATTTATTCTAGGGATACACCGAAATGAAAATTCTGGACCAAAACCGAAAATTCATGGTTCACTTAGCCGAAACCGAAAATGACCCCCCCCCCTTCACCTTTAAAAATAATTTAAAAAATCCCAGACTTTTAATAAAAGTGTAAGAAATCATTTTTATACTTTTATTTTGTTCTGCACAATTTAGGCCTGAATGCAACTTGAGTGCTAGGAACATATGGTATCAATTAAGTGACGTAGCTTAGAGGGTCTTCTGTGGAATGCCGGTGTATCCTATTACTGTTCCAATAGGATTCCTTTACGTATACCCTAACCAAATGTAAAGGGGTATAAATTGGCATGACTACAAGGACAAGGTCTCTTTCCACGCTCTTTCCACGCTCTCATCTTCATCTCACCAAGATACTTAGCCTACAGTACCTTTTATCAACATTTGTTCCAGCATTGGTATTGTATGAATTGATAATTTGTTATCGAATAAACCTTATTAATAAGACATAGAAGCTGTGGTCTTGATTGCTGTTTGATCACTGGAGAAGCTTAGATATTCAAGACAAAGAATATTCTAATAAAAAGTAAGTTACACACCAAAATTGTACAAAAAAATTATATATTATGATTGTTAACAGCAATCTCAGGCATACCCAGATTCCAGCATGTACTGGTTGGCTGGGCATGATAGGAGTGTGATTGCTGTCAACAATCATATATAAATTAATAGTTATTGTATTTTTTGTCCAATTTTAGTGCGTTAACACATCACAATTGGACAAAAAAAATCAACAATATGACTGGGCATGATAGGAGTGTGATTGCTAACAGCAAACACACTCTTTTTATACCCAGACAACCAGTAAATGCTGGAACCTAGGCATGATGGGACTGTGACAGCTGTTAGCAATCACACTCCTATCATCCCAAGTCAGCCAATACATGCTGGTGCAGACCCCATACTGCTGGCAGCATCAATACACAAGGGGGGCAGCTAGCCAGGTTTCAGCATGTACTAGCTGACTTGGTATGATAGGAGTGTGATTGCCAACAGCAATCACAGTCCCATCATGCCTAGGTTCCAGCACTTACACATCCATGCTATCACACACACACAAATTCATTCATTCACAGATTAATTCCCTCAATCACGCATACTCATTCAAACAACCTCTCCCACCCCCTTACCTGCACTACAGCTCTCGATGCCCCTTACAGACTTCAGCAGGGGGCGTGGCCTCCCGCTTCCTCTGTGCAGTACAATAGACCCTCCCACAAGTAAGCAGCAGGGCTCTTGTGATCCTGGCTGCCGATCTCACGTGGGCCGCACCTCAAGGTCCCGTGGGCCGCATGTTGGACGCCCCTGCTATATAATCTTCTTGAAATTAAATCCCATATGAATCTATTCATTTGACTGCATATAATCACAAAAAAGATCTTAAAACTAAGACAGTTCATATGATATTGCCTAAAATGTGTCAGCCTAACCCAGATTTGTAGCTAAATTCGACCTCCTCCCATCTGCCACAAGCCAATTAAAATATCCAATAATTACAAAGCATGCTAAAGTACATTTTGATTTCCCCTTATCATGAGATGTTCAGGGAATTTCCAGCCTTGGAGATTAACTATCCGTTCTGCCACATGTATACTTATGCCATGTACAGCCAATAGCAAAGAGTTAAACATGGGCCCCATATGCAACTCTCAGGGGTCTGAAGCCATAGATATATATATATATATATATATATATATATAAGCACAGTAATTGTAACCCTTGTCTGCTGGTTTTGCTTTTTGCTAGAACAGCCCTGGGACAGATCATTTCAGTGGGGAGAATAATATAATGAAACTTCAGAAAATCACGTGCATTTATACACAGACGATCCCCTTAAATCTTTCCCATTCAGTTACAGGGAAACAATTACTTTGTCGCACTGGACCTAGCATGCAAATAATACAATATCTTTAATTCAGGGCAACAACAAAACAAGACAGTGAACCTATATTATTTTAGAGTCTTCCTGAATGAATAATATATGAATATTTGATATTAAACTCCTTCTCATTCAATTCTAAACAGTCCTCTTGGATAAATTACTCTGTTGGTTCACTGGCAACCATATACCTACATTTTACAGATGGATTTCATACTTAAGAAAACAATATAAAATTACTTATTTATGAATTATTATCAATTTGTATTACTATTTCTGATTGGTGAAATAAGTCACATAATACAAGTCACCTTCTGAATCCTGTTGTTTTAATCAAACAAGGCAATTCTGGATTATATAGAACATTTCTTATTTGCTTTTTTTGTTTAAAAAAATAAAATAAAAATTAAATTACTTGTTTCATCTGTAGCGCTTTTTGCTAGGACCTACTGGGTGTACTTGCATGCAGAGCCCTGGGGGCTGGTGGAGGGTTATTGATATAACCTTGTAATTTAGATTGTGCAATATCGTTCTTCTTAGCTTCTTTCTCAATATACGCTAAGGAGTCCCCTCTGGCTTGGAAAATGTAATAATCCTGGTAGCTACAGGTTAATGCGCAGGCACTATTATTTTTAAACCATAAGAGCCAAAAACAGTTAGACTAACAAAAAAACAACCCTAAGCAAAACCCCCAAATTTGCCAGAGCCCTCTGTCTCCAAGCACTGCTCATTAAGCATGTTTGAAAAAAAGATTTTCCTTTTAATTAGCCATTGACAGGCCATTTTCTTTAATCATAGAGTTATGTGTACTCCTTGTTTCCCTCCTTATTACTATATGCAAGTATCTGATATAATACTTCCCATGTACATTTCTTGTAACAGGTTGTGTTGAATTTTGTCTATTCTAAGTAACAAAGAAAGGTATATTTTTCTCTAAAAATAATGCATGCCTCTCTGTAGCATATATATGCCACATAGCTCAGTTCTACAAACCAGCCTACCGTATTATGTGTCCATTGACCCTTTCATGCAGGAGTGGGCTTAATCATGCATTGTTATACTACTATTGTCCATGCAGATCTGTGTGTGAGGTTCAGTGGGAAGCAGAATTCTTCAGTCTCCAGGACAATAACAACAAACTGGTGGCAGCTCTCCGAGAAGCAAATGCTAATGTTGAGAAATGGAAGAAGCAACTGGCAGGGTACCAAGAGGAAGCAGAACGGCTACGGCAACGGGTATGGAAAAGATGCATGATGAAGGCATCTAGCAGAGTCCCTCGTCTTTATTATTTCCACATGGCGCTGGGGTGCTAACAAGTTATATTATACAAACATGGGCAAGTCTCATTACAGACCATATACTTTGTGAAGGCCCCTTGTGCTTCAGTGTATGTACGGTAATGTTATTTGTGTTCCTTTCTTTTTTGAATGTGCTAGTTATGTGTCTTTTTTCCCATATTGTCAGTTAGTCATTTGGTATCTTGTATTGGTTAGATTTTTTTTGTACCACGATATTAAGAAACCATTTAAACTTTTTTTGTGTTATATTAAAAAGAGCATTTGATGTCACCATTTTTTACCAGTTCTGTATGTTTTTAGTATTTGGTTTAATTGAGAATATTGATGATTCTCAAGTATGAACCAGTCCATACTATTGTAAGTATTTGCCCTCAATAGGTCTTTCCTCAAGCCCTGTGTTTAATGAGTGCCTGTTATACCGTATTGGCTCGAATATAGGCCGCACTTTTTTCCCCCACTTTGTCTTTAAAGTGGGGGTGCGGCCTATATTTGGGGTCTAGCGCCCGACGCCCAGGACATGCAGTTCCGGGCGCCGGGCAGGGTTAGTATAGAGATCCCCCGCAGCGGTGCAGGGGACCTGCATCCTACTCCCCGATACGCTCAGACAGCCTCTCCTGCCAGCACTTTCCACGGGGGGGGGGGGTGCCGGCACGGGAGGTTGTCTAAGCTTTACCTCTGCCCCCAAGACTTACCAGAGGAGACTCCCGGATGTCTTGCGGGGCCGGCGGAGGACATCTACGCAATACGCGTAGATGTCCCCCGCCAGCCCCGCAAGACACCCGGGAGTCTCCTTTGGTAAGTCGGGGGGGCCAGAGTGGCAGCATATCCCGGGGGGGGAGAGACAGTGGCAGCATATCTCGGGGGGGGGGGAGGACAGTGGCAGCATATCTCGGGGGGGGGAGACAGAGTGGCAGCATATCTCGGGGGGGGGGAGACAGAGTGGCAGCATGTTTTTTTGGTGCTTCTTTAAAAAAGCACCAAACTTTTAGGGTGCGGCCTATATACGGGGGCGGCCTATATCCGAGCCAATACGGTATATATATAGCTCTCCAGTCATACTTATAACCCTACGTCTGAACTCGTTGGGTTTCTTCAAGATGCTCAGGAAATCCGAACCGCTCCATTTTTCCATCCATTTCAAGTCTGCTGGATTTAACCACTTGGCATATCTCCTTCCTGCCTCTTATAAAGGTGTCCGGGGGCTACCATGAACAGCATTTTTGAAACTTACTAGAGAAAAGGGTGTATTTTTGTGGCTTGCCCACAACAATATCCTATTTACACAAAACACTTGGCAAAATCCATCCTAGATCATCAATGTGCCATCACCTTTGTACCAGTACAGTTATTGGAAATAGAGAAATGCTATTTTTCTCCTTTGCTCCACTTTCCATTGCATTGTTTTGCTATGGCATTATCCTGCTTTAATCTTACATTTGCTATTAGTTTTTGCAAAACTGGTTTCTGACCCTTAATTCAAAGGCATGCAGTGTTCCGGCAAGCACTACCTTAATGGGTGTGATATAATGGAGTGGGGGTAAAACATCTCTTGTGTTAACAGCAGTATCCCTGGAACATTTAGTCTTAAATCTGTAATTATTATGCCTCGGAACTACCTGACATGCCCAGGAACTTAAAAGAACATAACGCTCCGGCCTTCTTCTCACAAATAACTTCCTGTTAAACTGTTTTAACATTTCATTTTTTAAACAAAGAACACATTTAAGTTATGTTTAAAACAAATTACTGTTATTTTGTCGAGTGGGCTGCAATTCCAAGACAGTTAGTGTGGGTTAACAGGATAAAGAGTGTGTGCTTTGTGAAAGTGGACATTCTTCAAACAGACTGACAGATGTAATAAAGGAAAAAAAAAGAAACGGCTAATCTTGATTGAGTCAAAGCTGCTGTAAAGCCTTCTTTTCAATTTCACCTGAACTCTTTAAATATGAGTGGCAACATGATTTTCAGAGTCGTATATTGATGTGTGAAATTGAATGAATATTTCAAATTTAGTGTTTATTACTGTCATTGTTCTTTCTGATATTACTCTCACCCCATTCATCATAAATCTCATTTTAAATATATATTATTTCAACTTCTGCCTGCCTCAAACAATTTTGGATTTCCTACAAAAAATTGAGCATTTTTTGGATTTAAAGAAGAAGATATCAAAATTACATTTTAATTAAACATTTAAGAATTTGGGGAATAAAAATGTAAAGTTCAAGGGCACAACATAGACCATTTTCATTGACTCTAATTGTAGTGCATGCATTCTTTTAGTTAGTTATTTTAGTTATTAAACTTCTAACCCTGGAAGCGTCTACTGTAAGCAGGCAGCATACTTAAGTACATAGCCTCAGCAGCACCCCTTTTGACTTGAAAGGGGGTTCAGCCCCCACTGAAATCAATGGGATAATGCGGTTACTGAGTTCCACACACATACAATTTTTTTGTCTGTTAAAATCTTACTACCAGCTCATAAGTGTACCTTTGCCAGAATACGAGTAACGCCTTCAAATCCCTGGTCTAACCAGTCGCCACTGAGCAGCTAAGTATAATGGAATTGCTTTTCAGACTGGGTGTGGTGCTCTTGAGATTTGGGGAAAAATAGGCCCTTCAATAGCTGTTGGATTGTACGGTAATTCATATAATTTCTAACTCAACCCAAAAGATATTCGAAATGCTTTTTTTAAATCAATTCTGGCTTTCTAGACCAGCATTTCTTGTACATTCCAAGATTGTACCTCATGTCAGTATGATCCTCATGGTTGTCTCTGTCCCCTTTTTTCTGAAGGTTACTGAGTTGGAATCTCAGGTGACCCCAAACACTACAGCAGAGCAGCAAGATGAACTCTCTGAGAGGTTACATGGGCTTGAGCTGCTTCTTAAGAGCAAGGAAGAGGTGAGATGCATTCAAGTCTAGAGATTGAGTTGTAATTATGTGTGGCAAAGAGGGTCCACAATAGTACCTTGTTTTGTTTGGGAGATATTACATTTCGAGTGTAGCCAAATGTTTCCCTTTTGCTGATGATGGCTCTCTCCACCTAATGCATCGGTTTGTCTTAGTCTATCAATTCTCGTCTCATACCCCTTGGATATATGTGTTGTATAAAGTGCTGCGTATATAAATAAAAGATAATAATAATACCATTGGTGTCTGCAAGTTGCTTGGTGATGTTTAGACCACATTTTCTCCTGAATTTGAGCTAGGACTTGGTGAGGTGTAGTGTTAATACCAGACCACAACACCAAAAGAATGTTCTTATTGACCAAGTTGTCTGTCTGAAGGGAAAGCTGTGGTTGAGGTAAGGGGGGAGTGAGGGAAGGAGGTAGAGGGAAAGGGTGGGAGTATGCATGCATGACTGTATGTATGTCACTATATTGGATGTACATTAGTATGTACATTAGTATGTTTGTAAGTGAGGATGGATGTATGTGTGTGTCTGCATAAATGTGTATGTATAAGTGTGTGAGCATTTGACAAGTTGATGTTGGAGGGGCTGGCTGCATTGTGTTTTCAGCTCCCTGGGACGGTCAGGGGAGATCAGAGGATCTCTTAAACTGCTCCATGCTCCCCACTGCCCACAAAAGATGGATAGTAGGGCAGCTACTTGGTAACAGTAGCTACAAACCAGGACCATGCCGCAATATCCAGGATTGTTAAGAGGTATAATATTTTTACTTAAAACAGGCTGCTTAAAAAAGAAATAGCCATATATTTCAACCTGTCTGCCATAATAACCCTAAGCCTAATTTTGGACACATGCAGCCATTTTGTTTTTTTCTAACACAG
Organism: Spea hammondii; assembly: GCA_029215755.1. Classification (NCBI taxonomy): domain Eukaryota; kingdom Metazoa; phylum Chordata; class Amphibia; order Anura; family Pelobatidae; genus Spea; species Spea hammondii. The sequence goes on along the minus strand of JARDYJ010000001.1, from coordinate 91,842,172 downwards.
CTTTGTGTACAGCTGACATTGTCTACTGCCAAACCCAGTGACTGCCAAAAGCTCAGAGTTACGATTGGACAGACCTGCTCTAATATAGTACCCTTTACATGCTCCGCTGAGAGACCGTTCCACCTGTTTCACATTACACCATTGACAAGCCCTGCGTCTACATACTTTGTAGGCTTTAAATGCCCGGGATATATTTATCACATTACCATTGCTTTTGACAAATCATACCTCTGTTGATTTGTGTGGAATCCTAAAATGATAGGTCACATATACATTATAGGTCGCATTATAGTACATGCTATACGGTTTCAAAAGATCAAAACGACCTGGCATAGTAAAAAAGCTTTATTTATGTTTCATTTTGTCTACAGGAAATTCTCCTGCTCAAAGGACAGAGGCCAGACCTTGTGGAGCTGGAGAGTGAGAGAGATGAACTTCTAAAAAGACTAGAGGTAGTTGGCTTATACACTCTGTTATGTTTCACCACAGTCCGGTTTATTGTTTCCCTTCCATTTATGTTAGCTAACAAAACAAATTACAGATTACGTTTTTTTTTGCTGTCCTTATAGCTATGGAATAGAATTTCTAATGGAAGAAATCCCCACTCCTCTTATACGCATCACAAAACTGAATGGAACCACCTATGAAACCAGATCAAGATTTGGTCTATCTGTAGTGAAAGCATAAGGAACATATTTTATTTATTTCCTTTGTAATTTGTAACTCAGCCTCAAACTCATGGTTTAGTGAATAAACTCCTTTATGTATGACTCTAGCTGTCTGCAATTGATATAGTGTATGAGACTGCACTTTTTTTTGGATTGTTTTACTGAAGGCTTGGAAATGGGTGGTAAAAACTAATGTAAATATTAGGAAGAACAGAATAATGAGCATCTGATGCTCACTCAGGAACAAACTCCTAAATTGTTCAATACCGTCGACCACTTGGAGGATAGGTTACATGTATACCTTCATGGAAACTTTGGTCCACAAGTATAATAGAAGTAAATGAAATAATGCACGTAGTGTTGAAATAAGAGCTGATTGTTGTTTTTATTGGTCAAAAGTTAACCTGTTTGTTCCAGCTATGATGAGGGCTCAAGTTATGGATGAGATTAACTAGTAATGGGATTAGGAACTCAACACTGCTAATGCAGCATGTCTCATTTTTTCACTGGCTTTACTATAGATCCATAATATTACTGTGCTGCCAGTACCAGGCAAGGTGGATGAGACCATATAAATGTGTGTGGTTGAATATCTCTTGGGTCCTGCTTCGCCTATTACCTCTAATGCAGTGGTCACCATCCCAGTCCTCAGGGTGGGATCAGTTGGGAGATTCATAAAAATCTAGGCTATTGGTGCATCTTCAGGACTTGGTTGGACACTAGCTGATGGGAGGACAGCTTCAGTCATTGCTAGACATGGATTTCAGTCACGTCATGGAGCAAGCAAAGATGAAACATGAAAACTAGGGACTAACACCAGAAAAAAGTTTGATTTTGATCTGTTTAGTAAATGCTTTTATATTTAAATTCACTAACATTAATCTGTTATACACAAAATAGCTTGCACAGGTTAGGAGAAATATAAACCGGTGAATTTTTCCAAACAATAATATGTTGTGATCACGTACATTCTCGAGAAGTTCTTGCAGGCAAGGCATTGTAACAGGTCAAAAGAACATTGATACACTTTGATAGATATTTACCATATATATATATATAGATAATATATATATATATATATGTATATAATAACAAACTACTACAAGGAAGTGAAACAAGTAACTCTTGAGCGGTGTGCCTGCTATGTCTGCAGGGGTAAAGTAACATATGCACCTGCTAAATTTAAAAATAATTAATTAATACTCCCTTCAAAATGTTTTCATAGTGTGTTTTAAAATTCTTATTTCATTATATCCCTGAACTTTTACCAACAAAAAGTTTCCCAGGAGCTACTTGTAATACCGACCAGCCAGATCAGTAATGAAGTTGAGTTTATATTTATGGGATAACTATGATAGCAGTTAGTGACATACTAAAAAGACAGACAGATAAGAGATAGACCTAGTAATTTGAATGAGCAAAGTCTAATGATTAATAAATACTAAATAATAGGTAAGTAACTGTTCCACCCGGCTTCCATTCCTATTAATGCCGTACCCAGCAGATCAAATGAAAGACCACCATGAAAGGTCCTCCAAAACACTAATGGTATACAGAACAGACTTTGCTTACTGCTGGTTTTGATTGAATATAGACCTATTTTATTCTGGTAACTATAGCAACTAATTGTGAATTTTTCAAAGTTAGATATTTCAATATAGTGTCAGGCAGGCCCTTGTGGAGGAGCAAACCATTCATTTTATCTATGTCAATAGTTTCCGTTCAAAGATAACCTGAGGGGAAAATTGTACAACTATTAAGTGTGAATCAACAAACCATATGTAAAATTTGAATTACTTTCATAGTAAAGGTATCTATTTATGTACCTTGTCATTACATTGTTTGCATGTTATTGGTGATTTTTCTTCTGAAGTCACTGTAGTGTTGTTGTTGTCAATAGCACTGGCCTGACATGGGGTCAGCTCAATTTGTCAGCTTCACTGTAGTGTCTCTGCGTTTCTCTGGTAGGGATGATTCTATTTTATGAGTAAATAACAAATCAATTAAAAGCAAGGGCAAAATGATGCTGTAGAAGCCTCACTTTTTGGTAAATAAGTCATTTCATATTGTCCATCTTAAAATCAGTTTAGGATTATGATAGGCCTTCTTCATCCCATGCTTAAACACTATATTACTAAAATTATATGGACAATTGATAATCACACCTATATAAGCTTATTGGATATCTAATTTTAAAAGATGGGCATTATTATGGAGTTGACCCCCCTCCCCCGGCATGTCTTACAGCCTCCATCCTTCTGGGAAGGCTTTCCACAAAATTTTAGTGTGTATGTGTAGAATTTGTCAAAAAGAGCATTTGTGAGGTCAGGTCCTGATGTTGAACAAAAAGGCCTGGCTCACATTTGGCTTTCCAGTTCATCCCAAAGGTGTTCATTAAGGTCAGGGCTCTGTGGAAGCCACTCAAGTTCCTCCACACCAAACTCATCAAACCATATATTTATGGACTTTGCTGTAGCATTATCATTCACTGAAACTAAGAGGCTTAGCCCAAAGCCAAAAAAAAGCCCCTTGTTATTAAACATTACAGTAGGCACTATGCGTTTTTGGTAGGTAATGTTCTCCTGGCATCAACCAAACCCAGATTTTTCCAGCAGATTTGCAGATAGTGAAATATTCATCACTCAAGAGAAGACATTTGCACTTACAGTGAACCAGGGCAGATCCAGCGGGCAGAGATTTTGTGGCAAAAGGGACATCCTATGACAGTGCTAAATTTAAAGTCACTGAGCGCCAGTCTACTGCCAGTGTTGTCTATGGAGATATCATGTCCGTGTGACTGAAACCCCTAAACTCAATAATGGGAGGGGGTGTCCAGATACTTTTGGTCGTATAGTGTATATACACACAGAGTTGTTAATACATTTAGCAGAATTTTTTTTATTTATGTGAAAAGTCCAGTGATATATTGAGATTGGCCGGTGACCTAAGGTTTCACAAGGATACGCAGTGTTGGGTAAAAATATTATGAGGGCTTTCCTATAGTTTGTCACCTCATCATCAGATAGCATCTTACTTTTTTTTTTCATTCTCGTTATCTCTGTTATCATCCCTGTCATTATGTCTGTGTGTTTGCTTTCACCATTGTGTGTCTTTCCTTAACACTGCCTATAGGTTTGTCTTGTAGCACATATATATTATGACCAGGAATCAATAGTGTGGACTGTATTTATTTCCAGAAATATAGTATCCCTTCCTAACTAATACATAAACTGTAGTGGAAGGGCTAAAAAAAGTTCCCCTGAGGGTACCTAAATGTGTATATTCTAGGTACAAGTGTGTGCTCTGTACATACATATTTATCTGTCTCTGTCTGCTAGGGCATCGATGTGTAACTGTGATTTGTGTCTCCTGTTTGCTCTGGATTCTTACTGCAAGTGTGCTTGTGGTTTCCATGGAAATCCTTTGCCCCAATGCTTTGTTGAAGGATAAAGAAAAATCTCCCTGTTATTTCTGTATATCTAGTGAAAAAGTCAGAGTGGAGGGGGAGCAGACACTGCATGAGACCAGCTGGATCTTCTGCGTGATTACTATGAGCGAGGATATCCTATTATCTCGCCCTGTGCACAGCACAGTATGGTATTCCCTGAGAAACTATAGATCTCTTGGAAGCTAAAAAGAAAAAGTCAGCCTTTGTCCATAACTTTGTGCATGGAGAAGGTCATCTCTCCTGTAGTTAAACCTACCTTTAATATTGGCATCTTATTCTCTGCTATAATAACAATTTATTTGTATAAGATAACATAGGAAATAATTATATGAACATCAAAATATTTAAATACAGAACACTTCTGACTACGGCTGGAAGAGAGTTTCAGAAAGATGGTACTCTGCGCATGAAAGCTCCAGAAGGATTCTGGGTGCTGTAAGCTCTGCGAGGACTCTACAGTTCTCTCTCTTTTTATGCAGATGCATCTTGTCATGTTATAAAACATTTACAGAGAAGCACACTAGAGGTCTGTTCTGCTGTTGCGCTCTCACATTTTAACCATATCCCACACTTCTCAGCTTCCAGGTTTATATCTTTAGGAACACATCGCCGTGCATGTGTGAGTTTAGCCATTAAGCATGTAGAATTATACACAATAATATAATAAATCTATGTTTACTATGTAATGGGTTGGTTAAGATGTGTTTAACATTACGTACTGGGTGTTACGATATCACAGGTTTCCCTGTCCATATTATGGAATTACATTATTTAATGTAATAGGTACATAACACCCTGTGCTCGCTTCCGATTTTGGAATTGTACCTGCGCAGATCCCGCTATCATGATACTGGTTAGGACATCTGGCAGTTGAGTCTGTTTAACCAAACTGAACCGATGCTAACGATGATTTTGAATAAGCATGTTGGGTATTCTTCCTTAATACGTACGCATCCAACTAAAGTCTGAGAGTTACCACTTATAGGAAAATGTAATAAATAAACGCAGTGTATAGTAACGAAGAGTATATGTAACTGGTCGTAGCAGAAATATACAAGAGTTTTACCAGCTATATCTTTCCACTGAAGAGATCTTTTTATAGGGAGTGTTTTGATTTGGTTTAAAATGCAATTTTTTTCTGCACGTCTCAGATGCATTTCCTCTTTGCTGTTGAACACAGTAAAGCAGATATGTTGACCTTGATCATTTCTTTATGGCTGTGACTTAACAAGCATATGCTGAAAACCCAGTTTGTCACGGCTAATGTGATTAATAAACAAACAGTTTGTTAGCGTGAAGAACACCGATGACCTCAGTGTGTGCACACATATTAGAAACTGCTACCAGATAAATAATGCCTCATATTTGTAATGTATGGTCCTTTAAAGGAAAACTATTTGTTCAGGATACAGTAATAGAATATTTTGGATATTGATTTATTTACGATTTCTGTTCTATGTCTCCTTAAGTCTTTGTGCGAGTTCAGTACTGGGTATGAACAGTAAACCTTGTAATGTAGCATTGGTTAATTGCATATAAGGATTACTTGGTTTGTATAAGTTTCACTTCTGCTATAAGTGGTGTAGTTACCTTAGCAACCAGCAGGATCTTCTGATATCTGCCAGAATTGCTTTTTGTGTATAAACCAGATATTGTAGTTTGGCATGAATAAAGGTCTTGATCTACTTAGTCAAAGAAATAATTGCACATTCCAATAACAGGGCTGCACAACTCCAGTCTTTGAAGCCAGGAGTGCTGTGTGTCCTTGCCTGAAAACAAGTAGTTTAACCCCTTTGTGACAGTGGCTCAAAAAATATTGAGAATTGAGTAAAAAATGTATAAAAATATTCTACTCATCTACAAAAGCTAATGAAAAAAAAACTGATAAATATAATCTACTTTTTGTCCTGAGTTTAGGAATACCGAATGTTTTTATGGTTTTTTTTTTGTTGTTGTAGGGTAGGCAAGTACAAGTAGCATATTGCCATCTTTGAAGCCAATTAATTTAATTCACCCACATCAAGCCATATATTTTTGAAAACTAGACACCCCCTGGGTGTTTGGGAGGTAAAGGCCCACATTTGGGACATGGGCAATTCACTTTTTCAACTTGGAATTTTGACATGTGTTCATTCTGCCCACATGTCCTATTTGGGACATCTTTGAAGCCAGTCATCTTTAAAGCTCTGGGAAACCTCCCCAGACAACACACAAAGGTCCAGGCAGATATTTCCTCACTTGGCTCTTCCAGGCCTTTCCTTGCCCTGTGTGCAAAGGGGAACTTCCTCTTCCCACCACAGTCTCTCTGAATGTCAGGCTCCAGGGGGCTTTAATGCCCAGCACCTGTGCCTGATGCAGGCCACATAGGAATCCTGGACTGCATCCTGCAGGCCTCTTGTACAAACCGGCATGGATTTTACACTGAAAGGGTGAATGGAGCATTGGCCCACCCTACTCTCCAGTTGCTCCACCCCAGGGACCCAAATGCATGACTTGTATAGCACCTGCACCCAAATGCCAAACAAATCATCTCCCTGGGTTTTACAGCATCACAACACATAATGCTGAATTTAGTTACAAAAGAAGTAAACTCAGCAAAGTAGGTAGATCAGAACCTGTAAGCATTGTAATGATTAGTGTATGAAATTGTCAAAGCTTCCCTTATACATTCAAAGGAGGGATGGGGGGAAGTAGACTCTCACACTATCCTCTTCTGCAAGATAGTAACTGGAAAACTCCTACAACCTCTGTTTTCTCAACAATTATTGCCTCGAAAACTCCTGTTCATGCCTCATACTAACCGCAAGTAATTGATCTGTGATCGATTTCACAGAAACTGCATTCACTCAATTTACTTATCTGCCTTATTTACACTATAGACCAATCAGCCATACCATTATGACCACCTGCCTAATGTTGTGTAGGTCCCCCTTTTGCCACCAAAACAGCCCTGACCCGTGGACTCCACTGGACCTCGGAAGGTGTGCTGTGGTATCTGGCACCAAGATGTTAACAGCAGATCCTTTAAGTCCTGTAAGTGTCGAAGTAGGGCCCCATGGATCTGACTTGTTTGTCCAGCACATCCCAGAGATGCTCAATTCGATTGAGATTTGGGAAATTTGGAGGCTAAGTCAACACCTTGAATTCGTTGCTGTGTTCCTCAAACCATTCCTGAACTATTTTTGCTTTGTGGCACCTAGGAGGGGGTTTTATGTGTGGTGTGCTACTCTCCATCGGGTCAGGACTGGACAGAGACCTCTATGGCTAGTATTTGCACTTACCTCCAGTTTTAAACTGATTTTTGGCCAGAAGTCAGTGAACCACCTATACTTACCATCTTCCCCACAGACTACAATAGTGACCCCCTGCTGGGCTAAGGGCAGGAATTCATTCAGCGGTCAGAGTAGCGGAGGAAGCAGACATTAGCTCATATTCCCATTCGGGGTACCAAGATCCATTAAAGCTCCATGGTCCAGTTCTTATGCTCACGTGCCCATTGTAGATGCTTTTGGCAGTGGACAGGGGTCAGCATGGGTACCCTGACTGGTCTGTGGATACGCAGCCCCATACGCAACATGCATCAATGAGACTTGGCCGCCAAAAGTTTACCGCTTTTCCTTCCTTGAACCACTTTTCATGGGTACTGACCACTGCAGACCGGGAACACCCCCAAGAGCTGCGGTTTTGGAGACGCCCTGACCCAGGGCATTACAATTTTGCCCTTGTCAAAGTCACTCAGCTCTTTACGCTTGCCCATTTTTCCTGCTTCTAACACATCAACACATGCTGCCTAATATATCCCACCCACTGACAGGTGCCATGATAACAAGATTATCAGTGTTATTCACTTGACATGTCACTGGTCAAGCTATGGCTGATCGGTGTATGTTCAATAGTGAAAGAATAGTTGCATGCAATGTTAGGGTTAATTCATAATCACTGTTACTCAGCATGCACTATGAAACTGAATTTTATTCCAGTATGATATCACAGATAACTTAAAACAGAAAATATGTATGACTAGGACTTTTAGGACACAGATGTAGTATGTGGGGGTGATCAAGTTTTACATCAACAATGTATTATACATTGCATGCGTGGGAAGAAGGTGAATGGGTCCCCCTATCATGTGCGGTTAAGAGAGGGCCTTGTTACTCAATAAAATATTTATTTAAAAAAAGAGAGGGCCTTGTTTTGTATCGTGTGTGGGGGAGATCAGTTTGCCCTGCATAACGTGTGGGGACAGAAAGCCTGGTTCAGCCTAATCATGCAAATGTGTGTTTGTGGATGTGCATTGCGGTGTGGACAATGGGCATGATGTAGCAGTTGTACATTCCGCACATTTAGACATGCTACAGAAGTCCTTTTCACCTTCTGTAAAAAAAAAAAAAAAAAAAAAAAAAAGTTAATGGAAATATATTATGGTTGGGACAGAGGTTGAGAAGTTAAAAAGCAAAAATGTATAATGTCTAGGGCTGCAACTAACGATTATTTTCATAATTAACGATTAGTCGGCTGATTATTTTTTCGATTAATCAGATAAAAAAATAAATGTACATTTTTCGTTTATTTAAAATAACTGGATGTTAAAAACATACAGCAGAATAAAAAATATGCCACTCTGCCCTCCACAGGTATGCCTTATATCCCCTAAATGCCTTAAACCCCCCTGATATGCCACTGTGCCCTCTGATATGCCTTTTACCCCAGTATGCCTTATACCCCCTGATATGCCACTCTGCCCACCCCAGATATGCTTTATACCCCAGATATGCCACTGTGCACTCCCAAAAATGCCACTGTGCCCTCCCAAATATGCCTTATACCCCCTATATGCCACTGCCCCCCGAGACTTGGCACCATAGTCCTTTGTGTCGAGTCGGGGTAGCTGGTGGAGGTCTGCGCGATGCACTTAGACAAACCTCTGCTGCTGGCCGGCACTTTCACCGGAACTTCTATGGTGGAGCACCGGAAGGTCATGTCACGCTGGTGCTACCCTTCATAATGCTTCGTGAATACAGTGAGTCGACATATTATACTCTCTGCAAATACCATTCGTACTAGAGCTGTTAAGGACAGTAATGCAAATCTGTCAAGGTTGGGCATTGTCTTGTATCAGTTATTGTTGGGCTATAGTCCCATCACACGTAGCTAGCTTGATTGTGTAGGATGTAGTGTAACCAATGATATATATATATATATATATATATATATATATATATAAATATTTTTATAGGATTTCCTGGGCTAATGTAACCATACTATTAATCTATTAAGTACTTCCATTAAGTACTTCAGATACACTCGCAGGTAAACGCATGTACTTGAAATTGAGCAACTACTATTTTTGGATTCAATTAAGTGGTTGACTATTTGCAAAGTGTAATTTGTTTACATGGGGAGAGTACTTTTTAGCTAGAAAATATATTTTTTTAAAATAATCATTTTATACTTATACTTTATAATGATTGTTTGACAATTAACGCTTCCCAATGCCATACAACTGTTGAAGCTTTACCTTGAGAAATATACTATATGACTAAAAGTATGTGGACAACCTTAATTATTTAGTTTGGGTGTTTCAGCCACACTTATTGCTAACAGGTGTGTAAATTCAAGCACACAAGCAGCCGTTTCCATAAATAAACATTGGCAGTAGAAGACCTCAGTGACTTCAAACATGGAACTGTCATAGGTTTCCACCTGTGCCACAGTTTATGAAATGTGTGCCCTCCCCAGTACACTGGAAGCGCTATTAGAACTAGGAGTAACAACAGCTCAGCCAAGAAGCGGTACACCACACATACACACACTTGTGGAGAGGGACTGCTGAGTGCTCACTACATAGTCCCAAACTGCTGGAAACAGCATCAGCAGCAGAAACACTTTGTGTCGGGAGCTTCATGAGATGGGTTTCCATGGCTGAGCAGCTGCACATAAGCCGAAGATCGCTATGGACATTGTCAAGAATCCATTGTCCAATGTGCACCGCCACTGGACTCTGGGCCAGTGAAAATGTGTTCTCGGGCTTCACTATGTGATGGAAGAATCTGGGTTTGGCAGGTACCAGGAGACTGCTACCTACTGGTCTGCATAGTGCCTATTGTAGAGTTTGGTGATGGAGGGATAATGGTTTGGAGCAGTTTTCAAGGTTTGGGCTAGGACCCTTAGTCCTAGTAAGGGGTAATGTTACTTCTCCAGTATACGAAGACATTTTAGACGATTGTATGTTTGCACCTGTGAAAAAAAAAGCAAGGTCCATAAAGACGTGGTTTGATGAGTTTGATATTGAGGAAGTCAAGTGGCCTGCACATAGCTCTGACCTTAACCCCACTGAACACCTTTGGGATGAAATGGAACGCCAGTTGCGAGCCAGGCCTTTTCATCCAACATCAGTGCCTGGCCTCACAAACGCTCTCTGGTGGAATTGCCATAAATTCCCACAAAAATATTACAAAATCTTGTATTAACCTTTTCCAGAAGAATGGAGACAGTTATAGCTGCAAGTAAATACTAATGGAATGGCAAGAAATTGGTGAACCATGGTCTCTCTTTTTCTGTTATGATATTAATTGTATCATTTTGGATATATACTTTTTCTACATCATATTTTTATATATATGGGATCAAGTTTCAGAATCAAAGATATTTTTTATATTATACGTTTATTTGATTACTTCTGTTTTCATGGAGTGCCTTTTTCTGATTAACTTTAAAGGTTAACTTTGAATGAGAATGTGTTAAAATTAGTCAGAGATAAGATCTGCTGTTAAATGTTTTGCGCTGGAAGGTGGGGTGGCTTTCTTTCATGTGAGTATCCACGCTACATTAACTTTACTTTGTATGTTGACAGGAACTGGAAGCAAGAAATCAGGAATTAGAGAAGGAAGTTCATAAGGCGGAGGAGCAACTCAAAGAATCACAAGAGGAAAGAGGCCGGGTACGAGAAGAGATCAACAGAGCAGGGGATGAACTGGATATAAAAATCTGCCAACTGAACGAGCTACGTCTGGGACTCTCCCAGCTCCTTGAGAGTAACTGAGAGAGCCACAAAGTTTGGGCGCTGAGAACTATTGATTGTTGTTCTAGGTTGTTAGATTTTTGGGTGACTAAAAGACTGTTTATTAGTTGTCATGGAAAATGATGGGGTTATTGGGGACTATAACAAAAGGGGTAACACTTAAATGTGTTTACTGGCTCTGTGTCCATAAATAATGTTAGTCTTCTAGTCCAGCTGTAGCCTTAGCAAAGTCAGGTATACCCCCACTTCAGAGACCTGCACCGCTCTTCTAAGCCGTCTTTCCACTGCAGACATAGTCGGAAATAGACTTTATTTTCTGTGATTTGTAGTGATTTACAACCAGGAGCAAAAGCCATTTACTAAAACCAAATGATATATCTGGATTGTGCAGCAGAGGTGAGCAATGGTACTGTTCTCTAGCTTTCAGTCTGTATTTCCTACCCAGGTTACAGAGGTAAGCGTTGTATAACCACTGTATACTCCCACATTGTAGACTAACAGCTAAAACTTTGGAGCCATATACTCAATTATGACATAATGCAACCAACACTGTAAATGCCTTAATAAATAAAAATGTACTGAGGAAGTTGAAAGGCCTGTGTCCTGGAGACACATCACCAATCTGCAAAATGTGAAATTTCAGGAATACCTATATTAGTGTCTGTCTCTTATTGGCCCGTCTTTTCAATAAGACTGTCTAAAGTAACATTTGATCCCCCACTAACATTTCACATCCGTATAAGAATTCTTGTCATGATCTTCAGAAGGGATGCCATTTATGCAGTCTATGTCACAAGGAATATCCTGATTTAAATGTTCCATATTACTCTTTAAATTAAGATTGAGATGGATTCCTTCCCGTCTACAATATTCAAGCCGAATGCCCCGCTTTCCACCCTAACTGTGGTTTACCAAGTCATCTTTCAAGAAGGGTGTTTTGTTACTTGTGGCTGTAATTTACTTGGCAATTCCAAATGTATGTAGGACCATGGAACCTAACAGTGAACATGTGTACTTAAGTATCATGTACTTCAGTTTGTGAGAAGAACAATTGTACCCAAACTGAAGATGTGCTCCTTGGAAGGGCAGTCAGGAATTTATCAGTTGCTGTATAAATTCACATGAGCCATTCTAAAGAAGTCCTCCACGTCTATATGAAACAAAGAAATAACAACAGGGTGTATCACACATATTTCCTCAGAAGGTACTTTCCCTTTTAAACTACTTCTAGTGGGTCCATCGATTTGGACTCCGTATCTCAGGAATGGAAAATGACCTACGGGATATTGCGAATCAATGGAGATAAGAAATGGGTTATGTCAAGGTGTTTTTGAGATTTGGTAACTAGTTGGAATCTATCATGTTTTGCTTTTTTGTTCAAATCACAGCAGGATCACTTAAGATCAAGGGAAACACCAAAGCTGTTTTGTCCATGTTTTACTGGGCACCTGTCAACTATTTGAGCCACATAGAAGCAACACAGACAGGGCTGCCATTGAACTTTTTGGGGCCCAGTATTATTTTAGGGCATGTGTCCTATTCTGTCAAGGCCCATCATGTCAAAAAGAAAAAAAACACCCCAGTTCCCCAGGAGCCTTCATGTTAAAGAAGTACAGCTCACTTTGGCTTATAGAAGGCTTTTGCTTTAAGCCCCTACCAATGGGTTTTAAGTGGAGGATGCTAGTGTGGGCTTTTGCAGGTATATTGCCTGTACCCCCTAGATAGCAGCCTCTGGTTTTCTCTTTACACAGAGATGCTTTCTTATGATAGACACAAAGGGTTTATTCACTATAGCAGGAAAGTTGCCGTTTCATCACTCTGACTTCTTCACCCCCAGTGAGTTCTGCTTTGTGCATACCCTGTATTTAAATCAGCGACATTGCTTGAAAGTGACCTTAGTGATTGAGCAATACATACACAGGGCCAGCTCAGCCCTCTTGACAGAAAATTTTGCTAGTAATGGCCCATTACAGTTACAGTAGACAGGCCAGTTTTCAGGAAAGTTGTGGTTTCAAGTGAATTCTGCCCTGTCTACTTTCATTTTAGCAAATAACCCCCATTCAGGTTAAAGCATTCTGACCACGACTTGTCTGTTATGGTGGTCTTCATGTCTTTTCCAGAGAAGGCACACATTCAGAGAAATCATTCCCATGAATCTTAAATATATCTTAAAACTGCAGCACAATTAAGGTGTAGTGTGTTGTGGTTTGAAGGCATACAGTTTGGAACAATTTAATGCTAGATAACATATAGTATGTACATTATGGTTGCATATGGATGTCGTTACATCTGCTGTTCAGGTACAATCTACACAGAAGGAAATTGGTTAATAGTGAGCCATTATTTTTTTTTTTAAGACCTAGGCACCGTCGAAGAGTTTGTGTTTCAGGGGAAAACATTTCCTTATTTTTAACGAAATTCGTATGTCTTCTGTTAGGGCGAAATTAGTCCAACATTTTCATTTCGAATCCCATTTTGTCCGTCTGGGTTGTCATGGAAACAAGAAATAAACGTGTATAAATTGTTGAATTAAAATGGCAAGATTCTCCTCACCTTAGTGTAGTTAAAAAGGCAGCCACGGCCACGAACGAACGAAGATTTTCATATTGAGCGCATTTGTTTCTCGTTTCTTCCGTCCAATGTTGCATTCATTTGTTCGTTATTAGGACAAATGGACAAAACGATAAAATTTCGTCATGAAACCTAGTTTTTTTTCTTTTATAAAAGCACACATATAATTTGGTACGTCCCTTATTTATCTTTCAGAACATGAACATGGAAAACTGGTAAAACACTTTAAAGCTGTTTAAAACTTTTTGAAAGACTTTTTCAATTTTAATAAAGCTTTGCAGCTTTGTTAAATTCATGTGTCTGACTCTTGTTTATCAATTTCTAAATTTTGAGTCTTTTGTGAGCTTGTCTGATGCACAGCCGATTCACATATTGGTATGGTAGCAGGCCTAAATGGGAAAACCTACATCACTTTAACCCCTTCGACAGTTGACCTGCCAGAGACTTCCCGTTGGCGACAATTGACATGCCTGGCATGTCATGACTTTAAACAGGTGTAGAAAGCGATCTACAATCACTTTCTTCACCTAAACGGTGTTGCTGTAATGCCTTGCTGTCAAGGCATTTAGCAACACTGAGATCTGCAGCAGGGGCCCCGTGTGGCCCCTCCCCAGAAATAAACATCTGTCATATATTGTATGGCAAGCGAAAATGGTGTCGCTGAACTGCCTCGATAGCGAGTCGCTGCTGCGGAAAGCGGTCACAAGAGCCAATACGAGAGATTTTGTCTTTTGCAAGATGTCGGCGTCCTTTAAAAAAAGAATCGGAGAACTGAGAATTCAGGTTGAATACAGGTACTGCATTCAACCATGCAAGTCAATGGAGCCCAACTTTCTAATCACATTGTCATTAGTAAAACAAAATAAAGAAAATAAAAACAGTTTTGTTTTTCCTTAATATTTCACTCTTTCTATTCACTAATTCCACTGCCAGACTTGGGTTTGCTTTCAATTTGCCGACTCGTAAAAGTTAAAAGGAAATTGGGAAAGGGAAATCTTTTTCTTTGTCTATCCCTTAGCAACACAGGTGAGAATCTCTCATCTGAGGTAGGACAAGAAGAGCAGAACTATAAAAGAGACCTCCCCTCAAGCATATCCAGTGTATTAACAAAGACAAAAAAAAAATGTACTGCCAAGTGATAGACTAGGATATGTAATTCCCTGTATATATTCAATTTTCATGTCAATCTTGGCAGCACAGGTGCAGCAAAGAGGAAGCGTCTAGTCTGGAAGAGTCTGCACAAGTTCTCTATGGCAGAAGGGGAAAGGCCTGCCGGCTTACTGGAGCCTACTCCGGACCCGACCCTGAAGATCAGGAACCTAGGAAGAAGGCGACAGCTTACTCCAGAGCCTGAAATGTAAGAGGGATTGCCTGAAGCAAAATGCCCCCACCAGGAAGGGTATGTCAGACGGCAAAGATGTCGCCCAGGTAGGGCAGGAAGGACACCGTGTATGCGGGAGGGGAGGTATCTTTTTATAGTTCTGCTCTAGCGCAGATGGGAGGAGATTCGTCACCTGTGCTGCCAGCAATGTTCTGATTACTTCTCCTTCCAGCTTGCGATCCAAGTAAATATATATATATTTTAAATACACATCCGTTTTCCCTGGCGCAAAACACACTTGTGTTAATAAACCTCTGTGTAAGTATCTGTACTGGATGCTCATGCACAAATATCAAATACATGATCAAGAATTTAGGAACAATCTCATCAACACTTATTTTTACATTTCTATAGATACGAAGTGTAACCTAATTAAGCATCCTTGCATGGTGCACCACCTAAAATTATGTAGAGCTCAGGTCTACTGTGTCTGTAGAAGTTTATATGCTACCAACGCAGATCCGTTTCTTTTATTAAGTTTTGCTTCATTCAAGACCCTTCAGGGACTTCATTCACACAAAAGAAAATTACATTATGCTCATATAATGCACATATTTAGAAAAAAAATACTCTCAAGATGGATAGAGGCCGCATTCTACTTTGTGTACATCATCAGTGACATTTAGGTTAATTAATTTGGCATCTCCACAAAACAGCCCCATCAGGAGCCAAATCACGGCCTAGGTATGGTTGTTCCGTAACCCAACTTATGGCGCTAAGAAAATATAGGCCTGTTCCTCTTGATTGCAATGGTTCAAGAAGAATGGCTTTTTATGCAGCTGCTTAAGTCTAACAAATGAGCTGGTGGCATTGGAAGGGGCTCAATCTTTGGTTCGTGATCTCCAACAGAGAGGCCAGGCATTTTACAAGTCTAGGTGAGACAGCCTATGTCCTTTTGGCTTCTACACTCCGGCACAGTCATTCTTGGACCAATGCCTCCATGTAAGGCAGGTCACTGTTGAACTTTGGCTGCCTTCTTTTCTTGTCTCAGAAATTTTTTCTTGAGTTTCCTGCGTATCTGGGCATCTCGCTTCTTCTGCATAGTTTCCTGGATATGCTCTTTGAATTTCTTTTTTTGCTTCTTAATTTTCTCCAGCTCTGCTTTCCTTTTTGCCTCCAAGTCTGGGTCCTTGGATAAAACAGAATTATTAGTACACTTAAGCAACATCAGCTGAAACTATTTCCTAAATGTAGAACCCTGCAATGATATTTTGATCATTTCTATGTCTAACAAGGTCAAGACTAAACACTAGGGCTGCAACTAACGATTATTTTCATAAATCGATTAGTTGGCCGATTATTTTTTGATTAATCAGATAAAAAAATGCTAAATTTTTATATATTTAAAATAATTTAATGAACAAACTGGGTGTTAAAAACAAAGAGCAGACTAAACTAAAAATTTACATTAACGTGTGTCATTGTAGCTCATTAGAATGGCATTTCTCTAAACACCTTCCTATTTTACTGTCATAATAATAAAAAAAGCTATTTTAAAAAGGTACAAGAACCCACTCATAATATTTATCAAACTATGTTTTATTACCTAAGAAAGTTTTACTAGTAAATATTAATTGACATGTAAACTATTTTTTCATATTTAATAAAAACTTATTGAGAAAAATGCATTTCTTGTTTTTATTTCCTTTTATTAGTCTGTGACTAATCTACAGCATACTTTTTACAGCAGAGGGAACCGTGTGTAAACATGAGAAGAAAAGCTTTCCTAAACTGTTGTGCAGTTACACGCATAAAACTTGCGCTGAGATGAGGAAAGATGGTCACCAATCATTTGTCTTAAAGACCATTCCAGCATTGACAAAGAATTTATTCCATGTGGACCTCACCCCAAAAGCTCCACACGCTACGGATGCATAACATTAACTATTAGTATAAGATGGAACAGTATATCGGTGAAACAGGGACATTAGTGCATCTCACCTTCCCTTCTAGAATAAGTTGCTTCCTCTTGTTTATCTCCTTCTTCTCATCAAAGTCTGTGCATTCCAGTTTCTGGAGCCAAAAAAACCACACAATGCATCATTGTCACAGACGTTGATAAATCCAACAGTCATACGCGGTACAGATGGCATTTCCTTAAGTGGCTGGGCAACCGCCCCCCCAAAACAGAAATCTACGTACAATTTCACATTCTCGACGGGTCACATTGACGTGGGTGAGAATTTTCAGCACTTCGCTCTCCTTCACTGGGTACTCTTGTAGTTTCATATCTGGGAAGGAAAAAAATCCTTCATCCAGTCCTTACTATTAAAAAAAAAATCCATAAACTGCTTAGGGCTATGCCATCCAAAAAAGGAAGGTTAGCCTAAATTATTAAATAACGAGTTAATTACACACTCAATTTAAAGACAAAGCACTCAGATAAGGTTACACTTCAGGAAACCTCTTCAAGTGCCGTAAAAATGTGGTAAGATTCCGATCCATCACAGTTTCACATAGAATTATACACATAGCTTCCATAGATTTATTTACTCACTGATCTGTTCCTCGACTGCATTCACCAGATGAATGTCATATTGGGTGACCATTGTTATGGCCAATCCGTTCCGTCCTGAGAGAAATAAAAACAAAACAAAACCATGACACATGAGGCATACAGAAGGTCTGCTCTATACAAAACATAGTATTACCGTTTCACTTCCCTCAGAACCACAGGCTAGATTGCAAGCTCTCAAGAGCAGAGACCTCTTCTCCATTTGTACTAGTTTGTTATTGTGTGTGATTTAACCCCTTGATGACAATTGACAGTCCGGGCACGTCACCGGAAAACAAACGGTTAACGACAATTGACATGCCAGGACCGTCATGACTTTAAACGGGTGGAGAAAGCGATCTACGTTCACTTTCTGCACCCAAACCGTGTTGCTGTATTGCCTCGACCGAGGCATTCAGCAACGCCACGATCGGCACTAGGGGCCATATCTGGCCCCTCCCCGGGGCGTCAACATCCGCCATACATTGTATGGCGGCGGACGGCCATTTTAAAAGCGTTTAGGAGGCGATCAACGATCACCTCCTAAACTTAAATGGTGTCGCTGGAATGCCTCGATCAGGTCACAGCCGCACGTTATCTTCACCATCAGCAAGATGGCGGCGGCCCGGGAAAAAAAACAAAGACGAAAAAGTTCGCTAGATGGTCTCCAGACCCTCTAGAGAACTCTGGCTCCACTTGCAGGTTGAATAAAAGTACTGCATTCAACCATGCAAGTCAATGGAGCCCAGCTTTCTAATCACAGTGTGATTAGTAAAAATAAATTAATAAAATAAAATTAATAATTAGAAAAAAATTGTTAAAAAAACTGTAAAATGTAAAAATAATTTCCCACTGATGTCACTATCAGGGGAACCTTCAAATTGAAAAAAAAAAGTAAAAAAAAATAATTTAAAAAAAAAAAAAAGACAAAATAAAATATATATATAAAAATATATTTTTGTGAGCAAGTCTTAAAATTAGCACATTAGCTCGCATGGAAAGAGTTAAAACCAATTCTTGCATGGAAAGAGTTAAAGTACTGGCATATTAAATGCCCATGGGGTGTCTACTTTAAAAAAATGTTTGATCTGATGGGGTAAATTGAATTGGCCGGGTTCAACAATGTCCCAATTAACATGGGGGGGGGGGGGATGGCCACACATCTAATGTCCAGTTAGAAAAATGCACACGTCCCAAATGTGGCCTTTTAGTTCCCCCAAAAAATGACAAACCCATGCTTGTGGGGTATCACTGTACTCAGGAAATTTTGCTGAACACATATTGGGGTGTCGTGTGACAGCGGTGTAAACCAGGAGCTGTAAATTCATACATAAAGTAGGTGTGTGGGGGAAAAATACACACACAAAAATACTACTGCAAACTTTGAAAAAATTCTGGTGGTAAAATGTGTGCATGCAAAGAGTTAAAATACCCTGGGGTGTCTAGTTTTTCAAAAATATATGGTTTTATTATTGGATCCCCAAATGCCAAAGCTCAACATTGAAAGATGCGCATGCCCCCAAACAGCCAGGCAAAATCATTCATGTGAGGTATCGCTGTACTCAGGAGATGTTGCTGAACACATATTGGGGTGTTTTATGATATTGTGACATATACCAGAACCTGTTTATTCATACCTGAAGTAAAATGTGTGTGACAAAACAAATGCAAAAAAATGACTACCACAAAGTTTGACAAAAAGATGGTGGTAGATATGGTGCATGGAAAGAGTTAAAATACTAGCATTTTCAAAAAATATATGATTTGATGGGGTAAATCGCATTGGCCAGCTTCAAAGATACCCTAAATCACACATGGGGGGAAGAATTACCAGATTTGGAAAAAATGGCTTTGAAATAGCAAAACGCTACTTGTACTTATTGCCCCATAACGTGTAGAAAAAAGCAAAAAACCATTGGGTATTTCTAAACTCAGGACAAATAGTAAAATCTATTTAGCAGGTTTTTTCATTACCTTTTATAGATGAGTAAAAGATTTTTCAACTAAAAGTTAGAAAAAGTAATTTTTTCACCAAGTTAATAAGTTTTTCACCATATTTTATACTTTTTTTAATAGTAAATAATATGATGCAATCAAAACAATGCCATCTAAAGAAAGCCCTTCTTGTCCTGAAAAAAACAATATATAACTTGTGTGGGTTCAGTAAACGGGAAAGAAGAAAATTACGGCTAAACACGAGCAGCGCAGAAATGTAAAAACGGCCATTGTCACGAAGGGTACAAAAAGTAAAACCAGCCTTTGTCACAAAGGAGTTAAATTATTCCATTGATTTTAACATCTACTGTATATGGATATATGCACTCCCTTGTTTATGTGTTGCGATAAAATATCCTCATTCAACCTCTTGAAATGGTTAGTTAGAGAAGAGATGATGTGGGGGACGTGCAGCTGATGTTCAATGTATAACAAACACTGATCTTAAGGAGGCATTGTTCACCACAAGGCAAATCCTCCTCTATCATTCTTATTTGTTCCAGTTATCAGTCTTATTTGTTCTATTTTTCATTCTTTCAACACATTACTTATAACTGCCGTCCACACAAAGGAGGGGGCACACTACAGCAGTTTTAGTAAGCACTATGGCAATCTAAATTTAGTAATAGCTGCAAAATGCACCAGTTAGCATCTGCTTCTACATACACTGCCCACTGCAACATAGGTTTAGACAGTCCTCGTCTCAGATCACTTGTGGAACCTAATACGATGAACGCGGATGTCCTGTAATCTTCCATTCCAGGGAGATTTTACAGTAAGATCCTTACAACAGTACAGCTTTCATATAATTTAATATAATGTATTTTCTTTAAAATCCCAATTAAATACATTTCCCAATAAAGCAGAATCCTACCAGCTCTTGCTGTGCGGCCCACGCGATGGATGTAAATTTTAGGCAGGCCAGGAGTGTTGTGGTTAATCACGACTTGAACTGTAGGAATATCTAGCCCCCTAGAAAAGGAGAACACAAACAGCAATGGAGCAATTATTTAAAGATGCAAATGTTATGAGAAGACACTGAGCAGAAACATAAGTCAGTTATTCAATCAAAAAGTGATGGGCCAACCGAGTGCCTGGTGCTGGTCTACATAGACAAAGTACTAGGTAAGTCCCTGCACTTGTTAAATCTACACAATTAAGCAGATATTTATCCTCGGCAGTTTAAATATATTGTTTCCAGGTAGGCCTGGGGTGTGCTGACTGAGTGCAAAAGTGTAACGCTGTAGTATCCTGAAAACCAGTTTATACTAAGGGACTGCAGTATGCACGCCTGCTCCACAGAGTTTAAATCATCCTTAGTGTTAAGTGAACTCTAAGGGTATACACACATTACACAATAATTTGTGCCTTTCTTGCATACCTGGCAGCAACATCAGTTGCAATGAGAATCTTGAAGATACTTGATTTAAACTTAGCAAGTGCAGCAAATCTTTGCTTCTGGAAGAAGAGAAGACAGCACGTTCATCAGAAGTCAATCGTCCATAGGTGCAAAGCCCAGAATGTTGTATGCATGTCTTATTTATTAAGCAGGGAAATAGTATAGATCAGGTGCAAATGTATAGGTGCGTGGTTATAAAGGGATTATGTGCAAACAGTGTAGAGTTGCAACAAGAGCTAATTTCTAGAGCCTTTACCTGTTTCATCATGGAGTGCAAAGCCACAGACGGGAAGTTGAACTCACGCAGCATCATGTTGAGAATCTGACAGTTTCTGCAAGATTATAAGAGTTTGGGTCATATAGGAACAGTCAACCACTCAAGTGCATCATTACGTTACATTTATTTATAAAGCACCAGAAGATTCCTTAGCTCTGTTCCAATAAGTGCGATCATTTAAAGTCAGACAGAATAACAAACTGGCACTAAAGGAGAAGAGGGCTCTGCTCTTCCAAGCCTACAATCACACTCCTCGTATGCACTCACTTGCAGGTGTTGGTAAAGATCATAATTGACCAATCTTCATGTTCATCCTGGAACTTCTGGATGAGATGCACCAAATAGGCATCCTTCACTTTTTCAGGTACCAGAACGTACCTCTGTTCTAATTGCTCTACAGTCCGCACCCTTTAGAGAGAAAAATAATTTAAATCGGTTATCATACATTTATTTGAAGGTGGAAACTAGTTAACATTGACAGTGTCCCATTTCCCAATGCAAGAAAATGCGGTTCAATTAATTTCTAAATGTTTATATATTTGTTGAAAAAAGTAGGCGTCATAGGCATTATTTTCAAGTGAATATTTTATTTGATGCGTAAAGTCTGCTCCTTACTCTGAAGTGGATTCCCAAAAGAAGGGCTTGTTCATTGCAATTGATTTCAGCTCCTGTAAAGTGTCTGTCAAAGTCGCACTAAAGAGCAGGGTTTGTCGCTGTGCAGGAATAGCTCCCAGGATCACCTGAAGGTCTTTAGTAAAGTCTGTGCAGCCCTGCTCCAAGAGCCGGTCAGCTTCATCTAGAACCTGGAAGAAGAGCGTAAAACAATGGATATTTTAAAAACATTATACCTTCAAACACTAAGGAGAGCATTCGGTATCATGGACTTAACCCAATTAAATACCATTACATAAGTTATGGTGGGTAAAAGGTGATGGAAACCCTTCCACTTAAATATAAGCTATAGGCTGTCTTGCACAGCAGGCAATTACTTTCAAGGGATCCATGTATAAAGTGGATACAGAGGCAAAGGTGATCATTGTTGTCCTTATTCGCATGCACCTACCCAGAATCCCTTGTGGTTGTGAAAGCACCATGAGATTTCTGAGGGAAAAACAAGCCTTCTGGCTTGTCTGGTATCTGTAGATGAGTGTTTAATAATGCTTCTACTAACCCAATTAAAGTTCAGCAAGTACTTAGATCTGCCACTAGATGGCAGTACTTGTCCAATACATACAGTATCACTACACTGCGTTGGGTGACAACATTCCGCAGGGTGATATGTTTACATCATGTGATTTTCACTTCCTGAAGATTGCAACATTTCTGGAAAACCACACAGAAACTGTTGGTATCACCTAGCTTCCACAAGTATCTGTTTCGATGCGTTAAGAGGGGCTGCGTGAACATGTACTTTACGGAGAGGAAAAATGGAAATCTTTGTGAAAAGGTACTGGATTCCAAAACTGGCGTAATCCAATAACTATGTGAAAAGTAATCTGTAATACAGTAACCAAGGCAACAATGGCACTGCTGCTACAGTCTGATCAGTCACAAGCAGATCTCCAGTAAAACCCATTGGCATACTCACCGACCACAGACTTACCAAAAAACGTATCTTCTTAATGCTGAACGTGTTTGAACTCCGGATGTGATCTGCCAGACGACCAGGAGTTGCAATAACAACATGCGGTTTTCTGGACAATTCCAAAGCTTGCGCTACCATGTCTGTGTGGATAGAAAATTCACTTCAATTCAATTAATTCACTTCATCAGATAACAGATTTCATAACAAGGACTTTGCAATACACTCTACATACAAAAGACAGTACATATAATACATACCCATTCCTCCAACTATTATACAATCCTTCAAACCCAGTGGCTTCCCCAACACACGGAACTGTTCAGCAATCTGATATGCTAGCTCCCTGTAGGGTGAAAAATGCACATCAAAAACTATAAAAAATATTATTCACACACACACAAAATGATATATACTATACAATATAAAAATATATGTTCATATTGCCGATCAATATATAGTTAGAGCTTCAAGCACAAAGTACTCATTTTTCCCCATGTTACAGTATCAACCATCTAATCAAATATATATACATATATACAAACACATTGTCATTCAAACATTTGGGGTCACTTAGCTGTTTTCATTATTATTATTTGTTTTATATAGCGCCATAAAATTCCGTAGCACTGTACAATGGGTAGACAGGACATAACTAGTAGTATGTAACATAACAAATTGACTAACAGAGACAACAGGTGAGGAATGCCCTGCTCAAACAAGCTTACAATCTTAAGGGAGATTGTTTTCCATGAAAACAAGAAATGTCCTTGTTGTCATGGAAAACAAGGACATTTCTAGCGGTGCTAACATTATTGCAGAAGGATTTTCTAATGATCAATTACCCCTTTAAACTTAAACTTGGATTAGCTAACACAATGTGCCATGGGGACACAGCAGATATTCCATTAAAAATCAACCATTCCCGGCTACAATAGTCCTTCACAACATTAACATCTATACTGTATTTCTGATCCATTTGATGTTACTTAATGGATAAATGTGTATATTATACACACATATATATATATATATATATATATATATATATATATATATATATATATATGTGTATGTAGGGCTGCAACAACTAATCGATAAAATCGATAATAATCGATAATGAAAATCGTTGCCAACGAATTTCATTATCGATTAGTTGAATCGATTTTTATTGATTATAAAATGAGGGTTTTTTCAGAGCAAACGCTCTGAAAAATACCCCTCATTATATAATCCGTTTAGTCTGACTCACAGCAGCAGCTCCTACTTACCAGTCCCTCCCTGTAATCACTGTGACAACTGGCCCCGCCCCTTCCTTCTCCCAGAAGGCCAGAACCACATGGCTGTGACACTCATCTAACTAAGTATAAAATTAATATTTGGGCTGCTGAAAGTTAGGGGAGGTGGGGGTTAATTTAGGAGCAGTTATGGTTAATGGGGTGTTTAGGGTTAATTTAGGGGAAGTTATGGTTAATGGGGTGTTTAGGGGCAGCTATGGTTAATGGGGTGTTTAGGGGCAGCTATGGTTAATGGGGTGTTTAGGGTTAATTTAGGGGCAGTTATGGTTAATGGGGTGTTTAGGGTTAATATAGGAGCAGCTATGGTTAATGGGGTGTTTGGGGTTAATTTGAGGCAGTTGTGGTTAATGGGGTGTTTAGGGTTAATTTAGGGGCTGTTGTGGTTGATGGGGGTCTTTAGGGTTAATTTAGGGGATGCTGTGGTTAATGGGGTGTTTAGGGTTAATTTAGGGTAGTTGTGTTTGATGGGGTATTTAGAGTTAATTTAGGGGTAGTTATGGTTAATGGGGTGTTTAGTGTTAATTTAATGATGAGGACTGAGGGTTAATTTAATAAAGTTAACTTAAGGCGCAGTTAGAGGTAAAGGGGGGCAGACTAAGGGGAATCTAAATCCTGGGGGCAGTGAAGATTAACCCAGTACTTATTTATAAAAGTATGGTCTGTGACTCTATGAGGGGACTATGAGATATCTGGGGGGATATAAGGCATATCTGGGGAGGACGGAGTGACAAATCTGGGGGTATAAGGCATATACAGTATATAAGGCATATGTGGGGAGGGCAGTGTGGGCATGTCTGGGGAGGATGGAGTGGTGTATCAGGGGATATAAGGCGTATCAGGCACAGTGGCATATGTGGGGGTAGAGTGGAGTGGCTGGCGTCGTTGGGAGGGGCGGCGTGGCAGGTCTTTGGGGAGGGGGTGGCACGTGGGAGGCGGCGTGGCCGTCTTGGGAGGGCGGCGTGGCACGTCTTGGGGAGGCGGCGTGGCACGTCTTGGGAGGCGGCGTGGCACGTCTTGGGAGGCGGCGTGGCACGTCTTGGGAGGCGGCGTGGCACGTCTTGGGGAGGCGGCGTGGCACGTCTTGGGAGGGCGGCGTGGCACGTCTTGGGAGGCGGCGTGGCACGTCTTGGAGGCGGCGTGGCACGTCTGGGAGGCGGCGTGGCACGTCTGGGAGGCGGCGTGGCACGTCTGGGAGGCGGCGTGGCACGTCTGGGAGGCGGCGTGGCACGTCTGTGGGAGGCGGCGTGGCACGTCTGGGAGGCGGCGTGGCACTGTCCTGGGAGGCGGCGTGGCACGTCTGGGAGGCGGCGTGGCACGTCTGGGAGGCGGCGTGGCACGTCTTGGGAGGCGGCGTGGCACGTCTTGGGAGGCGGCGTGGCACGTCTTGGGAGGCGGGCGTGGCACGTCTTGGGAGGCGGCGTGGCACGTCTTGGGAGGCTGCGTGGCACGTCTTGGGGAAGGCGGCGTGGCACGTCTTGGGGAGGCGGCGTGGCACGTCTGGGAGGCGGCGTGGCACGTCTGGGAGGCGGCGTGGCACGTCTGGGAGGCGGCGTGGCACGTCTGGGAGGCGGGCTGTGGCACGTCTGGGAGGCGGCGTGGCACGTCTGGGAGGCGGCGTGGCACGTCTGGGAGGCGGCGTGGCACGTCTGGGAGCGCGAGGCGCGTGGCACGTCTGGGAGGCGGCGTGGCACGTCTGGGAGGCGGCGTGGCACGTCTGGGAGGCGGCGTGGCATGTCTGGGAGGCAGCGTGGCGTGGCATGTCTTGGGGAGGCAGCGTGGAGTGGCATGTCTTGGGAGGCAGCGTGGAGTGGCATGTCTGGGAGGCAGCGTGGAGTGGCATGTCTGGGAGGCAGCGTGGAGTGGCATGTCTGGGAGGCAGCGTGGAGTGGCATGTCTGGGAGGCAGCGTGGCAAGCCTGTACTCAAATGTGCATAAATTGGGGGGGCTGGTTGGGAAATAAAGACAAGAAATGCATTTTATCAGTTTTTTGTTTTTTTTATTCTGCTGTTTGTATTTAACATCATTTGTTTATTAAATATTTTAAATAAATGAAAAATGTACATTCATTTTTTTTATCCGATTAATCGAAAAAATAATCGGCCAACTAATCGATTATGAAAATAATCGTTAGTTGCAGCCCTATGTGTATGTATTGTGACAGAATACCCCTTCACTTGGTACTCTGTCCGGGAATCTTTACTTACACACAGTCTTCCAGGCTGCAGAGACGGCTCAGACACTAGGAGGGTAAAATAAAAGGCTGGGCCTGTTTTATTTTTCGTCACAGGCATTACAGAAAATAAATAAATCAAAACAAAAAGCCTCGCTCCTCGTGAGCACTAACTAATACACGGTTCTCCAGCCTAGCTGCAGTTGGACGGCTTATCCGTTCCAACAAAACAAAATAACACAATATATGCAATAATTGCAGCAGTCAGCTGTTTTTGGCAGCTCTCTCTCAGGGAGCCAAATGATCTCTCACACTGAGACCAGGAGGCTACTTAACTGCCTCTCCCATTAATTAGTGGAACCAGGTGAGTACTAGGAGAGTATCCGATAATCTCCGGACTGGATTCCCACCTGCTGGTCTTCGGCTGCTCATAAACTGTGGAGTGGAGCACTGGCCCGCCCTACTCTCCAAATGCTCCACCCCAGGGACCCAAAACACACAAATAACAGCAACAGACGTTATTAATTCCAATATTAACAGATGCATCTCCCTGGGGCTAGTAAAAACTATTGTGGGTAACCACCCTTCAAAATATAAGGGGATATATACACTCCCCTCCATTATCATCCCCTGCTTTCTGTCACAGTATGTATGTATGTATGAGAGACAGAGAGAGAAAGAGAGCCATGTTGCCAACATGATTGATAAAAGGGGCTTATCGTCCAAAACCAATGCATAAACAATGTAGGCAATACACTATGACACTAATGTTGTTACATTTGCCTTTGGTGTGATATTTTTCACCGTAAGCGTTAGGAGGCTCTTAGAGAGAGCTTGGCTACCTAAAACGCAATCTCACCTCCTTGCCCCACGTGTATACCCTAAATCCTCCAATTCCCTGCCACCACTACTTTAAATTAAACATAGTTTATAAACCAATTACAAAAAAATAAAAAACAAGCAGGTTGAATAACTATTTAGTAGCCTAATAGTTACCTGGTCGGCGTGATCACCAAGCAGAATATTCCAAAAGGATCCTCAGAGAGTTTTTGCAGAATAGGCAACACAAAAGCAGCTGTCTTCCCACTGCCAGTTTTGGCACAGCCCATGCAGTCCCGGCCTACAGGGGAAAAAGATAAGTACGATATTTAAATATGTCACACATATATATATATATATATATATATATATAAAGATGTATAAATACATCCCTATTGAGGGTCCTGGAACATGCACATTTTTGTGAAATGCAGGATTTAAGCAATGGACAGCCAATTTAAATCAGCATTAAATTCTAAATTACCTTCATAACGCTAAAATGATTGCATGAAGATAGTCGCCATGTACATCGATCATTTACCACAATGTATGAAAAAAGCTCATCTGGTTTTTACTTAAGAAAGTGTGGCATGATGAATTTAATCACAAAGGCAGTCCAAAGAATTTGAACAAACCCTGCCCAATGTATAACTAGTCTTCCATCGGGTAAGGATATCACTTTCCCCAAAACTAACATTTTATGGTTTAGAATATTTTCTATTAGTAACAGTTGTAAATAAGCGGTACATATTTTGCTAAAAAAAAACCCGTACGCTCGTCTGAGCATGGCCCTCCTCACCTGTTGTTTCGGTTAGTCAAATTGTCATATTATATACTACTTGTTATGTCCTGTTTACCCATTGTACAGCGCTGCGGAATATGATGGCGCTATATAACACAAATATTATTATTATTAGTGACGTGCACAGCCCAGTGACTAGATCCCCGTTACACCCGGCTTTTACCCTCCCTCTTTTATTTCTCACCGTCCATTATGGCCGGAATACAGTTCTCCTGGACAGGGCTGGGTTTGCATATTCCCAGCTGCTTGCACTGTTCAATTAGCCAAGAAGAAAGTCCGAGTTTCTCAAAACCATCCATCCCAATTCCAATACACGTGAAGCGAACTGACAGAACTTCCGGCGCATAACTTTGGCGTTAGAGTCAGCCGTACGTCCAAACGTCGCAGCGCTTCAAAACTACATTTCCCGAAAGGCTGTACGACAAGAAGCGGACAGGGAAGTGTCAGAGAAGCGGAAGTGGACTATCCAGACCGGGTGACGTGTCCCGTATAGACAGACATGGCCGCCCAGGGGGAAGTGGACGAGTTGTTTGATGTGAAAAACTCTTTTTATATTGGAAGCTACCAGCAGAGTATAAATGAGGCTCAAAGGGTAAAGGTGAGAATATACATCCATTATATTTATTACCATCGTATTTTACCTTCATTTAAAGCTGCGCAGGGTTTTTAGTTTTACCCCTACCATTAATACCGACCCAATGCCTAAATTGTTTCTTGCAGCCATCAAGTCCAGAGAAGGAGGTGGAAAGGGATGTATTCCTGTTCAGAGCGTATATCGCACAGGTTAGTTATACTAAGCCCGGGCATGCACTGTATGGGGCCTTTTTTACATATTATTTAATTTTAGGCCATTTTAATAATTAACAGAATCTAAAATTTCTTGTTTTGTCCCCTTTTGCAGAAAAAATACGGTGTTGTCCTGGATGAAATCCGCCCCAATGCCAACTCAGAGTTGCAGGCTGTCCGAATGTTTGCAGACTATCTCTCCAGTGAAAGTGGCAGGTTTGTGTTTTCCTTCCCTTTTACCTACACAATTACAAGTATCCTCATTCATTTTTTTTGTATACAGTGACAATTGTGTAACTGATATCTGGAAAGCACACCTAGATCTGTTATGTGTTTTACTTGTCTGATATCTTAATATAGCGTCATCAACAACTTGTATGGTATGTTGGGTTTTTCCCATTTGAGCTGATGTGGAATATGTCTCTGTTTGCAGGCTTTAAAAAAAAAATAATATTGTGAATATTTTTTTTGTCAGTTGTGCTGGTAATGGATTCCAGCCTTGTCTTGCAGGATATATATATATATATATATATATATATATATATATATATATATATATATATATATATATATATATATTTATAATTACGCACACATGTGAAGATCATGGGAGAACAGACCCCTTGATGTTTATTATCTGTTGTATGTCTTCTATAGGGATGCCATCGTTTCTGAGCTGGACAAAAAAATGGCTAAGAGTGTCGATGTTACCAACACAACCTTCCTGCTCATGGCAGCTTCAATCTACTTTCATGATGGTAACACTGATGCAGCTCTGCGCGCACTCCATCAAGGAGACAGCTTAGAGTGGTAGGTTAAACATCTTCTATCTTATCACTACCTAGGGAAGCTTAGGCATTTAAAGTTGGCTACTTCTCTTTTGCTTACATTGTTTTAAAAAATTACCAGTGTTGTGTATAGTATTCTTATATTTTAACCCAAGTTAAATGCCAGATACTTGCAACAAAGAAAAAATTGACTGGGTATCTTTATTTTTTAACCTTGAACAAACTGTGTAATTGTAATCCAATTTCCTTTAAAGTGTGTGGCTCTTTAATGTGTCCGTGTAAGCAATCCAGTCATTACTCTTGAGGTGCAGTGTCGCAATTTTGCTTTGCTGACACCCCCCCCCCTTACACAACGATGGCACAAAGAGCAACATTTGTCCCAATGGGGATTTTGTATAAAAAAAGATTTTGATGCAAATTGCTCTTGTTTCCATGGTAACCAATGGAATCTTGCTGTGTCTACAAGTTTGCACCAGAATCACTTTTTTATACATAACACCAATTGAATGCAAAATGTTCAGTGTAGTAGATGTTCATATACATGGCTCTCTTCATAAAAGCCGGGCTGTTTTGTGTCCACATTCTAATGTGACCTTTTATGTAATTTTGTGTTTTGTTTATTTGCAGCATGGCCACAAAAATCCAAATACTGCTGAAACTTGATAGACTTGATTTGGCCAGGTAAAAATACTTTGTATATTCCATTAATATTAGTTCTTCAAGGTTTTAAGTTGGACGTTAGTGGTGATTTAGACGCAAATCTCTTATCTGGAAATCAAAAACATGATTTTCCTCTGTTCCATGAGCTCAGGATGTTTGAAGTCAGTTTATATACATCTTTGGGAATATATAGTAACTGTATTCTGGGGAGTTCTAGATTATACCGGGCCAGGAACATGAATCTGAGAAATGCTGCACATTCTAGTGCAAAGGGCAGAGAATGTAGTTGTTCTTGCAGTTCAGCCCTTCATAGCCTGTTTGTTTCCATCCCAACATTAGGAAGGAATTGAAGAAGATGGTGGATGTGGATGAAGATGCAACATTGACGCAGCTAGCAACAGCCTGGGTCAACATTGCTATTGTAAGAGCTAAAGGAACGGTTTTCTTATTTCTTGAAATTACTTTACATGTTTTAGGCATCTGTAATTTTTACAACATTAATAGCACTATGCTATATCACAAACTGTAGTGGTAATATCAACGCTAATTATTAATGTACCAAGACAGCGCAGGTGCTTTTCATAGGGCATTTGGGTTTTCCTGTTACCTTCATGATGGTGTTGCCTTTCCAAACCATTCTGTCAAAACTGCTCTAAGAGAGTGACATTATTGTGTCTTCTGTAAAGTAACTTATGGGTTAAAGCCTTTTCTTTGGCAGTAAGGAACCTTTGCGCTGCTGCTTCTCAAATAACTGGAGACCCAGTCCCAAATGTATCCAGATAATCTGGTAACGCATACATTTTTAATAGACTCAGATGCTGCTAGATGTCGCCTGCGCTTTTTAAAGCATTGTATGTCTTGTACCCTTTGTGTCAATGTGACTTTTTTTTGTTTATCTCAATTAGGGTGGAGACAAACTTCAAGATGCTTTCTACATATTCCAAGAGATGTCTGACAAGTACTCTTCCACGCTGCTGCTGCTGAATGGACAGGCGACATGTTATATGGGTCAGGGAAAGTGGGAGGATGCAGAAGGAGTCCTGCAGGAAGCATTAGACAAGGTATGGCCATGTGTTCTGTATGGGTTCTTTGTATCCAATTGTTTAAACATTTTTGGTTCTATTTCACATTTAAACATAAAAACAAGTATTTTGATTATATATACTAATTTTATATATAATCTGATATGCATCCTTTCTCTCCCCTCCCCCATGCAGGACAGCAGCCACCCAGAAACATTAATTAACTTCATTGTCCTTACTCAGCACATTGGTAAACCTCCAGAGGTAAGTTAAACTATATTGGGGTATACTGAGAGGGTATATGTGTTATATGGGCAGAAATAGCCAATCCACATGAAATGGGGCCCTGTTATGAATGAGTGTGTTTTAAAATGTTACTTAAAATATTATGGTTAAAGTTTATAAAGACTGTAATTCCCATACCATATTCTTTTTGTTGATAAATAGAATTTAATGGGCTTGACTTTCGCCCAAGATCTCTCCCGCCAGACCCGCTACAGAAAGATATTGGCAATCTCTATCTAGAGCACAAGGAGTGCTGCTACTTGGGAGATACGTTGTCAATGTTCTGAGCTGGCGTTTTAAGGATTAGGAATCTACTTTGCTGAATTTAACACTCCTTTTACTAAATGTAGCTTTAGAAACATCATTAATAGTACATAAAAATTCTGAATGAATATTATTGGAGCAGAGCCCTCCTCATCTTTTTGTAAGTCCAAATTGTTAGTGATGCATGGCTGCCAGCGGGTTTTGTGGCATCTGGGTATTTTGTAATGGTTTTATTATAGTAAATCCTGTAGGCAGTAACGTCAGGTAGCTGACCTACAACTATGGGTAGTTATGAGATGTTTAAAGATATAATTGGTGATCAAATAAGGGTTTCCGATTGGGTGGGTGAAATTGGTTTATATTTAAAGATTAACATAACTGCTTTTTAATCTAGGTCACCAATCGCTATTTGTCTCAGCTCAAGGACGGACACAGAAATCATCCTTTTATAAAGGAATTTCACGCAAAGGTACTGAGCGCACAGTTCATTCATCTTATACATTGGGATATCAAATGTATCGTGTTCTAGAATGGATTTGGATTACGGGGTTGGAACATACAGACAAGAATGAAGGAGAACTATATCCCTGTTCCAAGGAGAGATTTTTTTTTGTTTAAGTAATAAAATATATTGCAGAGAAAATTAGGAACATAGAGAGGTGTTATTAGGGTATACATAATGACACAACATTGGTCAAATTAGTTATTTTGAGCAATTTAAATATGTTTTTGGCCTGATGATGTTATACAGATTATTACGATTTAAAAGTTGTTTTAATTTTTTAAGATAAGTTTTGCCCATGCATTTGACCTTCGTATTTTTTCTTTCAGGAGAATGAATTTGACCGGCTTGTCCTGCAGTACGCCCCAAGCGTTTGAAGTTAACCAAAATTTTGTATATAACCTCTTGTCGCTGTTTTCAGTAATACAAAGTCTGCTTATTGCAGATTCACAAGTTCCTATGAATATCTTTGATTGCAAAATATGACATCAAGCAGTGGAGTAACAAAG
The DNA here is from genome assembly GCA_029215755.1 of Spea hammondii. Classification (NCBI taxonomy): domain Eukaryota; kingdom Metazoa; phylum Chordata; class Amphibia; order Anura; family Pelobatidae; genus Spea; species Spea hammondii. Next base: position 91,809,431 of record JARDYJ010000001.1, on the reverse strand, counting down.
CTAACTCCTATCTGGCATGGGGTTTGTAACTTATATTCTGCACTGACTCAGCTTTGAACATTGGAGTCTGAGATTAGTAGGACTGTAAAGTGGGAGCAATACAGGTAGTCCCCTGTCAAAATGGTTCTGTTGGTTTTCTCTGTCAGCATTCCCTATAAACGTATTTTTATTTCTCCGTTTCTTTGTTGTAATTAATGTTCTTGATATGAGAAAGTAAATGTGGGCATCTCGGGGAGTTAGTAGCCTGAGATCCCAAAGTTATAGCATCTCGTGTGGAAATATTTGACATATGCATAATCGGGTGTTAGAGATGGGGACATGTTTTATCATCAAAAGCCATTGTCAGGAGGAATAAGGGGTTAGATTGGAGGATGGCAAAATCCCACCTACTGCATCAAGAGCCTCTCCATTAAGGCTTCGGGTAACTGTTACTGACATAACACGAATGGTTCTGGCAAGAATCCAGATAATAGAACTGGAAAGGGGTGCCAATCATTTGAATTTTTTATATTATATTTTATATGTTTTCTTCAGGTCCACATACAGTAACATGGTTTATAGAAATCTGGAAAAAAATACCTTTATTGGCTAACTGACATATGATGGATTGCAAGCTTTCATGATCTTGGTCTCTTTAAATTGCCTGAAGAATAGACCTAGATGGTCTCAAAAGCTTGCAATCCATTATACGTCAGCCAATAAAGGTATCATCTTTACCAAATTTGCTTTCTCTCTTTCTATGGCACAGTACAATTTTAAACCTTTATCATGATGGTGTCTAGCATAACTGAACACAAGATACCGTATTTCTTTTAGTTGTTGTAGGTTATTTATATGCAGTATATGGCTGCTTACACAGAGTTCTGCTCAGCGTTTATTTAGCGTAGTCAGGCTTTTTACAGGCTCAATCTCCCTCAAGTGACTTGGTGCAAGTATTGAACATGTCAAATTCTGCACATTACTTAATTTACATGTTATTGCTTATTAAACATCGTTGATATAGTTAGAATACTGGCTAAGAATATGGGAAAAGAATGCAAGGTTTCAGTTCAGCACTGGATCGCAGGCTCGGGCAGAGCAAGGCTCGAGCACATGCTGGATCATTTAAATGACAGCGTGAGACAGCTTGCAGCGCTATTTACTTAACAAATTACATCAAGAAGCAGCTACCGGGTAAATAACCAAGCAATGTTTGACAATGAATGCTGCTTGGTATGCAGAAGGACATGCAAACAGTTTTTGTAAAGCCTGAAAACAACAGGCGTGAGCGCATATGCATCTCTATAATTTATTAAAATTATACATTGTTACAATGCAGCATTTTGGTGTAGAGCAGCAGATATAGCATCAACTGCTTTCCGAAGTTAAAGGAGATCTGTAACTATTATCTTCAATACTCAGTCTTACTCCTTTATACAGTACAGCATACAGGTTTAATTTAAAGGACACAAAAGCTAAGAGTTGTGTTGCAAGTAGCAGGGCCAGAATAATCTGATCTAATCGTTCTTTTCACCTACCCTAAAAAAAAAAGTCTGCCAGTCAACAACGATCAGCAACGTGGCAATTAAGTACCGATAGCTAGAAAATAACACTTTCATATATTGTACATGTATTACTATTATAAACAACATTACTTAAGTTTAATTTAGTGTGCTGAACTATAAAATGTAGCATTTGGGGAAAATAACTTCTACGTTTAAGTGTTTAAAGAGACACTCCAGCCATCATATGCGGTTTAATGCATATGAAAGCCGAGGAGTCCCTTTTACAAATGCATGGTGGGATCCTCAAGATTGTAAGCTTGCGAGCAAGGGGTCTCTCCGCCTATATGTATTGTATTAAGAGCTGTGTAAATTGTTGGCGGTAAGAATAAAAGATGATAATAATTCTGCAGATTCTAGTGTCAAAAGCCCTTACACAAGCCACATGCAAACCTAGCAAAAACCTTCTGTGTAACAATACTCTGGCTTCACCTGCTGCATTTCTGACGTCGGCTCTGGCTGTTACTGGTCCTTAGTAGCTAAAGTCCACAGTCAAGGCTGCGCTGGTAAGGGGCAAAATTCTTCAAACAGGGCTGGTTTTATTTGGAATGGCCCACTCGTGGAGGCGGGAGCATAATTGAGGTTATGTAAAGCAATGTCACGTGACCCTGCATAATATGCAAGCACAATAATAAAGGTATCCCAATAAGGTAAGTCACGGAGCTGGCTAGTCCGACCAACTACCTCCGCTGACTTGTGCTCGCTTAGCCTGGGACACACAATCTTTCCCCGGTTCCCCGGTCCGAGGCTCAGCGTAGGGTATAAACCAAAACGAAGACTGATTTTTACAAGATTAAAGTAAAACAACGGCGGTCACTCCCTGGTTGCAGATCCTGGCTGTCTGCTGGAGATAATCCCCTCAGCAAGTGATGGGATGATGTACTGCTGGGGGAAGCCACAGAAGTCTTAACAAAGTCAGGGCCCATAGTCGGTAGGGAGGAGGCTGGCTGTCAGGCCTCTCCGGTGGCCCCAGTGATGGAGGTTTCCATCACAGTAAGGATGTCAGATGGGTGAAAGTATGTGTGATATGAATGAGGTGTGATAATTGTGATGCGAGGAAGTTGTGAGGTGTGATGTTTGATGAGCATCTGTTATGGTCGCTATGTGTGTTCCAGGGTGTATATTAGTTATGGGGGGGGCAAGAGGGCCACTCCTGCCTCCTAGGCCAGAAAGCTGCCAAAAAAAAAAAAACCTTGACACTCCACAGCGCTACTGGGAAAATGTTTAGTGGACTGATGAAACTAAGGTTGAATTGTATGGGAAGAACACACTACACTAAGTATGGTATAAAAAGAGCACCTCATACCAACATGAAAATATCCCAATGGTGAAATATGGTAGAGGGAGCATCATTCTTTAGGACTGCTTTCCTGCCTTGGGGCCTGTACAGCTTCCCATCACTCAACAACAAATCCCTAAGTTTATCATGGTATCATAGAGGATAATGTCAGGGTGGCATTCCACCAGCTGAAGGTTGGTGGAAGTTGTATAATGCAGAAGAATAACCATACACACTAAAGCAATTCTACTACAGAATGGTTTAAAAACCATTAGGGATGCTGTGGAATGACCTCAAGAGATCTGTTCACACCAGACATCAGAGTTTTAAGCAACAATGGTCTAAAGTTCTTCCTGAACTTTGTGCAGATCTGATCCGCAGATACTGGAAGCTGGAAGGTTATTCCTGAAAAAGGAGATTCATCCAGTCATTAAATCCAAGGGTTCACTTACTTTTCCTACCAGTACTGTGAATGTTCAATGGGTGTGTTCAATAAAGACAAGAAAGATTATCATTGTTTGTGTGTTATTAGCTTAAGAACATTGTGTTTGTCTATTCTTGTTACTTAGATGTAGATCAGATCACATTTTATGAACAATTAATGCAGAACAACTGGTAATCCCAATGGGTTCACTTACATTTCTTGTCACCATATGTATTTATTTAAATAAAACAGAATGGAACCCATGTTCTGCTGCTGCCACTCTCTCCCTTTTCTCCCCATGTTTTTTCCCATTATTTCCTCCTTCTCTCTGTCTCTCCCCTCTCTCTCCTCATTATCACTCCTGTAGGTCTTTATCTCTCCATTGTCTTACTGTCTCTCCCCTTGATCTCCAGCTCAGCAGCAATAGCCAACACACTTGGTGAAGGATCAGTGCAACGGAGGTCTATAGGAACAGACCTTGCGTTCCTTTTATTTTGGGCCGGTCAGTTGGCAACCTGGATGTGTGCCTTGCGTGCCCGTTGTGGTACATGTGCCATAGGTTTGCCATTGCTGCAATAGGGTGACTAGATATCTCTGGGGTCTTTTTACTAAAGGATTTGCAGGAGTTTTAACTCACTCATGTCACTATTCAGTATGAAGGGCCAACACTGCAGGTTCCTTCAGCAAGAAAGGCTGAGCTGGCCCTGTATAATGCATAATTTAATAAGCGAGAAGACTTTGCAGCAATGTCACTGATTTAACTATGCATTATACAGTGCCAACCAAGCTCTTACTGAAGCACATAATTAATAGTGAAGTGACACAACTCTCCTGGAAACTCTGTTAGCTCCCTCTTTAGTGAATAGACCCCTCTGACTCTAGACAACATCTGTCCCATTGTTACTATTTTAACTCCTAGACCATGTATTCTTAACAGCTCTCAAAGGTATATTTTACAAGAATCTTGGCCTGCTGCTTAAAATACGGTAAGAAGTATTTAGCACATCTCATGTAATTTTAAAAAAGTTCACCACCCAATTAATTTAATTTAATAATTCTTCATGTGACATATTGGTTAGCAATATGGAAAATTACATAGAATTATTATATATTTATATATATATATATAAATGTTATATATATATAATATATATTTTTATGTAAGAATATAATTATAAGAAATACATGTCATTTAGATATATATTTTTAGGTTTTATATATCAGGTTTTGATTTTGATATGTATGGGTGCTGTGTGCCATGATGTCTTACACACATCCAGACGTAGATCTTCCACCTCCTAGCATGTCAAAGAGATCATGACACAACACTCGCCAGACACATGCTATCCACATACATCAAGTCACATGTATGTGTCACAGGCAGGATACATACTGTCATTAATCACTGCAATCCTAGAACACTGACATAGATGTATGTTACTGGCTGAATGCACAGTTACAGCCTGCCAGCTACCTTTAATAAACCTAATACCATTAAATGATCACCCTCTCCTGCTCGACCTTCTACCCAGTGGTCCATTTAAAAAGACAGTTTATTCGATCTGCCGTCCCAATTGCTCTGCCCAGTCTCTCCTCCAGCAAGCATTGGCTACTTAATGGCTCTCTCCTCCCCCTCCATTCAAACGTGCTCTGAATGTATATGCAGGGTGGTCCCTCATTCCGTGGACTGTGTGTGACTGTCCCCTCTCCCGGGTGCTGCCCCCTCCTCCCAAGTGCACAGTGCCCCTGCCATGCCTGCGTTTTGCTGCTACTCACATTTCTTACATAGGATCTGATTGCTATCTGTAGTGAGAGCAGACAGCAGGCTGTCCAGGACTTAGCCTCCCTCTCCAACAGGGGAAGAAGATTCACTGCACCATTCTTACTCATCATCAGAGGAAAACAGAAGAGCCCCCAAGGCTCCCGAAACGCTCCTACCCCACATAGACTTATCTGGATCTACTGGATCTCCCACTCCACGCAATCCTGCATCATTTCTTCCCCATAACCCACGAGAGAGGAGGACACCACCAGGGAGGGGCATCTCAGACCTCTGCATCAATCACTAATGGGGTCAGAAGGACCAAGTCTGAGAAGCACAGATACCGACATGTATTCTGTTTCTTAAACTCCGCAATACATTTGGCATAATTGTTCTGCCAGGCTTTTCATGGACAGGTAATATCTTGTAAACCTTCTGCATATTCAGATCCCTTTTTGGCCAAACACACAAAGCCAAAGACTTGAGAAGGAGCTTCTGCTATGTCGGATATGGAGGTAGAAAAGAAGGTCCAAAGTGTTTCAATTGTCCCTACTTTTGGTTACATGGATCTTTTGCTGCAGGGTGGGGGCAGATTTCTTGATGCAGTGCGAGAATGCAAAGACTGTGGTTTGAAGTTATCCTGGGACACTCTGCAGGCACATGCCAACGTCTCCTGGGCAGAAGTCTTGTGTCTCCTGCTGTGTGCCCTGGCATGGACTTTATTTCGAAGGGCAACAACCACATGGATCTTCCAGGTCAGTGCTGCAGGAGAGAGAGAGCTGGGGAGTGGTGTAAGACAACTTACGTGTGTGTGAGATCATTGTATCTATAGTGCACCATATGAGGCCAGTTTCCATAAATTACTTTTGATAAGAAGGACTCAATATATATCTCCCCCTTCCCCGAAATCAGTATTTTCCAACCACCATGCTATGGATGGCGTGCTATTAACATTAATGGAACCATAACTTAGTTGCACTTGACATATGACACATTTACAAAGTTGCTAATGTGGACATTGTTTAACTTTTGTAAGGTTGGAGGCTCTGATTGCAGGAATGGCTCTCTGGGAAGGCAACAAGGGCCTAATCATCTCAGTGCCTGAAATTTCACCAATACATCAGCTTGCAGTTTGGCTTGCATGAAGTATAGATGGAGGCCCATAGATTGCAAGTGCTAATTTAAACAAATCATAGCCATTCTTCCAGATATATTGGTCCGGGCTATATATCTCAAAGTTATTCAGATGTTTACTGCCCGCTCCCTTCCGAAGCCAAGCTATAAGGACAAAGACTTCACACATTATGGTACTAAGGAGCCAAATTGTCTGGTTTTTTTTCGAGGGCACATAGATTTCACATCTTGTTGACCACGGCATGTAAAATGCTTCATTGCAGTATGTGGAATGTATAATGAAGTTACTGATTCCCTTTTGTGAATTTGTTCATCCTACATACTACAGGCCACGCTCTTTAAATCAAGCACGGTCAGCAGCAAACGAAATGCATGCGTCCTGGAAAAAATGGCCCATGTGGTTACTCTAGAGAGGACATGCAACTCAACGTACATAGCCACCTCTAGAACCCTACATCACGCCTCCTACATATACACCAATAAAAGGGCAAGTACCTCTGATTGCAGACCACAACATTTGTTTAGATATATATGTATGTATGCTAATTCTTTATAATAAATAAACACATCTTGACTCGATTCATACAGTACAGTATGCACCGTGCAGACTATGATATGCTAAATAAATACGTATAGGCATCTTCACTTGTTCGGCAGTTAGATCTACCTGCAATCAGTGCAATTCTGTCATTTAACTGCAGCTACTTTGAAAAGTAGTTTACGCGTAGTATTTTTTTGAACCCCACTGCAGTTATGTGTCTTAAATCTGTCCTGCCCTTTAAAATGGTTGTCTTCTCCAGCATAAAATAAAAAATCAGGGGAATGTATTTTGGAGCGGAGTGGAAAGTGAATAGTTGCAGCTGCAGAATAGTTGCTAGTAGCAACAACAGCATCCTTTTGTGTCTCATGGCAACAACATTTCATTCATTTGTACCAACTGTATTTGTTGGGTTGGTTCAATGTAATTAGATGCAAGTAAATAGCAACACAAACATACGAAACATGAAGAAATGCTTAGTGCCTTTTTTATGACTTTCAACATGTTTCTGCATGTTATCTTTTGAGCACTTTTTGAATACGGCAAGCTTGGCAGTACAAATCGCCGATAAGAGTCTGCACCTGGATTACTATGATGCTATAGGCATCATCAGTTTAATAAACTGCAGCCCCCCCCCCTCAGGAAAGTGCTCTCAATGTACCCGTGCGCACAAGGGTCTCGATAGACTTCCCATCTACAGGGTTCACTGTGCCAGCACTGGAGTTGGCTGGAGTTACGTATATAATGCGACGCCATGTACTCGGCCAAAAGCATTTAACGCAGGGAAAATAGCAGGGGAGCAGTTAAAAGAGCAAATGCATATGGGATTCTGCAAAATGCCATGGAGAATTTGCAAGGATACACCGCAGAAATGTAAAGGGACCATTTGATGGGTGGTGTGTAACTTTGACAAAACTGGAAACACAATATCATACTTAGCAGAGCTGCAATGTGAGCTACGGTTTGGTAAGAACAAATTATCGACCAGTGCTATAGAATTCTGCTAACGTTTACGGGATATATATATATATATATATATATCTATATATAGATATATATATATGTCATAAGCTGCACAGAGTAACGCAAAGTGGAGAGCAGGAAACTGGTACCATCTCACATATAGTACACATACATAACAATACTTTGTTTGATCCAAAGCCTGGGGGATTTACATCTGAATGCTCCGGGACAGTGTCCATTTGTTCTGGCTTTAAGGTGGTTTTCCATAAAACATTAATTGTACAAGTAAAATATTCAAGTGAACCTTCAAATTACCAGATCTGTACATTGTATTCTTTCCTATGAAGGATTATTACATAAAAACAAACTTCTCCAAATTCCAGTTTTTATGCTTGTAAACACCAAATAAAACTATGTGGATGTTTGCAATATTAAAGTAAACAATATATGTGAATTAAACCCACCTTGCGTGTATTCCATAGGAACAGCCATCTTAAGTTCCATGTTTATTTCTCCATGTTGCATGTTTTATGTTAAAGAGATACTTTAGCCGTCATGTGCAATGTAATGCATATGAAATCTGTGTCCCCTTTAAGTGATTGTTTTCATTAGAATCCCCCCAATGCCTTTCCCTCATTCCCATGCTGTAGCTCATTGGCATGCAGGAGATGTGATTGACCAAACATCTCCTGCTCCTCACCGCTAGCCAGCTCCAGTGCTGACTCACGCCAGAGTTTCAGGGGGCCTAATGAGACCCCCACCGCCTTTTTGCCCAGAAACCATTTCAGTGGAAGTGCTTTCCTGCCACCGATTTACTGCTTCAAGTAAACTAGAGCAAAACGCGGCCTGCGTAGAGGCCCTAAAGATAAATGCTTTTCAATCCCCCCCCCCATGGGTAACAATATAGTGGGTATACAGTAATGCAGGTTAACATTGACAGAAATTTGTTTTAATTTTATTTTGCTCCAATAAACTTTTTTTTCCTGCAGACCTGGAGGCTACCATTGTTGCCAGTCATGATATTTTGTGTGGCTTTCCCTGCTCATACACCACACTGAGCTGATTCTTCATGTCCTGCTACTGTAGTTTAATGTCTCAGGCTGGGTGATTAACCACAAGGTGATAAGACCAGCCCCGGAGCAAGAAATAGGTGTAGGGGCACCATGACCGGGGAAGGAACGAGGAGCACCCCATGACCTAACAAGGGGTTAAAATATTGGTTAGATACATACATCCTCTGTGACTGCTTGGCCCCTGTGTGAACTTTTGCCCCCACACTCTGAATGTTCAGGAACAGGAAGAAGGGGAGGGCACTGGGTGTCATCAACTAAATAAATTTGGGAACCTGCTCACAGATGAGCTTGTAGGTTTTTTAAGTAGGCGAAATTCCCACCCTCCCTTCCCTCTTTTTCTTTTGTTATATCGTCTTGTGTGGCGGTTGGTGTTTACATTTTGGTCATTGTTAATATGTGGTTGGCTGGTTCGGTGCTTGAGACAACTATCTAAGGTATGGTTGTACTCGTGGTGCACATGCCTCAGGGCGGAAGTGCAGAACACTCCCTGGGCGCCTAGCTCAGGTGATACGTTGGGTGACGTGTGGTTGCTGGGCTTTGGACGCCGGCAGCCTCTACAGGTGACGTGGTTTGTTACGCCCTTACCAGCCCTATAGATATACGGTGTTATATGGTTGGCTTGTAGCCAAGAATTTGTGGTTTATAACGTTTAAGAAATATGATAATGAGTGTCACGGTTGGGGATAATACCGGGATTTTGACCGTGGCCAAATTTATCCAAAATCGAACAATAAAGCAATTTTAATTACATACATTGTCTATGTGTCTTATTTGGGGAATGGGGCCGAAGTTGACGATACTAAGGTCATGATATATAGTCCGAGTGTTTGTCTAGTAGATTTGGCTAAGATAACAGAGCTAGAACACATGGCTATTGGCTAATATGCAGCTGACTGAGAACATCAAATGCTAACACAAGAAAGCAGTATATAGAAAACATACATGCGATTGGCTGCAGCTACTTCTATTGGTTTCATAGTTTCTTTTCTGACCTACACTGACCAGCTCTCATAATCTCAATGGTGTCACATAACTATATTTTGAATGGGATAAAGTGATACTAGATAGAGATGCATCTGGCCAGGCTGGTTTGGTAAAAAGGGTTAACTCAGCCACATGATGATGTATTCCTGGAACACAGCCTTATAAATGAAGAAGCTGATGGCAGAGACTATTGTGAAATACAATTTGATCTGTTCAAATAGTTTTGCTCTATTTAAATGAAGGCACGATAACTTAAAGCTTGATAGCAAAACAAAGCTAACATCTTAAAGCCCCTTGTAAGACAGGACGTACATCCTCTAGAACATGCTTTGTAAAACAGAGGACGTAATAATACATAATATGGTTTTTGCACTAGCAAGGCAGTTTGGGCATTATTTGAAATTCTATTATATTTTAAAATGTGTCCAGACCCTCCTGAAACATCTGATGAGCTACCCCTGCAGGTTGATCACAGGTACTGCGATCAGCAATGCAGGGCAGTGGGCATCAAACTGAAAAGAGGGAGAAATTGTGCAAACTAAATGTTTTTGCTCAAGGGGAAAAGCACTTTTAATATGTCCTTCCACATGGATCAAATAAAGCTTCTTAAATGTATTTGCTTGTAGTGACCTTTACTAATTTAACCAGAAGAGTAAAGTTATTGCTTGGTACATTGTCCTGCTGAGGAAGGACAGGCAGATGCCAAACGTTAGGGCTTATGTTGGAGTCTCGCCTAGCTTTTAGATTAGGGTCTGGTGTGACTAATCAGCAAATTAGTCTGGTATTCTGACCAAGTGGAATGGGATTGCATATAAACCTAAACCAGTCTATTAACTTGACTTCACTACTAGCAATGTGGACTAAGTTCTGGACAGCACGTGGGAGCTGGGACTGAGGTCTCTGCTGCAGCAGCACAAACCTCAGTTGATTTCACGGCTCAGTGGGCTGCTCCGGAAAGATCAGAAGGTCTTCTCAACCAGCCCATAATTCCCATTACACACTAAAGCAGGGCGGTGGGGATGCTCGGAGGTAGAGTGCCCACAAAGTCAGAACTGTAACATGGAAAGCGGGACCCTCGGGACCCTCGGGAGGTTATATATATTACACAATCCAATTACATTAAGTTATAAAAATATGAGAGTCTACCCAAGTTGTTGCAAAGTGGACTGCAGATAAGTAAGGCTTATACTCACAAGTTTAGCTAAATACTGCTTGAATGGCAGTGATGGCAGTGAAGCAAATATAGTTTTGTTATCTGACACCTGATAAAATGCATGATTGCTCATAAGCTTTTCAGAGAGGCAGAAGTGACTGTCACAGCCTGATAGATTGTAAGAACAAGAGTGTGGTGATTATGGGAGTGGATGCCTTGGGCAAGAGACATCCCTCTCAACTTCTACCGCCGGAGAATTGGGATGCCGGGGAGCGGAGCTTGAGAGGTAGCGTGTCATTAAAACTAACAGTGCTAATGTGCATGTGAGCAATTCTGTGCCCCACAGCAGGATACCGTGGCAAAATCGGGACTGTCTTGCGTCAAGTGGGACAGTTGGGAGGCATGGGAACGGGAGGAAGCAGCTAAGGATGTTCTCACAAGCAAAATGATAAATAACTAGCAAGAGGGAATATGGAGAGAGACGCAAAATAAGCCTCTTGAAACTGACGTACATGAACCAGGATAACAAGTGGGATAGAGGCAGGAAGCAGACAGGATGCACTGGCCTAACAGGACACTAGTCCATAAACTGCTGTGCTTCATGGCTAACGAGGCCAGGGTTCACACACAATGGGAATACAAGAGATCTGTTGTTCCCACATAGCAAACTACAGAGGCCGACTGCATGAGAGAAAGACCCGGATAAGAACGCATATAGCTTATTAAGGATGCTGAAGATTTTTCATTCCGTCTTTTTCGTTATCATTAGAAAGTGTATGAAAAAGTACAAATTATTTTTCTATGGAACTTTGAATTCTCACAATGATGCCACATTATGCCATGTGAGGATATATAGCATATATGTCCTTTAAATATTTATAGATATATGAGCGTGTGTAAATGTGATTTGTCATTATTCTCACATTCAGTAAATACATTATTATGTTGCACTATTCCACAAAATAAAGTGTATGGTACCGGGGCTAGAAAAGGGATGACTAGATTGCCCTGGCACTTTAACCCCTTCACTACCAGGTTTTTCTAGTACCCTCTGTGGTTTGCCATTTTTACCATATGTGGGTTTAATTAAGATTCCCCTTTTCCGTGTTTGATTAATCTATGCAAATTATACATCCTTTTTTTTCAAAAAACATATGGCTTTAATTCGAAACCATAGAAACATGAAAAAAATAATTGTGAGTGCTAGTATGTAAAAATCAAACTATAAAAAAAATTAAAAACATACTCACTTTATGTTTGGCAACTACCCTGATTACGTGCCCCACATACATATTTTTTATGTTCTAGAAGGCCACTTTCTTCATTGCTAGGGTAATGAAGAAGATGAGATTACACACACAGGTGTATATATATTTATACACTGATTCACATACGCACACCGTCACATACACATAAAACACATTTTATATATTATATATATATCTCACACACACCCTGATTCACATGATTCACATATACTATTATATATTAATTATTAAGAAGCCTTGGAAACCATGTTGATTTCAGATTTAGTAATATAAATACATCATTACAGACATGAGCAGATATAGAACATTAGCCCCTCTATTACCAGGCATGAGTAGATTCAGAGAATTAACTCCTCTATTACCAGACATTACACACACAGTCACACAAAGAGACAAACACAGTCACACACAAACACTGTGACAAACTGACAAACACACACAGAGTCAAACACATATACCTGGTACTGGCTGCAGCTTATTATGAGTTGGTGTGAAGGAGGGACTCAGCCTATCAGGAGAGGCTTCTGAACTCTCCTGATTGCCTGAGAGTTTAGAAGCCTCTCCTGATAGGCTGAGACCTCCTTCACTCAGACTCCTCATTCGGGGACAAGGCATTGTCCTGGATTGAGGCTTCCCGGGATTTAAAGTGACCATGTGATCACCCTAGAGTGTGTAATCTCATGGGCTTCATAGTGTGTCTCTGAATGGCAGAAATAAAATTTGGTCACCCTAGCAGTACTTTGTTTTGATCTAATTAAGCATTGAATCAGCTAATGTTGGGTTGTTATTAAGCAATGCTCTTGCTAAACATTTCCTTTTATCTAAAGGTCAGTGATAGTTTTGTAGGTTTGTGCACTGAAAGTTATATTAATTTCTAGTCAGTATCACATAAGAGTGCAAGAGGCATTGCACTCGTGGCCATATACCTTCTTGTGTGCAAGTCAGATCCACCATTAAACTGAAACTGACCAGAAATGGTTGCCCCAACATTAACCTACTTTGCTTGCAGTGATAGTAGGTAAAGACAATGGCATGATAAAGTGTTTTTGTGCTAACAGCCTTTTGCTACCTGGTGTCAACTGCAGCCGAAAGAGGCTGAGAAATTTCCTGAGAGTGCCTGGAAGCTTCTCTTCTACTCAACATCCTGGTCATACAGTGTCTACCTCTTGTTCTTCACTGAGTACAACTTCTTTCAAGACCCCTCTTCCACCTTCTATGGTATGTCCACCTTGCTGTTTTTATACAGCAAGACTACTTTACATCAATATATGTTGCAACCATCAACCCTAATCCCAAATTACAGAATAGCCTGTGTTGCTCTGCTCAATAAAGGGACACTCCAGCCATCATATACACTTAGTCACTTATATTCGCATAGTAGCTGAGAGGTTCCTTTAAATTTACATGATGTCCTCGTTGCAACGGCATAGAGGGATTTTGCAGATCCATTGGACCCTTTGTTCACTCTTCAGCTACTTTCCATGCAGGAGATGTATTTGGCCAAGCACATCTCCTTCCACAAGATATACATACTCCCAGTCAGCTACAGTGCTGGCTCCGCGAACATTTTAACTATTTAGTTACCTGCATAAATAAGACATCAAAGACTGAATCTGAAATACCCTGAAAATCAGTGATTTAGCATAGCGTTTTCACAGCATAGCGTGGAAACAGAATTTTGCCCATGTAAGCGCCACACCTAAAAATATCTGTCCCCCAGATATGCCTTATACCCCCTATATGCCACTCTGCCTCCCTGATAAGCATTTTAACCTCCTGTATGCCACTCTGCCTCCCAGAAATGTCTTATACCCCATATATGCCACTCTGCCCCCAGATCTGCCTTATACCTGCCCATGCCTCACTGAAATGCCACTCTGCCCCGAAATATGCCTTATACCCCCTAAATGCCACTCTGCCTCCCTGATATGCCTTTTAAACCCTCCCCGGAAGGTCACTTCACGCCGGTTGTCTGTGCGCATCACACACACATCTGGATCTTAGTCTTATAGTGAGACCTCTATTGGAGGTCTGATTATAAGACGGCCTCAAATATAAGACGTGGGGTATTTTTCAGAGCATTTGCTCTGGAAAAAAAAGCTTGTTTTATAATCGAGCAAATACGGTACTTTAGATGTTACGTGTATAGTCATGAGTGCAAAATAGCAAAAAGAAGATATTTCTTAAGTTTTTCTGTGTTTGGAAAAAAATGTGGATCTCCTTAATATGTTACAGCATTCTTTGATTTTAGCTTTATTTAGGAGGTCAGAGATATTCTTTCATTGTTTACATGTAGCTACTTAATGCATACCTCTTTATGTATGTTAAAATTATTTCTCTGATCTCTTTTCAGATTGGAAGCCAGGAGGAGCTGTCCCTAGAAATATTGCTTTAGCGTATCTCATTCAAGGCAGTTTTTATGCTCACTCCACGTATGCCACCTTATACATGGATGCATGGAGGAAGGACTCAATTGTCATGATTTTGCATCACCTAGTCACATTCACACTTATTACTTTCTCATATGCGTTCCGGTAAGGGAAAACATCTGTGCAGATGCTTTAAAGCATGGCTATGAAAAATGCCCCCAGATGTTGAACCATAACTCCCAATGTGATCAGTTAACCTTGACTCAGCTCAGAATCATGGCTTTTGCAGTTTAACGCAAGCGGAACGGCCTAATGTTACTCTGTCCTGCAGTACAACACTCCTACATTAAATATAAACACCCAGAACTGTCTGTACAGTATATTTTGTATGTGTGTTGTATATAGTATGCAATAAATGAAGTGTCTATTCTTTAAGTACTACCGTAATGTTTGATGAGAATCACTCCAGAACAGTGCAGATGCATGAATACTGTACCAGTACTTCCATAAGGAGAAAAACGTAGCAGGCCCATTTTAGAGTATTGAAGAACACCAGAGCATGACAAGGAGAAGGTGAAAAAGAAAAGCTTACAGACATATGTTAACATAATCTATGGTATTTCTCCTTATAGGTACCATAACATTGGAATATTAGTTCTCTTCCTTCATGATGTTAACGACATCCAATTAGAATTCACCAAAATCAACGTCTACTTCAAGACCAGAGGTGAAAAATACCATAGAATGAATGACATAATTTCAGATATTGGTTGTGTTACATTCAGTTTTAGTTGGTAAGTAGACCTTCCCACCATCATGGTTATGGGCATTCATGATTTTTGTGCATATTCATTAAATGTTATATTTTTACATTTTTTTTATATTTTATATGTTTGGTAAAACACAGTTTACAAGTAGTCCAATTTTTTTAAAAAAGCCTTTGAATATCTTATTCTATTTTGTTACAATAAAATAGTGGGTGCAAAGTGGTGGATGATATCTCACCTTCTAAATTAATTAGGACTAGTGTTATGTCACCATAACATGAGTTTTCATAATATCTCCTGAATGTATAGAACATACAAATCATAGTAGGTTTAGGAAAGGGGCATGTCAATGCAACTTTTTACGAATGCTTTATTTTTAGGTTCTGGTTCCGACTCTACTGGTTTCCCCAGAAGGTTCTCTTTGCCACTTGTTATTCAAGTCTTGAGTCCAATCCTAACATCCCGTTTTATTTCTTCTTCAATATTTTGCTATTTGTACTGACATTGATGAACATTTACTGGTTTCTGGTGAGTACCTGTACAAAGTTCCTTATAGCTTTTAATTAACTTGTAATTTTTTGTGTTAAGTACACCTTCCAAACAGCTAATGTCATCTGAGAAGATTCTAAAATCCATTAATGTTAAAGCTTGTCCAGATATTCTGCAGTTAGGACGCCACCTACTACACCTACTAAACCTAGAACTGTATTATCTCCTTTTTAAACTGTACACCAGGACATCATCTTGTAGATAAGGAGAATATGATGCTATGCTTACCACCAGTGGTCCATCCATAGTTCTAAAAGGGGCTGAAGATTTGGCCCATTAGCAGTCTAGCTGTGGTTTTGTTTTGTTAAAAAAGAAGAGTGTTTTGCTTTTTTGTGGTTTTCTTGAGAGAAAACAGTCTGCAAAGTGTTAGGTCTTTGTAATGCGAGACACAACTGAAAGATTTTAACACACTTCTGGCACGCTTTTAACATACAGTATACAGTATTGACTCCTTACCAGTTCCTTTATGCTAAAGATTTACAAATAGTACACTGAAATATTATTCGGAATGATATTTTATTTTAAAACTGACATTTTAAATCAGTTATTTTAAGGTGATTTTAAGGTGATTTTTATTTTATTCATCAATAAATAAGTGCTTAAAAAATCCCCAGTTTAAGGAACAAAATACGGTACCCTGACAAAGACACTGTTACCTTAGTGTTAGGATATCCCAGTGAGCACAGCTGGATCTGGCAGTTGAAGCTGCATCATACAACTCATGCAATGGGGTCTAAACAAGAAAGAAATAGTGCCACAAAAAGTAACTGCAATAAAAGATGCTGCAATAATCAGTACAAAATACATGGAAATTCTGCATCAGTCCACTAAAAACTGAATCTTGGGAGAAAATCCAACAGGATATTGATATTGATGCTTTATACAAGGCCAACATAACATTGGAGTAACTCCAGAAAGAAAACCTGAATGATAGAGTGGCTCCAGCAGAAGTCATGATCTCAATGTAGCACTATTGGAAAATCTCAGTCCACAAGCCACTTTTAAGCAATCCGGACAGCATGGAGTAAAAATGTTAAATTTTTAGCCTAAAAAGACTTAAAGATGTTAGTGCAGCACTAACAAATATTATTATGTGTGGGTTGAATTAAGTAAGCAAGGCATTTGATTTGTCTTGCCTACATTGAGAAGGAGTTGTAGTATTTGTGGCAGGGACCCTTGTGTTATTTGTTAAAAAAACAAAGATTTAATATGCCTTTTTTTGTAAATTTTTGCAGTTCATCATACTTTTTGTTGGAAAGGTGCTGACGGGGCAAGTTCAGGACGTGAATGACGTCAGGGAATACGATGTTGATAATGATCAGAAACTGGGTGTCAGAGCTAATTGCAAGTCTTTGCGACACAAGAATACATTGAGCAATGGGTAAATTGTATAGCATGTAAATCAGTCACCCTGCAAACTAAAATAATTTAACTTCTACTTATTCTGAAAATTGCAATATATACATGGCAAAATGTTTCTAAGTCCCTCCACCTTACAGGGCTTAATGTGACTCCTTTCAGGAGCAATAATGTACATATAACAGGTTTAGTATTCATGTATTTGTGTGACAGAGCGCTGTGTATTCTTCTTTTACAGGCAATCTTTGTCAAATGGATTTGTGAAGAAGAAGAAGAGAACATAATCTTTGGTGCACACAGAGGTCCCTTCAGCAAGATCTTCATTCAAGAACGCCCTTTTTCTCACAACAGCCTAAAGTCTGAGTCATAGCAATGAATAGACCATATTAATTTCTTTATGAAATGACTGTGCATTAATGACCCTTAAATCATCATGGCATCCTTGAACCTCTCTGTATGTATGTATATATACAGTGAAGGAAAAAAATATTTGATCCCCTGCTTATTTTGTATTTTTGAGAAGGCCTGGCTCGCAATCTCCGTTCCAGTTCACCCAAAAGGTGTTCAATGCGGTTGAGTTCAGTCAAGTTCTTCCACACCAAAGTCATCCAACCATGTCTTTATGGACCTAGCTTTGTGCACTGGGGCACAATGATGCTAGAATAAAAAAGGGCCTTCCCTAAACTGTTCCCACTAAGTTGGAAGCATGGCATTGTTCAAAATATCTTGGTGTGCTCCCCATACTTTTGCCTATATAATGTGTATGTATATATATATACTTTCAAATATAAACATGTTAATATTTTATTTTTATCATCTAACAAATTGAAAAGTGAGTGAACAAAAGAAAAATTAAATCAATATTTGGTGTGACCACTTGCACACAGGATTTAGGCAGCCTCAGTTTCTTCTTTCTTCTTTCAAGTAATACCTCCATAATTGCATGATGGATAAGTATCTGCTTGCACTTCGGATACCAGTGAGGAGACCATTAATTTGACCAAATCCCCAACTTGCAAGCAATCTCCACCATGCTTCACTGCTGCCTGCAAACACTCATTCTTATACCACTCTCCAGCCCTTTCGGAAAACAAACTGCTTTAGGCTAACGCCAAATATTTAAAATGTAGTTTCATCAGTGCAAAGCACCTGCTGCCAATTTTCTGTTCTTTTTTTCCATGTCAGAGATGTGGCTTTTTAGCCGCAAGTCTTCCATGAAGACCACTTTTTAAAAGGTTTCTCCGGACAGTAGATGTGTGTATCAGGGTCCCACTGTTTTCTGCCAAAGCTGAGCTGGACATCTTCAGATTGCTAAGAGAAGAGAGCATGATGTGCCTTTCATCTGCTGCTTTCTTTCCTTTGCCGACCACTGCGTCTTCGGTCCTCAAAATTTCTATGTGCTCTTCAAAAGAACTTTGAACAGGATATCTCGAAACTCCTGTCTGCCTTGAAATTGCATTATAACTACCTTGGGTCTTGTTGCTTTGCTCGTGCTTGCCATGGTGTATGACTTTGTACAACTGTCTTCAGCAACCTCAGTTTGTTAGTAAGTTTGGCTGTTCCTCACCCAGTTTTATTCCTCCTACAGAGCTGTTTCTGTTTCAGTTAAGTTTGGCATAATTGTGATGCAATTATGATATAATGATACATCTAACTAAATGCCTAAATGCATGACTTTGTGCAAGTGTACCTTGAAGAATTGATGCTTTTTTGGTGGTCACACCAAATATTGGTTTAATATTTCTTCTGTTCACTCACTTTGCATTTTGTTGAATGATAAAAATGATTAACATGTCTTTATTGGAAAGCATTCCTACACTTTTTCACACTTGCCTAAAACAATAGTCTTGGATTTATGTACTGTGTAATGCTGGAAGTGATTTAAATCTAGTCACATAGGAAACTGCTCTGTTCCAACATGATGCACATTTTATAGTAATGAGCATCATCTCTGAGTACATATGAGAGAGTAAAAAAACTATGGGACAATACTGCCAAGATTTTTTTAAAAACCAGTGGCCCTTCGTTGACAAATGCCATTCCCATACTACTTGTCAGGTGTACGAATATCCACGATGCTAGATTCACAGGATTGAACCTTGCCAGTATTCATCTGATAAAATGGCACAGCTTTGTGCCATCAACACTAAAGAAGCAGAGCCAATTGGTAATACTGAACAGCATAGGGTTGTTGCAGGGGCTCTACCTTTAAACCAACATATGTATAGTACTGCAAGAATTTCTCGACTGCTACCGAGATCGCTACGGAGAATGCATTTGTATAGGTATACCTTTACATGTGATGCTTTTACCATGTCATGGGACCTTAGTAACCCTTTAACACATCACCATCTATAAGACACATTGATTCATGGTGGAACCTGGCCCTTAACCGCTTTGGTCCTTTTTGGGAGTAACAAAGGTTCATTAACCCTTTGGTAGTACATACACTGTTACTTAATGTTATTAAACATGATACTAATATTACAGTTTGATCCTTGAATCACTTTTTATGCTTGTTGTCAGTTGCCAGAAAATCATTGTTGCGAAGGTTATTACTATTCATGCTGATGGATAGACAACAAACCGGAATCAGCATTAGCTTGCCTGGGAACTTCCCTGGAGTTCTCTCTCTTCTGTGGGAGTGGCTTCATGAAGGGGTGGGACTAGTGGCATGGAGGGGCAGGGCTAACCCAGACAGCCCTTAGTGGGTGGGGGTAAAGGACAAGGAGAAGGAAGAAACTGACTTTGAGACTTGGGGAAGTGGAGCTTCACCTGGAGAATCTGAGTAAAACCCTGGTAAGTTTCCAAGTATGATCTTTAGTCGTATACACTGTGCAAAGTAAGATACACTTATGCCAATGTATTAGCGTAATAATAATGTAATATGGGCATGTCGAAAACATGAATTCACAAAGGTGCAAGTTTTCCGAAGCACTTAGGCTGAGACAAGCAAGTAAGGATATAAGGTATGCAAGTTTTGATTGCTTACCTATGGTTGCATGGGGTCTTTCAATTGCATTCGCCTACAGTATTATATACACACACTGATAATAAATCATCCAGCCCATGCACTTCCAATGAACTGAAGTGTCTGACACGGTAATGTATTTGTCTTTTTGTGTTAACACAACCTAAATAAAATGGAAGTGTTGTTTTAATTGTGGTATATTTGAAATTAATCATTCAGCTATGTGTTATAGGACCAACCTGCTATGCAGTTAAGTTCTTTATATTCTGAAATCCACATACATTTTTTTTTACCTTTGTTTCT
This sequence comes from Spea hammondii, assembly GCA_029215755.1. Taxonomy (NCBI): domain Eukaryota; kingdom Metazoa; phylum Chordata; class Amphibia; order Anura; family Pelobatidae; genus Spea; species Spea hammondii. Next base: position 91,788,994 of record JARDYJ010000001.1, on the reverse strand, counting down.
GTAAAGGACCTATGGTATTGCCATCTATAATGGCTAGCAGACCAGATGTTTACAGCCAAGCTGCCCAGCTCTCCATTTCATCTCCTTGTATATCACTTGGAATGTAATGTGGGATCATTAATAGTCTATGCGTGACAAGAACTCCAATGATATTAGCTGTTGACTAATGCAAGCACTGAAATACTGAGCATTCCCAAAAAGTGGGATGTCCCTGACAACTTCTGGACTCATCTTTCACTATAGAAATTAAAAAAAGGTTCCCCCAGAGTTTGGATAGTCAAAGAGGTGCAGCAGCAGAAGTAGTAGTAAGGCACTGGGCCTGGGCAGGTAGACACTGGCAGATAACTGCATCCCCGTGGAGCAGGACTGAATTTCCCCAATATTATATATAATGCTTGGTTTTGTCACTAATATTGGGCAATTGTCTTAATCAACTCTACTGAGGAACAGGGGAAAAATGTCTGCTGCATCTCTATTCTATTGAATATACAATAAATGACCAGAAACACGTGGACACCCCCTAATTAGTGAGTTGAGGTAATTTAGGCATACCCGTTGCTAACATAAAATCAAGCATACAGGCATGATAATTCCATAGACAATCATTGGCAGTAGATTGGGTCATACTGAAAGCTCAGTGACTTTAACCCTTAATGACAATTGACGGCCCTGGCACGTCAATTGTCGTTAACAAGAACGTCATAACTTTAAACTGGTGCAGAAAGTGATCTACGTTCGCTTTCTGCACCCGGCATTAGGGGCCGTGTCTGGCCCCTCCCCCGCCATAAACTGTACGCCCATTTTAAAAGCGTTAAGGAGGCGATCAACAATGTCCCAATAAACACGGGGTAAGGATGGCCACACATCTAATGTCCAGTTAGAAAAATGCACACGGCCCAAATGTGGCCTTTTAGTTCCCCAAAAACCCGACAAACCCATGCATGTGAGGTATCCCTGTACTCAGGAGATGTTGCTGAACACATATTGGGCGACATATACCAGGAGCTGTAAATTCATACCTAAAAGAGGTGTGTGGGTGAAAAAAACTTTGAAAAAATGCTGGTGGTAAAATGTGTGCATGCAAAGAGTTAAAATACCAGCATTTGAAATACCCTGGGGTGTCTCGTTTTCAAAAATATATAGTTTTATTGGTCCCACTGAAATGGCCAAACTCAAAGATGTACCAAATAGGGCATGGGCAGTGGATCACAAATGCCAAAGTTCAACATTGAAAAATGTGCATACCCCAAATGTGGCCCTTTTGCCCCCAAACAGCCAGGCAAATCCATTCATGTGAGGCATCGCTGTACTCAGGAGATGTTGCTGAACACATATTGGGGTGTTTTATGATAGGGACATATACCAGAACCTTTTAATTCATACCTGAAGTGAAATGTGTTTGAAAAAAAATACAAAACAATGACTACCACAAACTTTGACAAAGACTGGTGGTAGATATGGTGCATGGAAAAAGTTAAAATACTAGCATTTGAAATACCCTGGGGTGTCTAGTTTTCAAAAATATATGACTTGATGGGGTAAATTGCATTGGCCGGCTTCAAAGATATCCGAAATGGCACATGGGGTCAAGAATTACCAGATATGGAAAAATGGTTTTGAAATAGCAAAACCTATTTAATAGTAGGATCTGTTTAGCCGTTTTGTTCATTACCCTTCTTGTCCAGAAAAAAAAACAATAAATTACTTGTGTGGGTTCAGTAAACGGGAAAGAAGAAAATTACAGCGCAGAAATGTTAAAACGGTCATACGAAGGGTACAAAAAATAAAATCAGTCTTTGTCACGAAGGAGTTAAACATAGGATGCCAAATTTCTGACCTGCTAGATCTGCACCGACGTAATGTAAGTACTACTATTGTGAAGCGAAAGTGTCTAGGAGTAACAACAGCTCAGAAACAAAACGGTAAACCAGGGATGCTCACAGAGTTGCGCCACTGAAATGCATAGTGCGTAAAAATGTGCTTGTCTTCTGTAGCATCACTCACGTCAGAGTTCCAAACTACCTCTGGAAGCAACATCAGCACAAGCACGGTGGAACTTCATGAAATGCGGTACCATGACTGAGCAGCTGCACACAAGCCAAATATCACTAAGCGGAATGACAAGTGCTGGCTGGAGTGGTGTAAAAAATACTGCCACTTGACACTGCAGCAGTGAAAACTTGAGTGAAGAATCATGCTTCACCATCTGAAAATCTGATGGATGAATCTGGGTTTGGCAAATTCCAGGAAAAATCTGCCTACCAGAGTGCATAGTGCCTACTGTAGAGTTTGGTGGAGGAGTGATAATGGTCTGGGGCTTTTCAGGGTTTGGACTAGCTAGGCCCCTTAATTTCAATGAAAGGTAATGCTACTGCATACAAAGACATTCTATACAATTGTATGCTTCCAACTTTGTGGCACCAGTTTGAGGAAGGCCTTTTCCTTGTTCAGAATGCCTGTCCATAAAGACTTAGTTTGAGAAGCTTGGTGTGGAGAAACTTCAATGACCTGCAGAAAGCCCTGACCATAACCTCACTGAACATCATTGGGATGGATTGGAATGTCAAATGTAATTCAGGCTCTTATCAAACATCAGTGTCTGGCCTCACGAATGCTCTTAATTCTTACAGACATACTCCAGAATTTTGTGGAAAATCTTCTCAGAAGAGTGAGGGCAGTTATAGCTTTATATAGTGGGGCAATGCTATATTAATGGCCACAGTTTTGAAATGTAATGTCCAACAAGCTCATATAGATTTGATGGTCAGTTGTCCACATACTGTTGGTCATATAGCGTATATTTTAACCCTAAGGCCAGAACCTTTTCAGATTACATACTATTAGAAAAAAAAGTGAAAAATATACCCATTCAGAAAATAATCAAATTGGCGACTTGAACTTTCATTTATTAGTTTTGTTTTTGTTTTATTTTGTTTAAATGCAAGCTACTCTTGCTCATAAACAAAAAAAAACAACAACAGGTTAGCTAAATAGTTAATTTAATTATTAAGTATAAATAATTGTGTGTTTAGGACCTTTTTTGGTGGTCTCCCTTTTTGATTTACTATGGTGTTGGATTAACAACATGGCTATTTCCTAGAAAATCAGAACGTTGCGCACACAAACACACATATATATATATATATATATATATATATATATATATATATATATAATTTAACACCCAACCCAATACAGATTGTGATGATCAAATATAAATGTAGCACATGTAACACAAGATACAGGAAAGAAACAAATTATTACAACCATCAAGAAATGCAACAGAGATGACCATAGGATAATAAAAATTTATGCATTTATTCAGCAAATTCTGCATGTGCACAAATATAATTACAATCAATAATTAATTAATAATTACTACTAATATTTAAGTGCTCTCAGAGCAGTGGAGAAAGCTGTTTAAGGCATCTTCACTTGCAGCCACAGTCATCCACTACCATGTTCTTATAGTGTCTCAGAACCACATTTAACCAAGATTCAATCTGTGCTGCATAGAAATAACAAATCAAGGTCGCAGTGAACCATTCAGTGGTAACCCAAATATTTTTTGTGTTTCCTTTTCTAACAAAAAGTAATCTTAAGACTGTGACAGTCTGGGAAGAGGAAGAGCTCAAGGTGTCTTCACTTGCAGCCACATTCATCCACTACCATGTCCTTATAGTGTCTCAGCACCACATTGTCATTGTTGTCATAATACAGCATGGAGATGGGGGCATGGGCGTAGGCAGGGGCGTACCTAGAGTATTTGGCACCTGGGGCGGATCCTGTATGTGGCACCCCCCCACACACACACTTTAAAACTGCATAGCTTCTACCGTTATATACCGGCGCAGACACTGAAGGTGGTACAGCATTACTGTTATCATTATATACTGAGGCAGACATTGAAGGTGGTACAGCATAACACTTATCACTATATACTGAGGCAGAAATTGACGGTGGTACAGCATAACACCTATCACTATGTACTGAGGCAGACATTGACGGTTGTACAGCATAACACCTACCACTATATACTGAGGCAGACAATGACGGTGGTACAGCATAACACCTATCACTGTATACTGAGGCACACATTGACGGTGGTACAGCGTAATCCCTATCACTATACATTGAGCCAGACATTGACAATAGTGCAGCATAACCCCAATCACTATATACTAAGCCAAACATTGATGTGGTGTAGGCCTACCACTTCATTAGTAGTAGGGATGCACTGAAACGAATTCTGGACTGAAACCGAAAATGCAGCATTTACCTGGCCGAAACCGAATATGACCCCCCCACACCATAAAAAAAATCTAACACTTTTATTTAAAGTAAGTAACACACCAAAATAGGACAAAACAATAAAATAACAATATTATATATTGTCAGGATCAAGGTGAGGAACCCGATATGCAGGAAAACCCAGCAAAGTCCAGATCAAACCAAAGGTTTGATAGCGTAGCCGGTAACAAGCCAAAGGTTCAGGGTAGGAGATAGCAGCGTAGTCGGTAACAAGCCAAAGGTTCAGGGTAGGAGAAAGCAGCGTAGTCGGTATCAAAAGCCAAAGGGTTAATAACAGGGCTCAGGAGAGAACAACAATGTAGCTCTTAACAGCACAATAACTGAGCACTGAATGATTCTCAGTGCTCATTTTTAAAGCTACCACCAGAGGTCGCCCTTCCCCCTGAACGTGCTGACGGTGGTGTGTGTTCCCCGCCCTCTCCATTCAGGAGTGAATAAGGAGAGGTGGGAGCATGCGCGCTCGCTCTTTGAGACCGGCACTGTGGCAGGAGCAGTGAGAGCAGCGGTGTGGGAGCTGGTACCCGCAGTCAGCGGGTACTCAGGTGAGTCACTGCGTTGTGGGTTTCTTCGTGGACCCTGACATATATATATTATATATATATACCATTACATAAATTATGGTGGGGAAAAGGTAATGGAAACCCTTCCACTTAAATTTAACCCCTTCGCGACCTTTGCCGGTTCAGGACCGTCATGACATGAAGGTCACTAAATGACCTTTGACGGTCCTGAACCGTCAAAAAGTAAAATAAGCTTAGAAAGTGATCAACGATCACTTTCTTCGCTTAAACGGCGTTACTGTAATGCCTCGATGTCGAGGCATTCAGCAAGGCCGAGATCGGCATCGGGGGCCATGTGTGGCCCCTCCCCGAGGCGTCAACAGCCGCCATACATTGTATGATGGCGGACGCCCTTTTTAAAAGCGTTTAGGAGGCCTCCTAAACTTAAATGGTGTCGCTGGAATGCCCCGATCAGGAGGCATCCAGCGACACCAAACACTTACCTCTGGGTGGGCTGTGACCGCTCCGGAGAGCGGTCACAGCCGCAGCTGCCGGTGTTCTTCGCCATCAGCAAGATGGCGGCCGCCCTGTAAAAGAAACAAACAAGTTTTTAAAGTTCGCTAGATGGTCTAGAGAACTCTGGCTCCACTTGTAGGTTGAATACAGGTACTGCATTCAACCATGCAAGTCAATGGAGCCCAGCTTTCTAATCACAATGTGATTAGTAAAATATTAAAAAAAAAAAATATGGAAAAAAAAAAATATGGAAAAAATTAGAAGTGCTAACATTTAAAAATAATTATGCAGTAATTTCACTAGATGAACCATCCAGTACCAGCAAAATGTGTAAAAAAAATATATATAAAAAAAAAAGTATTAAAAAAATAAAATAAAAAAATAAAGTTTATTATTTTGAGCAAGTGCTAAAATTTCTCAAAAATCTCAACAAAGAGTTAAAATAAAACCACTTCAAATACCCAAGGGGTGTCTAATATAAAAAAAAAATGGCTGACGGGGTAAATTGGAGTGGCTGAGCTCAAAGATAGGGCATAGGTACAGACTTTCCAAAATGGACAAAAAAAAGCGCACTTCCCAAATGTGGCATTTTAAATCTCAAACAACACGACAAATCCATGCATGTCAGGTATCACTGCACTCAGGAGATGTTCCTGAACACACATTGGGGTGTTGTTTGACAGTGGCATATACCAGGACCTGTATATCTATAACTAAAGTACAATTTGTGTGAAAAAAAATTTACTATTACAAAGTTTGACAAAGTGTAGTTGTATAATTGGTGCATGGAAAGGGTTAAAATAACAGCATTTGGAATACCCTGGGGTGTCTAGTTTTCAAAAATATATGGTTTGAATTGGTTAAATTGAGTTAACCGGCTTCAAAGATGTTCCAAAGAGGAGATGGAGGCAGACTGACCAGATTTGTTAAAAAAGATTTGGAAATCATAAAACGCTGCTTGTACTTATTGCCCTATAACTTACAAAAAACAGCAAAAAAACATAAAAACATTGGGTATTTCTAAACTCAGGACAAGTAGTAGAATCTATTTAGCTAGTTTTTTTACTTGCTTTTTTAGGTGAGTAAAAGATTTTTCAAATAAAAGTCATAAAATGTGTTTTTTTTTCAATTTTTCACCATGTTTTTTTTATTTTTTTTATAGTAAATAAGATGATACGGTATCTGAAGAAAGCCCATCTTGTCCTGAAAAAAACAATATATAACTTATGTGGGTACACTAAATGGGTGAGGAGAAAATTACAGCTGAACACAAGCACCACAAAAGTATTAAAACAGCCTCGGTCCCACAGGGTACAAAAGGAAAAATGAGCCCGGTCCTTAAGGGGTTAAGGGGTAGTAGAAGTATTATTAAACACTCATCTACAGACACCAGACAAGCCAGAAGGCTTGTTTTTCCCTCAGAAATCTCTCTCTATATATATATGATTGATAACAGCAATCACATTCCTATCATGCCCAGGCATACCCAGATTCCAGGATGTACTCGCAGACTTGGCATGATAGGAGTATGATTGCCCTATCAACCCCTTCTCACTCCCTTCTGCCCTATCTACCCCTTCTCACTCCCTTCTCCCTATCTACCCCCTATCCCCCGTCTCACTCCCTTCTCCCCATCTACCCTCTCCTACTTATCTACCCTCTCCCTCTTTGAAGTTCACTTACCTTTCAGGAGTCCTGCGGTGGGGGTGCAAGGCCTCTGTCTCCCAGCTCTGTCACTGTATGTAACAGTATAGAGTGATGGGAGTTATGATGTACTTTTAGAGCATAATTATATCATAAAAAAGACATTGGAAATGGTACAGCATAACACCCATCACTCTCACACACTTACCAATCCACACATATACCAATCCACACATATACCAATCCACTGTCACTCTCACTGAATGCTTTCCTACCTTTCCTCTTACAGCTCCTTTTCCTCCTCTTCGCTTCTCTTCTTCAGTTCTTCTGTCTTCTTCCGGTTCAGAGGGCACGGACAGCGGTGGGCGTGGCTTCAGTGTTGTCCGCCGGGATCTGACAACAAACCCCGGCGCACAGCAGCTGTTGCCGCGCGAATCGCAAGGGAGCAGTATTGAAGGTCTTTAACAGACCTCCGGCTCCCTTGAGTGATTTTAAGCCGGGTTCAAGGGAGATCCTTGAACCGGCTTAAAATCACTCAAGGGAGCCGGAGGTCTGCTAAAGACCTCCGATACCGCTCCCTTGCGAGCCTGCTCCTCCAGCGGCGGACATTACTGTCCGTCTCTGGAGGGGTGTCGGGTGCCGGCAAGTTGGCACCCCCCTGATGAGCGGCACCCAGTGCGGACCGCCCCCCCCGCCCCCGCTAGGTACACTACTGGGCGTAGGAACCCCTAAAAATCTGGGGGGACAGCATTTTGCCCCCATCAGATCCCCACTTTCTCCCCATCTCTCACACTATCTACCCCCTCTCCCCCTTATCACACTATCTACCCCCTCTCACACTGTCTTACTATCTATCCCCTCCCTACCCTCCCTTCTCACACTATCTACCCTCTCCCTACCACCCTTCTCACTAGCTACTCTTTCCCTACCCTCCCTTCTCACTAGCTACCCTCTCCCTATCGCCCCCTTCTTACTAGCTACCCTCTCCCTACCGCCCCCTTCACACTAGCTACACTCTCCCTACCCCCCCCTTCTCACCAGCTACCCTCTCCCTACCCCCCTTCTCACTAGCTACCCTCTCCCTACCCCCTCTTCTCAGTGTCTACCCCAGGGGTGTCCAAGTTTTTTCTGCAGTGGGCCACTTCATCAGAATTGTATACATGCGCGGGCCGCACTCATTTTTCACTGTGAGTAAATGACACAAAACCTTTACTTTTCCTCTCACTGATTTCTGGGCCTAGAAAGTTTTGTGACTACAAATTCAGGACTCAGGATAATTAAAAATGAAATAGTTCTATTTATTCACCAAAATGAAAATTCTGGAACAAAACATTCACGGTTCACTTAGCCAAAACCGAAAATGACCCCCCACTTTTAAAAATAATAATAAAAACTCACATTTTTAATAAAAGTAGGTAACACACCACAACTGGACAAAACAAATTAGCAATATGACTTGGCATGATAGGAGTGTGATTGCTAACCGCAATCACACTCCTATCATACCCAGGCAGCTAGTACATGCTGGTACAGGGTGGCTGTAAGTGATGTGCAGACCCCATATTGCTGGCAGCATCAATACACAAGGGGGGCAGCTAGCTAGGTTTCAGCATGTACTGGCTGACTTGGCATGATAGGAATGTGATTGCTAACAGCAATCACAGTCCCATCATGCCTAGGTTCCAGCACTTACACATCTATGCTATCACACACACACTCATTCATTCATTCATATACTCATTAATTCACAGATTCATTCCCTCAATCATGCATACTGATTCAAACACCCTCCACACCCCCTTACCTGCACTGCAGCTCCTCGATGCCGCTCACAGACTTCCGCAGGGGGCCCGGCCTCCCTCTGCGTTCTCTGGTACTGCACAGAGGAAGCAGGATGTGATGTGATGTCATATGAACTCTGCTGGGTTCCGCTTCCTCTGTGCAGTACAGAAGACCCTCCCACAGGTAAGTAGCAGGGCTCGAGGTGCGGACCGCGTAAGATCGGTTGCCCTGGCTGCCGCTCTTACGCGGGCCGCACCTCGAGGTCTCGCGGGCCGCATTTGCGGAGTTTCTATTGGGGGGGTTCCTACGGCCCTGGGGGGATTTCTTCATTATCGGTCCCCCCCGCATGAGTTACTGGGGGGGGATCTGTCCCCCCCCGTCCCCTACGCCCATGGATGGGGGACAGCTTTGTGGGGCCGCAGCAAGGTTGAGGGATGAGTTCTGGGTCTAAGCCATGCACTAGTGACTGTATGACAGCATAGTTGGTGCCTTTGAGCACCTCTGTCAATGGATATGGACATTCCCCATGGCAATAGTTGGCCATGTAACCTTTGGGGGCAATGATCCAGTTGTGCCATCCCACATCCATGAAACTGATGTAAAGTCTCCTCTTTTGGCACAGGTTGTTGGGAGTCAGTAATGAAGGGGTAATGCTTCTCTTGGGTCGAGTGGTTTTACAACTGGAAGGGTCCAGGGAGACAGTGAGCAGAGAAGTATGGATGAAAGGGTGGATTTGCTCACACTGGGTGGAGGAGCCATTGGCTGTCACATCAGTAGATATCTCCAGAATCAGGCCCATGTTTTTTTCAGGGTTGGTCCAATCCTCAGCCACTTTGGTTAGGTTGAAGTACAAAGATTGATTAAGGAGATGAAAGGATTGGGTCACAAGAAGTTTCCTGTTTTTTGGGTTCTCTCTCATATCATTCAAAGATGCATGGTCTGGTATAGACGTAGCTGGAACTCTTGCCCGTGAGACACATTATGCCTGAACTGGATTTCTAGCTGTGCCAGGGTTATCTGCTCCTTTTTCTCTATTGCCATGAGGTCAAAGAAGAGATGTTTCTTAAGGCACAATGATCCCTGCTGTTTTTGACCGGATATGAAAGGTCCTGGAATCAAGAAAGATTTGACATTTAGCTTATATGAATTTTGTAAGCTTCAATGACATTCTTATAGAACAATGAGACAATAGTGAAATCTGAAATAAAGCTTTAGAGCACAACTTTTATAGACCATGTGAAAGATAAATAAAGATAAACGCACCATGTAATTTACTCACCTTGGTTTCTATAAGACCTGACAATATTTCCCGGCACATTGAAGCCGTCTATCCAACATGGATTGTCTTCCTTTACTCCTTTCTCAAAAATGTCCAGCAGTGATTGCGGCACCGGTGGTGGGTTCACAGGGTTTGGTCTTCTGTTCAATCCTAGGGCCTTGAGGAGCATTATTTCTTGGAAAGGCATCTCAGAGGCTTCAACCAGTAAAAGTGTGCAAAGGAGTACAGCCAGTGAAAGGACTGATCCATCCATGGTCACTATTCTGGCTGTTCTGCTCTAAATGTGGCCCATTTCTACTCTACAAGCAGGCAATTCTGTCAAAACCGTCACATTTTGGGGTCAGGAAGGAGTTGTTTGAAAATCCTAACACTCCTCCCGCCTTTGATATTTTAAGTTACATTAACACCTGCAATGAAAAAAAGGCTCTGTTAATTTAAATCAGTATGTGTTGTGACAGAAAGCAGGGGATGATAATGGAGGGAGTGTACTTATCCCCTTATATTTTGCAGGGTGGTTACCCACAATAGTTTCTACTAGCCCCAGGGAGATGTATTGTTAAGAATGTAATTGCTGATGTCTGTTATTTGTGTATTTTGGGTCCCTGGGGTGGAGCACTTGGAGAGTAGGGCGGGCCAGTGCTCCACTCCACATTTTGTGAGCAGCCGAAGACCAGCAGGTGAGAATCCAGTCCGGAGATTCACAGAAACTCTCCTACTACTCACCTGGTTCCACTAATTAATGGGAGAGGCAGTTAAGTAGCCTCCTGATCTGAGAGCAAGAGAGATCATTTAGCTCCCTGAGCGAGAGAGCTGCTAAGCTACTGAGTGCTGCCAATATTACATACAATTTGTTATTTTGTTTGTTGGGAACGGATAAGCCGTCCAACTGCAGCTAGGCTGGAGAACCGTGTATTAGTTAGTGCTCACGAGAGCAAGGCTTTTTGTTTTGATTTATTTATTTTCTGTAATGCCTGTGGTGAAAAATAAAAACAGGCCCAGCCTTTTATTTTACCCTCCTCGTGTCTGAGCCGTCTCTGCAGCCTGGAAGACTGTGTGTAAGTAAAGATTCCCGGACAGAGTACCAAGTGAAGGGGTATTGTGTCACATATGGTGGAGAATGCGGGTAACACACGAACAAGTCGGTAAGGTGCAAAAGAGACTGAAGAAAATGGAGGATGTCATTAAAGCACTTATCCAGTGCACCACAGTGCAGCAAGAAACTAACAAAAAGCCTTGCTCTCGTGAGCACTAACTAATACACAGTTCTCCAGCCTAGCTGCAGTTGGACGGCTTATCCGTTCCCAACAAACAAAATAACAAATTGTATATAATATTGGCAGCACTCAGTAGCTTAGCAGCTCTCTCCCTCTCACTCAGGGAGCCAAATGATCTCTCTTGCTCTCAGATCAGGAGGCTACTTAACTGCCTCTCCCATTAATTAGTGGAACCAGGTGAGTAGTAGGAGAGTTTCTGTGAATCTCCGGACTGGATTCTCACCTGCTGGTCTTCGGCTGCTAACAAAATGTGGAGTGGAGCACTGGCCCGCCCTACTCTACAAGTGCTCCACCCCAGGGACCCAAAATACACAAATAACAGACATCAGCAATTACATTCTTAACAATACATCTCCCTGGGGCTAGTAGAAACTATTGTGGGTAACCACCCTGCAAAATATAAGGGGATAAGTACACTCCCTCCATTATCATCCCCTGCTTTCTGTCACAGTGTACATTATATTTTTTGAATTTAAATGGAGTACTTGCTATAGCTTGTATGGTCATGTTTACCAAACAAGTCGTTGCTTTTTGAGCTTTATTAATTTATTTTTGTAAAACTTGAAATTATAACTAACAAAACAGCAATTATATTGGATCTACTGGAAACGGTGAAAGTGGATTGTGGTGGCTTATGCAAGAACATTGCCATTTTACATTTTATCCCGATATATATATATATATATATATATATATATATATATATATATATATATATATTGTAGGGGACAGCTCACGCATGGGGCGGCAATGACAGTTTCACACAGGTTTCCAACGTAAAAGCGTGTTTATTTAGATGTTGTAATCACAGAGCACCTTGTAAACAAAACAAACTATAAGCCTGTCCGGCTCTAACTAAACAGCAGGATACCTCTCTAGCAGCCTAAGGTCTGACGCAAAGCAAAGTAACCAGTTTTGTATGGGGTAAAGCTTCATACCTGGTGGGCTGCAGCGCTGGCTGTAGCTGCTCCTTCATTCAGTGTCTCCCTCCCTCTGAAAACCTAACAGCCCTTTCTTTTAAGGCCTCCTCCCCAGTAACGAGCTTAGGAAGCCTCACCTGAGAGCACCTGGGTTTGCTACCAGGCCTGGCTGAGGTAACCAGGTGAGACATATATCCCATCAACCACTCTCCCATACACTTTACCACATATCCCCCCCGTCGACTCCAGACCAGAGGTCCGGACAGCGTCAGCAACCATACAGTACACCCTGGACAAGGCATCCGCATTCCCATGTAACTTCCCTGGTCTATGCTCCACTGTAAATCTAAAATTTTGCAAGGAGAGAAACCATCTGGTCACTCTTGCATTCCTCTCCTTATTCTGTTTCATCCATGCCAGAGGAGCATGGTCAGTCACCAACACGAATTCCCTGCCCAGGAGATAATATCTCAGGGACTCCAACGCCCACTTGATGGCGAGACACTCCCTTTCCACTATGGCATAATTTTCCTCGGCTGGGGTCAGTTTCCTACTCAAGTACAGCACTGGGTGTTCTTCCCCATTAACCACTTGTGACAAAACTGCCCCCAAACCTCTAGCAGATGCGTCCGTCTGAACCAGAAATGGTTTCCTAAAATCAGGGGAAACGAGCACTGGCTGGTCACACAGGGCAGACTTCAGACACTGAAAAGCCCTTTCTGCCTCGGGGTTCCACTTTACCATCACTGACTTACCACCCTTTGTTAAGTCTGTCAATGGTGTGGCCATGGAGGCAAAATTGGGCACGAACCGACGGTAGTACCCGGTTATGCCAAGGAAAGCCCTCACTTGTTTCTTTGTTACTGGCCTAGGCCAGTTCTGTATCGCCTCAATCTTATTGATCTGGGGTTTAACCAGCCCCCTACCAATGATATAACCCAGGTATCTTGCTTCCTCCAGACCCACTGCACATTTTTCAGGGTTTATGGTTAGGCCTGCATCACTAATGGAGTCTAACACGCCCTGTACCTTCCCGAGGTGACTTTTCCAGTCAGACGAAAAAATTACCACATCGTCCAGGTAAGCAGCGGCATAATCACGATGTGGTCTCAAAATCAGATCCATCAGCCTCTGAAAGGTAGCAGGGGCCCCATGTAACCCAAATGGCATCACAACATACTGGAACAGGCCCTCTGGAGTGGAAAAGGCAGTCTTCTCTTTAGCCTCCTCAGTTAACGGTATCTGCCAATAGCCCTTTGTAAGGTCAAGTGTTGTAATGTACCTTGCCTTCCCAAGCCTCTCAACCAGTTCATCCACTCGGGGCATGGGGTACGCATCAAACTTTGAGACCTCATTTAATCTCCTGAAGTCATTACAGAACCTCCACGTCCCGTTGGGCTTTGGGATTAGCACTATGGGGCTTGACCATTCACTAGTAGATTCCTCAATAACACCTAATTCACGCATGCGCCTGACCTCCGTGGATACCGCCTCTCTACGGGCTTCTGGTATCCTGTATGGCTTCAGGTTCACTTTACTGTGAGGCTCAGTTTTGATATGGTGTTTTATGAGGTGGGTACGGCCAGGTTGGTCCGAAAACATGCGTCTGTTTTCCTGCAGGAACTCCCTCACCTCCTGCTTCTGGGGCACTGACAGTGCCTCTGCTATTGTTACTGGGGGAACTGGTTGCCCCACTTCTTTGACCCCTGCCTGGGTCGCCCCCAAAGACTCCCGCTCTTTCCACGGCTTGATCAGGTTTACGTGGTAAACCTGGAAGGGTTTTCTCCTGCCCGGTTGATGGACCTTGTAGTTCACCTCACTCATCTTCTCTACAACCTCATAGGGACCCTGCCACTTGGCTAAAAACTTACTTTCGACGGTGGGCACTAAAACCAGGACCCTGTCCCCAGGATTAAAGGCCCTCAACCTGGCAGATCTGTTATAAATTCTGCTCTGGGCCTCCTGCGCTCTTTGCATATGCGTTTTAACTATAGGCATCACCGTCGCTATTCGCTCCTGCATCTGAGCCACATGTTCAATAACACTCTTATATGGGGTGGCCTCGGTCTCCCAAGTTTCTTTGGCAATATCTAACAAACCCCGTGGATGTCGGCCATAGACTAACTCAAAGGGGGAAAACCCTGTAGACGCTTGGGGCACCTCCCGGATAGAGAACATGAGGTAGGGTAATAGACAGTCCCAATCCCGACCATCCCTTTCTACCACCTTTTTTAGCATATGCTTTAGGGTTTTGTTAAACCTCTCCACTAACCCGTCTGTTTGAGGGTGGTACACTGAGGTACGGAGGTGAGTGATTTTAAACAACTTACACAGGTCTTTCATGACCCGTGACATAAAGGGCGTACCCTGGTCAGTAAGAATTTCTTTAGGGATCCCCGTGCGAGAGAACATGTAAAACAACTCCCTAGCAATATTTTTGGAGGCCATGTTTCTTAAGGGTACCGCCTCTGGGTACCGGGTAGCATAATCCAAGACAACCAATATGTATTGGTGTCCCCTAGCTGATTTGACAATGGGCCCTACCAAATCCATGGCAACTCTCTCAAATGGTACTTCAATGATGGGAAGTGGCACCAAGGGGCTACGGAAGTGTGGTGTTGGGGCACTCTTCTGGCATGTGGGGCATGACTCACAATACCTTTTTACTTCTTCATATACCCCAGGCCAATAAAACCTTTGGAGGACCCTCTCTTGTGTTTTATTAGTCCCCAAGTGCCCCCCAAACACATGGTTATGGGCTATGTCCAGCACCAGGTGTCGGTATGGTTTTGGCACCAGAAGCTGTTCCACAATTTCCTTGTTAACTTTGGTGATCCGGTACACTAGATCCCCATTCATGGCAAGATGCGGAAATTTCTGGTCAGCTTCGGGTTCCTGTGGTACCCCATTTACTACCGTGACATTTGCCCGTGCAGTTCCCAGAGTGGGGTCTCTCACTTGCTCGGTCCCGAAGTTACCCCGAGACATTTCTAAATCTAAGACCTGTTGGCCGGGTAGGGAAGTTTCTTCTTCTTCCTCCCCAGCTAACACCTGCAAGGGGAAAGAATCTTCACTATACATTTCAGATGGGCCTAGATCCTTTTCATCATGCCCCTTACTAGTATCATTGTTCCCAATGGCCGTCTCACCTGACCCATTACTTACAGGGAGGGGTACAGACTCTGCCGGAGTTTGTTCCCCAGCTGCAGAAACGTTCCCCCTTCTCCACAGCTCCCAGAACAAGGGGAAATCGCAGCCTAATATAACCGCATGCATAAGTCTTTTTACAACTCCGACTTCGTAGGTCACAGTTCCAGATGGGGTCACCAACTTAATGGGGGCCACAGGGTAAGCTACAATATCCCCGGGGATGCATAGCACTCTTATGTGCTTGTTCGGCACGTAGTCCATAGTCACAAGGCCGGCCCGAACCAAAGTCACCAGGCTACCCGAGTCCAAAAGTGCCTTCACGGAGCAGTCACGTATCTTCACCATACAAAAATGCGGCTCAGTCTCTGATTCTGGAATGGCTGCACAAACAGGTTCTGCAAACAGGGACTGACGCCGACTAGCGTCACACACCATGGGCTCTGAGTTAAGAGGGCAATAGGCGGCTATGTGTCCCCACTCATGGCACCTCCAGCACTGGGGGGTCCCTGGCTTCCTTAGTAGGGAGCCCTTTCTAGGATTGTGGGGTCCCAGGGGTTCAGGATCAGTCTTTTGCCCTTGCCCAAACTCTAGAGCCCTGCTCTCTCTCACATTTTTCCATACACCTCCAGCTGGAACTCTCTTACCCACAGCTGTCGCGGGTCTGACAGTCTTGGAAGGCGTTGGTGCCGCAGAGACCTCACGGAGGAAGTCCTCGGTTGCTATGAACCTTTCCACCATGTTGACCAGCTGCTCGGCAGTTCTGGGGTCTCCATGCCCAACCCACCGTTGTAGCTCCGCCGGGAGGGCGCGGAGGTAGTGGTCCACTACCACCTTTTCCACAATCTGGGCTGGTGTGGTGGATTCTGGTTCCAGCCACTTACATGTCCACAAAATTCAGATGCTGTGTTTTGTCCCGCCGTTGTTCCTAGCACAACTGTGCCCGCATTCTCCACCAATTGTAGGGGACAGCTCACGCATGGGGCGGCAATGACAGTTTCACACAGGTTTCCAACGTAAAAGCGTGTTTATTTAGATGTTGCAATCACAGAGCACCTTGTAAACAAAACAAACTATAAGCCTGTCCGGCTCTAACTAAACAGCAGGATACCTCTCTAGCAGCCTAAGGTCTGACGCAAAGCAAAGTAACCAGTTTTGTATGGGGTAAAGCTTCATACCTGGTGGGCTGCAGCGCTGGCTGTAGCTGCTCCTTCATTCAGTGTCTCCCTCCCTCTGAAAACCTAACAGCCCTTTCTTTTAAGGCCTCCTCCCCAGTAACGAGCTTAGGAAGCCTCACCTGAGAGCACCTGGGTTTGCTACCAGGCCTGGCTGAGGTAACCAGGTGAGACATATATCCCATCAACCACTCTCCCATACACTTTACCACAATATATATATATAATGAATTTGTGTAGGATGTATCTAAATATCGGTGAGGAGCAAACAGCTTTCCTACAGACTGTAATCCAGATTATTTTAATTGTTAGTGTTATCTCAAACTATGGCAATTATAGTATGGTGAAAATTATTTTTGTGTTTTTTTACCACTAACTGTGAAAGTTGATTTGAAATTCTCAAATTATAAATAAAATTACCCAAGGTATTACAACCCTGAGCGCAGAGGATTGACCTAAAAAAACATGAACAGTCTACCAATGAGGATTTATCTACCAGGTGAGTTATGACATTTCAGTGGTGTATTGTGATTCAACATGGCTGATATATTTAGCTTGTAATTGTAGGAGTTGCTCACAAAATAGAAAACATTACCACAAATCATAGTAACATAGTTCATAAGGTTGAAAAAAGACCAAAGTCCATCAAGTTCAACCTATATACATATTGTGTCCCTACTGTGTTGATCCAGAGGAAGGCAAAAAACCCTTATGAAGCAGATGCCAATTGCCCCATACCAGGGGGAAAATTCCTTCCCGACTCCAAATATGGCAATCAGAATAAATCCCTGGATCAACGTTCTGTCCCTATTAATCTAATATCCATAACTTGTAATATTATTGCTTTCAAGAAACACGTCCAGGCTCCTTTTGAACTCTTTTATTGAGTTTACCATCACCACTTCCTCTGGCAGAGAGTTCCATAATCTCACCGCTCTTACTGTAAAGAACCCCCGTCTGTGCTGGTGTAGAAACCTTCTTTCCTCCAGCCGTAGAGGATGTCCCCTTGTTATAGATACAGTCCTGGGTATAAATAGGTCCTGGGAGTGATCTCTGTACTGTCCCCTTATATATTTATACATAGTTATTAAGTCCCCCCTAAGCCGTCTTTTTTCCAAACTAAATAACCCCAATTCTGATAATCTTTCTGGGTACTGTAGTCCTCCCATTCCCCTTATTACTCTGGTTGCCCGTCTTTGAACCCTCTCCAGCTCCACTATATCTTTCTTGTACACTGGTGCCCAGTACTGTACACAGTATTCCATGTGTGGTCTGACTAGTGACTTGTACAGGGGTAGAATTATTTCCTTGTCGTGGGCATCTATGCCCCTTTTGATGCACCCCATGATTTTATTTGCCTTAGCAGCAGCTGCCTGACACTGGTCGCTACAGGTAAATTTACTGTTAACTAAAACTCCTAAGTCCTTTTCCATGTCAGTCGTCCCCAGTGTTTTCCCATTTAATACATATTCCCAGCCTGGATTTTTCTTCCCCATGTGCATAACCTTACATTTATCTGTGTTGAACCTCATCTGCCACATCCCAGCCCAAGCCTCCAACCTATGCAGATCCATTTGTAATCGTGCGCTGTCCTCTATTGTGTTAACCACGTTACAGAGCTTAGTATCGTCTGCAAAGATTGATACTTTACTATGCAATCCCTCTACAAGGTCATTAATAAATATATTAAAAAGAATAGGACCCAAAACTGACCCCTGTGGTACCCCACTAGCAACAGTCACCCACTCAGAGTATGTACCATTAATAACCACCCTCTGTTTCCTATCACTGAGCCAGTTACTTACCCACATACACACATTCTCCCCCAGCCCAAGCATTCTCATTTTATGTACGAGCCTTTTATGTGGCACCGTATCAAATGCTTTGGAAAAATCAAGATATACGACATCCAGCGATTCACCCCGATCCAGTCTTGAGCTCACCTCCTCATAAAAGCTGATCAGGTTAGTTTGACAGGACCGATCCCTTGTAAACCCATGCTGATATGGAGTCATACACTTATTTTCATTGAGATACTCCAAAATAGCATCTCTTAGGAAACCCTCAAACAGTTTACACACAACAGAAGTTAAACTAACAGGCCTATAATTCCCCGGGTCACTTTTTGTCCCCTTTTTGAATATTGGCACAACATTTGCTATGCGCCAGTCCTGGGGAACAGACCCTGTCACTATAGAGTCCTTGAATATTAGAAATAGGGGTCTGTCTATTACATTACTTAACTCCCTTAGAACGCGGGGGTGAATGCCATCTGGACCTGGTGATTTGTCTATTTTGATTTTTTTTAGGCGGCACTGCACTTCTTCCTGGGTTAGACAGGCGACATGTACTGGGGCATTTATCTCATCCTGCTGTATATTACCTGGCATTTCATTTTCCTCTGTGAATACAGCAGAGAAGAATATATTTAATAGATTAGCTTTTTCCTGATCCCCGTCTATAACTTCTCCCTCATTACTTTTTAAGGGGCCAACGCTTTCATTGTTAACCTTTTTACTATTTATATAGTTAAAGAACATTTTGGGGTTTGTTTTACTCTCTTTGGCAATGAGTCTTTCTGTCTCCAATTTTGCTGCTTTTATCTGATTTTTACATATTTTATTTTTTTCCCGATAGCTTTTTAGTGCTTCCTCACTGCCTTCCTGTTTTAGTAGCTTAAATGCCTTTTTTTTGCCTTTTATTACCCCCTTTACATTTTTATTTATCCACATTGGTTTTCTCTTGTTCCTGACTCTTTTATTCCCATACGGTATGTACCTTTCACAGTGAGAATTTAAGATATTCTTAAAAATCTCCCATTGAGCGTCTGTACTCTTGTTTTTGAGGACATTTTCCCAATTTACAGTGTTAAGGGCTTCTCTTAGTTGATCAAACTTTGCCCTCCTAAAGTGCATAGTTCTTGTGGCTCCTCTAAGAGTTCCCTTATTGAAGGACAAGTTATAATGCATCATATTGTGATCACTATTTCCTAGATGTCCCCTGACCTGCACATTAGTTACTCTGTCAGGTCTGTTGGTTAATATTAAGTCCAGTAGGGCGCCCCCTCTGGTCGGGTCCTGTACCATTTGGGACAGATAATTATCCTTACTTATAGTCAGAAACCGGTTTCCTTTATGAGATTCACAGGTCTCGGTTTCCCAGTTTATGTCGGGATAGTTAAAGTCCCCCATAATAACCACCTCATCGTGATTAGCTGCCTTGTTTATTTGCTTTAATAATTGATCTTCTGCTGCTTCCATTATATTTGGTGGCTTATAGCAAACCCCGATCAGTATTTTATTATTTTTCTTTCCATATATTTCTACCCATAATGACTCCACATTATCATTTCCCTCACATATATTCTCCCGCAGTGTGGCCTTTAGGCTGGACTTTACATAAAGGCAAACTCCTCCCCCTTTTCGTTTTTCCCGATCCTTCCTGAATAGACTATACCCCTGTATGTTAACCGCCCAGTCATAGCTATCATCCAACCATGTCTCTGTTATACCCACTATGTCATAATTTTCTTCAGACATTATTAACTCCAGTTCGTCAGTTTTATTGGTCAGACTTCTGGCATTAGTAAGCATACAATTTAGAGGTGTATGGTTTTTTTCCCTATGAAGCCTATCCCTATTAACTATTCTAACCCCTCCCTCTGCTCCACCCCCAGGTACATTTATAAGCCCCAGCTCTCTATCTACACTATCTTCCCCTTCTATATTGTAGTTTCCCTCCCCCCCTTTCCCTAGTTTAAACACTCCTCCACCCTTCTGACCATCTTCTCCCCAAGCACAGCTGCACCCTCCCCATTGAGGTGCAGCCCGTCCCCCGTCAATAGTATACCATACAGAAAAATGTTTTATTAAATAATGTCCAGAAGCAGGACAAGTGAAAGGCACCCATAGGTCACCCTTGACAAGGGCTACCCACCAAAACATTGGGGATCTCATTTACACTGCCACGACCAACCTTATGTATGTAAGTGGTAGGTTTTTTTTACCATTACCACAATGCCTATTTCACTTGTTTAAATAAATTAGTGATAGCTTTTGGTAAAGAATTGTTTCCAGATGAAGAACATAAAGTTTCCAAGAAAGTTTCTGTTGTGCAGTAAGGTAGTCACTTTCCTTACAATATCTTCTCTGGAACCAATACAGCAATGGTCATTTTTGTTTCATGTAATAAATGTCAACAAATGTACCTGTAATGCATGTAGTAAATGACCGAATACGAGAAATGTGTATCTATAAAGTAATGTAATCTCATAGCAGATATGTTTTTTTCCCTTTGAATACAACATTCAGGTTTCTGCATAAAAATACCTGGGACAAGTAAACCAAGATAAGAGGGGGATAGGTAGATAGATTGATCCTTAATTGATGGGATTATCTTGTTCCTATATACAAATATGTGATATTTAGCACTTTGCCAGGACCCATTTTATGGGAGGTGTGAAACAGTAACATATATCCCTATGATCTTTGGCCGTGGGAACACTAAAGGCATGGGGTATTCCATGAGGTGTCAGTAATACGTCATCTCATTCACAGGTATTAACTGATTTTGGGTATTTATGCTGCTTGTTACTATTTCTGTGAAACTTACACTTCAGATGAGAATAAAAAGAGAAACAGGTTATTCCATTCATTTTATATGTTGTTGTTATTAGCGTCACACCAAGCTGTTAGTTAACACTAGCTGCCCTTTTACCTACACTTCTAAATGAAACACTTTCATAAATAAGTGCAGCGTTAGATCATTCGAAGTGCTGCTGCACGCCCTAACACCTTATAATATAATCGTGTGTTAATATAAAAGTTTGCCTAATTCAAAATGTTCATCGAGGACCCTTGTGACATGACATAAAAGCAGCCACTAATAGATCATTATCATAGAAACTAAAGAAGCTTCTCAAAACCTCCTATGTAGTGTTTTTTTTATGTGATTTAAGTTAAAATCTTTAAGTGATTTAACAAACCAGTCCCTAATGCGTGTCATTTTATATATGTTTCCATTTTTCCGGTAGTGAAGATGTGGCTATCACAAAGTCAGCTATTCTTATATTACCTAGTACTGCTTGTGACGCTAAAAGGAAACCCTCACTGGGCGGCAGACTTACAACATAGCACTAGCATCACAAGGTGGCTGCTGGACAGTGGGTGGCCATGCCGGGCGTGCTTAGTTGCCCCTTTTCCAATCCTGCGTACAGCCCTACCACCGGTCTGGTTTCACTTGTATAGAAGGAAATCCATTATTAAAAAAACAAACAAAAAAAAACAATTGAAAATCACAGTACAACACACAACAGCAAATGCATGGCATAGTCATAAAGCTATCCTCAATCTAAAACCAAGTCCAAGTCAGGATTAAGGCCTGAGTATTTACATTAGGAAAATAGGCAGACTAGATGATGGTTTTCTTTTTATCTTCAGTAAAATTCTATGTTTCTTTGTTACTGTATATATGTGAATCATGACATGGGCATGCACGGTGGTGAGTTTTTATATGCAAAGTGCAACTTTTGTTATTCTCTATTCTTGGTCACACTACATGTAAAACCAGGGACTGAGAGAAGGAGAGACCGTAGTTTTCTGTATTTCCGTACTTAAAAATGTCCACAAGGTGTCAGGAGAATACTCATCCAAGGCCACAATCATATTTTGACTTTTTTGGTTAAAACTTTGCTAAACATTTAATCTGAGTGCAGTATATTTTAGGCCTAGGCTCAATTAGGAAATGCAAAGCCACCCTTTCAAATACAACCTTGTCACAGACAGAAGTGAGCCTTAAATTTTGAAGGCGCTTCACTAGATGAAGTTTGAATTGTCGGGTGGAGGGGCTGCATGACAGACATAAGGAGAAATGATCACCTCCCCGTGCCTTAGTAAAAGTTGGGACTTAGTGATTGATAAAGGTCTATCAGAATAAGGTGAAGTATTGATGTTGTCAGTAGGGCATTTTGATTAGGAGTGTCACCTTGAAATTTAATATAATGTGGCTCTTTGGACGGGCACCGTTGGTTAGTTGGTTGGTTGGTTTAATGCAGTGGGGTAGTAAAAAGAGGTGTTTTTTTAAAGGCTGTTGGACAAAAATAAGGCCATCTTTATTGGTTATGTTTTGTGGCTGGTAGTGTGCAGAAGGTTGCTGCCTGAGGTATGGTTGCACTCATAGTGTACAAGTCTAATGGATGGAAATGCAAAACGCTCCATGGGTCTATGACGAGAGGATGCGGTTGGTTTGACTGTTGTGCTTTTGGCTGCTGGTAGTCTACTCTCTACAGGTAGAAGAGACGTCCATACCAGCCCATATGGTTTTATACCGTTTTATGTGGTTTATATATGGTTTATAAGTGGTTATATGTTTTCAAGTATGTTATGGTTATTAAAAAAATATCATGTTATCATCTATGTTTGTTCCATTTGCATTATTTGTTATTATGTTATTTATGTGTCATAGTTAGGAAACGCTTACTTAAGGGCCACAATTATGCAGCTGAATCAAGTATATTGATTTGAGAACAGAAAATGTGTGTGTATTCTTTTTGGTCATCGGTGGGGCTGTATTTGACTGCACCTATATCATGGTGGAAGAAAAATATTAGTTAGCCATTAACCCTTTCAATCCCAGGGGTTTTTGGTAGCTCAAGTCACCGAGGCAATTTTGCGCTATGTTGGTTCGGCGATTATTCTCTTTTCCTGTGAATAGTGTGCCCATGTAAACTATATAGTGTATTTTCAAGGAGAGATAGAGCTTTCTTTTGATACCATAGTCAGATGATTAGCTGAAAATTTAGAATGAGAAATTTAGTAAAAACTTTTTTCCCTCTGAATCTTCACAAAATTAGGTAAAGTTTATCAATTCAGGTGTCCTGGGATACCTAATTTATATAGATTTTCCATACTTTCCCAGCACTTATAGGGAATATACTATAAGGTGCACATTATTATTTTTATGCTTATGGCTTAACGGGTTTGGGGCTGTGAACGGAGATGTTGTGTTAAGGCAATGGGGTGTAAGGGTTTTTTACATTTTATTATTCTTATTTTTATATATTTTTTTTATTTTTTGTATTATTTTGTATTTAATATATATATATATATATATATTTATTTATTTATTTTTAAATGGTTAGAGGTCCTCTTGAACATGTTATTAATGCCAGCGATGTCACAATTACATCACTTAGCTCACTTTATTGTTTTTTTTTATCATTATTTATTGTATTATTTTGGTGATTTATTTATTTTTAAATCACTAATCTTTTTTATTTATTTTTTCGGTTCGTGTTTCAGCATGGGAGGAGGGTGAGAAACATGGTAGCGGCAGTGGGAACCCCCATTAACATCAGTGGGACTGCCCACCAACGTCAGCGGGACCGCCCACAGACGTCAGCGGGATCGCCAGTGTGCAATCCTGGCCACGTCCCGCAAGGGAAGGCTCCGGGTAGCCGGAGCCCAGAAGTTCCCAGGTATGCCCATATGCTATTGGGACATCTTGGAAGCTGATCTTTTCATGTCAGGATTTTTGGAAAGATACAGCGCCAATTTTAGGACTTTCTCCTAAAAAAAATGTTTAATGTTATTTTTTATACTTTTTTTGGACATATTTTCTTTGATGGTGACATCAATGGGCTATTTTTATTTTTAAATGTTGTTACATTTTTATTTATTTTTTAATATTTATATTTTTACATTTCATTTCACTGGTCACATACTGATTAGTGAGCTGGGCTCCATTGACCTGCATGGTTGACTGCAGTACCTTAAAGTTAGAGGCAGCATGTCTTTATCAGGTGGCACTTTGAAACACTTTTAGGAGCGATCAATCAGGGCCCCTTGTTGAGGCATTGCAGCAATGTCAGCTGAGCGAAGAAAGCAAGGGTGAAAGGGTCAAATCACAATAAATGCTTTGCTTAAGGGTAAAATTTTACCAGTTGTCCATTAAGGATGTTGATTTAATCCCTTCTTTACTGAGGGTGTTTTGTCACACTATGTTTTCTTAACCATGATTTTCCTTTTTTAAAAACCAAACAAAAAACTAGTGGCTGTCTACCTAAGTGTTCCTGGGCAACAAGGAAACCTTGTCACTTTGTCGAAACCAACATTTTCCTGCTCATTTCAGTTACGATTTTGATTAAACTTTTGCAACTGAAATGTTTGTATAAATTATGTAAAGGAGAAAGGAACACTGAGCATTGGGAAAACTGGCAGGTTGGCTAGATGTTGTGATGGTTTATCCCTTGAGTGCAACAGGTTATACCTATCAAGGAAATTTAAATTAAAAAATTGCCTTGCCATAACACAGTAATGTCCTAAAATCCCACCTCCTTGAAATAAAAACAAGTGTTCAATGAATAAAAAATAAAATATATATATTTATTAAAACAGACAGAAAAGTTAACATCATCTCTGCATTTGGCAGCAGTAAAGCAAGACATCATTTTGTATAATATTTATCATTAAGAAGGGCAAGTCATAACCGTAAACAGTCTTATTAACAGTTTTTAATAGTATATGTTGTCCATTTTGTTATAGGGAACATGGAGCAATATTTAATGTAAATATCTCTGCTATTGAGGACAGACCCCCACGTGACAGTTCTGTACAGATCATGACTCCCCAATCCCAGAAAGGCTAGTGCATTCAGCAACGGTCCCATTTTGTGCTGCATTCAGAATGCATTGTGTACCTTTCCCTAAAAGTGTCATTAACAACAATAACACTTGAACTTCATAGTTTTACACTTTCCGCATTTAGAAATGTGAATTAGTTGTGAGAAATATTTCTCTTCTGTAAAGTGCTATAAGATTCAATCTGTGCATAGAAATAACAAATCAAGGTCGCAGTGAACAATTCAGTGGTAACCCAAATATTTTTTTGTGTTTCCTTTTCTAACAAAAAGTAGTCATCTTAAGACTGTGACAGTCTGGGAATAGGGAGAGCAGTTCAAGGTGTCTTCACTTGCAGCCACAATCATCCACTACCATGTCCTTATAGTGTCTCAGCACCACATTGTCATTGTTGTCATAATACAGCATGGAGATGGGGGACAGCTTTGTGGGGCCGCAGCAAGGTAGAGGGGTGAGTTCTGGGTCTAAGCCATGCACGAGTGACTGTATCACAGCATGGTTGGTGCCTTTGAGCACTTCTGTCAGTGGATATGGACATTCCCCGTGGCAATAGTTGGCCATGTAACCTTTGGGGGCGATGATCCAGTTGTGCCATCCCACATCTTTGAAACTGATGTAGAGTCTCCTCTTTTGGCACAGGTTGTTGGGGGTCGGTAATGAAGGTGGAATGCTCCTCTTGGGTCTAGTGGTTTTACAACTTGATGGGTCAAGGGAGACAGTGAGCAGAGAAGTATGGATGAAAGGGTGGATTTGCTCACACTGGGCGGAGGAGCCATTGGCTGTCACATCAGTAGATATCTCCAGAATCAGGCCCATGTTTTTTTCAGGGTTGGTCCAATCCTCTATCACTTTGGTTAAGTTAAAGTACAAAGATTTATTAAGGAGACGGAAGGATTGGTTCACAAGAAGTTTCCTGTTTGTTGGGTTCTCTCTCATACCATTCAAAGATATGTGCAGGTTCTGGTACAGACGCAAGTGGAACTCTTGCCTGTGAGACACCTTGTGTCCAAATTGGATCTCTAGCTGTCCCAGAGTTATTTGCTCTGTTTTCTCTACTGCGGTGACATCAAAGAAGAGATGCTTCTTGACACACAATGATCCTTGTGGCTTTTCACTCTGTGATGATGGACCTGAAATAAAGGATAATCTGTTAATCTTCAGATTGCGATATTTTCGTTTAAAATACATATTTAAGCTAATAACAGTCATACATGTTCAAGTGAATGTTCACTGTACTTTTTAAATGGAATAAATAGTACAATGCACATTAGTATTGTATATCTCTAAGAAAGTTGGGGTTTTAATACTTCACCTAATCACCTCATAGCATTGATTATGAACAGCAAACCATAAAACACTAATGATCATCTCATAGATGTAACTATTATACAAGCCCAGCACAGGCCTCTTTGAGAGAAGACAACATGTCACATCTTGACCTTCGAGGTGAGGTAGTGGTGAGATTACAGGAACGTGGTCGCTTTTTACAAAAAGTACCTTAACGTACATATATTTTAAGGGGGGGGGGAATCACTCACACTGACAAGCAAAGTAATTACTGCAAAACCCTATTCTCACTAGAACCTTTTGAGTCAGTAATTATTTGGGCATATAATTTCCTAATATGAGATTTTTTACAGATCATGCAATTACTACCATGGCTATCTAAAAGGTGATATATAATGAGCTGAGGAAGACTACACGTTTAGCTGGGGTAATTGATCACTTCCATGATGCCACATACCTTGGTTTCGATAGGACCTGACAATATTTCCAGGCACATTAAAGCCGTCCATCCAACACGGATTGTCTTCCTTTACTCCTTTCTCAAATATGTCTAGCAGTGATTTTGGTACCGGTGGTGGGTTCATAGGCTTTGGTCGTCTGCTCAAACCCAAGGCCTTGAGGAGCATTCTTTCTTGGAAAGGCATCTCAGAGGTTTCAGTCAATAAAAGTATAGAAATGAGAGAGGACAGTAAAAGGATTGCTCCCTCCATGGTGACTTCTCTGGATGGTCTGCTTTTCTGCTCTGGATGTTGCTTCTTTTCTACTCTGCAAGGAGGCCAATGTGTCAATTCTAGCACATTTTTAAGGTAAAAGTTAAAACGTTTTTACCTAGCCTACTGTTTTTGTTATTTCTACAGAAACTAACACCTACCAATGAAACGTGTTCTATGCATTTAAATAAAGTGCATTCCTCTGTATGTGTAAATAAGACATTATGTAACATTTTGGATGTGATTATAAAAATTTACCTATGTAAATAAAATAATTTGCAGCAGAAAAAAAGGCAATGGTGGGAGCGAAAATAAAAAGAGGGGTTTTATAATGGACATAAGTATGTCCACAAAATATGCACAATAACCCAATTCATTAATGTAGGGTATCCTTAGATATAGATAATGCGCTACTCAAGGCAAATATACATTGGCTGTAAACACGCTTGAAGTCACATGCAAAGATCAGATTAATTACTGGTATATTCTGCTAGATTCTTCCCAGAAATACCGTATTTGCTCAATTATAAAAGGAACCTGATTATAAGATGACCCCCCAAAATTTGAATATTAATTTAGGAAAACAAAAATATAGTACATATAAAATTCATAGTAAACTATTTTTTCATTTAATAAAAACTATGAAAAAATGCATTTCTTGTTTTTATTTTTTTTATTTGCCAACCTGCCCCCAGTTATGCACATCTGCCCCAGGCTTGCCACTCTGCCCCCCAGATATGCCTTATACTTCCCTATATGCCACTCTGCCCCCTGTGCTCCAGACTCACTAGTGTCTAGTGGGGGGACGTCTGCGCAATGCGCGTAGACAACCTCTCTGCCAGAAGGTCATGTCACACCAACGCTCCGTCACAGAAGCCCCGGCGGAAGTGCCAGGCAGCAGCAGAGGCTGCCACTGGCTGCCAGAGAGGAGGATGCAGGTCACCTGCAGCGCTCTATTTGAGGTCGGATTATAAAATGACCTTGAATATATTTGAGCAAATATGGTAGTATGGGGCACTTCAAATCATGACTAAAGGAATCCTGGAATCCTTTACATTAAAAAAGAAAGACAAACTTTCTGTACCTACCCAAGGCAAGGCAGGAAAACACACTGACAAGGCATGTTGGTCAGGAACAAGGTGTGTCCCTCTGTTAAGTATTATCATTGATGGAGAAGAGTTAAGCATTTCCAGCTCCACTGATTTCTAGTGTATTCCAATTTTAATAACACAGTCCTAGTCCTAGAAGTTTTAATAAGTAAAATCAGCCTGCTATGATACTTAAAAGTTGGGCCCAGAACAGGTCATGGAAGAAGACAGCATGCAGCAACGGAGAAGTCTTAAGTTTTGGTTCATATCCTAATGGAAAACTTTGGGTTTATACTCTAAATCTTATACTTTGAGAAGAGTTGAGTAAAGATAACATATTTTAACTTTATAACAAGAAGGACAATGTTGCC
Source organism: Spea hammondii (assembly GCA_029215755.1). NCBI lineage: Eukaryota > Metazoa > Chordata > Amphibia > Anura > Pelobatidae > Spea > Spea hammondii. The sequence goes on along the minus strand of JARDYJ010000001.1, from coordinate 91,760,355 downwards.
CATGCATAATGCATAGTGAAATGGCAATTAATATCATAGATTTATGTATGCATTCTACAGGATCAACCAAGATCTTCCTCTGGCTCTGAAATGATTCAACACTATATGTTTTAAGAATAAACCCTTTGATTCAATGATATTGAGACCTCAAATCCTTTGAAGTCTTAGAGGCCACCAAAGGATACACTGATGCCTTACAAACATATATGTTAGCGTGGTCACATTTTTACTTTGGGATGTCTTTTTAGTTAAAAATAAACAATATTGATGGGATTATTCATTTTCTTATTTGAAAATACATACTGTTTAGCATTACTCTTTATGAGTCCCTTTATGAATTCCCTGTAAGGGAGGTGTGAAATGTAAACATGCAAGTGCCTATGATCTCTGGGCATAGTAATTGTGGAGACCAGTTTGGGTAATTAATTAAGTATTCTATGAGGTGTTAGCAACATGTTCTTACCCTGAAAGGAGTGTGAGGCTAACACTTGAGTTGGGCACAAAAGACAGAGAACAGATTAATACATCAATTTTGCCACCTAATCATTTTTTATAATAGTCTTTAAGAAGTAAACCATAGATCTACCTCTTATTTTAAAGCTGTTGGGTCTCTGTAGGTCAAAACCTTGAATACTTGGGTCTTCAAAACTAGAAGCTGGTATGTCTTTGAGGAACTCTGTGATTTAATGACCGTATGTTTCATATTGATTGTTAGGGGATTCTGTGCTTCATGTTTGAAAAACAACATGCTATGTGCATTGGCTGTATGCCACATTTATTACCACAAACATACTTCTGATGGCTGTACCTTGCACGGCACTTGCAGACAGGAGCAAGAAGTATTTCATTTATGGAGACATATAGTATTTGTGAGCATGATAATGTATTATTTGTAGGATAACAAGAAATTGCAAGACATGTATCACTATTTATCTTCTTCTTACCCAAACCCATAATCAAGACTATGGTCAATTCACCTAGCAGCTATTGATTTATTTTTCTTCTAGAACATTTGGCCACCAACTCGTAGTATGTTTCCTATGTGTTGTTAAAATGCTTCATGTGTTTCTGTCTCAGTTTCCATGGACAGAAATGAGATTTAATACATGTATGTAACAGAACACAATCCGTGTAACAGGCTTGCACGTTCTGTAAGCCATTCATCTTGTAAGTCATGCTGTGATATTAATGTTTATAAATGTAAGGCTTTATCTTGTTTATTTTTCCTCTAGGGCAGCGCCACTGACCTTCCATCTTCCTACCCGCACACTCACAGTCTCCAATCAAACAAACATTAACATAAATGCTTTCTCATACAATATTTTAGCTAAACCCAATTTAAAACATGTGGTAGCATCACACAAATATTAATAGGGCAGTTCTGGGTATTACTGACCACAGACACTTGTGGATATATTGATTGATTATACATTTTATTAGAAGTTAATTCACTAAATAGAAAACTGTTGAGTTGAGATTATTTTTTTCTTACTGCAATTCACCTGACCCCTAAGAGCATGCCCAAGTGTTTCACATTTCTGGCACTGGTCTACCAAATGCTGATGTCTATTAACATAGAGAAAAAATGTCTTGGTGGGACTATCCCATATATGCGTCCTTCAAAACTCTACCCGGGGAGCACATAAATACATCACTGATTGGGTTATTGTATGCATTTGTGTTTTGAAAGATTGTATATTCAATTTGCTTGCTGTGGAATTTTGTAATTAATTACAGGCTTATTACAGCTAAGAACCAGAGTTGAGATCTTAAAGGGACATTCCAGCCATCAAATGCAATTTAATGTGAACAATAGCTTTGTGGTCCTCTTTCGTGTTGCAAATGCATGGATGGATTCCTCAGAACATCCCAACCACCTGCATTTTTTCCTTTCCCCGGCCGCAGCTTAAATGCTGTGACATACTTACTGCCAGTCAGCTTCAGTGCTGGCTGAGGAGATGATGTGGGAAGTGATCTCTTCATTTCTCTTTTCTTTTTTTTTTTTTTTAAAACATTGTTTCGCGTACAATATACGTATAGATCCCTATTGTATCTTATGGATGTCAGTGATGTCATGGTGTCATCACCGGGCATCCTGGAAAGTTAGTTTTGCTTTTGTTTTACTTTTTAATTTATATTTCATTTAAAAAAAAATTTTTTTTACTTTTGCCCAATTTCTGGAAGAGGGAGAGACTTTCCTCCCCCCTCTCATCGCACTGCCTTGCATTGCTGGGGTGTCAGCATTGCCGCTATCATTAGACAGTCTGATCTGGAGATGTTCCTGTCACTGCAAATATACATGTTGTACAGATATGTCCTAGGGGGCATACTAACTAATTTCTAATCGTTGTACCTGTTTTTCTATAGGGGTGTCATACTTTATGTGTACTATAGTTGAGCGTCAAGGACACTGAACCGCACCTTTAAAGATTCTTGAATAGAGACGCTTACTCAATCTTCTTTGAGTAAGGGGCCAAGGATGCTGGGAGTTGTAGTTCAACAACATTGCCTGTTCACTATACCTACCCTGTCTCAGTGGTGTAATATACATAAACAAACTGTGATGGTCAGAGTCGGGCTAGCAAAGTGGTGGGCTGTTCTGAGTTAAACACTTTGTGTTACTACCTTAAATTTTTTTTGTGTTCAACTCACAATTTCACATATATCCACCAGGGTGCCTAATGTAACAAGGGCAAGTAGCATTTAAATCTTGACTGGGTCCTTTCTGTTTTTTATTTATTGGCTTTCTATGCATTTCTTTTTTTGTAAATGCGTTTTAAACAATGCTGATAGTAAATATTGAACCTGTTGTCTCACAGGTATATCATTGGCTGCAAAATTACTGGGCCATTAAGCTGGATTCTGACAGCCCTCACCTGCTAATGGCTGGAGTTAAATACAAATAAAAAAAAAGCACAGCATAATGATTCACTCTAATAACAGTTGTTACTAATCTGGTCCTACAGGCATACAAATGGTCAAGTTTATATAGATATCTGTATTGTAACTCAAATAGGTCATTCCTAAAACCATAATTTGGCTCCCAGTGTTGCAGAAGCTTACGTTACTTCCTTGCCACCTGGACTAAAATAAGGTCCACCTGTCCCACCTTTAAATACAACATAAAACTGGATTTTTGAATGCCTTCAAAGCTTGTACAGCGCAAACATGATTCGGCATGTAAATAAGTCAGTTATATTTACCAGCCAGTTCCTTTTTCAGTGGTGAGTAGGAGCCAGCCTCACCCTCCTCCCTTATCACAGCAGAAGCAGTTTATTGACTGATTTATTTTTCAAAGTCAACATTGTTCCTTACCCTTCAACTCGATTAGGAAAGAACAGGGAGGTTTGTGTAAAATGAGAAAGACGGCAGGAGAAAAGAATATATTTTTTGATTTGTAAGAATTTAGGGAAGGATAGCTCCAGGAGAGGTTCACTCTTCACTTACGATAAATCAAATACTTCCCCTGAACCCCAGGGTTATAAATGACCACATGTAGAAAGTTGGCACCAGTTAGTTGAAACCCATTGTGCAGCTATGCGGAATATGATGGCGCTATATAAAACATTAAACAATAATAAACTCCTCCCACTCAACGCTCAGGTTATAGGTGAGTTTTATTGGCTATACATGTAAACACAAGCAAAGTAAATTGCAGAGGTTTTAAAGTGCAAAATGAATTTGCTCATATACACTCGCTAATATTTTTAAACAGGTTGCTGTTGGCCTTATATTTCTAGAGCCACGGATTATTCTGCCACAGAACATAAAAATATGTTGTTATGTGTGTGCTGGTAGCCCAACATATTTTTACACCAAGTTAAATCATTTCATGATACTCACAATTACTCTTAATTAAAGAACACTTTGTGCTAATTAAGAACCCCATATAAAACTTTAGGTAAGCATGAGGATACATGATGGCTATTTCTGAGAACCGGATTATCATGCTGTGGTTAATGGTTCCGATGGCACTGTTTGTTCTTGTTCTTGTTCTTGTTCCTGTGTCATTGAGCTCGGTCATTTTAAAACAAGAAGATATATTTTTAAGAAACCTGGGCTTATCCTCCAAGCCTACCCCGGTATCTCCTCCTCCTATTCCACCAATCCTATGGAAGATCTTCAATCAAAGGTTGGGAATTGGTAGACACAAAAAGAAGCCTAATATGTGTTTTGTGGAGGCGTTAAATGTCCCTGGCAGTACAATCAGAGTATTCCCTGATAATGGTGAGTACTAAACTGTTACATTAAGGGTAATTGGCCATCTCTGGCTTTGTTTCACTTACTCCCCAGACTATCTGATGGAATCTGAACCAGCTGCAACAATTTAACAACCCTTCATGTATTCCATATACTTAAATTCATGTCATTAAATCTCTATATGCTTGTCTAAGGATAGGATTGTTAAGCATTTATAGTCACATAGGTTTTTAAGATCAGAAGCAACATGGGTTTACCTCAGGAAGATCATGTCAAACAAATCTTATTGATCTGGATTTCAGTAAGGCCTTTGACACTGTGCCACATAGAAGACTTATAAATAAACTGCAATCTCTGGGTTTAGATCCCAATGTTGTTGAATGGATTAGGGAGTGACAGACAACAGAGGGTTGTAGTCAATGGCGGATATTCAGAGTAAGGTCTTGTAACCAGTGGGATACCTCGGGGATCTGTACTTGGACCCATTCTCTTTAATATTTTTATTAGTGATATTGCAGAAGGTTTTGATGTTAAGGTACGTAAGATTTGCAACATGGGTTGATGTTCCTGGAGGAAGAAGCCAAACGGCAAATGATTTATGTAAACTGGAACCATGGTCAGAGCTGTGGCAACTGGCATTTAATGTGGATAAATGCAAAGTAATGCACCTGGGGCATAAAAACCCAAGCAATATAGAATATTTGATGCTGTCCTAACCTCAAACTTCAGAAAAGGGCTACTTATATTACATGTTACTTTTATAGGGTAGTGGATACATGGAATAGCCTTCAAGCAGAAGTGCTGGTTAATACAATGGAGTTTAAGCAATCATGGGATAGGCATAAGCTTGGTATAAGATAAGGCCATCGACTAAGTATTCAGCGTTTGGCAGACTAGATGTGCTGAAAGGTTTCAAAAGCTTAAAACTTGTCCTAATATGAAATCCCCTTTAATAATTTGTTGATGACATTTAATTTCTCTTAATAGGTCGACAAGTCATCTCTGATAGCTCAAAAGCAGCCCCACCTCTGTGCTTGCAAAAGAGGCTTTTCTTTAATGTGTCTGTGATGGAAAAAGTGGAGAAAGTGACCTTGAGCCAGCTGGAGGTGCATTTCAGACAGCACATGCATCATGGTAAAGTATTTGACCTACGTCTCTACCAGATCCTAAAGGTTCCTTTCAAAGGCGTGGAACGATACGAACCCAAAAGGCACATCAGGAAGCTTTTGATGATGCAAACCTTCAGTCTCCCCCGTAGAAACCTCTACATCAACTTGACAGAGGTTTGCGATAGTTGGAGAGACACTAACACAAATCTGGGTCTTGATTTAGAGATTTTTCCACAGAAGGGTGGTTCCTTGGTACCTACTTCCTTAGAAGACTGTAAGGGCAACCACCCCTTTGCCTATACCACCCTGCTCACTGTGACCCTCAATTCTCTGCACTGCAAGAAGATCCGGAAGAAGAGGAGTTATGGCAAAATCCCCTCAACCTCTGGAGATCTTTGCAAGAAAAGCTGCTTCTGTGTTAAATTTAAGGACGTGGGATGGCAGAATTGGGTTGTTGCCCCAAGTGGTTACATGGCCAACTACTGCCATGGTAATTGTCCTTTCTCCGAGAGAAATGTTCAAAATCTATCACGCTACCCCAATATTCAGAATAAGATCCACTCAAAGGCGCAAAACTCTCCCTTGCGCCACTGTGCGCCAATAAAGATGTCCCCTGTGCCAATGTTGTTTTACGATAATGAAGACAATGTGGTATTAGGACAATATGAAAATCTGGTAGTGGATGAGTGTGGCTGCAGGTGATTGCACCACCCAGTGTAAATTTACCTACTTGCCTCACATCCCGTGCAAAAGTTATTCATAAGTGTTATGATTGCATCCTGGGGTATGGTCATCTTAGCGACATTGCTGTGTTAGACATACATAATGCACACTGTCATCGAGTATAAAACAAGCCTTACTAGCCCTCCAATTAACTTTGTGCAGCGTTTTAAATTTTTATTTTAGTGACCCATTTATGTTATTGTAACTGCACATAAAAAAAAGTGCTTATCAGTGCATTACATAGAAAGTCAGTCGTTATAATTTAAAAAACTAAAGTAGAACAGTTGATCTTTAATCCTCTTGGACTGTGATACAGTCAAGTTAACTAAACCAAATGCTCTTGTATGTATGTTAAAGAAGCTTTTAACATTTTTAGTGATTAAAAAAGCCCCTTATGTGTATCAAATGAAAGAGCCATCTTAATGTCCTGTCTTCAAAATCTGTATTTCTCCTATTAAGTTGTTGATGATAAGTTAATGAAGCTTTTGTGATGGGGGACAATTTAAAGATTTCACATAGTGCTAGTTGTGTCAGATTTAGATCTATATCTACTTTCATGAGGGAAAAATAGCCCCTTAACTATTTTGTCCCCAGAATTATGTTGAACAAAAGTCCAAGTTGTTGCTAGTCTCATAAGAACACTTCCAGTTCAAATTGGCATTGAGGCATTATTTGTTTTTTCTACAATTTGTATAGTTTTGGAAAAGGACTAGAAGAAATGGAACCTGAATAAACATGGTCTGTATGACTGTCATTGGGCGGTTAGTGAAGGTGTAAGAGCTCATAGCAATAAGCATGAGTTTGCTGAATTGGGTTCCAGAAGATGGCAAATTGGCTAGGGCTACAGATTATAAAGAATGGTTGCCCAAGGGAGGAATCCAGACCTCCTGCCTTGTCGTTTGTTTTTATCTATTTCAAAGTTTTGGTCTCTCATGGTGGGGCATTGAGGGGTCTTCACATGAACCAGATGTTTAACAGGTGAAAATGGGGGATTGAAAATTGTAAGGCAACATCTTGATGGATTGATTACAATATTTGTTTGGAGCACTGGGGAGACATGCCTTCAAGGCAGCTGGTCCAGTTGATAGTTTAGGATTTATGATATGTGGGCAGTATCTTCAAGCTTTTTTATGTTTGGAGGTTAACAGCCAGGACTCTCAATTGGTTTTTACTCACTTTAAAAATTAGTTTCAAACTTAAGTCGATGTGGTAACTGAAGTTAATTTTCAGAGAATTATGTTTAAAATGTTTTTTTTTTTGTTTTTTTTTTTTTTTAAATTAACAATGACTTTTTAAAGAATATTTGTTTTAAGTTTGTCACTGTCTACTGACATGATCAATAAAAATGCTGTAGCCTAAACAAACTGCCTCCCGTCTGCTATTTTAAATAATTAGAGGGGGATTCAATAAACAGTAAGCACTATGGTGGGACCTGGAAGGCAGTCCTGAGCCATAAAAGGGCAAAGCTGTCGCATGCCCTTTACAGGACAAAGATTCAAGATCATTGGTAAAGGTACTCCTTGACAGTGGTATCCCGCAACATCATGACACCTATTATTATATAGAAAGCCATTCATTCATGCTCTGTCACACACACTCTGTCACATTATCTAAATTCCTCTTAACCTTCTTCACCAACTGCTTCCGTGCCCCTGTCTCCTTTCCCACATTATTCCCAACTCTCTCTGCTCTCAGTGGTCTCCAAGTAGGGTCACATAACAGAATCTGTGGTCGTAGGACGGCAGCAGCGCGGTAGCTCATACAGAGAGAGTGAGCTGCAGAGAAGACTGATCTCCATGTGAGGTAAGGGGGAAAATGGAATTGGAAAGGGCGGTATGTACATATGAGTGTATGGTGTTACGATGAATGAATTTATTAGACTCGTGCAAATGAACCAAAAACAATTCTGAAGAATATTTTGATTCCAGCCTTTTTCTATTCGGAAGCAAAATTCTTTCACTCACCCTCATTCACCTTCTCATGCTCCCGCTCACTCTCCAAGACACTCTCACATTCTCCTTCTCTCAGACTCTCATTCACTCTTGCACCCTATCTCAATTTATCCCTACCTTTAAGGCTGAGCGCTTCTGTGTCCCCATCTTCTTTCCCACAGTGCCTCTTCTGTCATCTTTCTTTGTCCTCATCTCCTTGTTTCTTCTTTCCTCACTTCCCTGTGAACCGGACCTCCCTGAATGCTTCCACAAAAGGTTGGAGCCTCCAAGCACACCCCTCTCCCCCACGAAAATGCAAACAAACATTTGGCGCTCTTTTCTTTGTTTGTTTCATTGGAGTCCCTCCTCATTTATGGACATTCTTATGAATTGACAAGCTTGACAAATTTTGTTAAAATTTTTATGAATCTGACTGCACAAGTCTAGTGTGCATTAGTACGTGGGTGTCTTTTACTTATGGAGGTGAGGCAAAGAAATGCTGTACCTAAACTCAACTAACTCTAGGCTTGCCCCTGGTAACGATAGGTAAGGTGACTTCAGAGAACGTGAGAAGCTCGGGTGGGCAAAAGCCAGACTAAGAGGCGCCCTGATTGACAGTAGACCTAAGACTCTCTGAGGAGACCACTGTGTGTGTGGTTCATTGGATGCAATCTAGGTGTTGGGGCAAGTTCTATGTGTGCTATCCGGGTGCCAGGCTGGCATTTGGGGTGTGTGATCTGCAATTTAGTGTGTTATGTGCATTATTTATTTGATATATATACCTTCAATGCTGAGTTTGCATGTGTTATTCAGTTACTATATACCTGCAATTCTATATCTTCATGTGTTACCCATACCTGCAAACAAAGGGTTTGCATGTCTTATTCAATTGATCTATACCTGCAGGGGGTGATGAGGGGGGCACCACAGGTGTGGCCCACACAGGGCTCCTGAACAATGTTATGTGATCCTGCTTAACCCCACCTACTCCCGAATTCATCTCTTTGTTTTAGTGGTGCCCAGGGCCAGTCCTAGACCGGGTGGCATCCCAGGAAAGAATATTCTCTTGTGCTGCCCCTTCCATTCTTTTACATAGATGGTAATATTTTTTGAGCCTAGCAGACTCAAGCAGTGAAGAAGCTATACAGAATAGGGTACAGAACAATTATTTCTTATGCATGAGCAGCTGAGCAAGATACAGAGTGCATCACACCCATGTATCACAAATTGATCTGCCCCTACTCTGTACACCTTCTTCATTGCTCAGCACTCTGTGCGCCACTTTCCTGGCTCATACACATCTAACGCTATATGCAAACACACTAACATCACACGGTAAAAAGAAAAAACACATTCTAACACATACGTTGACAATGAAATAATATACTAACATGATGAATGTGGTAGAGCACCTCTCCCTCTTTCAATCCTAAATAAGGAGACTACACAAATAAAAGTTTAAGAAAGTCAGCAAAAATTTTGTCCAACTTGTATCTCCGCAACATGACTCTCAATCAAGTAAAAAACTGTAATATAAATATGCAAATAACGTGAAAATTTTAACATTTAATAAACATCATTAACATGAGTTGGAAAGAGAATCAACCCATTGCACTAAACAAAAAATAACACCAACATAAAATCGCCAATTACCTGTAACCCTGCCACTGGCTGGCATAGGTGTACCAATTATATCCCTGTCATGGGTACCAGCGTCCCATTCGCGACAGCCTTCAACCAATAACTGGAATCATGAGGGCACCAGTTCTAGGGGTGTCCTGCAGTTAAGCCTGAGGCTTGTGCACCATGAGTCAAACCACCTCTATGGGTGGTTAACCCCTACACCATGCCAGCATAACCAACCACCATAACCAGAGAAGGCCACCGCCTTAAATCTCACTGGCCCCCCGACCACCTTGACTGCTCTCTCTCGAAGCCAGGCTGGACATTAAGCAACCAAACATCCAGCCTCACATCCGAAAAAATCTACAGGGCCATCACCTGACTGTGGCCAAAGACAGCCTACGGTAAAAAAAACGGCCTAAAGAGAGCACCCTAGAGGCAAAATTAAAATTACTTAACAACAACAAATCAGGTAAAAACATAAATCAACAACCTTAGCCTCAAGAAGCTTACAAACCATTTCGCCTATCTCTATCCTTAAGAAACGGAGCACTGTACTCTGCCTCGCAGTCTTATCGGAGGCTAACGGGTGCCCAAAATCCCTGGCCACCTGCTGGATGGATGCCAAAAAGACAGCAGATTGTGTTGACACTGGAGGCCGCACTCACAGATAGCCATCCAAGTAATGGATGACTGAGGGGACCCCTAAAAATAGGGGCAAGAGATGGAGCTGCCCATGGGCAAGCATCAATCAGTATATATGCCCTCACCCCATTTGCACCCCAGCAAATGCACACAATCCGGGTGCACAGGTAATAACTGGAGGGCCGATTCAATGTGAGTCTTGGCCATCAATGCACCCTTTCCAAAAGTCTATCAAAAGGCCGTCACTGACTGAGCAGCGCATGGGAAAAGACAAAAGGTGAATTAAGCAAATTAAACTTCCTAGGCTCTTTCTTAGGGGACACACCCATGGGAGAGATCCTCAGACCCGAGATAGGGTCTAGCCATATGTCCTAACCGCACTTCCTTGGCCAATTTCTCAGACACCACCTTGGGGTGAGCCAAAGCCGATTTTGTGAATTAAGAGCAAACAGGAATACGAAACCTGTCCTTATGAGCACTGCAGAAATGTTAAAATAGTCAATGTCACAAAGGGTACAAAACATAAAATCAGCTATTGTCACGAAGGGGTTAATTAATGTCAATTAATGGTTCACTGGATGAGTAGAATTACAGCTCCTTCTTTCACATATCCTCTACATATCTCTTGCAGGGCAAGAAAAGAAATTGTGGTCTCACTGTCTGTGCTTTCCACATAAAAGTTGCATTCCCCAACTTAGAAACAGGTATCTGATAAATGTATTGTTGTTATACACCATATAAATCACTGGAGGGTTTCTCTCCCATACTCATGACATATGGAAAGGGATGCTCTTGAATGCTTGTAATCAGAAGGAGGCCAGAATACAATGTTTGTGGTCGGAATAGCCGAGGATAAGCAACAGGTAGACTGTCGCAACCTCACACATACTGTAACTTCACACACTAAAGATACACACCTATGTCATTTATAGTTTAAAATAAGCAACATATGTGTATTAAAATCAAATTTACAGGAAATATTTCATAACTTCCTTTTCTCAGAATCTGCATGATAATACTGTCTCATTAAGATTTCTCTTCCCTTTGATGAGTTGTTGATTGATTTTTTTAGTTAGCCTTATAAGAGTGGGGTGAGGAAAAAGCAGTGAAAGTCAAGAAAGGAAATCGACTCGATAGTCCTAGCTGTACCACAATTTGCCACTGTGCTCACTATTTTAAGTGAAGCGTCGTCATAAAAACAATAACACAGATTGACAAAGAAGAAAATCTTTAGATCAGTTAAATTAATAAAATTGTGTAAAACTATAATGCAAAAAATACAAAGAAGTGAAAGAAAAATAAAATGATAGTTTAAAATGGCACGTTAATATTGTCCTAAATAGAAATATTTATACATATGTAAGTAAAATGTATAAAAGTTATGTAAAAAATTCCACTATATATATATATATATATATATACCCACATACTATCCTATGTACCAGAGACACATTTAAAAACCATGAGAATTAATTCATATTTTTTATTAAATCATTAACTGCAATTCAAGGCGATGAAATCACATGGAAATTTTTCAGTTCTTCTTGACATTAAATTCTGTCTGTAATTTAAACTAAAAACAAAAAAAAATTGTTTAATTAATAATTATAATAACAAACCTATACAAAATTTGATGTTGCTTCCCCAAAATTGCACTAATAATGAAATGTTAACAAGGGCTATGTTTGTGGTTTGTCAGCTGTTAAAAAGACTAAAGGATGACCAGTGGCGTCTCCAGCTTTCATATTTAGGGGGGGCACTTGGGGGGCCAGGGACCAAAGTAGGGGGGCCAATTATAAAATGGTACATATACACTATATATATATATATATATATATATATACACATATACACGTTAGACGTGTATTTTTAACTACATAATAAAGGGATGTTGGAAGCACGTGGACGGTATGATCCTCTGTAGAAAGAGGTATTCTATTGCTGGAAATTCCTGGAGCCTGTGGGAGTGAAGCGGCTGGAGACACGGCCCTGGCGGAAAAACGGGTGTCTGGGTTGAAGACTTTTCGCATAGAAGACTTGGCTTTAGTCCATGATGTCATGATGTGCCGCTTTTCTACGTTCAGTGGAAATAGCCACATTTGCATTGCTTAGCAGGCAAACAACCCTTAGGGCCCAGTCTCTGATAAGTCAAGGATCTAGGATAGAATCTTGAAGAAGGCCACGGTGTCAGAACCCACGGCGGGGTCCTCGCCGGCAGTACTCACCCGCTCCGGGTAAACGGTCCCGCGCCGCGGCTGTCCCGTCCTCCTGTCAGGACCGACAGCAGGGTCCTCGCCGGTATCACTTACCCGCTCCGGGTAAACGGTCCCGCGCCGCGGCTGTCCCGTCCTCCTCAGCCGGCCGCGTGGTGGTTCCTAAGCGCGCGCGCCCTCACAAAACTTTATGTGTTCCCCGTCATTGCCGGCGGGGAACACGCGCGAGTGACGTCACGTCTATGGACGTGGCGATCACTGGCGGGAAGTTTAAAAACTGAGCACTGAAACTCATTCAGTGCTCAGTTATTATGCCTTATACCTCGTATTCCTGTTATCCTAAGTGCTATCTCGTGTACCAGACCCGGCTATTCCTGACGTGCTATCTCGTGTACCAGACCCCGGCTATTCCTGACGTGCTATCTCGTGTACCAAACCCCGGCTATTCCTGACGTGCTATCTCGTGTACCAGACCCGGCTATTCCTGACGTGCTACCTCGTGTACCAGGCCCCGGCTATTCCTTTCGTTCCTGTTTTTTCGTGGTGTGCTCCAAGTTGTTACCTGCATACCGGGTTCCCACCTATATTTTCTCCGTTCCGGGCAGCTCACGCCTCACACACGGTCCGCCAAAGATAATATTTGAGTAATGGGACCCACTATATCCAAAAGCTTATCCTGCGTGGATTTTAGGCCTTGTTCCAATCCTTTACGTGGGTCACGACCTCTTTGCGAGAGGAGAGAAACGACATTTTGGTCAAATTCAGGAGTGACCACTACTTTTCCCGGAATGATCGGGCGAGGACATTCTGCTCTTAGTTTATTACGCACACCCTCTCTATTGGTTTGCGTAGCCATCTTTGTAGGTTCTGGAGGAGCCCATTCTGTGGCCTTAGGGTGGCGCATGTTGGATGGCTCAAATAAAATAACCCCTGCAGGGTCATGCACTGGAGTATCAGCAGAAGCGGTTTGGCACAATAAAGATGTCTCATTAGTAGACTTCTGCTGGGGCTCACCCACGGTCGACTCAAGTATATATTGTGAGTGACGATCTCTGGACGTAGCCAGAAAATCAGAGTGCTGCGACTCATCCGAAGATGTCGCTTTCCATTCAGTGAGTTGAAGAACACCCCCGGAATTAGCGTCCTCGAGCTCTAACGATTGTGACCTGTCCTGAAGCAACCTGGGATGTTTTGCAGGACCTTTGCCTTTGCCGGCAGTAATACTTTTCCCTTTCCAGGGACGTTTTGATGTATGGGATACTTCAGATTTTTCTGAATCACCATCAGATATTTCCTGCGGTAGAGAGGGATCTAATGGAGCAGGAACAGCATGTGCCATTTTAGCCATAAGAGACTCCATGGAGGAAGAGAACTTACCTTCCAACCAGGATAAAATAAAGTCCTGAGAAGGACTAGGATCCTCAGACATATTATATGATAAATAAAAAGGAGCACAGACTTTCAAAATAAAAAAGTGGCAATAAGTAAATTATAATGCTGTGATGCAGCAATGAAAGGGTTACAGGATGAGCCTGCCAGCAATGTCCATATATCAGGGGATACGCTGCAGTAGAGTTCCAAGAACAGATAACAATGGCTCACCGTAGTATAAGAAAAATGTAACTTTTTTTTTTTGAATGGTAGAGATCGTAGACACTGAGGCAATGTCCGGAAGGTAAATAACTCCTCCGGTAACTCAAACGAGGAGCAGGAGCTCAATTTGAACACTGGACACGAGGAGAAGAACCTGCACGTTAGAAGACCAAAGCACAACTGCGCGGCAACGTTGCCGAGTAGAGGAGAAAACAAAATGGCGCCCGAAGTCTCGCGAGATGAATAAGATGGCGGCCGCAATAGAAAGACGGCAAACGGTGAAAACGGTAAGAAAAGAGGTAAAGATGTAGACGCACAATGAAAACACAATGCTGAGGAGCCAGAGGCAAGCTCCCAGCTAAGAAATAAGGTAAGTAAGAACCGTAGAGGGGCAAATAAGATAAAGAAACGAAAGGAGAAATAACGGAAAGATGCAAAAAATAAGTACCTCACAAAATGTGAGAAAAAATAGGTACAAAGGGACCAAACACAATCAAATAAACAGACAAAAACGAGATATCAAACAGAGTTCAATAAAAACGGAATATATAATTTATCCAATATATCTGAATCACACAGAAATACAATGTAATAGGGCTGACCTGACTTCATGGTGAGCAGCAAAGAAAGAGGAAGAAGGAGGGGCTGCTTCCACGTTTATATTGTTGAACTTTTATATGATTGGTTACCAATGTCCTATTTTTATCTTTGCTGCTAAGGTGACAGTAAAGAAAGTAAAGCAAATCTTGCAATAAAATTATGCTTATTTTTTGTTTCTGTCAAATTTTTTAACCTAAGTCTGTAGGGGCAATATAAAGTACTCTGCTTTGGACAAAATGCAGGAAATCCCCCCAATTATGGGCACAGTAGGCAGCTAAGCTCTGGAGATATTGTATTCTAATATAGGTGGTAGAGTTACCTTCACTTCCTCCGTTGCTCTTCTCATTTTTCTGGAACCTGTAATATGAAAAAAATGTTTAGATTGGGAGGTAAAAAATAATAAATGAAAAGTAATGAATCTGATACTTACAGTTTACTTCTGAAATAATCAGGCCAAAGGGTCACACAGACAATGATAGATGTAAAAATAATAGAGCAGAAAACCAAAACAAGGCAGATAGTTATGGTGTTATATAGGTTTTCTGCTTCTATATTCTCAAAATATTGTTCTAGGTGATCTGAGGAAAATAAAAACAAATTGTGTAAAATAGAATGTAATTAGTTTAAAATAAATCATGGAAGAAATAACATTTGAAATGACACATTAACTTAGCATACCACTTTCTATAAACTCTTATATTCTGATAATGTTTGTGAAAGGGTAGCATGCTATATGTACAATTTAAATGATTATATGATCTTTTCACATACTTGATGTTGTTCTGTCTTTGACCTCTATCGGCAGAAAAGCTGTGAAAAGAAAACAAAAGAAAATCAATTAGTCAGATATGACGCTATGTTATGCCCAGTTAATGACTATAATGTAAAGCTGGGTATTCATTTAATCATCTTATAAACTGAAATAATGGATCAACAAGATGGCTTTTGAATGAAGTCAATTCAGGCTGCTTACAGTAAAGGGCTTACATGATATCTGTCTCTCATATTTTTATTTAAACTTTATATTGGAATATTTCCTTTGTCAACCAAACTCATAAAGCCAGTAGAGTGCTTTCTTGCCTTCTCTTTAATTACATAAACTTTGAAAACCTCCAGTCACTGGCTGTTAACTGATAATTTAACATAAAAAATAAAACTACCTTTTTCCTCTGTAAACTATAAAAATGTATTGGTCTATGATGTAAGTGAAATGTATTTAAATATAGGATACAGTGATGGGAAATAAGGTAAAGACTACAAGTCAGTATTATAATAATCTGCCTATTTTTCGGTTTTATAATGTAGACATTAGTGATGGTCATAAAAAGAGCAAAGAAAACAAATAAATTGAAGCAACAATTCTGTCTTGCCATCTTCGCATAAGAAACACAAGTGCACTGATGAAATAATTCCCTGCTGTGTTTCTACCCAGACAGTGATTGTGATGCCACACACAGCTATGACTCTAAGATGCAGGGAGACACAGAATAAAGTTGGGCTGCTGTCCCTTTTGCATCATTGGTATTATTAATAAACAACTTTTCATGGCATTTCCATATTGCTTTATTTGTTTTAGGATAATGCAATCCATCAAGGAAGCCAATAAAAGGTATATTCTTCCCCACACCCTTTAGTTGCAACAAGAAATTTGTATGGAATATTTGTAGTTGGACTGGGAAGTCTACACGTTTTCTAATTAGTTTAACAAAATCAGTTAAACATTAACAATGTTTTTCATTTGGTGCAGTGAGACAATTTTTCTTTCTCACTCTCTCCAACGAAAAATCCATCATCCTAAATACTAGGCTTGTAAGAGAGAGAACTATACAAGTTAAAAGATACAAAAGGACCATTTGTTTAAAATCACTTGACCCCTGAGTGCTGATTTGTCAATTATTTAAATATTACGGAGCTTTTAATATATTCCATTGTTAAAATCTTGTTTACTACAGTTACTAGAAATCTATTTGGGCGTTCATGTCTGATTAATTCTACACCTTAATTTAAAAAAAATATATTAGAATATTTTTTTCCTATATTAAAAAACAGAATCATTCAATTTCACATCAGATAAAAATAATTTAATCTATCTAGTCTATCCATTTTATTTTCTGCTTTAAAGACTTAAACCTAAACCAGTCTTTGGTCCTATTCATAGTATTATATTCAGGATAGAAATATCACCTCTACTAGTTTTTCTGCATCCTCCCAGTAAAGTGAAACCTTTCTTACATTACATCAAAGACTCTCTGGTTTTAGAATATGACCTCTTGATCTATATTACCTCCTGTACTTAGTTAAATCCCTTTATGTATTTAAATATTGGCAATTAGTGCGTTATTTTCATATTTACTTAGATGCCACCCTCACATAAAAGATTGATGTATGTGACAGATGCACAAGTCTACGTTCCATACAACTTTTTCAGCCTTTTTGGGGCCACATCAGTTAACAGTGTATAAAAATGTGTCGGTACATGAAAGATGTCGTCTTAGTCATGTCATGACATCAAATGTTATTTCAAAAGCTGTGAATCTTACCAGAAAACCATGAAACTAAGATAAATATCCAGGTTGCAAAACCTGTAGACAGAGGGTACAGCAGTAGTAGAAAAGCAGAACAGTGCAGGGTATACAGTGGACTGGTAGGTGGATAGTGTAGCAGATTGATGATAAGAAAACCTACAAAGTATGTGACAGCAGATGAAATGTGGATAAACCTAGAAGATGGAAGGTGACAGCATGATGAGATTAAGGGATGATATGGAACTTTCATGAACAGTTACAGTAAGCAGTGATATTTTTGGGGTGGTCTGCACCTCAGTGATGAGTGGGTTGTGCTAGGTATGGGGAAATACAGTTATAAGGTTAGAGGAGATTTTAAACTAGGTTATGAGTGTAAAGATAAAAATAAAAGGAGTATCCATAGGTAGATTGAAGGGCTTTGGGAATTTGTGGGAGGAATGTTTAAAATGTTGTTAAGGTTGCATAACACAAATGGGTTTAATCATTAAGAAGTCCAGTTCTTAGTCAAATAATGTGTTGCATTGGTAAGTCTGGGGGTAGGCAGAGTGGTGTATAGGGGGTATTAGTCATATCAGGGCGGCAAATACCCGGCAAATAGGGGGGTATACGGAATATCTCGGGGGCAGAGTGGAACATAGGGGGGTATAAGCCATATCTGGGGGCAGAGTGGCATATAGGGGGCATAAGGTATATCTGGGGAGCAAAGTGGCAAGTTTGGGGTTTGGGGGCAGGTTGGCAAATAAAAGGAAATAAAAAAAAGAAATTCATTTTTCTCAATCATAGTTTTTATTAAATATGTTTACATGTAAATTAATATTTACTAGTAAAGCTTTTTATAATCGGGGTCATCTTATAATCGAGCAAATATGACACATATATATATATAAACCATATTTGCTCGATTATAAGATGACCCTGATTATAAAAAGAGAATAAGCAATTTGTTTATCAAAATTATATTGTTACAAAATTATTTCTCCCCTGGCTGGAAGCTGGAGCTTCATCCCATGTGGGTCAGGTGTATCGTTTGAGTACATCTTTTGAACTCAAATTGCATGACATAAAATCCCCCACTTAGTGGCAGCATTCCATTTGCAGTGTGACCTGTTAGCTATTTCATCTCCTTTTTGAAACCCTGAAAAATGTGTTGGCAGTTTACAAATACACCTGGAATCTTCATAACTGCTGGGGCCCTTTTCAAGTCTACATCCCATCCATCTGTTTTTGTTTTTTTTATTTATTTGGCTTTATGTATGAAAATGAAAATAAGCAAAATAATAAACCTCTGCATTCTTTTTGTACAGATAACACCAGACACTGCAATGGGATTTTTTTCTAGATGCCTACTGCTCTAGATTATGCCGATCATTCCTGCGGTAAATTCTAAATGTGTAGCAGTTACCATGGAAACCAGTACAGTCCTAGCAACAACTTGCTCTTCAGTGGCCTCTTTAATTGAAATTGATACGTTAGTGGGACTGAATAGAAAAACATGTTACATTGCATAAACTTTTGGGACCTCCAAAAAAAGTTATATAGTTAGTTAGTTTAGTAATTCCTTAGTGGTTAACTATCTAGGTTACTTCAGGGCTTAGCCAGTCACTATACTTAGCCAGACTCCATTGCATGTTATGTATTAGACTACATTTTTATACCGATATCACTTGTATGCGGGTAATGGACAATCCAGTATGGGTATTATGCTGCCCCATTTTTTGTTTGCTACCTTAATAACTTAACTCATTGAGTATTTTCTTTATATTTGTGTATTTCAGTTTTACTCTTTCTCGTGTATTGCACCAGGTTGGTAATGTTTATATAAACACTGGATCAATGTCAACCTTCTTATCTGTGTGGTCTGTGAAAAGGAGTTTAGCTCTCTGTCAAGTTCTGTAGGGAAAAACTACTGTGAGGACAGAACACACACTAATGTATCCAGACACTACTAACACACCTAGACGATCACACTAACATGTGGACACAGACACTCACACTAACACACACGCACGGACACTCACACTAAAACACCCACTTGCATTAACAAACATTTCTCAGCATCAATCACTGGCACGCATCATGAGGGAGCACTAAATCACTGTAGGAATAGCCCTCACGCTCCCTTCATAATCTCTTTAACCAGCCCTGCTCCTCCAGCACCGAGCAGTCCAGTCCACTGTAACCATGGCTTACCATCAAAAACAATGGCTTATCAATGTTTTTAGGACCTCTCATAAGCACTTTAAGTTCATCTTTGAAGTATTAAGTGAAATATTTTCCAGAAATTACATTTTAACATAAAAAACTAATGCTATTACGCCCTTATGATATTGTCATAGTCCATCACAGTCACATTGAAATCACACAAAAATACAGCATCTAAATTAAAACTTTACAAACATTGATGTGCAGTAGCCCCATTTATCAGGAAAACACCTTATGTGTGTATGTTTAGTTTAGATAACTAATGAGGGCAAATAAAACAAGCGGGAATGCACCATATGTAGGCTATTAGGCAACTGCCCATCCTCTGTGAGTTTATCTCAGACTTCTTTTGCATGGCATTTCTCCCTTCGAGGACCTCTTGGGGCCCAACCCAAGTGAAAAGGTGAGTCCAGAGGTGGACCCCTTCCTCTCTTGTGCCTAGAGGGATACATGGAGGCAGAAATGTACATCTGGGGTTGCTGGTTCCCTACTGCAAAGGAGATTTTTCGTCTATGATGGTACAATAGAGCTAAAACTTGACATGCTCCCAAGGGGGGGACACCGTTGGACAGGCAAACAAATGCATGTATTTTTTTTTCTAGTGAGAAAGGGAAATTGAAAAGTGTAACAGAGAATAGCCTGTCTGATTAAAACATTTAAATCAGTTTCTTGTGTTGTACTTGAAATTCCATGCGTTTACTGGTTTGCATAGAGTATGAATCACTTCAAGTATCATCTACATCCTTACAGAATTCTTTTTTGTTTCCATTTAATGACTTTCTATTTTTTTTACTTTCTGGCAAAAAGACCTTTAAATCCTGGGCCAAAGCAGGGTTTTCCACTTAGTGGTTTCCCTCGCTGATGAAGCCGAGGTGTATCTCGGCAAAAGAGCATCAGGTTAGAGTAGGGGCGTACCTAGAGTATTTGGCACCTGGGGCGGATCCTGTATGTGGCACCCCCCCACACAAACTTTAAAACTGCATAGCTTCTATTGTTAGGCAAACATTGACAGGGGTACCGCATAACTGTTATCATTATATACTAAGGCAGACATTGACGGGGGTACAACATAACTGTTATCATTATATACTGAGGCAAACATTGACAGTGGTATAGGATAATTGTTATCATTATATATTGAGGCAAACAATGACGGTGGCAAAGCATAACTGTTACCGTTATATACTGAGGCAAACATTGACGGTGGTATAGGATTACTGTTATTATATACTGGGGTAAACATTGATGGTGGTACAGCATAACACCTATCACTATATACTGAGGCACACATTGATGGTGGTACAGCATAATCCCTATCACTATACATTGAGCCACACATTGACAATGATGCAGCATAACCCCTATCATTATATACTAAGCCAAACATTGATGTGGTATAGGCCTACCACTTTAGTGTCTGGCTTAGTATATAGTACTGAAAATTCAGCTATCACTTGGCCTAATATATGATTGTTAACAGCAACCCAATCCTATCATGCCCAGGCATACCCAGATTCCAGCATGCACTGGCTGATTTAGAATGCCCAGGTTCTATCATGTACTGGTTGCCTGGACATGATAGGAGTGTGATTGCTGTTAGCAATCATATATATATTAATATTGTTATTGAATTTTTCTGTCTAATTTTGGTGTGTTACTTACTTTTAATAAAAAAGTTTAGTTAATACACCAAAATTGGACAAAAAAAATCAGCATAAACTACAGCAAAACACTGATCACTCTCACACACTTTCAAAAGAATATATAGTTTGTGTGGTTAAGGAAAATTCGGTTAATTATGTTTAAAAACAAGATAGCAAAAATGCTAATAACCTGTCAGTCCTAAACTGTAAAGAAAGGAAAAAATAAAGGAATGTAATCTTTGCTTGCTCTAATTTATCAAACAACTATTTCCTGGAATAGCTTTCATTGTTACAATATGTTTTCGAAGTAAACAAGAGCTATAGTTTAACACACTTTAAACTT
This sequence comes from Spea hammondii, assembly GCA_029215755.1. Classification (NCBI taxonomy): domain Eukaryota; kingdom Metazoa; phylum Chordata; class Amphibia; order Anura; family Pelobatidae; genus Spea; species Spea hammondii. Next base: position 91,739,005 of record JARDYJ010000001.1, on the reverse strand, counting down.
TAATGTATATGCTTTGATAACTCCTACCATGATATATCCTCCAAGGTTATTCTACAGCTCCTGTATAGTTTTTTTCTAAGGCGTGGGTAAGACTTCCAGGGTTAACTATTATTTTGGTAGAGAAATGCACAGCAGCTAGAGCAAGCGCTTAGAGTTTATACCTCCACCCCCCTTACAGTCAGCCCCTAATTTGGAGGTCTGGTGGGAATCCTGAGATGTTTTGGTCCTGATGGCTCAGTGTGAGCCTGAGGACTGGAGGCACACAGCTGTTTTCAATGCTCTTTTGAAAATTTAGCCAGCTTTGAAATGTCTGATTCTGTTTTAAACAACTCTTGGCCGTCTTTCTCCAAACTCTGGATGAAGAGGTGGTCATTCAAAAGAGGTAAATACATTTACAAAAATAAAAATATAGTAGTTTCCAAGACTGTTTTCAATTACTTAATTAATAAGGTTTAAAACTGATCTTTGTTTCTGGAGCAGGTGTCAGGGAGAAGACTGAGAAGGGCCAAGGCGAGGGAAAGCTTATACAAGGAAAAGTAATAATAATGAGGAACTTTACTTCTGCCTGTTATTAAGGAGTATGAATGCTGGCTACTGTAAGGTTAGCTGATACTGACACAAAATATTCAGTTTAATAGGCTTACTTGACTTCTTTTTGTCTCCTCTGTCCCATGAATAAGGGACATCTAGAGGTCAGTAGGATAGCCAACATAAGTCTCAATTGAATTAATGTGGCTTCGGGACATTCTATGGTGGTATATAAGGGTTATCAGAGAATTAATTCTAGAATGATGTTGTGTTAGTCGGTGTTGGTTTGTAATTAAAATAATAGGCCAGTAACACATCTGATAAGGGTCATTAAATACTTATGAACAGAACTGTCCCAAACCTGTGCTCCTCAAAGTTTTTACTGTAGGCATTTATAGAGCAGTCTCAGATCTGCTGATTGAATGTTCGATAAACCAAAAATATGTATGATGCATTTGTTTTCCTATTGCAGAAAAAGTGAAATTGAAAAATGAAAAAGTGAAATGATGTGTATATATGTATATAAACGGTATATATATATATATGTTTATAAACGGTATATATATATATATATGTTTATAAACGGTATATATATATATATATAATTTCATTTTTTTGGTGTAGGTTTCTTTATTTATGTTTTGCATATACTCCAGTACATAGCACTGTGGCATTAATTGAAAACTGTACTATATCTTAAAGACTGATATGTAAATATGTAAATTTGTTAAGAACTTTTATGGGAAATGCATCTTTTAACTGAATTAGTAACAAATAAAGAATTAAAAGAATAGCAAAATTTGACATTAGATAAGCCCAGCCTTAACATGGAAAATTATAGCAGAATGCAGACATATGTTAATTTTGTGAAGTCTGACACTGTTAGCTAGTATTCCGCAATGTGATGGACATTTTACACTGTTATCGTTCCTCAGCTAGGCTCTGGTATCAGAGAAACTTGACTGGAGAAAAAGGTGGCTGTCGTAAAGGTATCAGCCATTCCAGACAAATGTCACCCTCTAAAAGTTACGAGACTCCAGGTTGTCTTGGCAGAGGCTGTGTGACCTTAAAGTTCCCTCTGCTTTTCACAGTGAATCATACAATAACTGTCATAGGTTGGTGATCTTTATTTTCTGGTAACAGTTGTATTTACAGTGAAATACTGACTCTTGAATTGAAGATACCAGTGCATCAACTAAGTGCTTATATAAAAGATCACACTTAGGGTATGGGCGTGTATGAGACTTAGGCTTCCTCATTTGCATATACCTGTTGTTTTAGAAGCAGCTTTTCCTCATACATCTCCAGTGCAGAATGGGAACAGCTCTAGCTCTTTAATGTTACATGGGATGGGCATTCCTATTGTAAGTGTTCCATTTGCTAATACAAAGGGGGTGATGTTAGTTTCCTACTAGGTGGGGTTTATTTGGCCAATGATCATGATTTAAAGTCTAGCTGTCTCATAATTGATGCAAATACCAAGAAGCCAATAAGAATTCAGCTTTTAGTACTTTAATATGCATTTTAGTGGGGCTGTCAGGGACAGTACGTGGCTGCTTTCAGGTTCCATTTTTGCCTTGTTGCATGCGTTTCAAGTATTTCCATTAAATATATACTGTATTTAGTGGCAGAGCCAGATAGGAAGTTGTAAGGGGGTGTACAAAGTGCTGGGGCTAAATGTCTGTCTTCCAGGTATATTTCCAGGCATGTATAACGTTCTCAATGATATTTCCTTCCTTAGCATGATATGAAGTGATTGCTTGATTAGTGAATTTCGCCACGCTAGGGTCTCCATAATGGCTGGCTTTAGTGGCCATAGTTGGTAAATCTTTGTAACATGAGATTAGATGATTAATATAGTTTATTCACAACATTTGCACAACATAGTAAGCATGTTTGCCATTTCACTTGATTATATAAAATTGCCTCCTTGAGTTTCTTGAGTGTTGTATGTCAGAGCTGCCATGCTTCTGATGCATCACAACTGGTGCTTTACCCTAACCATTTTAATAATAACATTACTGAGGAACAACACACAGTTGTAAGTATTTGGTATTACTAAGTGGCTGTAATACGCAGGACAGACACAGAAATCAAAATATATCTCTGTAGATATGACTAGTTTCTGAAAATTCCAAAGTAGGATGAAAAATAACAACTGACAAGGTTATTTTTATACTTTAATGGCTCTACCCCTACCTTTTGCTTTGATCTTGGGTTCAACCTAATTCTGACTGGCAATTATCACAGCTGGAATAAAAAAATGAACCAACAGCCATACCGCCATACACTGGTGATTATAAAGCCTTTATAGGGCATGGGAGAAATGGCAAATGAGGTGCATCTCAGCTAAGGTGATGCCATTGGCTATGTTTTCTAAGAATTTTACACATAACTGACAGCACATGTAGTATATATTGCTATCCTGAATAACAGTTACTCACTCATGCATTCCACATACTACCAGTTTACATGCGCTACTGTAAGAAAGTGGTCCGTGTGCCTACCTACCTGGAGACTTTGCTATAAAATAGTAGACCGGGAGTGAAAATGGGTACACTGCTCACCTACTCCAAGAATGAAGAAACTTACCTGAAGAAGCAGTGTACCTGGTTAGTAAATGATGTATTAGTTCTGGGTGGTTGATATTGCCAAGTAAGGACAATTTATCATTTCATTAAAAAGAAAATAGTATACAGATATAAATGTGTTAATGCCTAATATTACTTTTTCAGAATTATAGGAACTTGGGTCTTTAGAATGTTTTACATGGTATTTGTTATTTTTTTTTAGTGATTTAATGTTTATGTTGTTCAGGATTATCATAATTGAATAAGTGGCATTAATATAAGGGTATGAATATTTTGCTGTCTGAACACCTGACCAGTAAGTGTAGAAGTCTGGACAAAAGCTTTGCATTGGCGATTTCAATGAGGTTGCTTTCCTTCAACTCTAGTCCTGGGGGTGGCACATTGGTACAGATCTCTTGCAACAACTGAATGATCCCTTAATTTGTCGATTTGCTCCACACAAGTTCTACTGAACTAAACTGTTTTGCACAAGTTATCTTGTGAATGAACTCCCTGCTCCTCTTGATATAAACATGCACAGAGCTGGGCTAGGATTCAGCTCTGTGAATTAAGAGGGACCCTTGTTGGCAGCCCATGAAAGCGCTTTCGAAGAGCAGAGCTGGTTCTACTTATGATCTGTATACATGTATCACTATAAACACAAGGAGTGTTAAAGAAATGCAGGTGGATGAGGGAGGGGTGGATAAGGCAAAACAGACTGGGTTTCGGTTTAATGAATATAGACAATATCTAGATGTCACTGTGTGGCTTGTGTTCGGCAAAAAGTAGCTAGCCTGATGGTTTTAAATACAGGAGATGTGATGAAGCTCAACGTCAACCAAATTTGAAAATGCATGCAGACAGATCAACCATGTCATATTGCTGCTGCTGTCCATTTTTTTCCCTGAAAACATGTACATTTCCCTTGTTGTCGATCAGCACATGTAAAGTATGTTGGATGAATAATTGAGTAATTGCAATCAGTGATGTATTCTGGCATAGGATGACTAGTTCCAGGCCTAGGGTGGCAGGATAAGGGCTGCAGCAGCTCTTCTGCCACATAGCATCCCTGTAATTCCATTACTCAATGGGCCAGTTAAAAGGGCCCATTAACACTATGGAGGGCTTTGCTATGTCAGCACAGTCCTCCATTATTTCCTTACACGAGGTGTGCCGGGATATGACATCATATACACATTAAGTGACCTTGCTACATTCCTGCCTCCCTGGTTCCCCGCAGTATGCCTTTGCTCCTGGTGTACTTTTGGAAAAGTATGGAGCATCCACACACACTCTGTTCCCCGATTGGAGGAATGGAGGAGAGGATGTGCTTGTGGTTCGGTCATTTTGCAGAATAATGCAGATAGATTCATAGAGAAAGCGAAGTACAGAAATGCTTCTCTTTGTCCACAAACCTAACCGAAAAAAACATGGACCCATGCAAGTTCTGGTTCTGAGTGGCATGGAGGGGGCAGAGCTGAAGGAAAATACTCAGCTGATTACAACAGAATCAGAAGGAAATCCTCTGTTAGTGAATAGACCTCTAGATCATTATGAAAACCATTATGTGTGTCAGTGTATTGTTTTGTCATTCATATACAAGTGGTAAAAATATCAGATGGAGCCTCATATATGATTAAATCAAGGCAGAGTATAAAGACGTCTCCCACATGGGGTAAAAACCTGGTTTATGATTTCTTAGTGAAATATAATTTATTTCTTGGTGAAAGAGTCTGTCCTGCACCACAAGCAGTAATTGGGTTTTGTTTCTCCACTGCTGCTCCTTAATCATTCTACTTGGGAGTACAAGGGTTTGACATCTTAAAGCACCTAATTTAGACCCCCAAACCTGCTAAGTAACATAACCAGCAATCACAGCATGGTGTCTTTTTTGTTGTTGGTACCACACATCTGCAGGAGTCAAATGATGAGAACTTGTCGAAATTATTCACTGAATGTTTGACAGGTGCCATGAATGTACCAATTGGCATTTTTTATATCCCTATTAAGGAATATTTGCTTATTAAGGAATAGATGCAAACTTCTGTGTTATTCTAGTCCTCTATCTCATGATTGCTCAAGTCATCATTGAATGTTTAAGAAGACTAATTGTTTTATAGAAGTGATTATTTATATTGTATTATATGAAATAATTTATACCTCATCATATCATACATGCAAAAAATGCAAAACTCCTGCTTCTGCAGCATTGTGCTACAGATTGCTCTGGCAGAGATAGGGTTAAAGGTATCTTCCAGGGTCCGGCAGACTGCCCAATGACTCACACTGCCTATAAAACAAGAGGATTGTAAAAATTACTCTAAATATTATTCTTTCTACTGTGGATTGACCTGGTATAATAAAACATTCAGTGCACTGCATTACATTTACATAAGCCCTCATTTAATCACTGCCCAAGTATGAAATAATCATATTTTCATAGCATAGCACTTCCAAGTAACTCCCTTTTGCCCTTATCCACTAAATAGTTGGTATTTATAAAGGTAGGCATGGCACACTCAAGTAATGACTAAATGAAACCACAGCTTGTTGGTATTAATGTACAAAAAAGCGTTTTTGCTCTAGAAGCTGTCAGCTATGTGCTGAATTCAATGAAAAAGAAGCTTGCATTTTGTTCATTAGAGATAGAAACAAAAGGAAATAAAGAGAAGAGAAAAGGAGAGATAAGAAAGAGAAACTAGTGGAGATGGAATTGAAAAGAGAGAAGATTCCAGGGACAAGATGGAGGGAGATGAGAAAAAGGAAAAATGAGAAGAGATGTAAGAGAGACAGGAAAGAAATGAGGAAAGGAGAGAAAGGAAAAGAAGAGAAAAATTGATAGGAGGAACAAGTGAGACACCAACTTACACCTAAACACACTAACACACCCACAGATTCATACTAACATACCCACTTAAACTAACAAACCCAGACACATCCAGAAACTAAAACACATGCAGATACTGACATACAAACTCATACTAACATGCAGACACTAACACACACATACACTCAGACACAAGCACCCAGGCAAACACCATGCTTACCCTGCATGAAGCCTCAGCCCATCTTCAGTGCAAGTGCCACTCTACTACTGGGGGGTTTTACACAACGTCACAACCCTGCTGAACCCCAACTTCACCTCTGTTTGGAAATTGCCAACAGCTAGGCAGTTCCTTCATAAAGAGTTAAGTCCAGGACTCAGGATTTACCTATTTATTCCAGGATTGTCAATGTCAAACCAGGACAGGTCAGAGCCCTTCTCAGAGGGCAATTGTCCTGTAACTTACAGCCACTCTAGCATAATATTGTTTACCAATATTAATTTGCTTACCGTCAACGTAGCTAAAAAGTAAATGATTATCTCCTGTTTTAATGTTGCCATCTAATATAATGCAATACATTTTCTGTCAAAGCAGCATAACATTTTCATAGACTATTTGTAGTCTGGAAGCAGAATGTTTAGAGAAGCACCCTAGCTTGTGAAGGGTTAAGATTAATTGTGTAACTGCTCCACAGGAGCTGGGGATTCCACTAGTCAGAGGAATACGTTCCCCCCCTTTCTGTATCCTTTTATGGATATCAGGGAATAATCCAAGAAGCTGAGTGTGTAGAGACATCATTTAGCTGTATCACACTGCTTCATGCCTCATGGCCTCCATCAGTGTGCATATCCCTATACTGTAAGTTAGTATAAGGACAGAAATAAGACTGCATGTAAATGATGCTTATTAAATTTGTATTCCATTCATTTAAAGAATCATGAGAACGTGTATTCACTAACGTTCAAGTCGCTGATCTTGGTGAAGATTTTATAGTTTGAGAATAGTTTGAGAACAGGTTTTCCCCTTCCCTAACAGAGCTATTGAAACGTATTATTATTTATTGATTAAAATAGTACAATCATATTCCACACGGATGTATCGCGGTGTTTGGAGTGTAGGAAAGCACATGAAGAGTACCCAGTCTGGCTGCGCTGGAGGTTTATACCAATAATATACAAACCCATCTTACATTTGCAGTATTCCAGCTGGTCTGGCATATTTGGTATATACTTGGACATAGGCTTAGCTAATTGTTTATTGTCTGGCTCTTAGACAAAAAAAATGTCTTTTTGTTTCTATATATATTTGTTGTGGCTTATATGTAGCAGCATGGTCCTGTTATTGTGTCTTTCATTGAGGATACCTCTGAAATGAAGCTCTTTAATGTTGTAACTGAAAACACCCAAAGAACTGTATAGATTGGAAATCAAATCATTAGCCTGTATTTACCAGGTTGTAATTGGGAGCTCTACAACGTTACTTAAACAGGGCAGTGCCAGTATACCACCTCCAAAACCAACCGATCGGCACACATGGCCGCGTAACAAAGCAGCAGTGTTAATCAATGAACTGTTGCAATGTCATCTCATGTGCTTATATTTGCTCATCATTCAGCAAGATAACACACATACATTTATGAGAAATTATAATTTTACCCTACGTGCCACTGACCATAGCCCTACTATGGTAAAATAGCCCATAGCTTTTTAAAAATCGGTTAAAATAATGTTTTTTAAATAGCTTTTTAAATATCAGTTAAAAATATTGGTTTGATTTCTAATTTGAACAATTACAATCGATACAGTTCTTTTGGGTGTTTCCATTTCAGAGGCATTTTTTCTCATCATTTAGCAAGATAACACGCCTACATTCAACATGAGAAATTATAGAAGTTTTACCCTACATGCCACTGACCATAGCCCTACTGAGCTAATATGCCCTCCTGAATTTGTAGTCACCTCAGAGGACAAAACTTTCTTGGCCCAGAAATCAGTGAGAGAAAAAGTAAATGTTTTGTGTTATTTACTCTGTGTATGATGACCTTTTTAGTGTACTGATGTCCTCCCAATCCCATCACATAACATTCTATCTTCTACTATCTGCTGAGCACTGATGTCATCTTTATGCCTGATACATCAATGCCATACATTTCTGATGAAGTGGCCCACTGCAGAAAAAACCTGGACACCACTGCTATATGGTAATATTGTGATGCTAGCAAAGTCCTATGACTTCCTTGCGGTTAGTGCTCCTATAGACATTTACAGTTTGGCTAGAACTTCATTTCATCTTTCACAGGGAAGACACTGATGACATACAACCGCTGCTGATCTCCTGATGAGTCTTAAATAGCCCAGTGTAGCATCCCCACCACTGATATCTGCACCTTACCCCACCTGGAACTGCTGCCCTATTAGGGGGAGGTAGACATGTGTCATTCAACCCAACCTTCAATAACCCAAAGAGAAAACAGATATTAAAGGAAAACATGAGCACATTATAATGCTTGTGCTCAATCAGCTGATGGAATATGGTATTTATTTGCGTTATTATTTTTTATATCGACTAATAAATGTACCCTTTCGATATCTATTTTGTTTTATAAGTCTGATTTTTATTACAAAATTACGTCAAATAAAGGCTCATAGAACAACACATATGGGCCTCTTTACCTTCTGTCGCCGTTCATTTAAAATGAAAGTGCTGCAGATTCTATTGGCACCATATAAATTAAGGATAATAATAATAAGCTTCACTTCTGTGATAGTCCAGTCTATCTACTTTCATAACACTGCTGGCAATGGCATAGTCTCACAGTCAAGATAAATAGTTATTTGGACATACTTGAGCATATCTGTATTGTATCCAAGAGTTTTTTGTCTGGATACTTGGTACTACCAAGTACCGCCACCTCTTTTAAAATAGTAATAGGCTGTACCCCTCTGCTGAGAAAATGATGTTTAGACGTAACACAAATACAACATTTCTTCAGTGGATAAGACTTATTCGATTATTCAGATAAACATATTGTTTATGTTATTATGCTTATACCAACTATGTTGTCCCAACTGTTGTCAAATAACATTTTAGATATGTTATTGAAGGATAAAGTTAGAGCATGTGCGAAAAGGGAAGTTAGTTTACGGTGCGAATGAATTAGCTACTATGTATTTAGTAATTAAGAATCCTCTGCATTTTATTTAGACTTTTTAGACTTGTGTTCTCCACCCTTATCTACGTCACAGTACTTTCCATTACATACCAATTTAATATTTAAAAAAAAAAATAATCAGGAAGAATGCTTCATTTGCTGTGAATAAAAGATTAACAGAACATTATTTTTAGATGCTTTAGAAGTGTTAAATTTATGGTGGAATACCGCGAAGGTTATTTGTAGATTTTTGTCTTTTCCAAGAGTGTTAGGAAGATATAACTCTTGATGAAGGATTTCTACGACTTGGCTCAACCACAGACAGAGGAAAATATGTTTGTGTTTGAGAAACCCCTCATATCCGTCTGTGTTCCCGCTCTTAACCTTAGCAGTGTATAGCATGCAGTTGTCAAAATGGTGCAGTAGCCCACATGTAATGGAAACATCTCACATCTACACTAAATCCATTCCTACATTGTCCCGAAAGGAAAGTATGCAAGTTACAGACACATCCATCCTGAGGGGAAAAAACATAAAATTTATATTGTCTCCTAATGGAAATATTAACCCCTCTGGATATGGAGAATTGTGCACTGCTTTTCGTGTAGGGAGCCTCGGTAACCCTGTTTCTCCCTCCTGTTTAGAGTCGGAAAAATGAAAGGGTGACCCAGGAAGCCACCTAAACAAAAACTGCATATGAAAGTACTTTGTACAATGCAATGTTCAATTTGAGGGGGGGGGGAATATGAAGGAGAAACTGCATCTGGCTTCCTCCTCCATGATCTGATGAGTCTTGTTATTCATTAGCTGCGAAAATGACCAATCCATAGGAACTCCACGCATGTTCTCAGAAGCCTGAACAGACCCCTACCCACAGCGTTCACGGAGCCAGCACTGGCCAGTTATGGCTTAAGTATACCACGTGCAGGGAGATGTGTTTGGCAGAACAAATAGCTGGGCCTGCAGAAAATAGCTAAGGGAAGGGGAAATTACATATGAGGGGATTCTTCCGCCGCAGTCCCACGCCAGTCTGCCGCTGGTGGGCGTTGCTCGCGTGGTGCCGTGTGCAGGGCACGACAGCGGCGCTCGTTTTCTACTGTGCGTTTTGTAATACATAAATCGCGATGACGCTATTCGCGTGCGTTGGTCGCGATGACGTCATATCGCTCCCATTGGTCAATTGCCCGTTTTCCCGCCATTGGTCCTATTAAAACCTGCCTTTTCAATTGTCCTATGTACGTTCAAAGAGTAACTTTGTTATTTGCTCTGGGTTCCTGTTTATTTGCTTTATACCTGATTGACTTCTGTGTACCGAACTTGGCTTTATTGATCGACCTTGAACCTGTTCTACCTGCCCTGACCTCGAATTATCCAGACTTTGACTCTCTGCCGTACTGCATTGTTTGCTCCGAATAGCTTTACCTGTGCCTTTCTACCTTGTGACTCTGCTACCGTCTCTGCATCGTGGCTTCATCAACCTGCATAACAATTCTGTACAAAAAGGGACACCACGTAAATTTAAAGGGAACTATCCAGCTATCATATGCATTAAACTATATGGTATCTGTTTAATGAATTTGAGAAATACACTTTTAAGGTTAAGGTTATAATCTAATGTTCAAGCGTATTTTACATTAGATATAAATATATAAAAATGTGTTAACATTTCTAAAGCAGTTCAGAGGTTTTGAAAGACCTGTGATAAATGTGTTGCCATAGTAACCACAGGAAACTAACTTGCCAATCGTGAACTGAAAGCAAATTGAAGTCAACAGTAATGCAACTCGGCATAGTTTCTCAGTAGAAGAAACTGGAGTCAAATTAATTTATTTTGCCTTAATGGAGTCTAAATTCATGGCCCATGGATTAGGCAATGGAGATTATATTTTAGTTGAATCTCCACTATCTTAAATAAATGCTTGACTTTAATGACAAGCACAAGGATGAAGAAGCCCAATACACGAAGTTGACAAAGTGAGCAGAGAAGAAGCCAACATTTAAAGCACAATACTTACCTACTTACACCTATTGTTAACTATTGCTGTTTGATTGTCTTTTCTGTTATAACTAATGTCTTAAAAACTTTAAACTTGTTAAACCTTTTCAACAAAATGGTCCTGATTCATCCATTTTAAATTCCAACTTGAGTCCAACTGTCCTGGATTACCCCCTCAAAACTGAATACAAATTGGATTTGGTACAGATATGTTTGTAAAAAATGGTTATGTGTATTCTGTTATCCAAAGGTGCTTGTATTTAAATAAGGATTTGTAAAAGTCTATTCTAGTATGAGTAATTCCCTCTCCCTGTGCTTTGATACATCCTTTTTATGCACTCTGGTAACTGCATTATTAATGGAACACTTAAATATGTTGGCATCACCATATTTATTCATGTTGTTCATTATGTTTTCTAGCCTCAGAATGTAAGCCATGCTCTGGATTTTCTGCCATTCCGGATTCTAGAAGTGTAACCCCAGATGCAGATGCCAATTCAAGCTCTCTGGCGGCTGGGGATCATTATGACATTTCAGAAGAAAAGGTAAGAGAAAAAGAATACTGCAAAACTACTAGTATCACCGTACTTCTCTTGGTTTAAAATACTAACAAACATGCAACTATGAAAATGTGGTCTATTCAGTATACAAAATATATTTTATGCTTTTTTTACGGTTGTGCCAGAAGAGCAACGCTGCAAATTTACACCTGTTGTGTGCATGCGTGGGAACTGCTAAATATATATTTAGCCTAAGTATCAGGGTTTTTACACCAGGATATATGGCCAGATTTGCAGGGTCACATAGTTTGGAGCTGATTCCTTCATAATTTGGAGCTGATAGCTAAATGTGCACCTATTCTGCTGAATTTAACATGTTAGCTATCATTAGTGATGTTGAATGTCCAACACTTTCTTAAAAATAATTGTTAATTGTGTACAATTTTCATTTAAATTACGTTTTTCCTAAAATTCTTAATTGTTATGTGACACAAGGACAGGCACTGATTGGTTCATAAAAAGCGTCTATTGTTTTCTTGTAAATAAACCCTTAAAGGAAAAAAAAGGCAGGGTATGCAGAGTTTTATTTGCTCAATATGCTAGGAAAGGTGGGGTAGAATAGAAAGGGGTTAAAGTCACTTCCATAGACTTTGTCCCCAAATAGCTTATCAGAGCCATCTTTGTCCGTAAACAGCTTGTCAGTGACATATCTGCCCACCTACCAAACAACATTACACTGAAGGTGCTGGTGATATCTGGTATGTCAACTTTAAAGAAGGTGCCGAGTGCGAGGGGCAGAGCTGTAGCTAGCTCCTTTTGTCAGAACAGAAAAATTTATTTTTACAGAAAGTTTATTTGAGGAAAGTAAATAAATAACAAGAAAAAAATGATTAAAATGTAATAGTAAAACATATTGCCCAAAACCCAGTGATTTCCCCACATTTTGAGGCCTGAGCAAATGTTTTGCATTAGGTTAATGGGACAATAGGTCAGTAAAGTAACTAGAGTTAACTGGAAGTTGTGTACTATAATTCCATTATGCGTGTGTAAGTGTTATAGCATAGCCTTCATGAGCATATAGTTAGCCAGACATAGTTATCATATAATGCAGTTCCAAGTGAGCATAAGCACATACTGAGCCTGACATACTGTATGTGGTACAGCTTAAATCCCATAATCAATTAGTAAACCAGAAAATTAGAATGGTACAGTATAGCTCCCATCATTATATACTGAGTCTGACGGTGGTACAGTATAACACCTATCAATATACTGAGACAGGTACTGATGGTGTTACAGCATGACTTCTATCACTATATGATATATAAACTATATACTTTCTCTTACATGCTCTCACTCACTTCTACGCACATGTCTCCACTCCCACAACTCCACTTCTTTTGCCTTCTTGCTTCGTCCACTAGCTCCATTGACCAGGCCTTCCAGAGCACTTCTGCATAAGGGCAGAGCGTCTGCTCACCACGTGGACAGCCTCTCCCTCATTGCTCCCATTGAGGAAGAAGGTGTGCAGAAAGTCTCAGCCATTTTGGGGAGTACTAGCCAACAGAGCTGATACTGGGCAGAATCGGGAGAGGAAAGAAGACAAAAGAACAAGAAAAGACAATATTCAGAGTGCCTGGATGCAGTGCAACCCATGCACCTGCCTAGACGCGGCTCTGCATATGCATACGCATATTCTCCGAAAACAAAAGTACCGGCTTTGCATTGCTAGTATTCTACTTCTGCAGGCTCCAACGGGTTGATTACAGGCTGTACTTGGTGGCAACTCTAGTGGCACGCTTAAGCAGAAGGCAAACGCTACAGAGTAATGAAATCTCTCTAGAAAGGGCTGATAGGATTAGTTTATCATGGATTCTATTTTTTTAAGGGTACTGGTAGCAATAATGACATCAGCTATACAGGAAAGATAGCACCTTTTGATTTATGCATATGCTAATGTTGAGTCTGCCTGAAGTTATACATTCTGGAAGGCCACGGTTATATCTAGTCTTCTTGTGTTATATAAAATGTTCACATCTATATTTAGTGAAGAAGTCTGTGTATAAATTGAGCACATTTTTTATTCTTTTCGAAATACTACAGTCTTAAAAGCCTTTGGGTGGTCCTGCCTGTGACCAGTGCCAGTACATTGGTGGTGATCTAGTTCCTGTTGTGACCCTGGCTGTTTTCTGTGGCTCTTGATTCAAGGCATCCTGACTTTGGCCTTTGATTATATGATTTTTGGCATCCTGGGCTTGGCTTTGGGATTCAATTACTCAATTTCTCCAAACCTGGCTTTTTGGCTTGACTAAATATTAGTCAGATCGAAGGAGGCACTTGAGGTTCTAGGTCTCTCTTCTTACGGGCATCTCACAAAAGACGGTTACCAGCTTTGAGAAGTGGTTAAATCTGTTAGGGCAACACACTTGACACTTTGGTAACTAAAAATACTTTCAATTTGCTATGAAACCTTGTATTAGGTAGGAAGAATTGATAGTGGGATGGATGATTGGAGCTTCAAATTCCTCCATTGCAGGTGACATATGGCCCAAAAATATTTAAATCACTGTATTTAATGCTCTGTAAAATGGGATACTAAACTATTGCCCTCATTACATCATGGCCAAAAGTAAATTCAGTTCCTGTCTGGTTAAGTTGATGGTATACAGAGGGATCCTGGGGTTATTTGCATGGGCGACTTAGGTATGACCTTTAAATATAGGATCTACCTCTGATAGAGACCCGTACGTACTCGGCACAAGCCGAGACTTGTTGTAGGGGTAAAACAGAACTCTATTGAGGACAGCACATGATCCGACGTCAGGACCCTGAGCGACAGCGTTGGAAACATGCCCGGGAAGAGTCCGTGCGGTACCTGGGCCAGAGTTCCATAGCCACGGCTGGCTAATACCCGTTCCTAAAGCTTGGTAACCACCAAATTTGCGTCTAGGTCCTGATGGGGTGCATTGAGCGTTTCCTGGCTTGTAGAGCCCACATAGCCTGCTAGTTCATGGGAATCTGGTTCTGGCAGACCAGACGGGGTTACCCGGTCACCCTGTGCCCCCCAATGAGTCCTCGGCCTTAAAGGGTTAATGTCTAACTACCTATGATGTGTTCATTTTCTTATAAAAGCCAAGATTCAGCAAATCTTGAATCTTGGAGTTGAGTTGAGTCAGTTAAACTAGCAGTGTATTTTGAAAACACTGCCCTTTTTTCTGACTCTAGGGACTGGAACATCATTAATGGATCCTGATGCGTTCTCCACAAACAGCCTTATTCCAGATTAAACCCTGCTGAAACCTGTCCTTGCCATTGACATGCTAACGTGCTGAAAAGACAAACATGCCAGATAATAGAAGAGGGCAGACAGCAAGCAGCCCTACAAATGTTTAACATAAACTCTCTTCAGGGTAAAAGGAAACGACTTTGGGTGGAAGCGGGCATTTTAAAAGTTAACATTTGATTAAAAAAAAAAAAATATTTCATTTAAATACAATTTTTTCAATTAAATACTGTGCATTCTTCAATAATATAATTGTATTTAATAAACTAAACAATTTACTTTAGGTAAAAAAAAAATCCATTACCACAAAGGCTAGAAACTACAAATTACTCCACATGGCATCATATTTAAAAGCTTACAATCTAGAAGATTAAATCCATATACTTGTTATATTGAGACTGACTCCAAAAGTGCATCAGCTAAATGGCGATTGCTGAAAACTCATCTAGTCTGACAAATAATATTTTTTTCTATAAATGTCTGATTTATTTCCCCATGTATAAGACGCACCTTTTTTAGAAAAATTTGGGGTCTTAAAACTGGGTGCGTCTTATACAGTGGTGGTAGATTTTTTAATTTATTTTTTTTACTGGAAAGGGACCTGCTGCTTACCTCTGTGTTGCTCAGCAGTGTCTCTTGATCCGTCAAGGCGACACTGGAACCCAGTGGAGTCACGTGAATGTACATCACGTCACATGACTCCGCTCAGTTTAACCGGTCATACCCTGAACTGTATAAAATTTATATCCAGCATTAACTATTGTTTTTTGGACACAGGCTATTTTCAAGGTTTTTTTGGAAACCCTGAAGTAAGCAACGTCAGTTTTATTGTAAGCTAAAAAAACAGACAGGTTAATTTTGTTATTAATATGCTTTGTTGTTAAGTGAAAAGAAATAGAAGTTTACATTTAAACAGGTCAGAGCCTAAATAACATCACAGCTGATTGTCATGTTGTCAACTAAACTTCTTATTTTTCCAGGATGACATTTCTGTTGACATGGATGACTGTAGCAGTGAGGATCTGCCTTCCCTGGAATCCTCGCTTCATGGATCAGAGTATTACAAGGACCTTGTAATGATGGAGCCTTCAGATAGCATAAGCCCGCCCCAGAGGACCCCTAAACCTGCAGATGCAGCCTTTTGTGTTGCTGGAGAAACCAACATTAGCTTTGATAAGGGGGAGGTCATTATTACATACACCAAACCTTTCCTCTGCCCTGTAGCCTATGGTCGTGTAGAGGACACAGGAATAACACCATCAGGATCTCCTGTAGAGAAAGATAATGAAGCTCCAGAAGATGAAGATCTGGTCAAAGTAAAGGAGCCCATTCCTATCTTACTTAGATCTTTGTCAACCTCTAGGAGACACAGCTGGGACGAGGCAGCCTCACCTACTGATACTGTATGCAGGTAAGGTAAATAAAGAGCATTAGGCATACTATGTCTTCCTACCCTGAAAACTTTTTATTTAAAATTTTGAGTATTTTTTCTCAATCTTTATTTTGTAATTTGTGATATTAAAACTTGAATGATATACATTAATGTTTTCTAGTGTATACCAAAGATATTTTAAATGGGTACCACACATTAAACATCAAATTTTAGGCCTCAAGAGCCAGAACCAGGCCAGATTTTTTGGATATCCGAGAATGACCACTGGGGGCGCAGTCAAAATAGTTTGAACTGTTTCAATCTCTTGACCTAAATCCTGGCCTGTTTGTGGCCCAGTTCATAGATTATCTAGTATGTCGGTTACAGCAATGCCATACCAACCATATTAATATGCAATTAGGGACATGGGCCCACAGAAAATCTACTGCTTTAAGAAGTATAATTCCATTTCTGTTGTTTAAACAGCTATTATGTTTGTGGTAAAATGTTCTTAGATGGTTATGTAATGAGTCAGTAATATAAATTTCATGCCAGCCATATTCATAGATGATTAAGGACAAGGACTCACGGGCAAGCTTCGGCGTTAATATGCTTAATTCCAAAGTTGAAATGAGACTGTACTCTTATTTGTGCTTAATTTGAAATTTAAGAACATATTCTGTTCATATTATGTATCACAGCACTTTGTAGAAAGGACGGTGGGTGCTGCCCTTCCTAGGTCAGCATGCAACTTTAATATACCACTCCATATCAGTGCCGGACTGAGCCTGACCTACTTGGTACTTGAAGTTTTTATACTCATGCAGCATGCAGCCATGTGTGTCTAGCCAGTGGATTTACACTGAAGGGACAGATATGTTTATTTGTGTCTGCATCTGTTGCATTGCTGAAACTTGGAGTAATGAGAGTCTAGAATCTAATAGCATAGAGCAGTGAATTAGCAGAGGAAGAAAATACGTACCCACAAAATTATGATCCCCACAATATATGTGGTGTGGAGCAGCCTCATTTCCATGTATGCGTCATGTCAATTAACTTTGTCTCTGTACATACACAATATGACCAAAGTATGTAGGCACTCCTACTAACTATTGAAATTGGGTGGTTCAGTCACAACCATTGCTAAAAGGTATATAAAATTAAGCATATTGGTAGCCATCTCCATAGACAAACATTGAAATAGAATGGGTCGTCCTGAAGAGCTGAGTGACTTTAAACACGACACTGTCAAAGGATGCCACCTTTGTCACAATGAGTTCATGACATTTCTGCCCTGCTAGATCTGCCTCTGTCCATTGTAAGTGCTAGTATTGTGAAGTAGAAGTGTCTAGGAGTGATAGCAGCTCAGGCACAAAACAGTAGACCATGCACATTCACAGAGAGGGGCCACCAAATGTTGAAGCATGTACCTCGTAAAATCGCCTGTCCTCTGTAGCATCAATCGCTATAAAAGTTTAAAACTCCTTCTGGCACCAACATCAGTACAAGCACAGTGCATCAGGAGCTTCATGAAATTAGTTTCCATGGTCAAGCAGTTGCACGCAAGCCGATGATTACTATCCGGAATGGCAAAAATTGGCTGGATTGTTGTAAAGCATACTGGACTCTGGAGCAGTGGAAATGTGTTCTCTGGAGTGATAAATCATGCTTCACTGTCAGGAAGTCTGATGAATTTATTTAAGTTTTGTGGATGCCAGGAGAATGCTACCTACCGAAATGCATAGAGCCTACTAAAATTTAAACCAGGAGCGATAATGTTTGGGGCTGACCTCGCAAATGCTCTTGTTGCTGGATGGGTATAAACCTCTACAGACACACACCAAAATCTTGTGGAAAGACTTCCCTTTGCGAGCAGGGCCCTTATAATATAATAGTTTGTCTAACAGTTTGTCAATTCTAGTTTTGTCATACCCCTTGAATATTTGTATTGTCAATGGCTAATTGACTAATGATCAATTGTCAATTGAGTAATGGTCAACATGGAGCCTTAGAACCCCTTGAAACCTGAGCTGGGGGACCCCAGCATTGCTGCACTCAATGAGTTTATTCATAGACTAGACATACATTTCATTTACAAGGCAGAATACAAAAATCGACAGCTTCACCATGTATAGATAGGCAAATCATCTGCATGATCTTTCACTCATACATTTGTAGGTACTCAGCATGGCACCAACAAGTATTTACACATTGGTTTGTAACATATTATAAAGAAGCAGCGGACAACAAAAAGGTCAACGGTTCCAGGGGTACAATAAGACCCAGGGTTGAGTGGGGTTCAGAAGAGAGGTGGTGTGGAGGACCAATCTGTGGCAGTCTCCGAGTGATCTGTTCCCTACCCAGGATCAGGCAGTTACTAGCAAAAGACAAACCGTCCATAACACAACACATTTGGGCCACACAGCACTGCAGGAGTTATACCCCTGCTGATATCAGCAGGAATTGTGCCTAGACTCCCCCTACAGAGGTTGTACAAATTCAGGTGAGGAACATGCAGAATTAAAATATCAAAAAGTTTTTATGTGCTGTTAACCTGTTTCCCCATTCGGCAGCGGTAATGTGATTGACAATGAGATCATACTCTAATGTTGTGGTTCAAGAGGCAAGCCCAATCACGTGGCCAAGTAATATAGTATCACCTAAAATAGATTAATAGACAACACACGTCAACAAAACTCAATGCACGCTGCCCTGCACTGTCCAGTACTGTGAAATAGTAATTTGGTTGTGGTGCAAATGCTGCCCAGCGCCTGTATGTGGATTTGCAAGTACAACACACAACAAAAGAACAATAACAGCAATGTTTGAAGACCTCTATCCACACTTATATTTATTATCACACGCAGGCCTGTAACAGGCCAGTTCCTAATATGTAGGAGTGCATCTGCAAGGAGTGGACTACACATTTCCCCTTGAGGCCATAGGAAGCAGCAGCCATTCTTACTGGGCCAGTCTAAGAGACTATATAAAGGGAGGAATGTTTAGTACGGTAAATATGTTTAAAATTAGAGGAAGAGGAGATCAGTGGGGAAAAAAACAAGAGAGGGTATGAATAGGTAAAGTGAAAGTTTAGCTTTTTGTTTCTTGGATTAATTTATGTGATTAGCATATGCTCATATTACATATGATGATTGGAGATGACATGCGTGTCACAAACTCTTTTACCTCCTTTTCATATTAAAGATGCATTACGTAGTGTCGTTGTCTGGCAATTAAAGGGTTTCTTTGACCACGTGATGTGGTTTAGAAGCCTGAATGTAGTTAGAAAATGATTTCCAGTAGTTAGATTTCTATCAAACCTGTAGTTCTATGCAGAACTGTTCTAGGTTTATTGATCTGTTCTATTTTTATCAGTCCCCTCCTTTTAAGGTGTGCTCCTGCTCTTGCTGGATGTGGACTTGTCATTATCAAGCTTGTAGGGGGGGAGTTTATTCTGAGTCACAGGGGCCAGAAGCAGGAGAAATAAGCCAGGCCTGCAAACAGGAGGATGTTTAGTTGAAGAAGAGCTAGTAGCAGCAGAATATGGTTAGATGAAAAATCATTCCCAGTGCCTAAGAGCACTTCCATCATTTAGTACTTTCTACAAAAAAAAAATACTAATAGCAGTGTGGTGTTGGTATCGTATTTAAGCGACCAAACCTTCCTAATTTAGTGACTTTAATTTTTAAGTAATGTCTAAATTAAGTCAAGTTCATGAAGATTATATTTAAGTGTAATGTGCTTTTTTTTACTTTAATTGTTCATTTTTTATATATAGCCTCTGCCGTTTTATCTCATAGGTCCCCATTACTCCCCTAAATACTGCCAGAGCTGTTTCAATAATTTAATAAAATGTATAATCTGTATGGTTTGAGCATGCTTACAGCATGAAGAAGAATTGGCGGTTTGACCTTTGGCTGCTCAAACCCACAAAGTTATTGTATAGTAATGGGGCAGATTCTCAGTATTTCTGTTCACTTCCCTTGCAATACACCGTGAGTAGAAAAAGATGACTCAGCTGGTAATAATACAGCTTCATAGTGGCCCTTACACTATTCAAGAAAGACTGCACATTGTAGACTGCTCAATGAGGTTGCTATGGTACAGACATAACACTTCATACATGGCACCTAGGGAAATGCCACCCTCCGATGCCAAGAGGCAGGCTAAAAATGAATGGGAAATTATGATTTGGGGTTGAGAGCAAATAAAATAATTAGTGGTTTTCGCTGTCTAAATTTATTAGAGAAGGGGGCTGGCAAGGAGAACAGGGGTAATTGCTCCATGCCATACTTTGTTATAAGAATTTTGGCCTACTACAAAGGATTCTTTGTGTAATTTATCCCATATGTTTGTTCTAGGGTAGTGTGCATTTAGTGTGATTTGAGGGCTTTGTAGTGGGTTTGTAGTATTCAGGCGAACATTAAAGGAGCACAAAGGGTGCATTTTCGTTGTTTAACCCGAATACCAAAGAAACGAACATGGTGATGGCAAAACATACACAACTAATAGAGTTAGAGCTCGTATGGGCCTTTAAGACCTCTAAGAATGTACATAGGAACTGGTGAATATTCGTGGAATACGAAGAGTTTTTTCTCCACAAAGACGAACACGAAGACTCTGATAGTGATGACTTCCACCAGAGCTGGAACATGAGTCCAAGTCTACTTTGTAGTGTGATTTAAAAACAGGATCTTTGAGTACCAGCATGCAGAACTATTGAAACTTATAAAGTATAAAAGGTTACCTCCAGTGACTGTGAACCCGCTAGAGGAAATATTCACATTTAACCTTTTTTCTGTCCAAAATCTTTTACTACGGAAGAGAATAACACTTTTCAATATGTAATTTAAGATGAAACATTTTTTACACTTTCTGGCCTGAAAGGACAGGTAAAGCCAAATCTCCCCATCGGCCCCTTTCTCCCCCTCCATAACTCAAATAAGCACTGGCACACATATTTACACACACTCACATTTACACAAACTTGCACACTTATACATGCTCACTAACCCACACTTACACCCTCATGATAAAACAAATACACATTCTAACACATACTCCCTCTCATACACACATACACATTCATGCTCACACACACATTAATGCTAGCACACACACTTACACATACACATTCATGGAAACACACTCAAAAATTATTATTATTACTATCTTTTATTTATATAGCGCCAACAATTTACGCAGCGCTAAATACAATACATATATTCAAGGGGTATGACAAGACGAGAATTGACAGACTAAGACAAACCGATACATTAGGTGGAGAGAGCCCTGCTCGCAAGCTTACAATCTTGAGGGAATAGGGTGACAAACATAAGGCACAGAGAAAGGGTGAGAGGTAGTGTGGTGGTTGTATCAATGACAAGGAAGTTCCAGCAGCTAAGATGGTACGGCTTCTCTGAAGAAGTGAGTTTTGAGATTTTTCTTGAATGTTGGGAGGTAGGGTGAATGTTGAAGGTTCTGTGGAAGTAGATTTCAGAGATATGGTGCAGCCCAAGTGGAATCTTGTAGACGGGAAAAGGAAGAGGTGATAAGTGAGAGCCTTAGCTCACGTTTTACCATGGAGTCATGTACCGTCGCGTTTTGTGACCCTGTTGCGTACCTGCATTGAAATAACATGGCCAAAATGTATTTGCCTCTTTCTCCCCACTTCCCCAGACCCCTTTTTTCTCACTCCCTTCCATCTTCTCTCCATTTTCTCTCTCTTTTCTTTCTCCTTCTCCTACTCTGTCTTCTTCTTCTATTTCTTTCCTCTTTTTCATTCTTTCTCTTTTCGTTTCTCCCTTCCAGCAATTCCCACAGTGACAGTGCTCCTTTGTGCTGTACCCACATGACTAGGCAGTGCAAGTTGCAAAGTGTTATTTCCCAGGTGAAGAGACAAGTAATGTTCGGTACCTAATTGGTGGTAATAACATGAGGGATTTTATGAATGCAAAATTATTACTGGGTGTGATACCATAAGGTTACTGTATAAATATTATAAAATGGGGTACGGTCTGGTGAAAGGTTGTTATTAAGATTTTCATAAACTGTCTGTTTGGTCTGTGCACCAAACTCTCTAAACAAGTGACACTATATCGTAGAGGTTCATTCAGTGTGGGAGGTGGTTTGAACTATTTTGTAATCTTTTTTTTAATGTGCTTTCGCCATTTTTTTTGTAGAAACGTTTTTATTTGGATTTAGGTTAAAACGATTTAATAGAATGTAATCAGATCTGTCTGTGCTTTAAATGGAACTCGTAGCTTTTGGGGATAGCATTCTACTATATTATGTAGAAAACAGGTTTTTTAAAAGGCATTAAATGTAACTTGGAGGTGGAAGTGAGTGATTTTGGGGTTGTGTGAGTAATCAATAAGAAGGGGTGTTCATAGGGTCAAAACCCCTCTTGATACTGGGACTTTGTCTTTGAACTAAGTGAGTTTGAGGTCTGAGGATGTTTGTTATGCGTGATGTCCTTGTAGTATAAACAAAAAACCCAAAGAGAACAATGTTACTTCCTACTCCAAAAAAAAAGCTTTACCATAAATTTGTCCTGCGCCCTGCTGGGAGATCGACAACAGCCTGAGTCCCCTATGACTGGCCTAGTGTTTGACCTTACCATCACAAGGGTGTTTGTATTATGTGAATAAACATACAGAAATGGGTTATTAATTTAGCTGGTATGCTGCTAACGGTGATATGTTTTGGAAGGTTCAGCCTTGGCACCTCAGAGATGGAGATTGACTTAGAGATGGACATTAAATCACCCACCAGTACCACCTCATCTGAGACGTTAACCATACATGGACCACAGATGACTAAGACAAACCTTCTCATTGAAGCAGATCATGGGAATCTCAGTCTGCAAGAAGTTTACACGGGGAGCAAGGTACATGACATTATTTCACATATACATATATTACATGCCTCACTAAATTCCTAGATATAATGTAATTGAGGCTGATTAGCAGGGTCAAACCAGATGACAACATGTAGGTACACTCTGTAAATATATGTTATAAATAAATAATTATTTTAAGAAACTTTACCACATTGAACATGTATTATGCAGGGCAAACTCTTATTGAGGTTGGTCCTTAATGATACTAAAGTTGGTAAGTTGAAATGTGCAAATTCCAGGTTTAGTGAATGCACTCTGTCTGTCTCCAAGTTTCCACATTCAATTTCTAATACATCTAGAAGAACGACTTATCATGAATTTACCACCTGTTTAATGAAATATTGGCAGGATGGTGATAGTGCTTCTAAAAGACTTCGTTCAAAGTCAGTGCCTTCAACGCTAGATAAGATTGCAACCCCCAGGATATCCCGCAGCTTGGAATCATCCTGCCCTGTCATCGAAGGTAAGCCCTCATAGTTTGCAATGTTACAATTTTAGATGTCTCTAAACAATGCACTAAATGCTTCACTGTGACACTATACACAGTTGGACCTAACATGATAATTACACGATACCAGTCCGGTTTTCTCAACCTCTGGTATAGGTGTTGCATGGGGTGCTCCTTATGGCATACTTCACTTCTTGTTTAGTTGCAGAAATGAATTACATTTTTAGGGCTTTTAAGGGTGCTGTTTTTTAAGCAGGGATCGTCAAGGTGTCCGTACATGGGCAATGATTTATATGACCACAATTTGTGGTATCCTTAACCTTACCGGTGTCCTTCAG
Organism: Spea hammondii; assembly: GCA_029215755.1. Taxonomy (NCBI): domain Eukaryota; kingdom Metazoa; phylum Chordata; class Amphibia; order Anura; family Pelobatidae; genus Spea; species Spea hammondii. Next base: position 91,715,093 of record JARDYJ010000001.1, on the reverse strand, counting down.
ACATGGACTGCGCTGGAGGAACAGAGCCAGTTGGGAGATCATTAATCTCAAAATGAAGGGAGTGCAAGGACTGTTCCTTTCAGTGCTCCCTTGCATTGTGCTCCATCTTTTACTGCTGAGCCCAGATTTGGAAATCTAAGATCATAAAAAGAAATTGCTGCTGCTAAAACTGTACTAGAAGCCATGAATTAATTGTTTGAAAGAGGGGCTGTCATATCTGATGTTAAACAATATTTAAATCAATTCATTTCTGAAATATATCTGTTGTTTATGTTAGTATTCATTTTATAGTTTTTAGAATGTTCAGATTGATATATCCCTCCTTTGACATCTCATTTGCCTCCACCAAAGGCCTAGGCAGTGTATTTTGTGCATATTTTCCATCATCCATCAGTGAAGAATGCATCAGAAGCCTATTGTCAGCCCAAGTAGAAAGTGTAGAACACCTGCGTTGTTCTAGCAGACTGTAACACTAGAGAGTTTTGTTTGCAGAAATGCAGTTCTGCAAAGTAATTATCACATGTATTATCACATGACAGACACCAATTTAGAACATCTGAGGCATGATGGCACCTCTCATGTGTAACATCAGAAAGCAACACATGTCAATTTTATATTTTATAATGAAGTGATATATATAGTGATAATGAAGAATGTAAACAATACATTGCATGTATGTATTAAAAGTAGGATTGCGGATAATCTAGAATGTGACCACACGCTATGCTTGAAGATCTCCTCCAATCAGTTAAATGCAATAGAATGGTATCTGGTAGCTTAATTAGTTTTCATTTATTTCTTGTGTGGAGTTTGATGTAATGATGCAAAATTTCTACAATTGACAAACTTTAAGTGCCTTGCCCCTTTTTGCCTGTGTAATGGAAGCTCACCAGTGAGTGGGCTTGAGATGCCTAAAATAATCCCAAATTTACCTTGAGTTAAAATCTAATATAGTAGTCCACATTTGGAAGACTTCAGCACATTATCTTCCAATGTTTCATGTTCCTGCATGCACAAATTCAAGTGCTACCACCAACTTGGCTAACCATGTGCATTTCTCTTTTCAGTGATTGAACCATTTCAGTTGGAAACCATTGAGAAGGACCATGTGGAACCAAATCATGTGTATGTGCATATTTTAACTTGCTTTGTGTAATATTTAAAGATCACGAAATCACTATTTTAGAGGATTTCCTTCCAGCAATTGTGGGCATGTACAGGTCTGTGTACCATCTAATGCTGCCCAGTGTCTGGATATGATAACAGACCACAATAGAGGAATTGCTAGTGTAGAGACCTTACCAGTACCTGCACAGACCTCTTCTTCACTACCATGGGCCCAACCATGGGCTCTAGAGCAGCTACGACTATGCTGGGGGTCCCCACTGGAGAGACTTCCTTAGGATTCCACTATGATTAATGATGGCCCTGCTCAGAAGCTATCTTGTAATTAAGTCAGTTAAGCCAGCATTCATATTTTTGCAGAATGATAAAGTTTAGGCAACAATGACTCAGCATGTGATCAGACACAAAGGGAGTAGTCCTAACTAGACCCTACACAGTCTTTACTACTCTGCCTGATGCTTCCTGCAATATAACCTTTGACCCCAAATGGGAGACTGGGCAGTCATCAAAATGCCCTCTACCCATGATCCTGGGTATCATCTGCACTGCAGCACCAATTTTAACCCATGGCACACCAGGTACATCACTGGTTCTATAGAACCAGCTTTTAGTGACATACTTGCACCGCTATTCACAAAAAGGTTAAAAGAATGCTGTGAGTAAAATTATTCTTTTAAACATTCACATTATTGCCAGCTCAGTCCAGATGTAAGTTAAATTAATGACCTGCTAATGGGTGCTCTGATGGTAATCCAGAAATAACACAGCAAATCATAAAGTATTTGTGGATACAGCCATGATTTTACTATGAATGACTAAAGATCTTATTTTACTGGATATACCGGTACTCTTCTTGCTTTTTTTTTTGAGTGCCATAGAAACATTTGCTGGCTAAAATGATTGTTTCCCAAGATACCTGAAACAACATAAGGGTCTTACAATGCTATATTTGAAGAGCTGGTATCAAGCAAAAGAAGAATCATCACTACCTGAGCCATATAAAAACAGAAGTGCCAACAGGGGTCGCATTTGTTACTCTGTTTATTCACAAGTTAACAAATGGCAAACCTTTATTTTTAATAATATTATTGGCTAATTTAAATTTTATCTATGATACATGTTTGCATGATTTGCAGTTGAAGGGCATCACCCTCTTTCCACAAGCACTTCCATGAGCCTAGTGACTACGATATAGGTGTCCTGTTGCGTAATACAACAAGCAGGATACAGCCCTGAGCAATACTGTAAAGAATAAGATGAACTAGAACCTTATTCTATAGATGACCATTACCTTTTGCAGTTTTCTCTTTTAAGTTTGATTTTCTGTAGTGAACACTAGCCATCTTTGACAGTTTTGTAATGTTTGTCTTGCAGATTATTTGTACAGCAAGTGCTCCAAGAGCTGAAGCAGTATCATGGGTAAGTGATTTTTTTTTTTCACTGGCACTAAAAACAGTAAGGTACTGCTAAACAATTTAATGATGATAACCATATGAATATAGGAGTGTGAAGCTGTTGTCCCCAATATCCAGAATCTGCCTAACCTTTGAGAATAATATAATACCATCACCTAGGCAAAAGTGTACTAACAATGAAACAGATACCATGTATAGTATATAATATATTGGCCTGAATATAGCCTCACTTCTTTTCTAAATGTATTGTAACAATCTAGATTTAAGAATGCACCTTTAATTGCTGGCTGCCTATATTCATGTCCAACATACAAACATAGTATGTTTTAAATGAAACACTAAAATAGCTAATTTAGAAGCCAGTAACTTAATTAGTTCAGAAAGCACATCTAGCACTTTCCCCAAACATTTTACATTACTTTATGCCAATGTTGGAGGTACATCATTTTGCATAAAACCCAATTCAATAGGCTCTGTTATTAAAAAAAAAATAACCCTCAGGTGGTTGTCCCTGGTTGGTCATCATTTCCTTATTCACCAACTGCTGAGGTGGCATGAGTTGAGACACAAGTCCCTGAAACCCTGACTGTGTGTGCCCTCCGCAGTCCCATTGCTACCTCCTTTTTTTTTTTTTTTTTTTTTACCTTGGATCTAACACATCTTATGCTCATTGTCTCCGTTTCTCCCCCTTGGTTCTTTTTCAGCCCCTGTGTACTCTTCCCCTGTCACTAACTCCTCAACTCTGTCTCTCTCACAACCACTGTCTCATAACCCCACTCAATAATCAAACAGTCTCAATTTTTGAGAAAAAAAAAATGCAAAATGTAAAAAGTAAGTGGTAAATTTTATTATTGTAGCCTGGGCGTTATGTTTGTAAAAGTGCGTAAAAATGTAATGGAAATCGCCGAGCTCACCTTCAAAAGTTGCCTTTACTCTTACATTTCCACTCACACCACCTTCTTCTCTTTCTAGCACTGTCCTTTGCTGTGTTCTGTGTTGTCTTTCACTAAAGTTCCAATGACAGGAAAAGTATAACAATTGTTATTTATTTATTTGAAATCTGGCCATTTTTAGAGTGAACCAATGCAAATGAAGTAGACTAGATATCGCTTATCATTCCAATTTAAGTCATTTTTTTCTGTGTTTTTTGCATTGAATCACTAACCCAGGTGCCTGAAATGAATGGTCAATTGTATATTGGACCCTAGTGCTGTGTCAAATGCAGTTTCGTTGAATCAGGCACAGTGTCTGGCTAGGTGACGCATATTGGGGAATTGTGTAACTATTTGTTGTAACTATTGTTTTTGGTACTTAATTCTGTTTGTGAACAATTATCTTAATGTAATAAATGTCAAATGTGATATCATTGGTTTGATAAAACATATCTGTGTACAACAAGTACATTCATCCAAAACTAGATCATTAAAAAGGAGTGACTAAAATAGAAAAATCCCCACAACCACACCTTGGTGGAAGGAAAAGTTTCAAAAGCTGTTAGATATGAAAAAGAGAATTCAGCCAGTGGTTTTGTTATTGATAAGACCAATATAAGCTATTTGTACGTAAGTGTGGTACATGTTTATATTACTGAGCCTGTAAGTATAGGATAAAAAGAGGTGTTGTCTGTAGCATTGTTTCAGTATCTATCTATCTATCTATCTATCTATCTATCTATCTATCATCTATCTATCTATCTATCACTTAAACAGACATAACAGATTGTATACTGAAATTTTGGACTTTCAAAGATTAGCAAGTAGCTGACAAGGTCCAGACCAAACTTCTGTTAGAAACAGAGAAAACTACTGTTGTCTGGGATCATTTTACATTTAGTGGTATTCTTGGATGAGAGTCTCACAATGAAATTAAACATAGGTGTTCCATGTCTTACCTGTTAACATAGGGCATTACAGTATTTCATTTTGAGTGTTGACAAGAGTTGTATTGGGGGTCGTATCAGGCACATAATGCACTATATAACCACCATAGATCACAGTGGATTGTGTGATGTTTAAGTGAGAAGATGTGATGTATAATGTAGAGGTCCTTATGAAATGAGCTGTATGAGATATTTTTTATGAAATAATGCACTACAATAATTCAGTGCCTTCAGTTAATAGTTATAATACTTTAGTGCCATTATTTTTAAGTAGTTTATAATAATTTAGAAAATTTTAAACACTGTGGTGCAGGGGTAGGCAGCCAAAAACTAAGATTGTAGTTACATCCCAAGTACCAATAAAATACTGAGAGCCCCATATATGCTAATGAATGAATAAATGTTTTCATAAGAAGCACATGCAGGGGCATACCTCCCCCGACTTCACCAATCAACATGTCCAACAGTGCCAGCTTTGGCCCCAAAAAGCTTGTGAGTGCAATCTTTGCCCTCAAGCAGATTGTCTGTGCAATTTTTGCCCCCTTGCCTGCCCCACCTTTCTCCCCAAAAAGTGTCAGTACCCCCAAACAGCTTGTCTGTGCCATATTTGTCCCAAATCAGCTTGTCAGTAGTCCCAAAACAGCTTTCCCATACCATCTTGTCCAAAAAAAGCTTATCAGTTCCCCCAAACAACTTATCTGGGCCATCTTTGTCCCCAAATAGCTTGTCATTGCCTCCAGATTATCTGTACCATCTTTGTCACAAAATAGCTTGTCAGTGCTGCCAAACAGCCTGCCCTGCCCACATCATTTATATTACATGTATGTCTCTCTTCCTCCATGCTGTGTGCTGACTGATCCAGCATGCAGGAAAGGGATGTGATGTCACTTCCTGCATGCTGGATCAGTCAGACACAACGTGCAGGGAGAGTTCACCTGATCTAATCTTTACTCTCTCTGTGCCGTAATCTGCAATCTGTTTGGGATAATAAGTATTAAGATTGGGTACATTGATGACATTTTCTCTTACATGAAATGATGAGTCACAGAGTTTTGAAGAACTTATAGAACTGGAATTTGCTAAACTCTGAGATGGTTTGTATCTTTGACATGTCAACTCTGACCCTTTGCCAAGCATCTTCTGATTACCGCATGTTGTTCAATCTGTTGAACATCTCTTATAGTGATATTGGATTCTTTCCCAATTTGCTCGGACTGTGATATACCTCAGTGGTATATTCTGGCACTGGTTGACTAGGGAGGCAGGTCCAATTGCATTTTAAGGCAATTAGGCTCCCTGTAGCACCACTGCACAATGTTCTGGTTAAAAAGAGATTGCTGATCTGCCCAACGGGCCTATTAAAACAGTGCTGCGGAATACGATGGTGCTATATGAAACAATTAATAATAATAAATAATAATACGGAGGACTGTGCTGATTCAGCACACCCTATATAGTTCATTTCCATGAGGCGCTGGGCATCCTCAAAACATGGAACACCTGGATGCGACATCAACATTCTCCAAAAAGGATGGTGGCTGGTGGTGCTGCCTAGGACATGGTCGATGATTAATTTGGTACCAATATACTTCATGGACATACCTTGCTGATCTCTAAACTTTACAACCCACTAAAAACCTCTGATTTCACAGCAGCTACACAACCAAAGCAAAAGGCAGTGACATTCAGAGATTTAAGGCATCACAAGTGTGTGACGGGTTAAAATAAACCCAAATAGGATGCAATAAAAAAGTTTATTACCTATTAACATAAGATCCCAGAAACATGTAGGGACCATACATAAACTAATGACAATTAATATTGATTTTGCCTCTTTAGGACCAAGCATAAACAAGAGGGGAGCAGGGAGCCCAAGCAGGATCTGACCTGGTTCGAGTTCCTGTCTAACGAGTGGGTAATTCCACCTGTAACACTTACTTGGTAGTACATATTTTTTACATTTTTTCCCATTCTTTTAGGTGAGATAGGCCTAAGAAATATATATTTTAAATTCAGTTGACCTGTCTAGGCATTTGCGGTCTGTCTAGGCACCGTAATCTGTTCACATATTCCCCAACTAAAGTGAGATTCAACATCAGGATGGGGTACGCCAGTCAGTAATGCAGCACGAAGGCAAGATTTGTCTATAATATGGCTTATAAGTGACACTTAAAGCCGTACACTATGCCATGGCAAATCATTTTGTGACGTTGCAACAATATTCTCTTCCAGATTCTTCTTTTTAGAAACCACACATTAAATTATTATTATTGTTTATTGTTTTATATAGCGCCATCAAATTCCGTAGGGCTGTACAAAGGGTGGACAGAACATAACATGCCGTATATGACATAACAATTTGGCTTACAGAAACAACAGGTGAGGCGGGTCCTGCTCAAACGAGCTAACGATCTAGAGATACCAAATTTAAATTAAAGCCAAGAGGTTCTACATGTGTCATTTCATTGAAGAAGGTGAAACTTGGTGAAGTTGGGAGCTGCTACCAGAATATGGGCCTTGCATGAAAATAGCTGCTGTAACTTAGATGTTGTCAATGTCTGTGTTCAGGTCTCCCCAACTGTGCAGTTTTTCTGCTTCTCCTTATTTGAACATAGGAGGCTCTTTAAGGAACACAAATCTAAAGTACAAAAATGATTTGGTGGTCAACAGAAGAGATTCTGAACAATTACACAGCTGTGGTTACTTGAGGATCAAAATTAAGAAGCTCTACTGTAGAACTATATTTCATCATATGTAACAATTTCACTTTTTCCTCATTTCTGTTGTAGTTAATTCCTTAAATCTATACATTTTATTAGGACATTTTATTTTTATAGCTGATGCATAGATTAGAACAAATGCATTCCAGGAGTTTACATGGTGTGAATAAATCTCCACTAAGATTATAAACTTCTTGGTTTCTGGTTGTATATAGGTGAGGAAGGGTAACTCAGTAGGTTGTTTTTCAGATATTCATTGTGTTTTACAGAAGGGGTCGAAATCCATTAACTTGAAATGGATCTTGTGTCCTCTGTTCTCTGATATTGTGCTGTATTGTTAACATTGTTTGCTGTGTACAGTCATGGCAGGTACATTGCAGCCTGGTACATTAAATAAGATTATATTTCATGTATTTAGTTTGCTGTTCATACATGCACCTTGCTGGTCTAGTGAAACAGCTCTTGTGTCTCTTTTATCAAAATAAATATAGTAAATATAGTTAATATTAATGAAGACTCTAAGTTATTTTGGCTTTTTCATAGCCCCCATTGTCTCAGTTATTCATTTCTCTGATTTTGTTTAAATCCTTTCTGGTTCCCACTTAGTTATTTATTTTGACATATTTGTTCTCGGTAAAACCTGGCCTTGGATCACTCTGTTTCTCATCAATTGTTTCTCACTTATGACCAAAGTACGTAGGAAGACAACTGTTACACTTTTCCAACAAATACCATTAACATTTGATTTCTCCATTCAAGTTTCCCCAATATCCAGGCTTTAAGTACCTACAGTTACAACAAGCTCTGATAACATAACACCATGTGATACTTAGTCTTTTATTAAACATTGACTATTATGCATCTCACTAGGTCATATCAGTCAGTTTCTACATACAAATCACAAAGTGAAGATTTGTTTATTGTTTAGTTTGTTCTGCAATTCAAAAACATAACATTGACTTTTGTAGCCTCCTTGGTATAGCACAGTCCTTGATTGATGCCTATTTCAGATGGCCTTTTAGAGAGATCCTTTGGTCTCCCCAGTTGGAAGTTTATCGCCACTGCCTGCAAAAATCTGAAAGCTCTCTGGAATAATTCCTGGAAATCAGGACTATCCTGCTTTAAATGGGACACTTGGGTGGTGTGGGGGGAGGGTTAGCTGTGCATGTTTCGTTTTCCTCCAAACTGAAATCTACATAAATATAAAAAAGAAGGTAAATCGTAGAATGGCCAACGACACTCCAAACAAATAATTCACAAGTGATGAAACAAAACACATTTGTTTTCAACCCAACTTTAAAGTATTCTGTACATTAACAAAGAAGACATCTATACGTTAAACATAGAATAAAACGTATAGTTTATGAACTTTGGTAGAGTAGCAGGAAAGCTACATCTTGGCTCTCATAATTTAACAAGCCCAAACTTTAAACAGAAACAACACCAAATACACTTCATTATAAGTTTGCTTATTGTCTATTCTTTTAACATCTAATTATGTGTATATTATAGACCAAGTAAACCCATGTCTTAAATTACTAGGACATGTCAAAAGCGCTACTAAGCATCTTACAAATTGATTAAAAGCCCAGGTGCATAAACAAACAAAAATGAACCTGTACACAATAAGATAAGTACCACACTTACGGCAATACAAATACAAATTTACAACACACAAATGAAACCTCCAACAACTGTTAAAGGCACCTGTGCCTGTATGTGGAAATATTACTATTATCATATATTAGATTTAATTAGATTAGTGGTTTAACCATAGAGTGTGCACGTTAGAGGGCATTTTGTTGCAGACCATGTTACATAGTTATATAGTTCAGAAGGTTGAAAAAAGACCATCAAGTTCAACCCTTCTACCTAACCTTCCTATTCTTGATCCAAAAGAAGGCAAATAAAACCCCTAATTAAGCTAATTCGAATTCTGCCATCAGGGGGGAAAACGTATTTCTCCTTGGATCAAGAAGCTCTAAAATATTAATGTTATTCTATCTATAGCCCTACATGTTATACCTGTATGTGTATATGATGTGTTAAGAAACGCTTCCTGTGCTTCGAATCGGTCCAAATATTCTGAAAATATCTAGCATGATAGAATTTGGCCTCGTAATCATCATTATGGATAGTCGTGTAATACTTGAAATTCATCTCCAACTCATAAACCTAACTGCAATGACTGCATTATGGCAGTAAAGTCCTTTCTTCTTAGTTCTTCATTGTATTAGTTTATTTTAAGACAGAAACTCATAAAGAATTTAGTTTGATCAGGTAAGAAGAGGGGGGGTCAGTGAAAAGGGGCAGAGGTGGTAGATAGTGATACAGGGGGATAGATAGTGAGAAAGGGGAGTTTTGTTGCAAGTTTTTATTCTTTTCTTTTTGGGGGATGGGGGGGCGCCAGAGGAGTAGTCCGCACTGGGCGCCAGAACACCTAAGGCCGGCTCTGCTTTTAAGAAGTAACAAACAGAGTCTTTTTTTCTTGTATAATAAAAGTTATTTTTAAGTTAATGGTTTATTTTGAGATTAGAATATGGACTTGATGCAATAGATGTTAAACCTGCATTTTTGGCTCATCAATATTTATCTTTTTCCTACTTAAAGGACAGAGGAGGCAGCTAAACCTGAAAAAGTGGAGAAAGGCACAAAGGTGAAAAGAAGACTGAGCTCACTGAAGAACAGAGTCACTGGATCCTGGCAAAAAGATAAGGTACTAACACAGTAGAACGTAGAAGCTGGGTTTCTGCTAGACTTGTGCACAGCAAGCAAAGTTGATTCCAACTAATGTCTCTGCCGCATTCGTTATGAGACGATGAATTTCGCTTCCTGACATTTTGGTTCAGATAAAATTCTATTTTTTTTTTAATTTGGAGCTGCTATCCCTGCCTCCTCTTGGACTCACCTTTTACTTACAGCAGCATCTTAGGGCTTAGAAAGAAATCTACACTACACCACCACCAACAGCAGCACTACCCCAATGGATAGACACATCCGGCCTCATGGACCATTTTGATAAATTGATCCCTCAAAGTAAGGCAGTTGATAGAGCAGCAGCAGCAGGGCACTGGGCATGCACTTGCAGACAAACACATGCAGCAACATGATTGTAAGCTTGCAAGCAGGGCTCTCTCCACCTAATGTATCGGTTTGTCTTAGTCTGTCAATTCTCGTCTTGTCATACCCCTTGAATATATGTATTGTATTAAGCGCTGCGTAATTTGTTGGCGCTATATAAATAAAAGATAATAATAATAATAAAGAAATGAGACTAAATTACCCCACAATGCAAAGCAGAGCTGGCTATGGTGGACATAAAGTACACTTAAATGACCAGACACACAGCATGTACACAATTCCCTGTTTTGGCCTGCCTAACTATAAATAAAGATTAATTGCATAGATTTATTTTGTGCTCTTCATAAACATGAGGCTTTACTGGCAGTATAAGTGTATTGCTGAAACACGAACAGTATTTCAAGAAATGACAAACTATGCATGAACAGTCCAGTGCCCGGACCTGTCTGCCTAATTTCTGAACCATATTACCTTATTTTTTTTTATTTTGTGCTTTACAAAAATATGAGGCTGTACTGGTAGTGTAAGTGTAACATAACTTTAAAAAGAGCCCTAACATAATCAATAAGTAAAAAAAAAAAGTGATAAAAGAATGCTGCAGTTCCAGTAGGAAAATAAAACAAAATATTAGTAGTTGTACAGCTTTTACAGTCGACCCCAGTCAATTCTCTGCACTGGTGGTACACTGACACTTCTTATAGTACAGGAGATGAGTCTACACTAGCACTGCCATTTGTTTTCTGGATGCTACTGAGTTACAGTGGTGTCAGCAGGCTTATATGTCTATGCTTGTCCACTATAAATGCTGAGAAAATACGTAACAAAAAAAAAAAGCCCACTGGTTAGAACCATCAATCACAGCCATAATCAATGATATTGTCCCACGACTTCATGCCGCAATTGTTTTGACTAGTTCTATGTACCAATCACTTATTCTGCACACTCCTAGACACAGTCCCTTCCCACTCTCCCTTCTAAAAGAGCTCTGGAACACGTTGCAATGGTGCCAAAAAGGATAAACGAATGAACAAGTCATAACAAATATTCTGACTTTTAATGTTTTCGTTTGTTTCTTTCTTTTGGGGTCGCTCATTATTTTCAGATCTTTGCACAAATGCACGAATTAGGCAAAATTTGTTAAAAATGTATCTGAATGCACAAGTTTAGTTTCTACGGAGTTTAATTGTGAACTTTCTGAAATATGGTTAAGATTTCTTAGATGGCTTGGATTTTAAAACTAAGGATTTCTGTAAATAGATTTTGTTAAACATGCTGTTGCATTTGTGCATTGTAGTTCTATACTTAAAGAAAGAGAAATATTTTTGTTTTAAAGGGTATTATGTGCTGATAGGAAACAGATATATAGGGAAGAAAGAGAGACACTTTTAATACTTATATTTATAACAAAATATTATAGTTGGAACATATAAAAAAAATAAAAATTTGAACAAATAACTTCTGTTGATATTAGTATTTGATGTTATTAATTGCGTGTATCTTTAAGAAATTATGGATCCTGACAAAAAGTTAAGGTTCAATGCTTCAGTTTCACTTAAAATACAGACCTAATTCATTTTGGCTTCTGACAATCCCTGTCTTGTCCCTTAGGGTAAGATGAAAGAGCAACTGAAAAGGGCAGAGATCCAAAGGACATGTGGATAAATGCCAGTGGGCACGAACTGGTGCCAGGCTGCTTTTCCAGTCACGCCAAATGCACTTTATGCACCAGGGCACTTGCAAAGTGGAATGGACGGCAGTGCATGTGTGAGTAGGCTGTGCTTGTTTGCTTGAACGGGTGGGCACGTCCAGCTACACGCAATCCTTAAATACTTCGAGAACCTGAAAACCCACAGAGTGGCATGATAATCACCAAGTGCCTCATGTGATAGACAGACAATATCTACCCATTGTGACATACCACCCCCTTCCTTTACTGGTAGTAAACAAGGGCATAATGGCCCGCTTATGTCAGCAACATTAACCCACACTTTAAAACATTGATCGCTTGCTCCTGCTTGAAACCAAATCACTGTACCATGGAGGTGGATTGGCTCAGTCTACCTTCTCCTTTCACCTTTGCTGGCAAAAGACTCAGAACAATTATGGCAGGCCTGGCTTTGATAAACACTTGCTTTAGAGTTATATTACAGTTTGGAAGCTTACGCTTTTCCACACATGAACAGCCTAATCATTAGTGGAATCATTGGAAATCTTAATGAAAGATTTTGGGATTACCCGACGTTTTCAAAAAGCCAAGGTATGTAATCTCTATTTTGATTAAAAAGGGACAAATAAGTAAAAAGCAACTTTTAACAAATAAAAACGACCCCAGCAAATAACAAAATGAAGAAAATGTACCTTTGCTTAGCTATTGTAATAGCTATTGTAATAGAGAGGTTTGTACATCTGGTGTAGGCATCTTGCAATTGTCTGTGTGACAGCTAGCCACAGTAACTGCAATCAATACAACCTAGCTATAAATAGTCCTGAAGATGCCAGGACAGTCCTGATAATCCAGTTTATGTACTGGCTGTTGGCTGTATGTGGAAATGCAACATACCCGTATATTGTGACTGATGGCAACTTACTATACAATGGCTGAACTGAGCACTGTGCATAACCAAAAATGGGAAGAGATAAACATGGGGCATTTTAACCTTTGTTAATAAGATATAGCCCCAACTACTTTGTAATTCAACAAGAAAAGAAGACGTTATATTGTATTCACTAAACTGTAACTGCCGTTGAGTTGCACTGAGAAGAAAATATGTCTATGTAGGTCTACCCTACTGGTTTGTACTGAAGGGTGGGTCAAGTGCACTATATGACCAAAAGTATGTTGACATCCCTCCTCATTATTGAGTTTAGGTGTTTCATACACACTCATTGCTAACAGGTGTATAAAATCAAGCACATAGTGACGTAGTCTGGCCTAGGCCGACTAGCTCTAGGGTGACAGGTCCAGGGGGGCTCTTGGGCGATCAAGCCCCTCAGTATCCCGCTGCTCAATGAACCAGTTACAGGGGAGATTTTTGATCTCCTCAACCAGCCTACTTACACTATGGGGACTGTGCCAGCTCAGCACAGCCCCATAGTCTGCATTAGAAGGTGCAGTGCACCTTTAAGACACATATCCAGGTGATTCAGGCGATTCATGTCCTAAAGGCACACCTTTTACGTCAGTGCAGACTCTGACGAGGAGGGGGCTTCTGTGGGTGCTGCCCTACGTCGGGCAGAAGGCCAATGTATCGCTGAGCACATAGGCAGCCATCTCCATTGACAAACATTGGCATTCGAGTGGGTCATAGTGAAGAGCTCAGTGACTTTAAACATGGCCCTGTCGTAGGATACCACCTTTTCCACAAGTCAGCTCATGAAATAGAGTTATCACAGAGTTTGGAAGCAAATTGCTGCCTGAAAAGTGTTCAAATGGCCATAGTAAAACACTTTGCATTGTCTTGTTTTTTCAGTAACGTATAGTTTTATGGGGTGGCTTTGATTGAAGTTGCACTATGGTAAATAAAAACAAAATGTTTGGAAAAAGGAGATGCACAGCTTTTAATATCTGCCAAATAATGAACAATATAGATGAGAATCCCAGGCATATAGGTGGTTTCCAAATCAGGGCAACTTAATTAATATATTTCGGGTATTTTTCCCATTGGCTGTAGCTGTAAGCAATTTACATATAAAACTGTGAAAAAATTAGTTTTTCTTTAAAATTGTTTTAGCTTTTATTCATTCAGAATAATGTCATTCATTAAGAAAAACTTACTTGTGATGAAAAAACCCCAATATATAATTTGTGTGGGGACATTAATTGAGTAAGAGGGGCATTACAGGTGAACAAAGACACAGTAAAAACATGAAAATTACACCAGTCCTGTAGTGTCAAAAGTCCTGGTTTTTAAGGGGTTAATAGGACTAAGTGTATTTCATTATGTTGAAACTATTCTATTGCTGATTTGTAACACGTTTCACCATAATGCAGGTCAACAATTTTTAATCTTAGATCTTCAGTTCCCTTTTATTATTGGCATGGTACACATCAGGCAAAACGTCTTGTGAATAGCAAACTTACGTTTTGTTCTGATCTACTCCTCCAATCTTGATTCATTTAACTGGACTCCAGGTCAGCTGACTCCTGACTCAAATTAGCTTTTGAAAAAGTCATTAACAAAGAGGTTCACAAACTTTCCCCACCCTGCTCCGTGGATGTTTGCACTGTATGTGCAATAAAGACATGAAAATGTAAAATTGTTTGTGTGCTATTAAAACATACTGTGTTTGTCTAACGGAGTGATTTCGAAGATAAGATCAAGTTTAATGTTTCTATGCAGAAAGCACATAGTGACCTCTGAGGTCCTGAACGCATATTTGACTCTCCTTTTTATAAGTTGGTCCAATATAAGGTATGACTTCCGACTAGAGACTCCATCTTCTCTTGGACCATTACAGCAATTAGCAGTCCCCCCCCTGTGCGATCAAAGTGATACAAAATTCAGATAATTTAGTCACTTGAAGATAATCTCCATATGTACAGTACATCTGAGATTTGACAATGCAGATTGCGTTTTGGGTGTTTGCCTGGGTGTTGGAACCCTGATTGGTATTGGTAGACTTTTTGGCATTCAAAAGCAGACAGAAAAGGCATTAGTAAAATTGACTTAAACTCTGACACTGGAGGATTTATATGGCCTCAAGTAAGGCTAAATCGGAACTGCTCAGTGGTCTGAAAGATAAATACTACCTGAAGAAAAATGTTCCACAGAGGCAATTGATTTGACAGTTGCTTTGAACAAATTGTCCAGAAAAGTACTCGCTGGAAACCCTCCAAAGCAACTTTAATAAGTTAGTTCACCAGGAGGCCGCTTGCAAGAAAGCTGTAGTTAAAGAGAAATATAACTTATGACAAGCTGACACAACGAGCATAGTTCAAAGTAATATTGTAGCAGAAGTAATATATTTAGAAAACTAATGTGCAGATTAACCGATTATATTTATTGTAGATGCCAAATGATCTAGCCCCTTTACAGGACAAGGGATGCAATGCAGATGTCTCTGTATCAGCTGTTTAGCAATCAATATCTGGATTTCACAGACAGTGGGGCAACAAACATCAGAATTTGTTATAATATCCTTTCTCTTTAATTCATATAAAAAGTATAAAGACAATATCGGCTGTACATAAGCAACGAGAATTTTCTGGGTTTCTACTGTTAAAAGAGTGAAATTATAACTTTTTAAAATGATAGCACCTATTTTGTAGATCCAATTAATATATGACATTATTAAATGAAAGAAAGTAAAATATTTTTAGTAACTACCAACTTGAGACCACTTGCTATGGATTATCCCTATTTCTTAAATTGTATTTTTTAATACCTTCTTCAGCTTCTTAGAGCACTCATCAATATAAGACAAACAGTGATTCACTTCCTCGCAACAGCCACTGGATGGCAACCTGAAAAAGGCTACAGCTTTAACCAACCTAAGAAAAAGTGCAGAAAGTAGCACTCTTTGCTCTGCAGGAAATTTTGGGAGAAATGTGCACAAATTGTTTCATGAATAGCGTGACGCACACATGACCTATCTTTTCTTTACAGGAATGGAGTTGTGTAGATATTTATCAGCTAGTAGAAAAGACACAGGCCAGGCCAGAGGGGGCCGGGATTTGTGTATGATATTATCATTATTCGGGTCACATCATAATTTCCACTAGTCCCCAGGCTAGCTGGGCTGTGACCTGGGTCCTAGGCTGGCTGCCTGTCATTTTCAATTCTGAATGCAGATTTTGCTGTTAATACAGTAACTATAATATGACCTTTGCATTGTTTATCATCATCACAGTTGTCATGGTCTGACCATCTAAAACAGGGGCGTCCAACCTGCAGCCCTCCAGCTGCTGCAGGACTACATCTCCCATAATGCTCTTTCAGCTAAGGGCCTGGCAGAGGAGTATGGGAGATGTAGTCTTTCAACCTGCTGGAGGGCCGCAGGTTGGACACCCCTGATATCCCCAGTTAGGCCAACCGCCATACACACAGTTAGGACACCTGGGAACTCTTCTAACCTGGAGTCTCCAAGTGGAGTGCTGCTTCCTAGTGTCTCTAGGCCACCTTCCCCTATCTCTGGTGTTTGACCATGCCCACTTCCTGCCAACTTGGCCCATCTCCACACAGGGCTAGCCCCACCAGTTGCATTGATAAGGCCAACCATCTATGGGTAAATCAAATTTTATTCGTTTTCAAAAGTTTTGGGGAGGGATACAAAAAGGAAAAAAGGGAAGGGTGGGAAGGTCAAGGTACAATGCAATAAGGTACAGTACAGGACATTACAGCATCCAACACAACACCAAGTGTGAGAGGGCCCGAGAGGCAACAACAAGCCCCGGGACTAGGCACAAGTCCGGCGTAGATGAAATATACAGTAAAAAATGCAGAAGTCGCAGCTCGGAAAGGCGCTCCACCATGGGAGTGGCAGCACTCACAGAGGGCCCGCAATGGTGCTAAAATCACGGGAAGCAGCAGCGACAAAGCGTACCGTGGGTTGTGGAGGCGTGAGAGAGGAGAAAAGAGGACTGGAAAGACCAATCGAGATGGCCAACTAATGGTATCAAGTCCATGCTCGGACCAAGCATAGGCCAGACCAGGTGAGTATACGGCCATAACCAGTCAGGGTAGGCCAAGGGAAGTAACCTGTACGATGCATCGCAGGGCACAACTGCGGTACTAAGCCGAAAACCTGAATCGCATAAAGGGACGGTAAGTATCATGGGCAGGGGGGGGGGGAGCAGGGGGAGAAGGGGTAAGAAAGGGAAGGAAGGGTGGACAACAAAGGGACAGAGGCGACAGGACCAAGGGAAAACAAGGGGGGAGAGTAAGAGAGAGAGAGAGAGAAGAGAAAAAAAAAAAAAAAAAGGGGGGAGGGGAAGAAAAGGACAGGAGGCATAATCACAGAGGAGAGGGCGAGACAGAAGAGCACAAGGACTAGGTAAGGAGAGAACGGGCCAGAGGACCAGACACAAATCCCAACCAGTAGAACCATGTCTGTTGATATCGCTCAGTCGCCCCGATCGCAGTGAGGTGGAACTCCTCAAATACCCGGGTCTGTTCCACTCGGAGAATCCATTCCTTAAGAGTAGGCGGGGCGGAGCAGCCCCAATGTAGGGGTATCAACGCCTTGGCCGCAGTGAGAAGATGGCGAAGGACCGACTTCCGGAACCAGGAGGCAGGATACTGCATGTGAAAAAGAAGAAAAAATTCCGGCGTGAACGGTATGGCCCTATCCGTAAAGTGCTGCAGCTGAAGGTGGATGGAAGACCAGAAGGGAACGATACGTGGACAGAGCCACCACAAATGAAGAAGAGAGCCTGGGACCGCGTCACATCTCCAGCAGGTGTTTGGTACATCCGGGCGGTAAGCGGAGAGAACAGAGGGAGGCCGATACCAAAGGGCCAGCAATTTATAACATATCTCTTGGTCCCCGTTACTCCTAGAGCAACGATGAGTAAGGACACAGATCTTCTCCCATTCCTCGGGAGAGAGGACGATCTGTAGGTCAGACTCCCAACGCCCCATAAAGGGGGGAGAGCCAGAGCTGAAGGCCTCGAGAAGTAAGCCATAAAGACGCGATATGCCATGAGGTGGGAGGGAGGGCGCCACACAAAGGTCCTCAAACGTAGTTAAATCCCGTAGCACATTATGCTTTGGAACCAGGGACCGAAAGAAACTATGAAGCTGAGCATGGTGAAGCACATCAGTAAGAGAAGGAGGAGAACGCGTGGCAAGCTGAGCCAGTGGTTTGACACCAGCCTTAGTCACGTACAAGCGGATGTCGGACCGCACCATAGGGGGGGAGGAGGGAAAGAGGGGGGCGGGCAATCCAGGAGGGAAGTTAGGGTTATTGCGAATGGACGTCAGGGGAGAGGGAATAGTGGACAACCTGGTCCGTCGCACGATGGAGAGCCAGGTGTCCAAGGTAGCCTTAATGAAAGGATGGGGCAGCGCAACCCCCCGGGCCGTCGGGATCGAAAGCCAGGGCAACACACCGGCAGGAAGACCCAGCAATGCAGACTCAACCCCCACCCATTGCTTATGACCAGGATTATGGGACCATTCCAGGACTCGGAGTAAGTGACAAGCCCTGTAGTAAGAGCGGGGGCAAGGCAAAGCTAAACCGCCTTGAGACTTAGGAAGGATCAAAGTGGAGAAGCGGATCCGAGGGGCCCGAGAATTCCATATAAATCGCAGAAACAAAGTTCGAAGAGAGGCAAAAAAGGAAGGGGGGACAGCAATAGGGAGGGTCTGGAACAAATACAGTAAACGGGGCATGATGTTCATTTTAATGATATTAACCTTACCGACCCAGGAGACCGACAACCGCCTCCAGGACCGAAAATCATCGGAAAGCGCGGTGAGAAGGGGTAAGAAATTATTGGCGAAGAGGTGGGAGAAGTCAGGAGAAAGCCAAACCCCTAGGTATCGAAGTTTAGCGTCGCACCACGCAAAGGGAAAAGAGGACCGCAGGCGAGACGAGACAGTCTGGGAGAGAGTGACATTGAGGATCTCCGATTTGGAATTATTAATTTTAAAATTGGTGAGCATACCGTAGGTCGAAAATTCCCGGATAATATTAGGGAGGGTGACCGGAGGACAGGTGACTACAAACAGTAGATCGTCGGCATAGCTCAGCACCTTATGGTGAGCACCCCCGATGCGAAGACCACTGATGTCAGGGTTCAGCCTGATAGCCTGGAGTAGGGGCTCCAGGGCAAGCACGAAAAGAAGAGGGGATAACGGGCAACCCTGCCGGGTTCCATTACGAATATAAAAAGGGTCAGAAAAGGAACCGTTAACGCGAACACGAGCAGAGGGAGTGGTGTACAAGGAGTTCACCCAGGAGAGCAGCCCAGGACCAAAGCCCATATGAGTGAGGGTGGACATCAAGAAGCCCCAGTCCACCCTGTCAAATGCTTTCTCCGCATCAGTGGCCAGCAGGATGGCTGGCGTGGAGGTGTGTTGGGCATAATGCATGAGGGATAAGGCCCTAATAGTGCTATCCCTAGCTTCCCGGCCTGGAATGAAGCCGGTCTGATCGGGGTGAACCAGCAGGGGCATGAGAGGCTTCATTCTGTTGGTCAGGATCTTTGCAAAAATCTTCAAATCGGCGTTCAGTAAGGAGATAGGGCGATAGCTACTGCACAACGCGGGGTCCTTACCATCCTTAGGAATCACGAAGGCCAACCATCTAATTGGTGTTAATAAAACTCATCTTATTCTTGCAACTTCCAACCAAGACTGGTCCTTATTTTATCTATTGTGGGAAACAGGGGAGGAGGGTAAGAAAGTGTTCCACTTTTCCACAGCAAAATGGCTCGTACCTATGTGAAGAACCACAATCAGGGCTATGTTCTGAAGCCATATTTATCTTTATAATCCATAATTTTGTGAAAAAACACGTCAAGTATGGTACCCTTTTGTCACCTGCTAAAACCCATATCACTCATCAATATTGTGGCTGAGAATGATGAAGGTTGTGGCCCAAAAAGCTCATCAGACCATTTTTTAATTAAACAAAATAAAGGTAAATATGTTGCCTGTGTTTTTTATTTTATTACATTTTTATTTTATTTTATGTGGCGGCTTTTTTTGTGTGTGTGGGGACACTGTGACATCATAATTCCTGACACAAACCCATTAACTATTTTCACTAGAAGTAAATTTAAGGTAACACACAAGACTTCAGCCAGATGATGCATTTGAGTGGTTTCTCTTGTCTCAAAAGAAGGGTCTATTTATGGTACGCTGTTCTTTTCTAAATGCAGATTTGTTTTTACCACCAACTTTGAACGAGATTGGTGGGGAAACAGATGCACAAAATATGCCCAAATTAACGTAGTTTAACACCCTAGGTTGTCTACTTCATAAACGTATAGTTTTATGTCCTTGTTTTGAAATCATTGAGCACTATGAACTCAAAATACCAAATTTGAAAATATCACAATTTAGGAAAAAAATATTAATACCTTTTTATTATTTGCCATATAACTGCCAAAATAAATGAAAATCCGTAACATGTAAGCTGTTTTAATTATTTTCATACTAAATTATGGATAATGTGGATGAATATGGATTGAGAACAAAGTCTCAGTTGTCTTAAGGACTTTTCCAGTGTATTTTTACCAAAGCACAGTGGAGAGGTGTTATATGTGTGGTTGTAAGGTGTAGCACTACTGCGATCTAACCATAACTAGTTTTCAATTCAATTAAAGTTGTTTTAAATATTACTGCTCTATGTTCTTGTCCATTCCCATTTGTGCAAACAGGGACCACACTGAACATTGTTGTAACGGGAAGGATCGCCCTATTCAAACTGTCCCTTAAACCATCTAAGGGCAGATGTGAGACATCATTCAGTAACCATCGCATGATTTTTTTTTTTAACTGTGGTAACATATTTTTTACATTTATGATACCTTTTATTCACTTTTTTGTTTTCACACATGTTTTTTCACGTGTTACACTTTTTACATTTTTTGGAGCCCTGTAGTTTGCAGAGGTGCTCGTGCAGAATGTGGTTTTATAAGATTGCACAACATTTTTTATGCGTTTTTTTGTTTTGGTGTAACTGTGGGATAAGTGGTACAAGAGTGTTTTGCAGTGTTTGACACTCAACACAGTGTTTTTGTTTATATCTTAATATAACACCTACACCTTCTTCTTCTATCCAATATACCAATATCTATCTGGAGATGTGGTCTCCAGAACTATACATAATATTCTAGGTGAGGTCTGACCATAGATCTGTAAAGTGGCAGGACCACCTCTCTCTTTATGCTACTAATGCCTCTCGCTATACAACCTACCATCCTGGTTGCTTTTTCCAATGTTTTATTGCATTGCCTGCTTACCTTTAAGTCCAAATATGTCCAAGTCTCTCTCTTTCGTTGTCACTGATAGAACAGTTCCCCCTATCCTATAATCTTCCTTGGGATTTTTATAGTGCTTTATTTTACACTTATCAATATTAAACTGCAGCTGCCACGCTCTCGACCATTTTTTAAATTAACGTTAATTACTCTATATTTTCCTAGTACCACCAGGAATGTTTACCTTGTTGCAAACCTTTGTATCATCTGCAAAAAGACATACTTTACCATTAAGCCCTTTTGTAATATTGCTAATAAAAATATTAAAAAGTAGGGAGAGAGGATGTCAGTGGAAGCACCATCGTTTTGGCAGAAGTTCGCATCGTGTTATGTCCGCAGAGATGCAGACAAAGACAGAAGATAAAAGAGAGAAGATGAAAGACAGAAAGTAGAAGAGCAAAGATGAAGAACAAGAAGATGCGAAAGCAGAAGTGGTTGGCAGAGAACGGAAGTGTTCGGCAGAGAAGGTAGGGTATACAATTAGAGAGCATGAGAGAGTGTGAGATAGTGGGCAGGGAACATCATTTGTTACCCAAAGACAAACCGAAAAATGTGTCTGAATCGCTTTTTGCTCATTTGCATATGTCTACTGAATATATACACTATTAACTACAACCTTTATCTCCTATCACTCATCCATTGCCTTATCCATTCAACCACCTTAACGTCCAGACCCAAACAGTGCAATTTATTCTTCTATGAGTAAATGCCTTACTAAAATCTAGATAATTAGCTTTTGCTGTAAAGGGAAACTCACACCAATTTCTTTTAGTAATAGTATCAGTTTAAAAATAAATGTTTTATTACATAAATGTTTTATGACATATTAGTCATTTGTATGTGTTCTAGCTCTGTTAGCTAGAATTCCACTAGACACAAGGGACTTCATCACATTGTTATAAATGATCAGCTTGGTATTGCAATTTTGAGCTTTTTGTAACATAATTTCGTCAGATTCGTGGGGGTCTAGCCTCATTTTTGAGCTTTGTACGAATCGCTGAACTTAGTACCATAGCTACAGAGGTCTCATGGAACAATCAAGCTTTAGTGGCCGCTTTCCCCAATGGTTTACCTGGGAGACTCAAGGATGAACACGCTGCCAGAGAACTAGTTATTTACAGTCATTGAAGGACTGAGAAGGATTGAGCATTTGTGTGCACACACAAAAGTCCTGGCTTCTCACATTTAAAACTCACTAGATTCTACTGAACTAGGTGTTGAGCCTATGCAGCTAAGCATGACTAAGTTGTCAGAAGATGTCAAACAATATCTTCAGAAAAAAGGTCTATGTCTGTAATGCTGATGCAGACTCCAGTCAGGCCCAAAAAAACACCCATACCTGAAGTGTAGATAGTGCCACTTTGGGTATATTCCAGGACATCACCACACAATAAACACTTGTATACTAGTTCCTGTTTGTTCATCTTGGTTGGATCTTAGTATGCCTAAATCTGCTCTTTCAATTCAGGCGCAGCTGGATAGTTCATCAACAATACTTGCCAAACAGGCAAACTTGTTGAGCTTGATGTGGGAATTTACCATTGCAAGCAAGTATTCCACTGCTTCCAGTGAACACCCATTTAGCTATTGCTGCCATTGATTGGAGACCTCTCAAATCAGCTATCACCCCAAAGAATACCATGATTCACAAGGAGAATTAAGTGTACCTCATAGCCTCCCCCATTGGTCCCAACTGCAGATTACTACCTTCCACTCATTCCACAGTTTCCATTCATACCAAATTTCTAGACCTTCCTTCTCCCTTTAGTCAACATGTGGATATTTTCCTTAACATGGGGCAAAAAAATTTCCTCCCTACCGACCATATGATTGCCCTATTGATCTTACTGGTACAGTTCTGCCTCATGGTAGAGTCTATCTGTTGTCCCTCTAAATACATTACACAGAATTTGGAAAGGGATTCATAAGGAGGTCCACTTCTCCGGTTTACATTTTTGTAGATTTCTTTGTTGTAGATTTCCCGGTGGTCCGGCCAGTCCGTGGGCCGGGCAACCGTGCGTGCAAAGTTCAAAACAGCCACTGAGCGGCTGTGAGCGGGATTGAAGACGGTCGTCGTCCAGCACTCAGGCTGCCTTCGCCTAATAAAATTAAAGCTTTGTCCCATGTCTTAATAGGGGTGGGACGAAGAGCTGAGCCAAGGCCATTGGGTCAGCTCTTCGTCCCACTTTCATTTCATGAACGCTGGCCTCCACCCTCTGCCCCCACCAGACACCAGGGAGTCAGAAGCACGGGTAAGTGGGGGGGGTTTGTTATATGGGGGGCATAAGGCTTTTCTGGAGGCAGAGTGCCCCATGATATGTCTTTTAACCTTCTTTATGCCACTCGCCTCCAGAAATGCCCTTTAACCCCGTATATGCCACTCTGCCTCCAGAAATGCCTTATACCCCCCTATATGCCACTCTGTCCCGTGGAATGCCTTTTAACCCCCTATATGCCAAAGTGACATATAGGGGTATAAGGCATTTCTGGAGGCATTGTGGCATATAGGGGGTATAAGGCATTTCTGTGTGCACCAGAAATGCAAAAACACTGTCCTACCGGAAATATTTATTTTATCCCTCAGTTTCAAGAACATATGTAGTTTCCACTACTATTTACTTTGGCATGTAAAGGAAATATTGAGGATTTTTTCCTTCACTTGTACTATTATATAATGTTATGCCTACCTTGCACAAAGCTTGGGTATGCACGTTAATGCATAGGAGACGCATTCAGCCAAACGCATCTCCTGAGTAGATGGGTGGACGGAGAATGGGAGTGAATGCAGATCTCATGAATCCCTACGCATGCAAAACACACGAAGCGTGACACTCAATGATCATATGTTTTAAAGTGCATATGATGGCTTGAATTTCTATTTAACTTGTCCTGAATAACATATCTATAAAGGGTCAGCTGTTTCCAGCCTAACTATAACTATAGAAAGACTACTACAGGGATACTATCATATATTAAGAAAACAACGTCCAAATATTAGATTTTCACTTTGTGTCTCATCGCATGCACATGCTGTATACACATATATAATGGCGATTAGAATGTGTGCTCAGTAGCCAGGTATGATATAATATGCTAGAATAAAGGGAAAGGCGCAGTTCCACATACAGGGTGAGCTATGCTGCGTATTCACCGTGATGATGCATCCAGGCAGTGAGCATCATAGCTAGACACTAATTACTGAGGTGAGATCAAACGTAACCACACAGAGGCGTTACGGTAACTTCTCCCATCCTCCCTCCTCTCCTCTCCTGGCCGGAAATGGCCCCGTACTTCCGGTTCCCAGCGATCCAGTCAGGTGGAGCACGGAGCCCTCAGGGGTAGGAAAGCAGGTAAATGCACCTGTGTCGGAGACGGGATTGTTACGAGGTTTTCGTGTTGTTTGTATGAATTGAATGTGAAGCGACAGAGCTAAGTACGAACCCACACCTGGGCAAGGTAGCTGCAGTCGGTATGCGCGACTATTTCGGGGGAGAGGGGCAGGTATGAAACATAAATAGGGCAAGGCATCCGACATGAGAATGCTGTGTATACGGTGTATGTGTTTTCGGGGAGCAGGTGCAGCTTTATGGTTCCTGTTGGGGAATTTGATCTCACGTTAGATGTGTTTTATGGCTACAAGACGCTTATGTGTACACACCACGGACACACATTAATATATACAGTGTGTGGGGCTGTTTCTGTTCTGTTGTGCAGTTATTTCAATTCTTTGGCGCTTTTACCCTCAAACACATTGTGACTGTTTTTATGATTAAAGACTTATTATAATGTTATTACGCTCGGGATTCCAGACATTATTTGCAGCACTTAAGGTATGCAAGTCCTCCTTTATTTCATGACACCGTTCTTTCTTTGTGTTATCATAAAGTAACCCTTAACATACTGGTAGTTAGACTGCTTCTTTTTAAGTCAAGGCATTTGAAATAGCTGGCGAGACGACATTATTTCCATCTGCAGCATACTGAGCATTACACGCGAGTAATAGGCAAAAGCGTTACTGTCCTGGTCCTCTAGATTGTAAGCTCATGAACAGGGCCCTCTTGACCTAACGTAGTGGGTAACTTTTGTCATTTCTGGTTTTGAGATACCCTTTGAATGTATGCTGGCTAAATCATTTGAACTATGTAATATGACATGAATATATTAAGAGATGTGTTGCTGTGTGTTCGAGTCCCTGGGACTTGGCTGCATTGGTGCAAAACACATCTGAAATGTACAATTTACAGACTAGCAATATTGCATTAATAACCTAGATCAATCTAATGCCGTTTCTCGTGCACTCAGGATCCTGTGTCGGAATTCATTATTATTATTACGGTATTAATATGCGAGCTCTGATAGACCATAAGCGTCTATTGGTTTGTGTAGGTTCTCTTGGCAGTACTGTCCACCTTTCTCTTCCCCTGCCGTGATCCTAATTGCTCTATTGTCTAGGGTCATACAAAGTGCTGTCACACTGGGTGGCAGCAATTTGGCCTCCGCGGTAAGCCAATTGCTCCATCGGTACGGTCGTGTTTTGCTGTCTTTCAGGTGGTGAAAACATGTTGTCCAAAATGCTTTGGTGATCTCGCATTATCGATATTAGACTTTGGTGGAAATCAAAATGACCTGCTTTAGGAAATAAGGTAATACTTTTTGTGTACCGTTGTAGTCAAGGAGAAAATAGGCTGCGAGCGCCTTTCATTGGTTAAATGTCATGGAGTGCATCATATTTAAGGAGTATGATTAATTATATTAAGAATATTTGAATGTGATCACTTTTAAAATTAAATTTGTATTTATTAGCTTGGTGACCGGTGGAAAGAGAGCATTTTATACTTATTTTACTTATCATTTTTGTATCTTCCTCAATGCCCCCTTGATCTGCCCTTGTGTCGGGATTGCACTGGGTACAAACGCCTGCGTCTATATTCCTGTGGTAGTTTTCACTCGGTTATTCTTTGAAACTTCGATTTTTATAATTTGCAAAATATCTTTTATATGTAGGAAACAAGGCTTATTACGAAGTTCTCTTCTTGCATAGACAAAGAATCACACCATTATCTCCCTCTATTTGATGTTCTCGCAAATAAATCAGGGCACATAAAAGGAATTCTATGCACACGAGTCCCGTACAGTAGACCTCTGTTATTTACACAATCTCTCCATGCTGTCGGACCCATTATATTGACTGAAACCTTCATTCCAAGTCAATGTGACTTAGATATTCACTTTCACATCCACACCTCCTCATTAACATGTCTTCCTTTCCCACCGTCCAGAGTGTTTGCTGATACTGTGCACTTGTTTCAGAGCCCGGGGTCCTGTGGAGGCTGCGCCTTAAGCTGTTGCTGCGTTTTGGTTGTGTGCATTCCCCATTAAGAGCGTGTAGTCATTTTGTTTAACTCCCTGCCTGGCACATTTCTGACATTGTTTAAACAACTGTCATCTGTGTGACTAGGAAGGCAGATGAAATGAGGCTTGGGCCACCCAGGGCAATTTCTTTTCTTCCTCCCTAAACCCATTCCACCGGTCACTTAAGTAGTCGTAACCCATTTACATTTCTCAATTGTGCCAGTCGGTATACTTTTATAAACCTTTATAACACAAAAGAATCCAACCACACTCTTCACAAATAACATAATGTTATAAATATTGTGGCATGTATGAAGGATCTCATCCTCAAAACAAGGGAACTCCTGTAAACTTATACACCTAGCAAAAAAAGGAGTTCTACGCAAGCCCTTATATAAAATATATTATTTTATTGTACAAAAATTAAATTCAGAAAAAACATATAATGCATTTCATTGTATAGACAACAAAGGTTTGTTTAGGAAAATAATCAGAGCATATGGAGGCAATATGGCTATATATATATATATATGTCAAGTGTCTTGAGTGCATGTAAACCATCATAAGAATTATAAAGTGCTGAATCATTCAAGTATAATTGTATCTTACTCTATATAGAGTGCACCTATCCATTCTGTAACCATCAAAAAAAAATTGCATGGTTAAAAATACTCACTATGGAGTTAATAAATATTTGAAGCACTTATTGACATTTATAATAGATATCCAGGCAATTCCAAAAATCAGAATAATATCCGAGAGCGATATGCTCCTTACCCATATTGTCATCCACTTCCTTTTTATAAACCTTTGTAGTGTTTTATCAATACAAGTGTGTACGTGTTAGAATTCCACCTTGTGTGTAAACAAGTAGCAGTAATGACATTAACTTCCTGTTCCCAGAAATTGCTGTAAAATTCTGCTCTATTAAGTGTTCCCTTGATAGAATCTTGTTGCTTCTCCCAGCATAACGGTTGGTTTCAGAAAAGGGAGAAGAGAGCAGCACAGGGATATGTTTTGTTATACAGGGTTTGCTACTAAATGCATCTCAGATTCACTGAGCTAAAATACAGTTAAATGTTTAGTAAGTTAGATGTAGCTAGCATCATAGATAAGTCAGGGTGACATCACTGGAGTTTATATAAATATATATATAT
This sequence comes from Spea hammondii, assembly GCA_029215755.1. Taxonomy (NCBI): domain Eukaryota; kingdom Metazoa; phylum Chordata; class Amphibia; order Anura; family Pelobatidae; genus Spea; species Spea hammondii. The sequence goes on along the minus strand of JARDYJ010000001.1, from coordinate 91,687,434 downwards.
TTTTTTTGGTGAAACACAATTTCTCCCTCTTCACTTTGATCCCTACTGCTGTTGATCACGGAGTGATCAGTAAGAGGGGCTCCATTGAGTACCACCGGCTCATCATAGGTTTCAGAAGGGTCTGGATAGTGCTGTTTACTTGGCATCAGTTAGAAGATAGCTGGAAAGACCTCGAAAGACACCTTGATCTCCCATGTACCAGTGGCGAGACGTCCCCGCCAGAGCGAAAAACAAAGGAGATACTATTACATACGAAGTAACAGTAAAAGGTCGCAAAGTGGTTACATTGAATTTTATGTATTTTTTTATTTTAATATCTTAATCATTCATGCTTTTGCCTTATATGCAGGATAGCATTATGTAAGTTCCATACGTTCCTCGCTGTAGTAGCCTTTACCACTTCTGCTCTGAGGCTGTTCCAACGCCCTCTCAATAAAGTAAAACATTGCATCTAAACTCCTGACCCTCTAGTTTTAGGTTATAACTTATATTTAACATCGTGATAGAACATTTGTCCTTGTGTTTGTCTTTCTAAATCACCTGCATGGGAAATAGGAGTTGGGGGGGCAGCTAAGTCATATGGGGGGGATTCTGAAGAATTCTCCCATGAATTAGCAAAAGTGACACAATGGACATTTAAAGGGACCTGTAAGTGATCATACAGCTTGTTAACCTTTTAGAGATTATTTGAAATAATTCTGCTTGAGAATGTGCAGTATTTTCAACTAAAAGCCTGGAAGTTGAATGGTGAATTTTGACAAATACTCTTCTGAAACCAACACTTGTGTGTAGCTTTAAGAAGGGTATCTATATTAGATATACAATCTGACTCAGGTTTTCAGGAATGGTGACAAAAGCTTAACCTGTTGACGGCTTGGTTTTCTTGAAAAAGTTCTTGACTTTGGACTTGTCTTATCTGACCTTCATTCAAACCCACCCCAGATGTTGCTTTATGCTTCCTTTCCACAAAGCTAGCCTTTTTTGCAACAGTTACTCACTCTCATACTTGGAGACCTTCAGGCTCTGGCTATCAAGTCGCCTTTCTGTCTACAACCAGACTTTATGCCAAAAAGTATATTCTTGTTTCCTTAGGGGTCAAGAGGCACTGTTACTTATCACCTTACATTGTCAATAATGTTGGGAATAACTTGTGTTTTCTGGATATTCAACCTTTTGTATTGGGTTATCTTGACAGAACTACTTGTTTAGGACAAAGAAGAGTTCATCAGTTTCCAAAAGAACTGTGTCACGGTAGTCCAAGATGACAATCCATGAAGCTTATATTGCTGATGGATCTCTTCTGTAACTAGAGACATCCACTGATGTCATTACAGGGGCCCTTATATATATATATATATATATATATATATATATATATATATATATATATATATATATATCATTCAAATGTGTGTTTCTTTTCTTACCCTCCTTTTTTGTTGACATCATGATTTCCTATAGGATACAATAGAGGATTTAAATATTTGTGTATTTTTGATGTCACGTAAACACTGATTTTTTTTTTTATTGGTCATTTTTATGATCTCTTTTAATATGTTTTGTTATGAGCAACTACTTTAAAAGCTGTAAATGTGGTTAATGTGTTCTTATTTGTATTTCATTATAGCCTAATTCCTCATTGTATGTGCTCATTGGAGTGTTTCTTATGGCAAGAAACACACATATATATATATATATATATATATATATATATATATATATATATATATATATATATATATATGAGTATGTATATATATATATAATATGGGATCCATGTATAAAGTGGATATAGAGGCAAAAGGTGATCATTGTTGACCTTATTTGCATGCGCCTACCCAGAATCCCTTGTGGTTGTGGCAGCACCATGAGATTTCTGAGGGATAAACAAGCTTTGTGGCTTGTCTGGTGTCTGTAGATGAGTGTTTAATAATACTTCTACTACCCCGTATATATTTATAAAAAGCTCCCTTCCCCCACACCTTAAACACATTCTCTCCCTGCTAGGTTTTGCCTAGCTGTATACGCTTCAGTGTTTTCTACCTGCCACGCTGCCCATATTCCCTGTCATGAATATCTTCACATCATGTACTCAATCTGTATACCCAAAACGCTCTCTTACCCTGTGAGAGCATTCTGCGTGAATGTTAATCTTATTTTATTTTACTATACCAGGGATAATGTCAGAATATTCTGTTTAAATAAACATTATTTGTAGCCTTGTGGCATTTATCATGATACGTTTGTCATTATTACAACAGATTGATAACAAAATTCAAACGTTCTTATAGTTGTGAAAGTTACTTATTGTCTTATGGTTGGTGGCAAATGTGTATCACGTAAAATACCAAATGTATTAAGAAGTTAAAACAAATTGCACAAACTATTGTGAGCTCTTTTTTTTCTTTCTTTCAATTGTATTTTTGTTTTCAAAGTCCATAAAGACGAATCAAGTAAGCAAATAAACAGAGAGGAGAAAAAGACAAAAAACAACTATTGTGAGCTTTTAACAGGTTTAATGGAGAGTTGCTTTAAGCTTGCCATTTTATTGTATTTGGGAAAGTAAAGTGGATTTTAATGTTACAGGGTATAGATAAAGCATGTTGGATTGCTGCATGCCTTATAATTGTTTGAGCGTGCGTGGGAGAAGACATGATTTTTGACCTGTCTGTCAATGTGCTTTTCTGTACTTTTAAGGATGATGTAGCAAATAAAAGTAAAGTGTGTACAGCTGTAGGGTATAAAAGGAGATACTTTTGGAATGCACCCAATGAAACTTTTATTTCTCTAAAAATACATTTCTGTTGTACTTTGATGTTAACATAAAAAAACTTGGTAATCAATGCTACAACTAGCATGCTGTTGTCTTTCCGATTTGTCTTGTTATTTTGAGAGTAAGGCTGAGATCTGAGCATAAACATGGCCAGACTAGTATATTTAATATTCTTACTAATGCTGTCTAATCGGATCAGCGGCAGGAGAGAGGAGAAATCATACAAATACATTGAACAAGATGTTCTAAACGCACATCAGGAGGGTTTCTAATACATTTAGGGCATCTTCACATATTTTTATGTAGTATAGTGAACTACAAAACTGTATGGTCCTCTTGATTATTATTACCTGATGCAGGGCCGGCCGAAGACTTAACGCCGCCTGGGGCGAAGTTTAAAATGCCGCCCCCCGCCGACGCCGGGGGGGGCGGGGCGGCATTATCTACCCGCCCCCCACCGGTACTTACCCTTAAACAGTCCTGCGGCGAGTCTCCCTGTGCTGCCACGGTGCCGGCTTGTAATGCTGAGCGCCGGAAATTCACGTCACTTCCGGCGCTCTGCATTACAAGCCGGCACCGAGACCGAACAGGGAAACTCGCCGCAGAGGAGAGAGAGAGGGGCGCCGAGCGGGTAAGCGAAAATCACTCGGTGCCTCTCTCTCTCTCCTCCGCTTCAAAAAAAACCAAAAAAAGTGCCGCCCCTTCTGAAGTCCATTGTAGGGCTGGCCCTGACCTGATGTATCAGTTTGTCTTAGTCTGGCAGTTCTAGTCTCATCATACCCCTTGAATGTGTGTAGTAAATGTAGAAGTGCTGGCACTATATTAAAAAACAAACGGATAAGAGCAAGTCCCAAAAAATGATAAATCAGGATGCTTGGTGAAGGTGGGTATGTCTGCTAAAGAAAGTGTGTATTCCACACCCACATTTGCATTCAATATGGCGATTGTTTGCATGCGCTGATTTCCGTTTATCACAAAAACAAAATAGCTTGCTGTTAAAAACTAAGCTTTATAATGTTTGTTGTTTTAAATGCCCTAAACACATGTAATGTTTTCTTTGTTTTAATAGCTTTATACACAAGCCAGCCAAAGTAAGCTGGCCTATATAACTAGAATTTGTTTGGTGACCCGAGTGGTTCTGACCTTTAATCTCTGCACTTTTGCACTGCATCTCTACACATTTCAAGGTATTTCGGCCAGGTCCTGAATTGAGGATATCCAGATGCCTTCATCTGAAGCTCATGCCAAATTCTGACAGGTGATGAGAAGCATATGCCCAGCCCCATAATAAAGACTCCATGTTGTTCAGAAAGAGCCTGTTTGAGATGTTTGTTTTTCCCCCCATTTTATTACCCCCCCCATTTGTAAGCCTAGTTAAAAGTAAAGTAAGTTATTTTAGATAATCAGGGCCAAATTACCACCCTTAAGTAGGTGAGAGGGCCTTGTGAGGAGTCTTGTGACTTATTAAAATAAACCTTGGGAGAAGTAATGTTGTGAAATAAACATCATCATTAGTATCTGATGGGAAATATGTTTTCATAGTCAAGTTTTTTTTTTTTTTTTTTTGTTAAGCAGGTCTAGTTTTTTGTATAATTTGTTTTTACGCAGCTGCCTATTCATTTGTATGTGTGAGAAACAAACACTCTTATTTCTTATAATGTATGTGGTAAACAATACAAATGCTGCTTGTTAATCAGCCAGCAGGACACTGTGATTATTGAAAGTTTTCGGAAGCAGAGACTTCCACAGAGCATCACCATAAAGAGCTCAGTATGGTGGGAAAGTCACCCATAACCTCGCATCACTGACAATACCCGTAGGAGCCAGGCCTGCAGATATCGGAAGTTGACTGGAACAAAATGAGAACACTGGTGATATATTGATATAGATTACGATAGAAGAAAGAGGGCATTACCTTTCTTCTATCTTTTTTTTTTTTTTTAATTAATTCCTTAGGATAGTTTTATGTACATGACAATTGACAATGTTTGTCAGTATTCTAGCTCCTGGAACATATCTGTGTCACGGTGGCCTGTGCAATGCATGAATCCCCACATTTTATGTGAATGTTTATTTACTTAATAGACTGAGATCTTTCAGTTTGTATCCGCTCTCAAAAAATCAGAACATGTTAACAAAGGTAGCCCGGTTAATTTATGCAAGTTTAGTTTAATGAAAAGACATGTTTGGGGGCATAACATGTCATCTCTGTCTTGTTTAATGATGGTGCGAAACAGTGACGGATTTAAAGCGAGAGGACGGTAAATCCTAAAAGCACCTCCGGGCTAGAGTGTATGTGTATGTGACGTTATTTTAACATGGATGTTCTGGGAGGAGTTTCTGTTTTAATTAGAAATGGCTTTAAAACAAAAATCCATTGGCGTGTGAAACGGAATTTCCATGTCTTGTTTTTCTGCTTTCTAAGACAAATACTAATATTGCTGACTCCAGTAATAAATATTTTCCTGCATTTGGCAGATTTTCTCACGGCGTTCTACTGCTGACGTAGATCTGGCCAAATTGACTCTATCGTTGTTTAAATGCATGACCCCCTTTTTCCAATTGCTTGGATTTTCAGTATTGTCGACATTTTTACGCACACACATTTCTTATAAAAATAAAAGGGTATTTCTGTAATTTAAGATAACATGCCTCAAAATCACTCGCTACTCCTCATTCTCTCTCGTTCTCTCTGTCCTGTCGCCATCGTCTTCTTCTTCTTGTACCTCTCCCTAAACATTAGTGTCCACGTCCATACCTAACATCACAATACCTAGACAGACAGGAGGATGCTGATCGTGGGCCTAATCTGACACGGAAAGCAACATGGTTACTGTTCAGCCCGTGAGACCTGAAAGGCATAGAAAACGCGCCATCGGACCTGAAACTCAGTAGCACAGGATCTGCTCACGCTGCACCACAGCAAACCTTGGGGATAATATAATAAAGTGAAAGCAACCCAAAGCCGCTGCTGACTACAGCCAGGCAGTGCACACGATCCCAGAGGAGCAAATGCACCGTGACTGGGCCTTACTTCTAAGTACCCCCCCCCCCCCATCCAGGCTATTATTCACACACATACTTTCACTTGCTAAAATTCTAGTAAGATAGCACAGAATATAAACAATGATTCTGCTGCGGACTGACGCAATCACCCGGGACATTCTGTTTTTTTTGTTCAGTTTTTGTGAAAATGCAGAAAAGGGACATCAGTTAAGAAAATAAAATACAGAGTCGTTTGATACATGTGAGTTTATAGAGGGAGAGGTTCTACTTCTGTTGTCTAAAGTAAAGACAAGTAATCGGTGGGGCATGATGGGGTACACCCCCCAAAAAAACCCTACAACTTGGTGGTATAGTAGCAAAATCATTAATGGATTTATTTAACCCGTTATTGTAATGCGAATAGTCTCAGAATATTGGCTAATGTTGGGCCCATTCACAGGAAAGGAAAGTAGGGAGGAGTCGGGCAGCTACACACCTGTGAGTCTTACATCTGTAGTGAGGAAATTAATGAAAACTGTTAGGAAATCACATAATTTCAAGATCAGACGCAACATGGGTTTTCCTCAGGAAGATCTTGCCAAACGAATCTTATTGATTTTTTTGATTGGGTGACTAAAGTAATTGATCAAGGGGGTGCAGTAGACATTGCGTATCTGGATTTCAGTAAGGCCTTTGACTCTGTCCCACATAGAAGATTTATAAATAAACTGCCATCTCTGGGTTTAGATCCCAATGTTGTTGAATGGATTAGACATTGGTTGATTGACAGACAACAGAGCGTTGTAGTCAATGGCGAATATTCAGAACAAGGTCTTGTAACCAGTGGGATACCTCAGGGATCTGTACTTGGACCCATTCTCTTTAATATTTTTATTAGTGATATTGCAGATGGTCTTGATGGAAAGGTATGTTTATTTGCTGACGACACAAAAATTTGCAACAGGGTTGATGTTCCTGGATGAAGAAGCCAAATGGCAAACTGGAAAAATGGTCGTAGTGGTGGCAACTGGCATTTAATATGGATAAAAGCACAGTAATGCACCTGGGGCATACAAACCTCCTAACCTCAATGTGTGAGGAAAGGGATTTAGGGGTAATTATTTCTGAGGATTTAAAGGTAGGCAGACAATGCAGCAGAGCAGCGGGTAATGCTAGCAGAATGCTTGGTTGTATAGCGAGAGGTATTAGCAGTAGAAAGAGGCTCATGCCGTTGTACAGAGCACTGGTGAGACCTCACTTGGAGTATTGTGTACAGTACTGGAGACCGTATCTCCAGAAGGATATAGATATGTTGGAGAAAGTTCAGAGAAGGGCTACTAAAATAGTTCATGGATTGCAGGTTAAAAGTTACCAGGAAAGGTTAAAGGCTCTTAACATTTATAGCCTGGAAGACGTGACGGGGGATATGATAGAAACCTTTAAATACATAAAGGGAATCAAAACGATAAAGGAGAGTATATTTAAAAGAAGAAAAACTACCACAACAAGAGGGACATGTTGTTAAATTAGAGGGTAAACGGTTTAAAAGTAATATCAAGAGATATTACTTTACTAAAATGGTAGTGGATACATAGAATAGCCTTCCAGCATATTTGGTAAAGCTTAATACGTTAAAGCGTACTTGGGATAAGCATAAGGCTATCCCAAATATAATAAGACCAGGGACCGAATGGTTCTCATCTGCCGACACATTCTATGTTGCTATGAAGGTTACTGCACTTTTTTGCTGAATCCTTTTCAATCACTGTTTGTGCAGTACTATATGTATGTTGGCCTGAGGTAAAATTGTGATTCCTTCTCTACCGTTGTCTTGTCTGTACTCTCTACACACACACACACACACACTATAGCATCACTACTGCAGTCATTTTTGTTCTTTAGTGCCCTAAATTACATTGACACGGCTTGGTGATTAACATTTGCCTGCATGGACATTACTTAAACATCAACCTGTACCACTATTCCATTTACTCTATAAAAAAAATAAATAAAGGCAAACCGTCCAATCATGTTACAATTATGCCCTTTAATGGTCCTCTGATGACAACCCTTAATAAATCCCACGCACAGGGGAGCCCCGGCTCCTGAATACACCAGATGATTAGCGTCAGACAGGTATCCATGCACACTGAGCACAGCCGTATGTGAATAGAAACTTGTAGGAAGCATAAGTAGGTCATATTTGACATTCCTCAGCCAAGCCCAGTTTTGGTTTCTGTTTCACCTTGGGTTTAGCTGGTGTGTGTGTGTGTGTGTGTATATATGTATATATATTATATAATTTTTTTTTTTTTCAAGCAGACATTGTTAGAAAGCATTGCTGTGATGTGAAAGGGTTAAGATGTGGTCAAACTTCTCCTTGCTGGCCATATCCCTGTTGGCATAGTCTTATTCTGCTGTAATCAGACAGTAACCAGGGGCTCTTAAAGAAATGTAGTTAAGCAGCATAGCACATGGATTGACCTAAGGAAACTCAATAAAGTGTCTTAAGAGTTATAGTCCACCCATGAAAAAGGACTGTATAACCAAGCGCTAACCCTCATGGTCCATCAACAGCCTTCATAACACTAGATTTAATCTGTAAGGTGCCTTTCATTTGGTGCTCCTGATCTTTGTCCGTTTGTTGACACTCTGGATTGATTATCTTGTAAGATCATTTGGGATGGGGTGTTTGCTTTTGTCTCGGTACACGTTAATACCACGTAGCTATGTTTGTTTTTAATTTTGTGTTTAGTGGTTCCCAAACAGATAATTGTCTGTTCAACAACAATATTGCATTGTATTACGTACTAGTTGATAGATTTCCACGGGTCGATTTCTCACGGAAGGGTTTCGTATTTGTTTCTCAATGTAACTCTTGGCATTCCCAATGTTTATCAGAGAAGTAGGGCGAAGATACATAGAAACAATTTCATTAACTCTTGTATGTCCTGGCTTATGAAGATAAGATAACGATGACAATCCAGTAGAACTGATATGGAGCAACGCAGTGCTTTTGGACAGAAAATGACTTGCCATCAAGGAATGGCTACATTATGACTCTTGTCCACAGGGGCTCCTCACATTAGCTTCACGGTCAGATTTCCAAACCATCTAAATGGCAACGGTCTATTCAGCAGCAGTTTACACCGAACATCCTGGCTACTAAAAAAGTGAATAATGGCAGCAATGACATCGAATTTGATGGCAGATAAGAACCATTTGGCCTTTCTAGTCGGCCCATTTTTTTTGTGAGCTAATGACTCGGACCTTAATCATCCCCTAGTCTTGTCATAGCTTTATGCCTGCCCCATGGATGTTTAAATTCCCTCACTGTATTGGCCTCTACCACTTCTGCTGGGAGGCTCTTTCATTTGTATACCACCCTCTCAGTGAGGATAAAGCTTCCTCATATTAAATCTAAACCTCTGATCCTCCAGTTTTAGATTATGATCGCTATAATTTCTTATTATTTAGGATAAATTAATCTACTGCACTTTAATTTTAAGTTTTCTTCTCTGTTAAAAACAAAATATTTAGTTTTTTTTTTTATTAGTATTACAGAAAGACCCTATGAGATGATTACTGGCTTTATTAACTAACCGCAACTTCAATCATACCAATGTACACAAATCCAAGCTTCTGTGTGTGTGTAATAAAGTGTTTATATATAATCACACACACCACATATAACTATATCTGTATGTGAATACGTATGAGGCTTTAGTACTGTATTTTGCCCAAAACACCCAGGCCGAAATGATGTGATTTGGCTAAAATTTGAGATGATTTGAGCTCTGATAATATATTCTTGTTTTAACGTGGATACATTTCATGTCATTGCTGCCCCACTTTAAATAATCACTCCAGCGTCCTGACAGCCCCCTAAACAATGAATTTATTTGAAAGTACTTTCATACGCATTCATTTAACCTGCACAAAAAGAATAAAAATGCTTTACCACACAGAGGAGATCTGGTGGCAAATGGACACGGGGAAATCTCCAGAACCCCCTCATGCATTTGCAAGATAACGCCGCAAAACTTTATAGCGATCACTCAGCTTAAAACTGAATAGGAATTTTTTCCTGGCATACAGTGGCAGTACCAGTGGGTAATGTTCTTTCCTAGGGACAAGTAGAATCTAAAGAGAGTAAAGAGTTAAATTGCCCAGAGCCCCTCCTCCTTACCCATAAAACCCGGGAACCTCTCGAAGAGAATCAGTTCTTTTCTTGTCCCTTTCAGGGACGGACAGGTGGAATCGTCAGGTCCGGACATTTTCGGCAAGCTGGTGAGGCGCACGGGTTGCTGCCTGGGGGTTTCGTTGCCTCCGATTTCTCCCCGGGTGGTGAGCAGAGAGGGGTCGTCCCTCCGTAGCGGTTCGCGTTACGGAGGATGTGGTGAGTCTTCCTTTTGATGTTCAGGAAGCGGGAGCATGCGCAGTTTGGTGGAACGCACGCCCGGGTGTCGTTGCGTTCCACCGAAGATCCGATCGTGCTACTGAGCATGCGCGAGTCGGATCTTCCGGAGGGCGGCAATTTTAAATTGCTTATAATGCGCTTTGCCTGTCTGACTGCTGGAGCTTTCGTCAGTACAGTGCAACCGTGTCACCAGCCCCCCCACACGGTTCAGAGGAGGTTAGGGTAAGATATTTTTTTATCTTTGCTCTTTCTTTTCCTCTTCCCTTTTGTTTTATCAGATGTCTAGTCCGGTGCCGTCAGAAAATCCGGATAAGGGTAAGAGACCTGCTCCAGCTCCCAAAAAAGCCACTGCTAAAGCTAAGCATTTTACATGTGCTGAATGTGCTACTCCGCTTCCCGATGGCTGCAGGAAAAAATTATGTAACTCCTGCTCTGCTGAACAGCTTGCTTCTGAGAAGCGTAAAGACCTGCAATCGTTCCTTGGGTGGTTCCAGGAAAATTTGGCGCAGACATTTGAGGCGTTTCAGTTCTCCGCGGCTCAGACCCAGGAGAAAGTTAAGAGTGGGTCAGCTCACAAGCGCAAGAGGTCCAGGTCTTCCTCTCCATCTGACCTTTCCTTGGGTGAGATCTCCCGGTCCTCTAAGTCCTCATCAAGTGACAGTTCGGAGGATGAGATGGTTTTTCCTCCCCACGACCTCCGTAAGTTCACCAAGGAGGTGTCTCGCCTACTCATGGAGGATGATATAGGAAGAATTAAGGGTTTCCCTGTCCTGCCTAAAGTGGATGACCTTATTGCCAGGGAATGGAAGCACCCTGGGAAGCGAGCTTTCATTTCAAAACAGTTTAAGCAGCTGTTCAGGCTTCAAGGGGAATATTCCTGGGATGAGCCCCCCAAAGTGGACGTACAAGTGGCCCAGCTCTCTAAAAAGACTACTCTCCCTATTGGTGAGGTGTCCGGGCTTAAAGACCCCATGGACAGGAGAGCGGAAACTTCGTGCAGGCGTATTTTTCAGGCTGCAGGAGCTCAATGTAAGGTGGCGGTATCCAGTGCAGCGGTGGCTAGAGCCCAGCACATGTGGATTCAGATTTTGCAGGATCGTCTTGCGGATGATTCCGACTCGGAGATTTCTAGGCTTTTAAAGAACTTAAAGCTCTCTAACAGTTTTTTTGTGGATTCGGCGCATGAATCTCTGAAGTTATCAGCCAAGAACATGGCTTTGTCTTCTGTGTCGCGCAGAGCCCTGTGGTTACGGTCTTGGATGGCTGATTCCACCTCAAAAGCGGCTCTCTGTGACTTACCTTTGGAAAAGAAGTTGTTTGGTGCACCTTTGGAAGACCTTATAAAACAGATTTCTGATACTAAGAGAGCCTTACCACAGGATAGAAGACCTAGGTGGAGTCGTAGATATCCATATAGGAACCCGAGGCCTTTTCTCCAATCCGCTAGATCTCAGAATTTTCGTGGGCCCTTTGGAGATAAGAAATTCCAAGACCGGCCGAGAAGGCAGGACAAAAGGAAACTCTGACAAAGTAGGAGGTCGCCTGCAGCATTTCAGTCTCTCCTGGGAACAGACCACGCAAAATCCGTGGATTCGACGCATTATTTCTCATGGTTACAGGATAGAGTTCTTTCGTCCTCCGGTCCGCCATTTCCAGATTTCATCTTACCCCTTGGTAACAAAGAATTTGACGCTGTTCTCAGAAAGCATGAAGCTTTTGGAAAAGGGAGTTATAGAGCAGGTCCCTGTTCTCCACAGGTTTCAAGGAGTCTATTCCAGGTTATTTCTGGTGCCGAAGCCGGACGGCTCCCTTCGTCCGGTGTTGGACCTAAAGACTGTCAACCGCTGCATTCCCTATCAGCATTTTCGGATGGAGAGTATCGCCTCAGTCACTCAGGTCTTAAAGGAGGGAGATTTGATGGTCACCTTAGACCTAAAGGACGCTTATCTTCATGTCCCCATAGCCGAGGCATCCAGGAAGTTTCTGAGATTTGCTCTACGGTTCAATCAGAGGGTGCATCATTATCAATTCAAGGCCCTTCCATTCGGTCTGGCATCTGCCCCACGAGTTTTTACAAAGATTCTTTGTCCGTTGACTTCGCACCTCAGGGAACAGAATATTTCCATCATTCCTTACCTGGACGACTGGCTGATCATGGCAGCTTCCCGGGAAAAATTGTTACTAGATCTGTCCACAACAATTAACTTTTTGGAACAACACGGCTGGTTGATAAACAAGCAAAAATCTTACCTTATCCCTTCTTCCAAGATTCTGTTCCTGGTTTTTTTGGTGGACTCAAGGTCCCTTTGCGTCTATCTTCCACGTCCCAAGCAGATAAAGATAAGACGGGAAATTGCAGCACTTCAAAGGTGTCCAACTTGCTCGGTCAGGAAGGCTATGAGCGTCTTGGGTCTGCTAACTGCTTCCATCCCGGCAGTACCTTGGGCAAGGTGTCAGCTTCGTCCCTTGCAGTGGCAGATTCTCTCAAGCTGGTCCAAGCAAGAAGAGGACCTGGATTCGTCCTTCACAATAAGTGGCCAGGTCCTGTCCCAATTAAATTGGTGGAAACAGTCGACCCATCTCACAAGAGGTCTCTCTTTCCGTCCCAGAAGTTGGATCATTCTCACTACAGATGCCTCCGGCCGCGGATGGGGAGCCCATTTAGGTTCCCTTTTTCGAAGAGGAGATTGGGCTCCAGTGGATGCGGCCCGCTCTTCAAATTTCCGAGAGCTGAAGGCTGTTCTTCAGGCACTCCTGGCCTTCAGGCCCTTCATAGAGGGGCAGGCGGTAAAGATCCAATCGGACAACGCATCGGCCGTCGCCTATGTCAACAAACAAGGTGGGACGCGGATACGGAGTCTTCAGATTCTGTGTGCAGTGATTATGGAATGGGCCCAACTTCATTTGTCGGATATTTCGGCGACTCATATCAGAGCCCGCTACAATTTAATCGCAGACGATTTAAGCAGGTCAAAATGGTCTCAGACGGAGTGGTCCTTGACCCCAGAAACATTCTGCACGTTGGTGGCACGTTTCGGTCTTCCGGAAGTGGATTTGATGGCGACTCGTCTAAACCGCAAGGTTCCGGTGTTCGCGTCTCTCAACAGATGGGATTCGCCGCATGTCCTGGACGGTCTGTCCATGGTGTGGAATTTCCGGTTGGCCTACGTCTTCCCGCCGGTGGCTCTGATTCCTCGCGTGCTGCAGAAGATTCGTTTCGACAAGGCCAGGGTTTTGGCCATCCTTCCGTACTGGCCCAACAGGAGTTGGTTTGTCCTCCTCAGGCAGTTGACCGTCTCCTATTGGGAACTGCCGATTTCGTCCCAGCTTCTGGAGAACGTCGTCCTTCCGGATCTTCTTCAGGTCTTCCGTCTGACAGCCTGGCTGTTGCAAGGCTGATTTTGAGTTACCAGGGTCTGGACGAAGATATGTCTAATTTTCTTCTGTCTTCAGTCAGGTCTTCTACTTCCAGAATTTATTTGCGGGTGTGGACCAAGTTCCTCCTGTGGTGCTCCGACAAGAATCGTTCGATTTTCCCTCTGTCCATCAACTCCATCCTTCAGTTTTTGCAAGAGGGTCTGGCTTTGGGCCTTAGTGTCTCGACCCTTAAGGGGCAGATTTCGGCCCTTAGTCATTTTTTTCTCTCGGATTTGGCATCTCACGTGCTTATTAGACGTTTTTTTAAGGCCGCCCTTATTCGTCGTCCTCCTAGGAGGTCTGTTTTTCCATCATGGGATCTTTCCCTTGTTCTTCATGCTCTCTGTTCAGCGCCTTTCGAACCTCTGGAGGAAGTGTCCCTTAAGCTGCTTTCGCTGAAGACGATTTTTCTGGTGGCTATTACCTCGGCTAGGAGAATTGGAGAAATCCAAGCTCTTTCTTCCTCTCCTGAGTTCACCATTTTTCATGAGGATAAGGTTGTTCTACATGTCAAACCCTCATTTCTCCCTAAGGTGATTTCCAGGTCCAGTCTCAATCAGCCCTTGATTCTGCCCACTTTTTTCCCGTCTCCTTCCTCTCCTGAAGAGTCTGCATGGCACACGTTGGATGTAAAACGGGCTTTAGAGATTTATATTGGTCGTACCTCCTCCATCCGTACCTCGGACCAGCTGTTTGTTAATTTTTTCGGGCGCTCGGCCGGGAGAGCGGCTTCGAAATCATCCATTTCCAGGTGGTTGGTGGACGCCATCCGGATGGCATACCAGTCCAATAACCTCACTCTGCAATGGCCCATCAGGGCCCATTCCACGAGGGCCATGGCAACCTCCTGGGCAGAAAAGGCCGCTGCTTCCCCTGAGGACATCTGTAAAGCTGCTACCTGGTCATAGTAACATAGTAACATAGTAACATAGTTCATAAGGTTGAAAAAAGACCAAAGTCCATCAAGTTCAACCTATATACATATTGTGTCCCTACTGTGTTGATCCAGCGGAAGGCAAAAAACCCTTATGAAGCAGATGCCAATTGCCCCATACCAGGGGGAAAATTCCTTCCCGACTCCAAATATGGCAATCAGAATAAATCCCTGGATCAACGTTCTGTCCCTATTAATCTAATATCCATAACTTGTAATATTATTGCTTTCAAGAAACACGTCCAGGCTCCTTTTGAACTCTTTTATTGAGTTTACCATCACCACTTCCTCTGGCAGAGAGTTCCATAATCTCACCGCTCTTACTGTAAAGAACCCCCGTCTGTGCTGGTGTAGAAACCTTCTTTCCTCCAGCCGTAGAGGATGTCCCCTTGTTATAGATACAGTCCTGGGTATAAATAGGTCCTGGGAGTGATCTCTGTACTGCCCCCTTATATATTTATACATAGTTATTAAGTCCCCCCTAAGCCGTCTTTTTTCCAAACTAAATAACCCCAATTCTGATAATCTTTCTGGGTACTGTAATCCTCCCATTCCCCTTATTACTCTGGTTGCCCGTCTTTGAACCCTCTCCAGCTCCACTATATCTTTCTTGTACACTGGTGCCCAGTACTGTACACAGTATTCCATGTGTGGTCTGACTAGTGACTTGTACAGTGGTAGAATTATTTCCTTGTCGTGGGCATCTATGCCCCTTTTGATGCACCCCATGATTTTATTTGCCTTAGCAGCAGCTGCCTGACACTGGTCGCTACAGGTAAATTTACTGTTAACTAAAACTCCTAAGTCCTTTTCCATGTCAGTCGTCCCCAGTGTTTTCCCGTTTAATACATATTCCCAGCCTGGATTTTTCTTCCCCATGTGCATAACCTTACATTTATCTGTGTTGAACCTCATCTGCCACATCCCAGCCCAAGCCTCCAACCTATGCAGATCCATTTGTAATCGTGCGCTGTCCTCTATTGTGTTAACCACGTTACAGAGCTTAGTATCGTCTGCAAAGATTGATACTTTACTATGCAATCCCTCTACAAGGTCATTAATAAATATATTAAAAAGAATAGGACCCAAAACTGACCCCTGTGGTACCCCACTAGCAACAGTCACCCACTCAGAGTATGTACCATTAATAACCACCCTCTGTTTCCTATCACTGAGCCAGTTACTTACCCACATACACACATTCTCCCCCAGCCCAAGCATTCTCATTTTATGTACCAGCCTTTTATGTGGCACCGTATCAAATGCTTTGGAAAAATCAAGATATACGACATCCAGCGATTCACCCCGATCCAGTCTTGAGCTCACCTCCTCATAAAAGCTGATCAGGTTAGTTTGACAGGACCGATCCCTTGTAAACCCATGCTGATATGGAGTCATACATTTATTTTCATTGAGATACTCCAAAATAGCATCTCTTAGGAAACCCTCAAACAGTTTACACACAACAGAAGTTAAACTAACAGGCCTATAATTCCCCGGGTCACTTTTTGTCCCCTTTTTGAATATTGGCACAACATTTGCTATGCGCCAGTCCTGGGGAACAGACCCTGTCACTATAGAGTCCTTGAATATTAGAAATAGGGGTCTGTCTATTACATTACTTAACTCCCTTAGAACACGGGGGTGAATGCCATCTGGACCTGGTGATTTGTCTATTTTGATTTTTTTTAGGCGGCACTGCACTTCTTCCTGCGTTAGACAGGCGACATGTACTGAGGCATTTATCTCATCCTGCTGTATATTACCTGGCATTTCATTTTCCTCTGTGAATACAGCAGAGAAGAATATATTTAATAGATTAGCTTTTTCCTGATCCCCATCTATAACTTCTCCCTCATTACTTTTTAAGGGGCCAACGCTTTCATTTTTAACCTTTTTACTATTTATATAGTTAAAGAACATTTTGGGGTTTGTTTTACTCTCTTTGGCAATGAGTCTTTCTGTCTCCAATTTTGCTGCTTTTATCTGATTTTTACATATTTTATTTTTTTCCCGATAGCTTTTTAGTGCTTCCGCACTGCCTTCCTGTTTTAGTAGCTTAAATGCCTTTTTTTTGCCATTTATTGCCCCCTTTACATTTTTATTTATCCACATTGGTTTTCTCTTGTTCCTGACTCTTTTATTCCCATACGGTATGTACCTTTCACAGTGAGAATTTAAGATATTCTTAAAAATCTCCCATTGAGTGTCTGTACTCTTGTTTTTGAGGACATTTTCCCAATTTACAGTGTTAAGGGCTTCTCTTAGTTGATCAAACTTTGCCCTCCTAAAGTTCATAGTTCTTGTGGCTCCTCTAAGAGTTCCCTTATTGAAGGACAAGTTATAATGTATCATATTGTGATCACTATTTCCTAGATGCCCCCTGACCTGCACATTAGTTACTCTGTCAGGTCTGTTGGTTAATATTAAGTCCAGTAGGGCGCCCCCTCTGGTCGGGTCCTGCACCATTTGGGACAGATAATTATCCTTACTTATAGTCAGAAACCGGTTTCCTTTATGAGATTCACAGGTCTCGCTTTCCCAGTTTATGTCGGGATAGTTAAAGTCCCCCATAATAACCACCTCATTGTGATTAGCTGCCTTGTTTATTTGCTTTAATAATTGATCTTCTGCTGCTTCCATTATATTTGGTGGCTTATAGCAAACCCCGATCAGTATTTTATTATTTTTCTTTCCATATATTTCTACCCATAATGACTCCACATTATCATTTCCCTCACATATATTCTCCCGCATTGTGGCCTTTAGGCTGGACTTTACATAAAGGCAAACTCCTCCCCCTTTTCGTTTTTTCCGATCCTTCCTGAATAGACTATACCCCTGTATGTTAACCGCCCAGTCATAGCTATCATCCAACCATGTCTCTGTTATACCCACTATGTCATAATTTTCTTCAGACATTATTAACTCCAGTTCGTCAGTTTTATTGGTCAGACTTCTGGCATTAGTGAGCATACAATATAGAGGTGTATGGTTTTTTTCCCTATGAAGCCTATCCCTATTAACTATTCTAACCCCTCCCTCCGCTCCACCCCCAGGTACATTTGTAAGCCCCAGTTCTCTATCTACACTATCTTCCCCTTCTATATTGTAGTTTCCCTCCCCCCCTTTCCCTAGTCCCTGGTCCTCATTCTCCACCTTCGTTCATCATTATCGGCTAGACATCTTCTCCTCCTCTTCGGCGGATTTTGGGCGTAAGGTGCTCCAGGCGGTGGTTTCCTGATGCGTTTTCCCTCCCAATTCCGGGATCTTGCTACATCCCACTGGTACTGCCACTGTATGCCAGGAAAAATGGAAATTTTTTTACTTACCGTAAATTCCTTTTTCCTTAATACAGTGGCAGTACAGGTTTCCCTCCCCTGTTTTGGTGGAATAAACTTATATTTTGGCAAGCATCTTTCTGTGTGTGTCTTGTTACTTACTGATTCTCTTCGAGAGGTTCCCGGGTTTTATGGGTAAGGAGGAGGGGCTCTGGGCAATTTAACTCTTTACTCTCTTTAGATTCTACTTGTCCCTAGGAAAGAACATTACCCACTGGTACTGCCACTGTATTAAGGAAAAAGGAATTTACGGTAAGTAAAAAAATTTCCATTTTTTCAGGTGACGTGTCCAGACATGAATTATACTTGGCTCGGTAATACAAAAAAAAGCATCGAGTTATATCTGATATAAACCCACCCGTGAGGTGTCCAGATCAAGACACTTTTGTTGGAAGAGCAGCAGGGCAGGGCCAGCCCTGGAAGATGGTGGGTAGTCATGTACTACCTTCAGCAGAGCCTCTTTGCTCTTGCCCTTGATCCCCGTTTCCCGCCAAAGCTGTGGTTCAGTTGCCTTGGAAAGTTCCAGAAAGCGGGGACTGTTGCAAGCTATGATCTGAAATATTTGTCATGGCGGTCACTTGAAGTATAGTTATTATAAAAAGCTAATGGTAAACGCCACTTGGTCTGACGCTTCAGGCTTTTACGTCAAAGCTTTCAACCTGAAAACTCGCCGCTAAAATTGAGATGAAGCTGTGAGGTCTCTGTTGCATAACACTGGATGAAATGCGCTTCATAAACTGTTATATAAGGGCACATTTCTAGTACTGATTTTGCAACCGTAGTACAGAAGGACATGTATGCAGACTGCAGTTGGCAGGAGGTTAATTTCACTCGGTCTCTCAGGAAAGTGGACTTTGTTTTGAGATAATTAGCTCCTCCATAATTGGTGGAGGAAAGTGCAAGTCAACCAGCAGGGTCCAATCTCTCAGCGATCGATATGTCTCCGCAGTGTAAGGTTGGGATCAATGCGCTTAGCAGCAGGCACAGCAGGAAAACATTAACAAACTCGGCTGAGTCGCCTCCCGTGGCAATTACGGGTTGCGTGTGTATCTGGCCTTAAATCCGTTCGCCGCGGGCCTGATCAGCACTTTATTGTACAACTTACTCGATACTGCATGGCATCTAGAGCCAACCCGACAAACAATTACCTGTGCGTTTAAGGGATTTAGCAAAGTACATTTCTGCACAGAGGAGTTTTAGATCAGGAGGCATCCATCTGTTATGTGTTTAACCCCTTAATGACAATTGCCGGTACGTCTTTAAACGGGTGCAGAAAGCGATCTACTATCGCTTTCTGCACCCAAAAAGCGTTGCTGAATGCCTCGACCTCGAGGCATTCAGCAACGCCCTCCACGGGGCGTCAACATCCGCCATACTTTGTATCGACGATCGCCTCCTAAACTTAAATGGTGTCGCTGGAATGCCTCGATCAGGAGGCATCCAGCGACACCAAACACTAACCTTTTGATGGGCTGTGACCGCTCCGGAGAGCGGTCACAGCCGCAGCTGCCGGCAATCTTCGCCATCAAGGAAGATGGCCGCCGTCCTGTAACAGGAACCACAAATTTTAAAAGTTCGCTAGATGGTCCAGACCATCTAGAGAACTTTGGCTCCACTTGCAGGTTGAATACAGGTACTGCATTCACCATGCAAGTCAATGGAGCCCAGCTTTCTAATCACAGTGTGATTAGTAAAAATAAATTAAAAAATAAAATAAAATTAATAATAATTAGAAAAAAATAGTAAAAAAACAGTAAAATGTAAAAATCATTTCCCACTGATGTCACTATCAGGGGAACCTCCAAGTTGAAAAAAAATGTTAAATTTTTTTAAAAAAAAAAAAATAATAAAAAAAAATATATATATATATAAAAAATATATTTTTGTGAGCAAGTCCTAAAATTAGCATATTAGCTTAAAACAATTCTCGCATGGAAAGAGTTAAAATACTGGCATATTAAATGCCCGTAGGGGGTCTCCTTTTAAAAAATGAATGATTTGATGGGGTAAATTGAATGGGCCAGGTTCAACAACGTCCCAATTAACACGGGGGGAAGGATGGCCACACATCTAATTTCCAATTAGAAAAATGCACACGTACCAAATGTGGCCTTTTAGTTCCCCCAAAAAATGACACACCCATGCATGTGGGGTATCACTGCACTCAGGAGATGTTGCTGAACACATTATGGGGTGTCGTGTGACAGCGGCATATACCAGGAGCTGTAAATTCATACATAAAGTAGGTGTGTGGGGGAAAAATACACACACAAAAATATTACTGCAAACTTTGAAAAAATGCTGGTGGTAAAATATGTGCATGCAAAGAGTTAAAATACCAGCATTTAAAATACCCTGTGGTGTCTAGTTTTGAAAAATATATGGTTTTGTTGGGCACACTGAAATGGCCTGGCTCAAAGATGTACCAAATAGGGCATGGGCAGTGGATCCCAAATGCCAAAGTTCAACATTGAAAAAAGCGCATGCCCCAAATGTGGCCCTTTTGCCCCAAAACAGCCAGGCAAAATCATTCATGTGAGGTATCGCTGTACTCAGGAGATGTTGCTGAACACATATTGGGGTGTTTTGTGATAGTGACATATACGAGAACATTTTAATTCATACCTGAATTAAAATGTGTGTGGAAAACCAAATGCAAAAAAATGACTACCACAAAGTTTGACAAAGACTGGTGGTAGATATGGTGCATGGAAAGAGTTAAAATACTAGCATTTGAAATACCCTGGGGTGTCTAGTTTTCAAAAATATATGGGTTTATTGGGCACACTGAAATGGCCCGGCTCAAAGATGTACCAAATAGGGCATGGGCAGTGGATCCCCAAATGCCAAAGTTCAACATTGAAAAATGCGCATGCCCCAAATGTGGCCCTTTTGCCCCCAAACAGCCAGGCAAAATCATTCATGTGGGGTATCGCTGCGCTCAGGAGATGTTGCTGAACACATATTGGGGTGTTTTGTGATAGTGACATAAACTAGAACATTTTAATTCATACCTGAAGTAAAATGTGTATGACAAAACAAATGCAAAAAAATGACTACCATAAAGTTTGACAAAGACTGGTGGTAGATATGGTGCATGGAAAGAGTTAAAATACTAGCATTTGGAATACCCTGGGCTGTCTAGTTTTCAAAAATATATGACTTGATGGGGTAAATTGCATTGGCCGGGTTCAAAGATACCCGAAATGGCACATGGGGGGAAGAATTACCAGGTTTGGAAAAAATGGCTTTGAAATAGCAAAACGCTACCTGTACTTATTGCCCCATAATGGGTAGAAAAAAGCAAAAAAACGTAAAAACATTGGGTATTTCTAAACTCAGGACAAATAGTAGAATCTGTTTAGCAGGTTTTTTCATTACCTTTTATAGATGAGTAAAAGATTTTTCAACTAAAAGTTAGAAACAGTCATTTTTTTCTAAATTTTTCACCATATTTTATAATTTTTTTAATACTAAATAATATGATACAATCAAAACAATGTCATCTAAAGAAAGCCCTTCTTGTCCTGAAAAAAACAATATCTAATGTGTGTGGGTTCAGTAAACGGGAAAGAAGAAAATTACAGCTAAACACAAGCAGCGCAGAAATGTTAAAAAGGCCATTGTCACAAAGGGTACAAAAAGTAAAATCAGCCTTTGTCTCGAAGGGGTTAAGCAAGTATTATTATTACACATTATGGAGCAATGTGTTAACCGGTAAAAGCTGTGGAGCAGCAAGGTGAACATGAAAATTGAACGGAGGTTTGCAGCCTACACCTGGTAGTAGTCATGGCATTGTTTAATAGAGGCTACTCTATTGTGAGTGTTTGGTACGCGTTCTTCCAAAACAAGAAGCTGCAGCTGATTTTCTCCTCTGTGGTCCAATGATCACATGGGCACATGGTCCTGAACAGACCCTCGCCAGTAGAGCTTAAGGCTTGCACCTTACAAACATTACAAATACCATGTACAGGGAGATTTGTCCAGCCGAACACAGCTCCTGCATGGGAAAAGGCAAATGCAGAATGTCCTTGTGTATTTGCAAGCTGGAGACTGAGCCATGTCACCATGTGGATCGGTTCTTCCACAGCCTTAACTTCCTCCCATACTCTGTATACAAAGGGGTTATCTGGGGTGTCTCAAAACAAAGTCCGCTCTTCTGAGCCCGAGTGAAATTAGCCTCCTGCCAACTGCAGTCTGCATACATCTCCTTACATAACAGTTTATGAAGCGCATTTCATCTAGTGTTATGCAACAGAGACCTCACAGATTAATCTCAATTTTTGCGGCAAGTTTTCAGGTTGAACGTTTTGAAGCGTCAGACAGTAATGTTATCACCAATATAACAGGATCATACATCTGGCCTCATTCAATGACCTCTCAGCTTTCAAATGCATGAAAGTGCTATATGATGACAAGAGTGTCCCTGTAATAGAATCTCAATGTCTTCAATGTGCAGTTATTAAGACCAAAAATAAGCCGTTTTCACATTACCGCACAAATGTGGAACCATTTGGCGTAAGCCCAAAGGTATTTTATTTTGTATTGCCTAATTGTTTTCATATAAACGTCCCAAACGCAAATTCACCATGACTTGTTTGATGTGAATGCTATAGCACCTGCATGCTGAGGTAGCTCGGGCTGAGAATAACACCTTGCAATGATGTTGCCGTATGGCTCGTCATGGTTTGCTTTTCGTCTTTGTTGTTTGCGTGTATTCTGACTCTCTTGTTCCTGCACTTAGTACTATCGTTGGAGTTGCCAAGTAACGTTTAACGCATCTGCAACTTATTTGTTTCAGATTGTGCTGTAAATGTTAATAAAAACTGCAAGGCCTTGCATCCAGAGTGCCCTAGCAACAAGGCGAAGGTAAGTGGATCAGTTAGTCTGTGCTAGGTGTCTCGTGCTGACTTATTTATTTATCAAGTGCTTCATATACTGTAAAGTCTAGTTTTGCGTCGGACATCTGAAGGGGCATCTTACGCATCTAAAGGAGTAAATCGCATCGCAGCTTGGTTTAATGTCTACACCAGCTGTCGCTGCACAGACCCTAGACAGCTCTGCTTTTCCTCTAGAGATTGCTCATTCCCCTGTTGCCACGGCTACTGAATATGCCAGACTTGTCCTTTTTCATATGACTATTTCTGCATATCCAGCATTTCCTCCTATATTTTTTACATTATTATTTTCACGCCTAATGTTTTGATCACATAAATACTTTATTCTGTCTTTAGCATCCTAGACTCTGTTATGGTGTCATGCTTTCTTGCTTTTACATTCCTTTCCTTTTTTTGTATCTTTTCTTTTGATTTCTTTCCATTCAACTTGTATTTTCCTTTTTTCTTTTCACGTTGCCTTCCTTCCCTTCCCTTCCTATATTTCTGTCCTTTCTTTCTTTCCCTCTTGCAGACGTCTTCTTAATCACCTTTAAATCCGCCTGTTGGAGTGCTGCCACTGCGCTCCTCTAATCTGCTCTGTGCATCACCCTCGTTCCTACTGCCTGTAACCTTGCTCCCGCTGCCCTTTCTATATCTTCAGCACACCTCATCCATCCCCAGTTACACCACCTTATGTAGAGCAAGCTTGGCTGGAACATTTATTCAAATAGTTTAACAAATGAGCAACAATTATCTTTTGCACATTGACTTCCTATGCATTTTAGAAGATTGCAAAGTAAGCATGGATCGCTTGTGTCTTTTGTGAGTTGGCGCCTTTGTGCATTTCGCACAACACATTTCCTCTTATCAAGATCTGAATCTGGTGGTGTGGCTCAACACAGCGACGCTTGGGTATAGCTTCCAAACACACTATATTTGTGTACTCCTTGTTTTCCATATTAGAAAAATACAGCTGGTTTTGTAATTGTGTTGCTAGTTTTAGATAATTGAATAAAATATAATTTTTCAGACATATTTAAAATGACCCTTTTTTCTGTGTTACTATACAAAGCAGTAGGACTGTTTAATTGTTTAAAATTGTCTATTAAATGAGCTTTTTGTCTGCATTTCTTACAGAAGGAGAGTTCCCAAAAATCTGCAGCATCTTCCCAAGGCCCTTTGTGTTATCAACAAGGTACATCACCTGTATTTTGTTTCTAGTTTCCACAACAGCCTTTATTTATTTACAGGAGAGGTGTCCACCGAGAGAGCTGGAAAATATGGTGTACTGGATCAATGTGAATAAAGAGATGCTTAAAGGAGCACTTCAGCCTTATTTTCATGTTGAAATCTATTTTGCATGAACTCTGATGAATTTAATGCATGCAAATAAGTTTCCTTTTCTTATTTTAACTGATCCCATGTGAATGTGAGCTGAGCTTTCCTTGAAGCCAATGGCAGCAGTTGTAGCATGTGTTCTTTGTGATGTTTTACTAGCATACATGCGATTGGCTGCTACTTGAATGACTTCAGTGGAAGTGTACTACTGATGTGCTATCTCCTGATTTCAGTCAAGTCTGCCCATTTTTCCTGATGTAAAGACACCAAACGTATCAGTCCTTTTGTGCTGTCTTAGATTCAGGATAGCTTTCTGCCTATCCCATGCACGTTTAGATTCACTCACTATATAAGCCTCTGCCACTTCTGAGAGGCTATTCCATTTATCTACCACTCTAACAGCAAAGTAAAACTTCCCTACATTACATCTAAGCCTTTGGTCGTTTGATGCCAACCCTTCACCGTTTTATTAGCCCTTCTCTGATCTCTCTCCATTCGGAATGTCCACATCATTCTGCAGATGGGGTCTAGAACTTTTCACAATAAGTGTAACTTCTTTCTGATACTTGCAAGGTTTTGCTTGCCTAACTCCTCTGAAATAATTACCCCCAAGTCCCTCTCCTCAATTGTTGCTAACACAATAGTACCTCCTGTTCAGAAAAACTATAAGGGAAACATTTGCTGCTTTTTCTTAATGTATGTACTTGTAATCTTTGGGGGGGGGGAGAAGAAGAGAGCATCGGAACTGAAAGTGATATGTAGTCATATGTTCTGTCACCTTTTGCTCCTTTCCTCCCTTAATAAAATCATAAACTAAAGAGATTAAAAACAAAAATAACAAAGTATAATTACGTAAAGGTAAAGTCTGTGTGTGAATGTATGTATAGTCTACAAAAGTAGATATATTTAGACCATTTCACAGACTCTTAGCATGAAGTAATCTTGTGTGATTGCCATTTCTGAACAAGGAAACAATGTCTGATTGCCAACCCCAGTGATAACTGCTGTTGGATATAATAACTTTCCTTTTGCCTCTTAACTGAAGGGAATTGAAGGGAACTAACCCAATAAATAGCAATGATAAGCAGTAGTTAGCAGCAATAGTGCATGCATTATTCAACATTATTCATAAATCTCTGCTTTTCAGAAAGTTAACGGTTATTACTATGGCTTTCAGATTTAAAATTTAAGTATAAAACTAAGCTGCCAAAGTCCAGTGTGATGATTACTTACAGCTGCCTTGGCAGGTGGGGAGCAAATTGTTTAAAGATGTTTTGAGTTCTTGAACAGTTAAACACCTGGCCTGACCTCCGTACAAAGGAATTATAAGTAAAATGGATTCATGTAACCCTCATAGAGAAACATCTCAGAAATGGTCATTATATATGCTGCCCAATAATTCTTTGTTTATTGTAATTTGCCTGGGCGATAGCCTTTCAGAGGTGGACCGGAACCATGAAAAGACACTTTTTACAAATGTATATTTGCCCACATTGAATATACTAGATCTCCCTGTGGTTTGGCATATATAATACATTATTCTAGACCATTGTTTAATGCAGTGCCAGGTGTATCATTTCGCAGCATAGTCAAAATGTTCAAGGTAGATGGTACTTCAGAATCTTAATTTGCCACTTCTTACAGCGTTGGCGTGCCAACATGCCTGCCAATACACCAGTATTGTAATAACAGGGCACACTCCGTGGGGGTGGCCTTGACTTCATCATACTAGTGGCTTCTAAATGTCTGTGGGTTCCTGTCTAGATACAGATGTCTAATATATTAATATACAGCAATGCTCTCCCTTTATCTGTATGTATTTATTAATGGATCACCCGGATTTTCTTATGCTGAATTGTGTACAGCCCTTTTCAAGTCTTTTTCATGTGAAACATAATACATCTGAAATTTTCAGACATGCAGCCGGTTTAACTCTTTGTCATCCTACATTAATATGCCTAGGAAATCCCATCTAACTGGGGCTTTGTGACAGAAGGGACTGTTGCCATGAGACAAACCGATTTACATGCGTCTGGCTTGCAAAGTGGACTCTGCAGATAAAGCGGTTTGTCTGATGGCTACAATTGGGTGTTAATCAGCTCTAGGTGAAAATGTTTCTGTGACTGCCAGCCGTGCAGATGTAGTCGATAACGGTTAGTTAAGCAGCAGGGGGTGGTTTCTAGAATCATCGCTCGAAAGTTTCAAAGCTGGGAATCGAGGGACTCTAGATCAGATTGCTTTGGAGTGAGCAGAGAGTGGGTTCAGCATGGGAAACACAAGCCTCAGAAGGGAGAAAGGAGCCTGCTGCCGGTCAGCACCATCCAGTATCTCCTTCTACAGTACCTATCCAAGGAAATGGGGAAGGAACTTTGTGCTGGAGAATGAGCTCCTCACATTTCGCATCTTCTCCGCTCTGCGGCAGAAGGCAGGGAGAAGCTTCCAGCCAGATGTCAGTGTCCCTCGTTCCAATGTGATGTTTGCCTCTGTTGCAGCATCCCTGAAGGATCATCCCCGCATTGCCATAGTGGGACTCGAAGGGACTCATGCACCAGCACGGGGGCTCGGAATGACTGTCACCCATAGAGGAAACTCACGATTTGAAATACAAGCAGCTTCGGGGAGCAGAACCAGGTAAGGAAGGAGAAACCTTTATAGCTAAATAAAATGTACGACACTGTGTTGGTAAGAGTGTGTGGCTGGAGGATGGAAGCTACCAAGCTTCTGTTGGGACCATGTGTAATGTAAAGGAGTTAAAAATAAAAAAAAAAAAAAAAAAAGGGTTGTGAAAATGTCTCTAGCGTAAAGCATGTTCTAATAGATCTGCAGTGATCTGCATTGGCTTAAATGTATAGTCACCTACCAAGCCTGTTGCATGGATATTGGGGACTGAACGGTCGGCTATACAGCTGTGACTGCTGTGTTCAAAATTAAACAATTCTATTCAGCTCCTCCCATTTAATTAATGATTTCATCCATGAAAGGCCTCCATATTCAATAATTATAATCATTTTTTAGAAAATTAGCTCATCTAATCCAATAATCCATATGGATCCCCTGGTAGTTGAACAATTACCCTGTGTTACTTTAACCCCTTCGCGACCTTTGCCGGTTCAGGACCGTCATAACAAGAAGGTCACTAAATGACCTTTGACGGTCCTGAACCGTCAAAAAATTAAGCTTAGAAAGTGATCAAGGATCACTTTCTTCGCTTAAACGGCCTTGCTGCAATGCCTCGATGTCGAGGCATTCAGCAAGGCCGAGATCGGCATCGGGGGCCATGTCTGGCCCCTCCCCGGGTGTCAACAGCCGCCATACATTGTATGGCGGCGGACACCCGTTTTAAAAGCGTTTAGGAGGCGATCAACTTAAATGGTGTCGCTGGAATGCCTCGATCAGGAGGCATCCAGCGACACCAAACTCTTACCTCTGGGTGGGCTGTGACCGCTCCGGAGAGCGGTCACAGCCGCCGCTGCCGGTGATCTTCGCCATCAAGCAAGATGGCGGCGGCCCGGGAAATAAAACAATAAAGACGAAAAAGTTCGCTAGAGGGTCTCCAGACCCTCTAGAGAACTGGCTCCACTTGCTGGTTGAATACAGGTACTGCATTCAACCATGCAAGTCAATGGAGCCCAGCTTTCTAATCACTATGTGATTAGTAAAATATTCAAAAAAAATAAAAAAAAATAAAAAATGGAAAAAAAAATAAAAAAAAAATGTGCTAACATTTAAAAATAATTATGCAGTGATGTCACTAGATGAACCATCCAGTACCAGCAAAATGTGTAAAAAAAAATATAAAAAAAGTATTAAAAAAATAAAATAAAATTAAAAAATAAAGTTTATTATTTTGAGCAAGTGCTAAAAATTCTCAAAAATCTCAACAAAGAGTTAAAATAAAAGCACTTCAAATACCCAAGGGGTGTCTAATATATAAAAAAATGGCTGATGGGGTAAATTGGAGTGGCCTAGCTCAAATATAGGGCATAGGTACAGACTGACCAAAATGGAGAAAATAAGCGCACTTCCCAAATGTGGCATTTTAAATCTGAAAAAACCCGACAAACCCATGCATGTCGGGTATCACTGCACTCAGGAGATGTTCCTGAACACACATTGGCGTGTTGTTTGACAGTGGCATATACCAGGACCTGTATATCTATAACTAAAGTACAATTTGTGTGAAAAAAAAAATTAAAAAATTACTATTACAAAGTTTGACAAAGTGTAGTTCTATAATTGGTGCATGGAAAGGGTTAAAATAACAGCATTTGGAATACCCTGGGGTGTCTAGTTTTCAAAAATATATGGTTTGAATGGGTTAAATTGAGTTAACCGGCTTCAAAGATATTCCAAAGAGGAGAGGGAGGCACAATGACCAAATGACCACCTGAATTACGCATGCCCCAAAAGTAGCCTTTTACCAGCCAAACAATCTGACAAACCCATGCATGTGGGGTATCGCTGTACTCAGGAGATGTTGCTGAACACATATTGGGGTGTTGTTTGACAGTGACATATACCAGCACCTGTATATCTATAACTAAAGTACAATTTGTGTGGAAAAAAAAATTACTATTACAAAGTTTGACAAAGTGTAGTTGTATAATTGGTGCATGGAAAGGGTTAAAATAACAGCATTTGGAATACCCTGGGGTGTCTAGTTTTCAAAAATATATGGTTTGAATGGGTTAAATTGAGTTAACCGGCTTCAAAGATGTTCCAAAGAGGAGATGGAGGCAGACTGACCAGATTTGTTAAAAAAGATTTGGAAATCATAAAACGCTGCTTGTACTTATTGCCCTATAACTTACAAAAAACAGCAAAAAAACATAAAAACATTGGGTATTTCTAAACTCAGGACAAGTAGTAGAATCTATTTAGCTAGTTTTTTTACTTGCTTTTTTAGGTGAGTAAAAGATTTTTCAAATAAAAGTCATAAAATGTGTTTTTTTTTCAATTTTTCACCATGTTTTTTTTATTTTTTTTATAGTAAATAAGATCATACGATCAAAATAATGGTATCTGAAGAAAGCCCATCTTGTCCTGAAAAAAACAATATATAACTTATGTGGGTACACTAAATGGGTGAGGAGAAAATTACAGCTGAACACAAGCACCACAAAAGTGTCAAAACAGCCTCGGTCCCACAGGGTACAAAACGAAAAATGAGCCCGGTCCTTAAGGGGTTAAATGGACATTTTAGATGCATCTTAACCCTGTTTTGAAATTACTCTGAAGTGTTCTGTAATCTCTCAATGTCCTCTTTCTTCTATGTGGCCCCTGCAGACCCCCCCCCATGTGTATTTGCACCTTTTGCCACCCCCGGCTGAATGCGTTCAGGAGATGTTAGGCTGATTCGTGCGTATGATATACTTGCCTCCAGTCAGCTCTAGCGTAGGCTTGGCAAACACCGCGGGCGAGGTCTGTTTTGACCCCGATGCGCATGTGCACCCATTAATTTCTTTTGGAGTACTTCCCTGCCACATGATTAGCTGGGCTACAAGGCTGCATCTTGTTTGCCAGGTAATTGCTTTAATTCTTATTTTTTTTTACATGTACGGACTCAAAATGCATTGTTTTCAATGGGTTTAGGGACCGCCCATTGTCCTTAAGGGGTTTAACGTTCATCTATATTGGGACTGTCAGGAATATTCAGCTGTCCCTTTTAAAAGGGAGTTATATATTCATAATCTGGAGATGATGGCAACAGAAGGACATATACATATGTATATCTCTTTTTCTAATTCCAGCACCTATATGTTGTAAGGCAGTGGTGTCACGGACGAGGCAGGGCGTATAGTTGAAATGCTGAGCTCTGTTGCCAAACAGCACCGGTGTCTTATTAAAAATTATAGTGCAGTTGAAGGGGGACATTGAAGAGACAAAATCTTAGATCTGTTTCCCTTTAAATGAAACGACACTTTTATTTTATGAAACTACTTTAACTGTGCATTCAAAACTTACTGTTGATGCCCATCATAATGCATAAATAGTCAGGTGATATACTTAAGCCAGATCTACAATTTTAGGGATGTGGGCCCCACACAAGTCATGAGTATTAGAACTGCAGATCTTTTGTGTAGTCCTCGTTGACGCAAGGACTGTTTTGAGTCCATAGAATGTCCTTTGTCACAAACACATTAACACTGTGAAAATAATATAATATATTTTATCCTCCTTTGAAATGTCTTAGCAGTGGAACAGCGGCAGAGATGGATGAAGTTGATCCAGGTTTCACAAAGGTGAAGATCTTCACAGATGATAATGTTTCATTAGCGCTGTCCAGCACTGATTCCATATTTGTGGAAGGTGAGTTCCATACTACTACTAAATATGCTGCAGAGTCCAATTGGGTCCATGATAAATCTTACTGTGTTCAGATTTTGCAGGTTTTTGTTTTGTTGGCCCATCCCAATCGCCAACCTGATCTCAGATTAATACAGATAGGGATATAATTTAAAGGGATCACATTCATTTTCTTGATGCATTGCTTTGTGTGCTGATATATGTAGTAGTCACATCAAGCAATGAGTAGAACAGTGAACAGAATCTTTATCAGAGTGCTAATCACTTGAACTCCTCTAGTGCCTGCTTCACTTGGCTGCAGTACAGCCAAAGTAATTAATATTAGATTATTTGACTTCTCTGTAATTCTTACCACGCTTGATGGAACTGATGGATTCAATAGAAACCGAGAAACCCGCTTCAGCCACACATAGCCGTACATGAATGTTTGCCCTCTCCAAAATACATTTATGTAAATGGAATGCTACTGGACACCGCTTCAGTGGTATATTAGTGTAATTGCATGTTAAACACAATACCAGGTCATGGCCCCAGAACTTTAATTGAGATGATTTTCTCCTTTCCTAGCCCCTAATGCGAAAATGTTTTTTCAAAGTTAGACTGGAACAGCTGTGTTCACCTGAAATAAGAGAGGATGGGAGTTGTTTTCTGTAAAGGAACTATTTGTGACCCAAACACATTTGCAATGTCATAAAAATAAAAGTGTGATTTATGAATTAGATTTCTTCAACCTTTTTAGACAAGAGATTGTCAATGACTCGACTGTGGTACTAACAGTTGCTGCTGCTTTGTTTTTTGCCCAAGCATACATTAAATGAAATACATTTTCTTCTCTGCACTGTGGATTTCCATTAATCTCTCTGTAATTTCAGATTCTTTCTTTTCGTCTGTGAGAGCCGAGTTGGAAGCTGATGCCCTCGAATTTGAGACAGAAACATGGAGCAGCGCAGTAGAGCCTCTGTATGCTAAAAAACAAAAGAAAGATGTTATCAAGAGACAGGACGTCATATATGGTGAGAAACACAGGAGCCTGAAATGTTAGCTACCAAAAATGAATCCTTTGCTATATTTGGGGCCCACATGTTGGAATTGTAATGGCACAAGAAAATCTTGTATCTGTTTTACTTAAAATGATTGCACTTTTCACTTGGGTGTTGGCATTAGTGGGAGTCAGTACCAAGATTGGCAGAGCCAATTAGTAGTGTCTAGAGTTGGCTTTTTAGTAGCGATTCATACCAATGCAAGCTCTTCATATGCACGCTGATAAAACATGTGCTGTACAGCAATGGAAGTCAACACGTCAATCCCTTCATCCTTGAGAAGCTTTGGTTCCAGAAAATTATGGGTGGTGCTGATTACCAACAGTTTTACAGTATTCTGTTCCTATACATATACAGTACATGAAATCTGTGTATATCGCAGTGAAAACATTCCGTGCAAACCATTAGACCAAGCCGTTTAATATTTTGTGTTGCAGAGCTGATGCAGACCGAGATGCACCATGTCAGGACCCTCAAGATTATACTAAAGGTTTACTCGCGTGCTCTGAGGGAAGACCTCCAGTATGGAAATAAAGAAATCAACCAAATATTTCCCTGTACAGAGGACCTTTTGGAGTTGCATGGACGGTTCCTAACACGGTTTAAAGAGAGATGTAAAGAGTCCTTAGAAGAAGGCAGTGATCGTAATTACATCATTCAAAAAGTTGGCGACATCCTTGTACAACAGGTGGGGAAACAAGGACATAGCAGAGTCAAGGTTCTAAGTCATTTTGAATTCAATTGTAAGACAAGGATGCAAAAGACTAATTCTCATCAGTTACTACAGGGCTAATTTGTTGTGAATCTAGGCGCCAGCTAAAAAGTTAGGAACCAGGATTTTTTTCAACTAACAGTTGGTTAGGAGTGATCTGATCATCATCAGCCCACTTACTAAACTCACAGCATTTGACCTGGAAGCACCCTGGACTTTCAGGTCAGTGCTGTTTTTTTGTTAATTTTTTTTATATAATTTTTTTTTTAACTCTTTCAATGTTGATGTTCCATTGGAGCACAGCATTGACTGATATTTAGTCCCCACAAGCTTGTGGGGACAAATGTTAACCCCTGCAGTGCCACAAATGTGTCATACAGAATTGTGGCACTGAAGGGGTTAACGCTGCGCTGTCACTCTATGGAGGGATCAGGCAGCGGGAGGGGGGGGTTGGGGCTGGTCTCCACAATCATGTGGAGACTGAAGAACCCTCTCCACTGTCCCTGAAGCTGCCTCTGGCAGCTGGGATGCAATGGCTGGTCTATAGACCAGCCATTGCAGGGGGGGGGAGTCTCTTTGATGACTGCTGTAGGCTTCCATGCCTACAGGAGTCAAAGGGCTTGTGGGGGCTCGTTTTTGCTGTTGCTGGTCTGCCTGGCCTTCCAGGCAGACCACCAGCAGCAGAGCCCCGTACAAAATGGGAATTAACCCCTAAAATGCTACCATCGCAGCATGGAAGGGGTTAATGCTGCACTCATGGAGCGATCAGGCAGCAGGGGGATGTTGTGTCACGTGCCCACCCTTCCCAAGTTGTCTGTGGCAGCTCAAAACGCAATTGCTGGTTTTTCTGCAATCGCGTTTTCAGCCTACAGGTTCACTCCGTGGGAGTGATCACAGGCTCAGGGGCGGGCTTGGGGTGGCTGTGCTGGTCTGCCCAGACTCCTGGGCAGACAGCAGCAGCAGCGCCCCCGCCATCACCATGATTGTGGCGACATGGGGTTTTTTTGGGGGGGGATGTAGCAGGCTGACAAACACCTAGGCGCCTGGGATTTGTCGATCCCTGAGTTACTTTATATATATATATATATAGATCTAGATAGATCTATATATAATCACACAAACCAACATTCTACAATTAGTATTGTTCCCATCGGTAAACTTTAAGTTTCTTCATGTTTTTTCAATGCTGAAACAGCCAAAGCATTCTGTAATTATACTTGAAAACACCCAAAACAGGTTTAAACAGAATACATAAAAAAGGAGACCAGGGTTCCTGGATCTTATTTTTAAAGTCTCTTTGGCAGTGTACTGTGTAATTAGATTGATGGTTTCTTTTGCTGAACATCCGTGACCAGCAGATAGGTCAGTGACACATGGTTTGTGGAGATGTAACACAGGCTCTGACAGATGCCCATTGTTTATGTGAGTAATTAGTGTACCTTTTCACATCTGGGCTCTGCATGTCAGCGTTATAGATTGATTAATAGAGAGCTGCTATCTCTGGAGACCAGGCCACTATAAAAATACACAGGCTTATTATATATAATTATGCAGACATTCCCTCTGAGTAACCGTGTACATCCAAGTGTAAATTGTCACGAGAACAGTAGCAGCGTTTGGATAAATATCCGTGTGTAAGGCTGGCCAATTGCAATGAAATGTAGGGGCACATGGTAGCTCAGTGTTTTCCTGTTTGATAGTGTGAGATTTGATAATGTGCGATGGTAATGTGCCCTGTACACATGCTCAGTTTTCAGGGGACACTGGTGATCGGATGAAGGACCAGTATGGTCTGTTTTGCAGTCAGCACGGCAAGGCGATTAGTTATTACAAAGAACTCCTGCGAGAAAGCAAAAAGTTTCAAAACCTTATCAAGGTGAGTGGAGACTTCCAGATATAAACTTAAAAACATGAAGGGTAGTCATGGAAGCCTCATCAACCCTATATGATCTTGTTTTGCATTATGTGAAAAGATTGTTTTGCAGTGTACTTTATCCTGTATGAATGAAAGTGTTGTGTATTTACTGAAAATAGCTCAATGGATTTAAACAACCGAGAGTTGTTCATTGATTCCGACAGCGGAGACGGGACTTCAGGACAGGACGTTAGATACGGATCACATTTTTTTCTAATGTCATTACATGTGTCATAATCCAACTCATACCGATAGTGTTTTAGATAAAGATGCCAGCACATATGTTGTAACAGCTGTGCAGCCAGGGATGGGCCTATGGTTATTGGTACCTGGGTGTAGTATTCCCCCATTAAAACACACACAAACTTGTTCCAGCCCCCACTCACTCTACCATCGTACATTTACGCATACACATACTATCTCCCTCCTTTCCCTCGCACCTCTAACCCTAGGCTCACCACTGACACCATGCTCCAACACACAGTGATGCTGACATCATACACTCAGCGACATATTTAACTTTCATGCTGACCTAGGCCAGCAGCCCTGTCCTCGGTTGGTGTCTTACCGAGTTAAAAGGCACGGAGCACCAGATATGGTGTCATATCCCGGCACTCTGTTTCTTAAAGGCACGCATTGCCTTCTAATGTAGTTTCTTAAAGGCACGCATTGCCTTCTAATGTAGTTTGCCGGTGTTGCGTTGGGTCTGCATAACCTCCATAGTGTAAATGGGCCAGTTGGAGAGATCAATAATCTCCCTTGTAACTGACTCATTGAGGAGCTGGCCACAGTGAGGGCTTATCACCCCAAGAGCAAGGGGGACTGGCCCCCTGCTAGGCCAGGAAACATTGCTGCATACACTGACACGCATAAACATGCTGAGACACTATATGCTCACATGAGAGCGCCATCATACAGAAACACATCCTCACCCTAACACTATACACATACACACAGAAACTCACTCTCTGCCCTCTCTTTTACCTCACTTGAAGCCTGTCTATACTGGAGTATCCAAGTTGCCATGCTATTATCGTGGGGTCACGGGGTGCTTTACATGGCCCTTCTGAGAGTCTTGGTAACCGGGTGCCAAGCACCCCTTTGTGCAGCAGTGGCCTTTGGCAACCGGAAGGAACAGCCTCACTTGAAATATTTCTTCAACCAATGACTTTAAACTGAGAAACAATTTAGGGATTAAAAGTTATCACCTTTTACAGTGACTGAAAAATAAAAATGACAAACACTAGGTAGAACTGATTTATTTATTTGTGTTAAGGTGCCAGTTCCACTGTCAGATTTGAGTCCAATAATCATAAGATGTTGGCATGATTTTGTGGTAGAGTGTTATAGATAAGGATATGCTGAATAAGATATGGACCATGATGAAAGTTATACTTGTGTTTGGCAAGAGTAGGTTCCTGTGAATAAACATTTTTTTATTTTTAACTTGTATGGTTTCTTCTCTAGAAAATAAGCAATTCCTCTATTGTGAGGCGTCTGGGAGTTCAGGAGTGCTTACTTCTGGTAACTCAGAGAATTACAAAGTATCCAGTTCTTGTAGAACGCATCATCCAAAATACTGAAGGTATGATATTTTTACTAAACTATATGACGTTAAATGTGAAGTGAGCATTATACACATAAAAGTAATTGCAGGGCTAAAACCAAACACTCTGAGCCCTGACAGGTGCAGTTAAAAGATGGACTGTTTCATCTCCTCAGCCGTGGGCCAGTTCAAGCAGATCTGTCACAGTACAGAATCCGTCATTTTACAGTCCTGGATGAGATTAATTTTTGTTAGTTTGAAGATGTGAGTCCCCATATAACCAAACAATGACATAATTAGGCTTTAGAGCACTGGAAATGGTTAGAAGTGAAGTAGTGGGCGAGCAGAGGAAGGATGTTGTGTATGGGATTGGTACTTATGTATTCTTTGCTGTAGTTCCATCTTCTTATGCCACTCAAAGTGTTACAGATGAGTCGAGCTAGGCAACGTGGTTGTTTAGAATGATTATGGAGTAAAGGTGACAGTTATCAGTTACTGAGAAGATGAACAATTGTGTGTAAAATGTCTGTGTCATTGTTGCTGACGATGTCTTAAAAGGGTGTAGTGTAGATATAAATGTTGACACTTGAAAGCTGTTTGTAAAGTACACTAATTACCAGGATTCATTTACAAAGATGACTCCTTGCATAAAAGTTATAATCCTTAAATCCAAGGTGTGTCTTTTCACCCTCATGGAATTCTTGGGTATTCCCTGTATCCAATTTGTTTTTACAATTAGCCCCCCCCCCACAGTCTTCTTGGCATTCAACCATAGGTTGTCCCCAGGAACATCTGTTCAGTTATATGATTAAATACCAAAACTATTATTATAATAAAGTTGCCTCACTAGACTTTGAATTTTTCAGAGGGGACAGAGGATCATGAGGCTTTGACCCAGGCACTTGCCCTGATCAAAGAGGTCATCAATGAAGTAGATGTACGGGTCCACGAGAGTGAGAAGGGCCAACGTTTGAGAGAAATCGTGGCCAGGATGGAGCTGAAATCTTCCGGTAAACTGAAGACTGGGACATTTAGGAAACAAGATATGATGCGTAGACAGCTGCTTCATGATGGAATGCTCTACTGGAAGACTGCATCCGGACGCCTGAAAGGTAGAGGGGCTTATATGTCAAAAGTCTGATAACAACTATATTCAGTTCAACAATGCATACTAGTTGTAGACAGTATGTGTGAATGTACACACACATTCACACACTGTTTACATAGACATTATTCTTCAGTATATGTGTGTGTGTGTGTGTGTGTGTGTGTGTGTGTATATATATATATATATATAGTTTAACCTTTAAACCTTTTTTTTTTAAAAAATACACTGCTTTCATGGATATCAAACAGTTGCATTTATCCAAAAAACATATATTTATGTATGTGTGTATATATATATATATATGTATGTATATATATATAAAATATCTTACGCATGCATAAAATTTATTTCTGTCTGCCGGTTTCTTAACATTGTGGCCCTGATTGTTTCTGTCTTTAGATATTCTTGCAGTTTTGCTGACAGATGTCTTGCTTCTTCTACAAGAGAAAGATCAAAAATATTCGTTTTCCTCTTTGGTGAGTAGAAATTACAGAATGCTGGTTTACATATAAAAACAATTGCAGATTGAAACCGGTAAATGCGCTTAGTCAGCGGAACATTGCATTGTCCTCTATGGTAATTGGTCCACTTTTACCACTGCAAAAGATCCCTAAATTATATTTTTATTTCCATATGAAGGGTCCTTATAATGCCCTTGTTATATATTTTTCCAAATAGGATTCAAAACCTCCTGTCATTTCACTGCAAAAGCTTATTGTCCGAGAAGTGGCTAACGAAGAAAAGGCCATGTTCCTGATAAGCGCTTCACTGCCGGGTCCAGAAATGTATGAAATTCACACCAGCTCAAAAGAAGAAAGGAACTCATGGATGGCACTAATCCGTGGAGCAGTGGAAAGGTAGAGTAACCGACCAGTTTCAGCAGTGTTATAGTTTAGGTGCAGTGGTTTTGTCTAAAGTCCTCATTCCAACCTGGCAAAATTAGTTTTTGGGTCTAAACAGATATTCAAAATATATCAGAAATGTACAAATCGACAGAGAACACCACATCATAAGCTTCTGTTAACGTTTCAGACTTTTGTTGGTCTGTGTGCATTTGTGGTTTAACTATACAAAGTCTATAAGTCTATTATCCTCAATATGTTTTTGTCCTTACAGTTGTCCAGAAGCGATCTTCCCAGAGGCTGATGATGAAAAAAGAATTGCTTCTGAACGTGCAGCTAAAATAAAGGAATTCCAAGGTACATCTTGCAGCTGTTTTGTTGCTAGTTAAGAATACATCTGCTTTTAGTAGAGATGGTGGGAGCAGTAGGTAGGCACTGACTCCTTAAACAGTGGCATTTAAAACTTGTCATAGATCTTGATTTTGATATTGGTTAAGGGGTCATTCCAGCCAAGCATTTGATAGTCTTGTTTAACTTTTCTTGGTATCCCTTTTGCAGATGCATGGGAGGGTGGGTGGTCTGCAGAATCTCCCCATACGCATGTTCCCCTTTCCCTAATCCCCAGCTAAATCCCATGCATGACATGTGTTCGGCTGTCTCTGCCAGCACTGTGGGCTGGGCTCTGTTCTCACCGGAAAGCTGAGTCTAATGGCAAGCTTTTTTTCGGTCATACAGAGCGTCTTCACAAGAAGGACGGAGCCATCATGGAGGCTCTTCAGGAGAAACTGCAGATCTGCATGGATATGTCCGATCTGTACAGCTTTGATGATTCTTCTCAAACTACCAGACTTAGACAGCTTGTTGGAACAGACAATGGAGAAAACCTCCAAGGGGAACATATCCTCCAGTCTGCTATCAGTGAAGGTATGATCTTTCAAATCTCTAACTACTGATCTCTCATTCTTTTTAAGGATCCTTTCAGCTGCCAGGGCAAAGCTATCTTTGAAATGTTTACCTTTCGTCACAATGAAGACAGACACGTTGTAATATTGCTATTGCTGTGTAGGTCATACACAGGTCTTATGCAATATATACCTGTTCTTAATTGCATTCCTACAGTATCACTATGGGGAATAGTTAGCAAAGGAGGGGTTGGCAGTAGAGTTAGTTCAAAATACAGTCGCCAAGGGTCAACCTGGTGAGTTGCTACTTCGGTATAGGCTGCACCATCCTTCCTAATGCATAGGTTAATCAGTGAGGTACCTCAAGAGCACTCCGTAACTTAATTATGCATTATACAGGGCCAGCCAAGGTCTTCTTAAAATTGTCTATAATTACACAACGGTCAAATGGCTGTGAATAGTAAACTGTTTTGCACGACTAGGTGAGAGAAAAATAAGTGGTAACCTAAAAAAAAAAAACATTTTATGAGAATACTTTGATTAATAAAATGATGCATCTGAAGTCTTTTTCTTAAATGTCTATATTTGCTATTCAAAGTAAGTTCATCCCTGTGACCGTTTAGAATATGTAAAAACATTGGTGTTACACGTATTACTTGCCAAAATGTTTTAGGGGTTTGCTCTATCAATGATGAGTAGAAGTGGAATATTTCTTGTGCCGTGTTCATACATCATGAAAGGCTACCTCTGTTACATTTCTCCCGTATGCATGGCCAATCTGACTCTGCGCAGCACATTATTATTATTATTATTATTATTATTATTATTAATTGTCTGACAAGATGAGAATTGAGAGACTAAGACAAACCGATACATTAGGTGGAGAGAGCCCTGCTCGCAAGCTTACAATCTTGAGGGAATGGGGTGACAAACATAAGGCACAGAGAAAGGGTGAGAGGTAGTGTGGTGGTTGTATCAATGACAAGGAAGTTCTAGCAGCTAAGATGGTGCGGCTTCTCTGAAGAAGTGGGTTTTTAGATGTTTCTTGAATGTTGTCAGGGAGGGTGAATGCTGAAGGTTCGGTGGAAGTAGATTCCAGAGATTTGGGGCAGCCCGAGTGAAATCTTGTAGACGGGAAAGCCTTTAAAGAAATCTCACTGTGTTCAGAGACAACTCAACCCCTCTTGTATTAAAAGCTCACTTTGGCTGGGTCTTCATAAGGCATAATGAAATGTCCAGTTTAGTGAATACACCCCAGAGTAAACTTCGCAAATTATTGATCACATAGGACTTTGTACTCCTCTTTTATTTGTAAAAGTTTTGTTTTAGAGTAAATCAGCTCCCAGGAAGATATTTATATACTAAAAAAATGTTTTGACTATTTTTGTAGTAGACTGTAATTCTCCAACATCCACAATCTTGTTTTGCAGCGGAGAGAATTCAGTGCCTACTCCTCTCCCCAACCTCCCCCCAGAGTCCTCATGAAGAAGCAAACTTGGGGAATTCCGCTCACCTGAGGCGATCAGAGACATTTGGAGGTTATGAAAGTAATGCCAATCACACAAACAAATGTGAGACTGTGTGCCAGTATTGAATGATAAGGGAGTGCTCGGAGAAATGCAAGTCAGTACAGGATCTGCACATTAAGGCTAGATAATGCTTGGAGAAGTTGGCTGAAAACTGAAAGAAAACGCTTTAGTATGCATGTAACCTGGAACCATACATTTTATTTACTGAATACCGCCACTGTAGAATAATGCATACTTAAATATTTACCAGACACAGAAGATCCTGCTCTACTACAGTCGTTGTCCTTAATGGTCTGACTGTTCTTGGAGCTGACTGGCTGCTTGAGGCCAGTGTATTTTTACGTTTAGTGGAGCACTTTTTGCATACACTCCAAATGTGCTTTACTGCATGTAGTTTGGTCCATGGCTTTACTGAAGTTTAAAACAAAACAAAAAACACAGAAAATGCAGCCCTGGTACAGCAACTACCCTCCTCCTCCTCGCTGACTCAACGTTTGTTGCCACTCATTGGCTGCTTAAAGAAGTCAAGCAGTGACAGGATAGGGCTCAGGTTGAAATTGGTGGGATTGTTTGCTGTCAATGCACCCTGGGGTCCGAATGGATCCTCGACTACAGCATTAGCTGAGCTGGAGCAGACTAGAAGCAAGTATATATCATGTGCCAAACACTTCTCCTGAACTGCAAATAGCTGGAACTAGGGAAAAGTATATATCTGAGAGGATTCTGCATTAAAATTTAAATGCGCCATGCGGCTATTATATGCATTAAAGCTAGAAGAAAAGCCATAGGGTACATTGGCCATTGGTCTTTATCTGCAGGCAAACTTGATGTTCCTGTCCTTTTTAGAACTAGTTTAGCACCAGTTATCATTCATTAATTCTTTAAATATCACAGAGCTCACAGTATGGCATCCATATAGTTCTTGCTGAGCATAATGCAGTATAAAATGTACAGTTTGTGTGCCTGTTTTCATGCGATGACCTTAAATATCACAATGGTGACCCTATGTTTTTTTCTTCAGCCGGTAGCTTTAAACAAAAAGGCCGCGATTGTCGTACTACATCGACCAATTCAGAAACTCCGAATCAGGATACTGAGCAGAGTGAGGTGAGTTCACTACTTCACAGATCATTCAGGGATCTATGTAGATAAAAATAATGAATAATGAATAATGCATTGCCAAAGAGTGTCTCTTGGAATTGTTTTGAGCTTCTTCTTTTTAACCGCATGTTTTTATTCTACAGCATTCAGTATCAAGATTGGATAATAATAGCTCTCCAACAAACCAGGATCCGGAGGTAAAGAAAGATTGCACTTTCTTCTTTAGCATAATAAGTAAATGTAATAAAATAGTGGCCAGTGCCCACATTGTAGTAAGTACTTCCCCACACACAGCAATCCCACTGGCACCGGCACGCCTTGAGTTAAGAGTAAAATGTGTTAAGCTGTTAACCATCACATCAGATTCACTTGTATTTTATAAAGAATATACAAAACTGAGCAACTTACCTTGGACTGCGGAACTTGGATTTCTTTTTGACATTGCCCACATTAACCTGTCCGTGGCAATACTGTCCATCGTCCATAGAGGGCAGATGGAAGGAACAGTAGAGAAATTAACTGTAGAAATTTATATCGAACACGCAGTGCTGGATCCACTGTTTGAGATAAATCTATAAAGTAGTTGAATAGCAATTTAAGTGTGAATTTCCATTTAAAAAACATGACATACTGACCTGTATAAAATGTATCGCTGGTTTTATCTCCATTTTTCCATTGCGGTCTATGAGGATTATTAAGTAAAGCAAGAGTTGGCAGGATAGTTGTGATTTCAACTCCCTTGATGAATATGCATCTTGGGAAGAATAGCAGAGCTGACCCTGCATAATACATATTTCAATCAATGTGGCGTCTTTCAGGAGAGTTAGTGGATTTAACCCCTTTGCTACAGAAGACTTACCAGGCATCTCATCAGAAACATGTTCTTTCCCGTTTCTATGTGTATAATGAGTGTACACATCTTCACATTGGGTTTATTATGCACTCAGTATATCATGGTATACATCTGTCACTTAAGCAGAAGTTATTTCAAGAATTTAAAAGTACAGACCTTTCAGCTTTTTTAATATTTTCATTCATGGGGTAAAATTTAAAGTTAATCTCAAATATTCAAATTAAAGACAATAGTGATCCATCAATGTGCATACTGGACATATATCTAAATGTATTTGTATTATGCTTTATCTTCTCAGCTGATCTCCAAGATACAGACCCTTCTACAGCTGCTGTATAGCCTGCAGGTAAGCAATATTCTGCAAAGTTTTAATATATATTGCGTTAATAATGCCCTTTATGCAGGCAAAATATATTGTACACGTAACCCTATGTCTTTGTTCTATTTGATATTGCCATGACTCCTTTCTCTCATACAGTAGATCCCAGTACTCCCTAGACCTAAAAAGGGTCTCATTTATTATCCACTTATATTATATATATATATATATAATTTTACAGTTTAACAGTATTGGTGCCTGTATCCTCGTGTTCCTTCTCACAGGCAACAGGCCTCTCTCATTCCGTATATTCCTACATTTCTTCCTCTCCTAAATTGTTTCTCCAGCTCTTTTCCTCAGCTCCCATTTGAGTTGCATCCCGACTGTTTATTTCGATAGCCCCATCTCACTCCTTAATGTCCCTGTAAATCCCTTTACAGTGTGATTGATCGATTTGATGTGGGCCTTTCACGTTTTCTTTTGCAGGCAGTGATGTCGCAGCAGGATAGCTACATCGAGGTGCAGAAGGAGAGAGAGAAGCAGTTTCGGCAGCTGTCTTCAAGGGGGAACTGGCTTCTGGAGCAGGAGAAACAGAGGAATTTCGAGAAGCAGAGAGAGGAGTTTGCCAATGTGCAGAAGCTACAAGAACAGCTAAGGTTGGAGAAGCAACGCTGGGAACGCGAGCGGGAAAAGCAGCAAAGAGAAACGGAAGCTACGGAGGCCCGGCTGAGGAAGTGGGAAGAGGTGTCCAGACTCGAGAAACAGAGGCTCGATCATGAGCGGGAGGAACTGGATTCTCAGAGGCAGGCCTATCAGCACGACCTTGAAAGGCTGCGCGAGGCACAGAGGGCAGTGGAAAAAGATCGGGAGCGCTTAGAGCAACTGAAGAAGAACAAAAAGCCCAATATCGTAGCTGGAGTGTTTTCTCCTGACCTGGTGCAGGTAACAGTGGTACGGACGTTTTTGAATATTTTGAATGCAATCTTGTGGTCTTGTTTCTTAGCATTACAATGACTTTGCTGCAAATATTCATTTTAACAATTATTAAACACTCCCAACTGACGCAATTAAGAGGAGTAATTTCCAACTTGCACTGTACAATAATTGGTCTCGTCATCCACTGACCAAATACTATCTAAATTGGCAAACATTCCTAAATATAATTAAATTACTTTAGGACTTCCCAAGCACAAACGGTGCTTATCTTCCCTACAATGTACAATAAATCATAATTGTATGCACATCGTATCATTCACTATCTGATCTTATTGAAAAGAACTTTATCTGGCTCACATTGTACGATGTACTGTATGACGGTGTCTGTATGATCTCTATCCACTACATGTGATCTGACACACCATATATAACCGTCCCCCAATATTACTCGGCATCAGTGCTACCCATTGTATAAAACAGATTCTGGGCTCCAGACTCTTAGCTGACCACAATACTATATAGCATATAGTATTATTTGTTAGGACTTTGGACCCATTGTATGTTATCAGATTTCCATGCCAATTGCTGGAAACATATCGCAATAACAAAGGGGTGAGATTGGATGGATAAGCATATGCTTTAGTGCTACTTGATTAGAAAAGGTTGAGAAAACATCCTTATACAAGGTGACATTCTAAGTGAACTGCAACATAGATCTACTCTCCAAGACATATATTTTCCATTGCAGCACAGAGCTGCTTACAGTCTCACAGTTTAGGATGTGACACAACATCGCATATGAGATAGATCACAAATGTGTATGACAGAACACTTTTTCATTCATGTTTTTCTCTTTCATTCATGTTTTTCTCTTTCATTCATGTTTTTCTCTTTCATTCATGTTTTTCTTTCATTCATGTTTTTCTCTTTCATTCATGTTTTTCTCTTTCATTCATGTTTTCATGTTTTTCTCTTTCAGGGACTTGCCCATTCCTCAAGTTTTAATAGAGAAGGGATGGTTAACCTTGAAGCACCCGGACAACTAGTTATGAAACCCACTTCCAAAACCACCTCATCCATGTCTGCAGCTGACTACTTGGAGAGGCCGGAGGTGACACGCAGGGACAGCAGCTCTGCAGATAGCCGTCCAGCACTGAAGAACGATGTTCCTATTCATCTCCTCAGTGCAACTAATCAGATTCAGAAGCAAACGTCACTGACCAAGCAGCAGATTCCTACTAAGCTGGCAGCTTTGACCAAAGAAAGCAGGGAGAAAAGTGGTAGAGGGAAAGCCTCACACAGAACCGAGAGTTCCGGTATGAAATCAGTGAGCCGCATTATCTCTTAAATGCAAACGATTGCCTATTAAAGCACTTACAGCATACTTTAATGTGTACTCTTCATCGGTGGGGCTTCACAGGGGCACTGGAGGGTCCCTACACCGGTTTTGTGTGTGTAACTGAGATTGGCCTTTAGAATGTATAGATAATGTAGTAAGATTACTTTCAGCAAATTTTGATAAATCTAGCCTTA
This sequence comes from Spea hammondii, assembly GCA_029215755.1. Taxonomy (NCBI): domain Eukaryota; kingdom Metazoa; phylum Chordata; class Amphibia; order Anura; family Pelobatidae; genus Spea; species Spea hammondii. Next base: position 91,642,707 of record JARDYJ010000001.1, on the reverse strand, counting down.
ACAGGACCACATCAGCCCTTCTTGCAGAAAAGCTTTACTAGGAATATGCTTTGTGTACGTATAAATTTATGATAATGTTTGGCATGTTTTTATGCTTGTTTTAGATCCAACTATACCCTCTGGTCAAGTACAGAGTACATAGAGCACGCTCTGCATGTCTAGTCTTTATAGTGGAATATTCAATGACACCCCTACTATAGAACAATGTATATTTACATATAATTATAATAAATAAATATATATTTATATATATAAACTTGGACCTTGTGGCAATTTAATAAAAGGTCTACTCCTGCCCCAGGTAACCTTTACCAGTAAGGTCACATTTTATTTGAGTAGCTTCACCTTTGGGATTGTTAATCTGGAGCATTAGGATACAGAGCTGTGTGAAAGGATGACAGATGAGTTTTCGTGTTGGTTTTCCTTTTTAGGTTTGTTTGTTTTTTATTTCTATTTGATTAGACATGTTCAACTAATTATTTCAAATGTTCAGTGAGTAGATGTGAATGCAAGTGAATATGCTGAGTGCAAAACTGGAGACCTGCTGTAGGTTTTTTTTTTTTCCTTTGTTTCTAGAGCTGTAGAACTATGTACTTTTCTTTAGGAAAATGTAAATAAAGAACATTCTTTATTCCAGTCTATTGCAAGGTATTGTTAAAACAAAAAAAAAAAACAGGAGTGTGAAGAAGAGTGCTTATACCCTTTATGCATTTCGTGCACAGGGTGTTGTTTGTGCTATTGACTTGAGGGGTTGATTTAACAGAGCAAACATCTTGAGTAAAGAGTTCTTGAATATCTCTTCCAGGCTCAGTGGATCACAGATCATTTCCATCTAGGTTTTCAGGAAAGGAAGAGACCTCAGCGTGGAACAGAAGGTCTGCCAGCCCAAGCCAGCTGAGTAATTCAGTAGCCTTCTTCATGCAAGGTGAGTTTATTATCCAACAAAGTGAACATTGTTCGGTTATAGCACTCTATTACCTGGAGGAAACTAAAGGCTGAAATCCCAAGCTGTGACTTTTGGTGTTTTTTCATTATAAACGTTTTTATTGAGACAAATATAAAATATGATATGAACAAAATATCAGTGTGCCCTTTATAATTATGGGCTGTGAAAACTTGAGCAAGACGCACAATATTTAAGATGGTGTTTTTCCATGATGGTGTGCTTTGTTAGGCCCGTCTGTGTCTTGGATGACAAGATTATAAAAACCATCAAGTCAACTGTGATAATATCCCGTCAACATAAGTGAAGCAAAGATGGAGCTTTGTGCTCCGTGGGGCTTGGCACAATGACGCTCCCTTTTCTTTAGGGGTGGCTGGGGTTGTTTCCTGGATAAGATGTTAATGTGAAACAGGTCTGGTAAAAGCTTTTTGAATGAAATAATAAAGCAAGGCAGGGTTCTTGTATGTCTATTAACTGCAGCTATGTTTAATATTTTTCTGGCTGCATTCACAAGTTTTAATTTTTCATTGAATGGAACACACGAGCGCCCCCTAGTGGACTTTTTGCAGTATTACTTCAACACCTGGAGAGTGTTGCTTAAGGGTTGCAGCTGTGGTTCCAGACACGAAAGGAAAGTCATTATTGCCGATTATTTCTATTATTCACTATCTTACTCCCTATACTGGTTTTTCTCACTCTTTCTATACATGCATTCACAAGTATAACAGAAAGAATTGGGGTACTCCATTTTCTTATCGTTTTCTTTATTTTTTCATACACAGACCCCTCAGGGCAGGCTGACTCCGTCCCTGAAACAACTTCTTATCCAACAAGCTTATACCGGCAAAGCAGTTCCCACCAACTGCAGACGGCTCCGGCCCCCTTCCTTGCACCACCTGCCGAAGATGAAACAAACAAAGAAGATGTTATCTTTTTCTAGGCAGGTAGACAACACGCTGATAGCTTTGCCAGCTCCAGGGCTCTGACAAACCATGTTGGATAAAAGCCGCTACAGCTAAGGCCTTCGCCATACATCCCGGGCATCTGGTTGGAGATCTTTACCAACTCGTGTTGTGATGAGCAAACTGTGAATTGTTATATGGGGACATCCTGTCTGTGTCAGCTACACAAAGGGAAACGCGCAAAGTTTTGTTAAATCGAGAGAGAACAATGTGTCGCATGTGAATCTTTCATGTTTAGGTTACAATCACACATGTTCTTTGTTAGCTTTTAGAGTATTTTTTTATTATTTTAGAATTGCAGGGCTGTTTTATTCACGGTATTGTAGCCTCTTGGGATCAGTAGTCTGTGTCCATTCTAGGAGACATAATCGGTGGAGCAGGACCTTCTAACGTTGACTGTGTACAAGTTTTATCATTTTAACCAGAGACACCTGGAACTAAATACAGAGCTCTTAACTGATTTGTTGACCAGATACAAGTTTCTCCTCATCCACACGAAGTAGTGAACGCATAAATGAAATGGTACAAAGAACTGTATTATTTACTGGTGCCCTACAAAGTAAAAAAGCCTTAATTCACCTATTCAAAAACACGGTATATTCCTCTGCTCCATTCAGAAAATGGCAGGACCATAAGCAGAACCAGTTGCGATAAGTAGGGCACGTTGTTGTTTTAATATACTGAATTGTAATGTACGTTCAAGCTGGCAGCGAATGTTTTAATTTTACCTACACCTTGGACCAAACCAAGATAATGTTTGTAATATGTTTAACAGGTTACAGTAATATGGTGTGATGTGTGTGTATATAAATGTCTGTGTATTCACATACATACATAGAACTATGCACGCACATATATATACACACACACACACCTACACAGACCCTTCACGGCATAATACATTATATATATATGTGTGTGTATGTATATATATACATACATACATACATACACAATTTATGTATTATGACCTAAAGGGTCTTTGTAGTGAAAATACATATATATTGTAATATTTTTGTGATGTGATGACATACTCTTGTATCTTATATATATAATCTCCATAGTTGAATATTTTCTTTTGCCCACTCGCCTTTGCAGTATTCAAGAAGTGTGCAAAGAGGCCAGGCATTCTCCTTGCCTGATAACAAACATGGCTGTGTTGAAGCTGACATCTCCAAAACTGTGACCTGTTTACAGCCCTCGAGTGCTTCACTCATACTTTGAATTTGCACCAAATGTAACATACACATTTATTACTTGAAACAATGTGTGTATCTTTTATTCAGCCCTGGGTCACACTTTTTTCGCCTGTTAAACTTGTCACTGACATTGAGCCTCTCCACACCGGCATTATACAATTGAATTGACATTTTTGTTTTTATTCCTTCCTGCCATATCAGAAAAACACATGGGCTTATTAAGTTTATTAATGCAGGATTATGTAGTGCCATGGCTTTTTATATATAGGTATAATCCATGTTTTCTAACTATATATGAATTTATTTTTTACATTTATAATAAGCTATAGCACTTTAGAAGGGAATTGAAGAGCACAATCCATGTGTATAGCTATTACTACTCCTTACTACTTTATTCATTCTTATTACCCCTTTCAAATATTAGTGGAAAGGTTTTGAAACACATATAAAAATGGCTTAAATGAAGTGTTCTTTTAAACTGGGAGGCTGGCCTTCCACACTTAGCCTGTTAGGTGTCTACTTTATAAATGTTCAGCTCCCCAAAATATACAGCAGCATGATGTCCTTGAGACTCCTTGTCCTTTGAGTTCAGGACAAATCATACACTACTGAGATTCGAGTTGAAAAAGCTATTTGAGTAAAATATTGTCCCCAGCAAAGCCAAATAAAATGCCATGAGCCACTGATCACCAGGCATTGCAGCGGGACAAAAAATGCCTTCACGTTTTTCCCTGTCTTTGTTCATTTATCTCATGGGCTACAGGAAATCTTTTTTTGTTTTGCTCAAATGTGGCAAAAGATTCTTTTTTCGTAGTGATATGGATTATGACTTTTCCCTCACAGCGTCAAGGGTTGGGATTATATTCGAGGGTTACCAGAATAGTCTATTGCTATTATGGTAGTACCATAATGCATTTAAGGAATAATATTTTCCTAGGATGTGTTTATCACAAAATGCTTGGGGTTATATTTATGACAATAGAATGTCTTATTAATACAGATAACAGTGAAATTAATACAAAGATTGGCCTTCCCTAACACAATTATATTTGTATTATTGTATTATATATATATATATATATATATATATATATATATATATATATATATACATAATTGTTTAGAACTTTTTAATATGATATCACTATTACATTTTAAATGTCAATTTAATAGGGCCATAGTTAAAATCATTAGATTAGCAACTCTGGTATCAGTGGTGGCCAGGTAGGTATGATTGTCTCCTGGAGAAAATTCGTGGAAACGCACCAATTTCTGAAAAAAGAAAATCCCAAAATGTTTTGAGAAGCTAACCTTCCTTTATAAAGTGTTGTTTAAGGAGGACCGATGACCGCTTTATCCATTGAACGTTTTTTTGTCACTGAACGTTTTTGTGATGGATACGCTATCAACAAACAAATTATGGATAATATTTGAAAAGGAAACGCGTTGTTTCAGTGTATACTATTGTAAATATATTAATACATTCTATTTTTTTCTGGGAATGTTAATACTGTTATATAATGCATTGCACACATTTTGAAATTCCATTGTATGTCAAATGAACAAATACCCTGCAGTATATACAGCTTACGTTTTACATCTGGATAATTCTGTGTGACCAGAGTTGTAATTTGTTCACTAAATTAAGCTGCTGATTTCACAGGGTTTGTAAAATATATAACGTTATGATTTATTTTCTTTTCTTTTTTGATTCTAGCAATAAAAAGAAGGAAATCAATCTCATTATTGTACCATACTTGGATTGTAAATGAAAAGCTAAATGTAAAAAAAGCTATATTTTATGCTATATTAAGCCTTGCTTTTTGGATAAAGCAAATGCCCTTAAAAACTGTCCTTGTCTCATATTCCAAATAACTGAATGCCCAGTCTAGGCTTCTATTTTAAGTTTATACCATATCACATTATGAAAGATGAACTACTCTGTAGAGATGAATCATACTAGTTTTATGTAGTAGCCCCCATCATGTATACATACAAAAAAAAAAATCAACAATTCTGCGAAGCGGCATTTTGGCAGCCTATGGGCTATTGGTACAATTTGTTGGTTACTCATAAACAAAGCTGTATATTGTTACAACAGCGCTGCGTGTTGGCCATTAACAAGTCTTGCTCCATGTCAGTTTACAGTTTAGAAAATCAAAAACAAGCAAATCTATTAAGGTCAAGATATCCCTAAATAAAGAAAGCAAAAAAAATCTTAACCACATGCCAGTTTTGCCCATAGGGCAGGGGGATCCTTTATTGGACTGCTAGCCTTCTAATCACAGTAGATAGCCTCTAACTAAACTGCCATCTATGATGAAGATTGTGTCATAGAATGCTTTATATAGATGTCATTTTTAAAGCAACAAGCAATATCAGTGGGTGCTATGATGGACTAATGCATGCCTCCCAAGTGTGTCGCTTTCCTCCCTCTTATGTCCATCTTATTAAAGTATGTTGCCACCAAGTTATGGCCATTGATGAAAAATGGCACATTAACCGTGTTTCCAATTGCAATGAAGACATTTGAGTGGATATACAAAGGCTATACCTGCTTTCAGGGAATTCAAAACCACCACATTGTCTATCTGGTGCATTTTAGTAAAAACATGACTCTTCCATGTGTGATGAAGAGTCGAAGCTCTGTGTTAGTGGTGGCACGATGTCTCGGAGTTTGCAAATACCGGTGTGGTCTTCATGGATGAGTCGTCGTAGAAGATCTGCACACATTAAAATAGCGCAAAAGATGCCTAACCGTCAGTCTTTGCTCTGACCACACACAGGTTGTGAAATGAAGATTCTGCCAGGGTTTTATCAACTATATCATTTCTAAAACAAAAACTCCATCTTGGCATCTTAGCTATAATCCTTTCTTTTCCATACAAAAAAAAGGCATCACTGCTCAACATTTTGGCCAACAGAGTATTCCAATGACGTTGTCACATGACTTCCAGTACTTAAAGCCCTCATCTCGGGAGACACCACCACCTGCAGCTACACGGTTTGTGAGTCGAGGCTGCTAGTCTGGAAATGTCTTATTGCTGTGGCTTCTACCAATCAGTCTAATAAATGAGCTTGATGTGATGTCTAACTGCGATCCTTCTTACACTGAGAGCATTCAGTATAAACCGTGAAACCCTATCATGTTGTCTCCCCATTTGTTTTGCTGTCCTGCCTGTGTTTAGTGGCAGCAGTAAACGATGGTACAATATCTATTGTCACTGTTGTTGAGGATGCAGATAGTTGTGGTGGCCACAACAACATGTGTTTTCTGAATTCTTTTCAGATTTTCTTTCTCACAATAAACTTAGTGCCACTTTCCTGTGGCCAAGGTGTATGAGACATTGACTTTTGAGCTTTGCATCGATTTATGTCACAGATCTTGCTTTTTTTTTTTTTCTTCTTTCCTCTTCTGCTTAATCACTGCTTACAAACTCTTTGTCACACTCACCAGCACTGCTGTTTTTTTCATTGCTTGGACAGTGTTGTTCCTTCACTATTTTCATCTGTCATAATAAATATGAATAAGGTTAGCAGATTGGACAGCAATTATCTTGTGTTCATATTTTTTCTTATTTACTTGCATCCATTGAAGGAGAGGATAGAGAAGTAACAGTGATTACCAGCACTTTTAGTCCTGATTGAGGAACACTATGACTAGACTATGACTAATATCGTCACAGGGAGAACATTGTAACAATCAGATACTTATTTCTGCTACTTCAGCATTTATGATAACTTTATCCAAAACAAGATATCATAGCATTCTTCTCACCACATCCCCGTGCTTTCTATATGTGTGTTGTACTTTTTTTATGGAACACTAGAGGGTGTTATAACCATTAAATCACAACATTGCGCAATCCCAAACCTTTTATTATTAGAGATTTAACTGTAAATTATGCAGGGCTAGATGAATCCTTTCTTTCAGGAGAATCTCAGTTGAGTCACGGAATATAAATATTGCTTTAGTTGTGTATCTCCATTGTCTTATGTGACTGTTAACATATGAGTCATGAAATAAACATCTGCAGTGACATGATCATAGGGGGTCACAAATGTGACCGTGCTGGCCACTTTAAAAGCGGCTATCTGTGGGTAACCCCGGGGGGATCTCACACTGTCTCCATGCATGCTGTCTGATCCAGCATGCAGAAAGTAACGTCACATCCATTTCCTACATGCTGCCTGGAGGGAGAGAGACACAGACAAGCTATTTGGAGGCTAAGATGGCGTAGACAGGCTGTTTGGGGTTCACTGTGGGACATCTTGCTTGGTGATGTCGGCACACCTGCACAGTGCTGCGCTCTACAAGACATTTACATTCCAACCACTTTAGGATGGATATCACCCTCTTTGGGAGCCAAGTCAGTCTTTTTCCAAGAGCTCAGAAGGCTTGGTATGCATAACTGGGAACTTTCAGCTACCTGGAAACCCCCCATGCGGGATGCAGGTAGGAGATCCCGCTGACATTGCAGAACATGCTATTTTTAATGACTAAGTGGGCAGGGAGTGGAGCATGCAACAATGCTGCACCTTAGACACTGACTTTCCCCTTAGTGACCCAGAGAAGCACCGTTTTGTTGGTAGGTACGAGCGCATGCAGAGGTGTGGTTACAGTGTTCCTATTGTCCTAAAAGTTACAATAATGTGTGCAGAATACACAAAAGAATATTTTTTTAATAATTAAAATCAAACGTTCTTCTAAATGTGATACCTAACAATAAATATATGTTTAATATATTGGGGGGATATGCTATGCAAATCCTCTAATTGAAGAATAAACAGATTAAGAAAAAAATGGATAATATTCTGTGTGTATTCATTAAAGAAACACTCCAGTGATCATATGCACTTTAAAGCATATGATAGCTACATCGTCCCTTTACATTTTCATGTGGTTTGTTTTTCAAATGAATTGGGGGGGGTAATTTCTATAGAACCAATATCCCCTTTTTTACATGCTTCTTTGGGTGTATTGGAACATGCTCTTTGTTGTTTCCTTACTATCTACTTTCATTCCTTCTCTTATGCCGGGTGCAAGCCTATATTGTAATTATTATATACAAATACAACCCTCCAATCAAACTCATGCATGTTGATTGATGTTGAATAGGAAATTAATAATGTAATTTAGCACACTTCTACAAATGTTTCTATTATACCCCACTCAGAGGTGCGCTTGTCTAAAGAATAATTTTAAAGGACCTATGCCAGACCATCTGGCATACGCACTATTTGACCATTAAATTAACAAGGATTAACTATCCTTGAAAATACTAGAATCTCCTATACTACCTAAGATGCGTCTATACTTGGGTATAAACACACCTGACAATAGCTAGCAGTAGCTCAAACTAATATAAAATACAATACCCGCTAAAGTATTAATTTCAGATGTTGGGTAGCAAGCCTGTTAAGCATTTAACTTCTGCCAGCCTGACCTAGGGCAGCTCCTCCCAGACATGTGCCTTTAAGACATGGAGCACTTGGATATGACATCATATCACTGGGCAGTATGTCTGAAAAGGCATGTAGCACCTTCTAATACAGACTATGGGGGCTGTGCTGAGTCCATAGTGTAAATGGGCCAGTTGAGGGAAAACAAAGAACTCCCCTGTAACCGGCCCACTGATCAGCGGGATACGGGGGGGGCCTGATCACCCATGATTTGCTCCCCGGTTTGGCAGCAAGGGGACAGCCGCCCCCTGGACCTGCCAGCCTAGACCAGAATATGTCACTGTTTACTCCATAACTAGGGCCATGCAATTAATTATAAAGAAAACAAGCTGGCTCTGACTTTATTTTGTTTTGTGTGACATATAATATCCTAAAATATAATATAAATATTTTCCGGTCTAAAATATCTGACACAAATTATATATTTCACCATTCCAGCAGCTTCCTTTTTTGGAGGACACCTGTCTACCTATAGTGGAGAGCCCCCTCCAATAGGCTGAATACATCAATGACATTATGCTGTCTCGTGTTCCAAAAGTCCATTGAGACCATTTTTCCTTTATCTGTCAGGTCTAGCCCATCATAAACCTCTTTCATTTGCCGACTAATTTGCAAAGATCAGAGGCGCTGTGATAACAGTAGCATTTATTATGTTCATGACATTAGATACATTTAAATTCTCATTTGCCGCATATATTGTAGATTGTAAAATGTAGCTTATCAGCGTAAGATAAAAATGACTTTGTAGGATAATTTACAGATGAATTCCTGCAATATACCTGCATTTATGACCTATAGATATCTATTCCTGGATCTCCATAAAAATGGGCGAAGCACTATCCTTGGCCGTCTTTAGTTATCATGGGTCATGACAAACCTTTGTTGTTGCGTCCCGTATATCTATGCATTTGGGAGGACAATCCATGCTCATGTGATCACATAAACTCACCTTAGTTTAAACACACAAAAAAGCCATCACAACAAAGCAAGCAAGCAAGCAAGCAGGCAAGCAGGCAGGCAGGCAGGCAAGCAGGCAAGCAGTCTCTCTAACACCTGTGAGATAGACATGTGCAACAGATGTACCAGCTGCTAAAAATCAAGAAATGATATACCCATGGAACAGACCACTTAAACCAAGGATAGGGTGGAATCCGTGGAGAAAGGGGCAGCTGGCCTTTTTGCCTTGTTGTAAACGTGCCTAAAAGTGTTACAGAAATAATTGTTGGCTAAATGAGCTTTGGTTGTGTATTTTAGTAATTCCCAGGTAATCAGCTTCATGTGCATACAAAAAGGTGTTGCCATTCCTTTTCCTCTATCCACATTATAATCTGCAATTCATCTGAAGTTTCGATATTGTCTGCTCGCACCAACTTTGTATGTGTCAAGAGTCCTCCATTAAGTATCTCTTCTTCCAAATCCATTGCTGCCATCAGAAAGCTGTAGTTCGCTACTGCGGTAGGAAGTCTGGCACCTGAAATTGTGTGGTGTGGATAGTGATTTCTAGTGAATGCAATATTCAGGGACTGTAATGACCCAAATTATAGGCATAACAAATGCAAACAGCATGACCTTCATTTAGCTAAACAATTGGTGTTTCATATCAAATGCAGACAGCACCACTGGGTTTATTGGGCCAGCATACTCCCAACTCTTTGTCCACTATTGGCAGCATTTAGGGCTGAACCCTGCCAGGAGCCACCCAGCACAATGGCACAGAAGGCTGCTAAGCCACATCCATGCCCATCCAATTCCCCAAAACACAAATCTATAAAAAGGTAAGTCCCATGATCAAAAAGCAATGGCCGTCCAAAGTAAAGTTGCTTTTTATAAACTTGTGTTTTGTAAAGCACACTTTTTTGATGAAATTTGGTAATGTCTTTTGGGACTATGTTTTTGATTAATTCTGTTTGCCTCTTTGAATTATTTTATTATCAATCATGTGGTTTTGTGATGGACACTACTCTTTACTACTTTGATTATTTCTATTGGCCATCATATGATTTACATTGTGAATGTACACATTTAAGAACAATACACCCTATTTTGCTCTTCACGTAATTGTTAGGTTTTTTTTTATACCTTATTCTGTTTCCCACAGTCCTTTAATTGAGGAGGGACTGATGTTTTTTGTTGCACCCCTACACTTTATTAGTATTTCCGTACGTAGATTGATGATGATGGAAACATGCTAGTATCACCCATAATAGCCACGGAAGTATAAAGTGCACCAAAATAGATAAGGGGAAATGTGAAGCGAGAGGGGTAGAATAAAAATAAGTGCTTCTAAAAAGACAAGATAGGTAATTTAGGTAACTAAAAGGGTGAATAGATGGAGGGGTCTAGGACTTTAAGAAATCAGCCTAAAAGTTTTCTATGGCAGTCCGAGTTAATGAAGGTATCACAATATTCTACATAAATCAGTTTATGCAAGCAAGTTTTCATAAATAGCTATCATTAGGTTGTGAATTCACTTAAATAAGTATCAGAGGATCTCAGGTGGTTGACCATTCACCCAGAAGTTGTGTTTTTTTAAGGGGAAAGTCCCATGGGGGGGGGATTTTTTCCTTGCGGTTAAAATACAGTATTGTATACAATAATGCTGGTTTGTATTGATATAAACCTGGTTTTATCCACCTTTGCTCAAATAAACCATTATATGCAACCCTGGAGGCTGTCCTTGTACTCAGTAGTGTGAGGTTTTCAGCGACTTCCCCACACTGAGCTGATTCTTTATTGCAATTTCCCGCAAACAGTACAGTAAAGAGTTAGGGTGTGTGTTTAGTAGATTGGGTTAGGTAACAGATACAAACGACTGGTATGCAGCTACCTAAAACGATGCATAATGTATTAAAAAAACCCAGCTAAATATATATATATTTTTTAATTAATGTAATAATTATTAAAACATGGTGGGAGTTCTTCTTTAAGCGCCATTGTTACAAAGCTAAATTCGAGGCTGTCTCCATACCTATAAAATAATACATATCTTATGCATTATCTGCTCTATTGGAATGCAGTATTTCTTGTTACATAGCAAGTCATCATTATACAGGGTAAAGCCACCTATGAAACAAAAAAAATGTTCTTTTGATAATTAAAGTAACATTAAACATGAGAATGCCACCCAAACCATTATTAATAGAAAGTTTTATTTCTGTGGTATCGCCTTGTACATGTTTGATTTATTTGTGTATTTAAACCTGTGTTGAATATTTAGTTACAATATTTAGAATTTTGTCATATAGCAATAAAATTGCTTTATTGTTGAATTACAATGTAATAAAAAATGTATCTTAATATTGTAGGATATCATGATGGGCATTTTTCATTTTTACAGCAATTCTACAATTACATTCCTCACGTAAGTCCTGGTATCACATTGCCCATTGGGCATTATGCATAAAAAGTGATTCTGATACAGAGTTTAAAAAAATGGTCTTATCGTAATAGTAACCAATTAAATGTTGTTATTTATGGATTATCACTTTGATAGCTATGTTATTAACTTTTCAAACTTCTTACCAAGATCACATTTGATAAATACACTGTATCCAATACAATAGTATGTTTGTAGCTACTTACATGTAGTTGCATATTTTGGCCTTTTTAGGTGATCCGGCTCCCCGTAGGGCCACTTTTGAATGGACTGGCTAAAAGGAAACTCTCTAATGTCCCCAACCGGCCCATTGATATTTTCAAGAACCACACTGAGTCGACAGAGCCTCCATAGCTTACATCCACCCGGCGTGCATGTCTTTAAAAAGCAGTAACTCAAAATTAAGGGCCATGGCACAGAGGAAGCTGTGCTGGTGCTTCCCTGGGTTATGCCTGGGGCATGGATGATCAATAACTGCATACTTTAGGTGGCCTTACTTTGAACCATATCATGTTTTCCACAGGATACATAAGCTACATCAGAATGCCTGCATTCTGAGTTCAGTTAGCTTCAAGACCTTGGTGCACAGATAGCCCAGTTTATTCACCCTTTTAAGTCCATTCTGCAAACAAAGATATTACAGTCCCATAATCTCCCTGCCACTCAAATGTATTGATCAAGAAGAGGAGGCTTGGGTTTACTGCACCACTCTATAGGTATAGGTATAATTCCAGAGCCCGTTAGCTTCAGGCCTCCAGCAGGCAGTCTGTGATATGCAACTACTTCCCATCTGTCAACATTCAATTATTGTTGTGGGTTTTGACAGCCAGAAAGGAACTGTTTCCCAAAATCAATCATTTAGGAAACAGTAAGTGAAAACTTACGCCAGGAGCTACGGAACACATCAAAGGCAAAAATGAAAAAATAAGTTCATGCTTCAGCCTGCAACAGACATATTTTCGACAGGCAAGCTGTTATCTAAAAATGAATGTTTTTCAGTATATTAAAATAACAGCAAGATTAAAAAAACACAGCTGAGTAGTGCAGACATTATTATGAACTCAAACCCCTTCATCTGACAACCTTGTCAATGCAATACTTGAAAGAATAAAATACTTCGCCAATATAGAGAGCCCTATTTAAGCTGACAAACCCGTTCCATTGAATAACATAGATGTGTGTCACTTGACAATTAATCCAGCATGTAGTGGGGTTTAACTTCTGAGTACTATAAGGCTCCCTCCTTAAAGAAGCATTAGTATGGGATTTTGAAGATGAATCATTTATTTTATTTATACATTTTCCATTTATAAACCAATTTCCTGCTATTCTGTACACATTATTTGAAGATTTAAGGATATCAAACACTTTGAAACATTAATACTCAGCAATCATTTTGAGTTCCTAGAAGAGAAACAGAGGGATCTTCTTCAAGAAGGGCTACTTGGGATGGTATATATGTATAGAAACAGCCAGAAATTGATAGATTAATTAAATTTGCAAGAGCAAGGCCTTCTTCTCCATCAATGCACGGGCATGAATCAACGCTCTATACATAAATGTAATCAAAAGGATTTAAAGATTAATTTATATAAATAAAATACACTATTCACGTTTAAGTGCCTGGTAACATAAGTAGCTTTCATTATTTCATAAAGTAACCAATCTGTCTTAAATAACTTGCTCTTTTTATGTACTGTGTTCTGCCCTAATGCACCCTCTCTCAGAGCTAAATCGGGTTGTATGTTCTGTTGACCGGTCTGCAGTAACAAGTTATTTAAATACATTTTATAATGTCCTGATTGCAATTGCAGTAGCCATTTGACCCACTGAGTTTAGCTCCTACACTACTTTTGGAACACAGCACTCTTTATAAAAGATAGTCATTCCCTGGGTCATTTGTTGGCGGGAAGGGAGTCAAGTCACAGAAACAGTTCACAAATGCATGCACTCAAGACTGGGCCCTGGGGCTCTTGGGAGTAACAGTGTCGTTACATGCATACCGCCAAAATGTCCCTGTTCATGAGGGCCGGTCCGTCTTTGGGATCCAAATCCCTCTGCCCCTCTTTCTTCCCATGATGACCCTTTTCTAGTAGGTCACGCTGCGGAGGATGAGTATATCCCAGTGTTGTACAGCTAAAGCATGTATAGCAACATCTGAAAATATGGTATGGTGTAAATAAAATTTATTTTTCTTCTTCTGAGTTGCTTACTCAATAATATAATTAGATATCAAAAGATCCCAGTCACAAATGTGGATGTGCATGCCCCTGCATTGATGGCTTATATCACAAATCATAATCCGTCATAGGGACTAACATAGCCAATAGAGCGCTGTATACAATCCAGAAGTAAAGTTAAGTACTGGTGTTTAATATGTACATTGATATTGTCACGGATACCACATGAGCCACCCTCTGCCAGCTGTACCGTTACATCAGGGAAATGTGGGTGTAAAAAGTGCTAACAGAAAAAAGTACTCACTCATCACTCTTCCTGCAGGGCACTGAGCAATTACACCTTTAAAAATACCTAAGGAAGCTACTGTAATTTCTATATAAAAAAATAACCCTCTTTGCCCACTTACCTCACCCTTAGCTTTCTTTCTGGTACCTCACATACTGTGTAAGCAGCCACTGGATCATGTGACATCTCTGTGTTGTTGCCTCCTCAAATAACCCAAAATTGTACACAAAGTCTAGGTCAGATCGGCCCTTTGCAAAAATCTTTGGACCGCTCCAGGTGCAATTGCCCCTGGTCATGTAGGAGGGGAGTGGTAATGGTATGAATTAGGTAGTAACACCTGGCAGCAAACTCTTGCCTGATATATTAAAATACCATACTTGGCTGTTTTGGTACCACGTACATTAATAACTCTGGGTTGATCATGTCCCCCATGTTTTTTAACCCCTTAATGACAAAGCCCGTACATCTACGGGCTCAAAATGCATTGCTTTCAATGGGTTTAGGGACCGCCCATTGTTCTTAATTCTTTGTGAAGTGACCCTTTCTTATTTATCGGGCTCCTTTTAGGCACCAGGACATCCAGCATTCTTTAAAGATATCCTGCTTGGATGCTTTTCTGTTCACTTGTTTTATGATGGTGTCTATTCACGTGTCCAAATAAAATGTATGGCAGGATCTGGCCTACATAAAAATTACATTTACTTATGCAAAATGCTTTTTTAGCCCTTACTTTTCTTTTCAACATAAGCAATTTGCATGACCAATGGTAAGAGATTGAGAGGCATAGAAACATTTAACTTGATGGCAGATAAGAATCATCTAGTCTGTCTGGTTTTCCTGATATAAAGACAGTGACCTTAATCAGTCCTTGGTCTCGTCTTACATTCAGGATAGCCATATGGAAATACCTCACCAGGTTAAACCCAGAGTCTCAGAGTGAAGCATTGCTTCCCTTGGTCTCCAGGTCACTCCTCTCCTGTGGCAGGGGAGCCATATTTACCTATGCCCGCTTCCCGCCCAATTCTCAACCCACTCATGTAATGCTATCTAGGGCCTGTCCTTGTCTTAAGCTAGATCCCTCCCTAAAGTTAGCCTCATCCCTAGAGGGGCTAGTTTAGCCCCCATGCAAAAGAGGTAGAGCTCCGGGTAGCCTACCCTCAGAAGTTCCCAAGTATACATTTGCCAGAGAGTGATGACCAAATGGTTGCATGATAAGTTTCCAAGTGCTATAAGTGAAATAGCCTGGGTTGTCTTCTCTCCAAAAAAAATATAGTTTTGTGGGGGGTATTTTGAGCTAGTGGGCTGCCAACCAGTCCCAAATGAAAGAAAGGCTTCACAAAATAAAATATTAAAAACCCACGACAAACAAATGCATGTGAGATATTTCCATAACCCTTAGATGCAGATGAATACATTTTGGTGGACTTTTCTGCAGTAACATGTAATCTGTGAAAACAATCCTAAAAATAAACATGCACAGTCTGGTGAAAAAAAAGTGATGAAAATTAAGTTACAGCTCCCTTTGACAGGGATTGGTGACCTAAGGGTTACATGATAAGTGTCCAAATGCTCCTAATGAAATACAGTGTGTTTTCCTGTGTCCAAAAATATATATATATTGTGCGGGTATTTTGAGCAGTCCTAAATGATACATAGGCCTTACAAAAATAATGTTAGAAAATGTAAAGTTTGGAAAAGGAAATGTTACCCGTAACTTCCACAAACCATAAAAAAGTCTATACATATGGGGTATTTTCAAAGACTTGTACATAAATATATTTTTGGGGATTTTTGTCAACTGAACTTGTTTGGGGACAGATATTATAGGAAAATAGTAAAAAAAAATGTATAGGTGTATGTGTACATGCTCCTGGTAGTTACATAGTTAATGTTCAGCAGGTCTCCTGGCTGGCTGAGAAGGGATTAGCAGCCCCTCTTGTTTCATGGTGACTGTTGAGGAGGGTGGGGGACAAGTCTCTCCAAATATCTGTAGTTGCCTTGGTGCCACAATTGTGTCCAGAATAAAGCAACGATCCTGCCAATTGTGAAGTAAAACCTTGAAAAGGGGGCCCTGTGTCTACAGCAAGAGTGAAGGGGAGGCTGCGTATCCCATACCCACCCCAGTCAGACCTTGGCTACCGTTAAAATAAAATGACTCAAACACAATTTGCATGAATATACAACAGAATTTAGAAGGAAAACCCATTCTGGTCAGTGAGAGCAATAGACTGAGAAACAATACGTATATATTTTTTTTAAATAGAGAAAATTTGATGGATATTTTGAATAAATTCCCAACTTCAGACTAATACAGCTAAAGAATACGACAAAAGAAAAGGTTATTTCAATGGACCTTCCATTCAGGCCACCCCCAACCCCCTAACAAGTGTCCCATCTGCTATGGCATGCATACATTAACTCCACTCCATATCAGACAGATTAAGAGACATAACAGAACACAGAGCGATAACATGTACTGCATTTTAATATCCATAAGAACTTCCAAAAGTAGTAGTATACTAGAACTGCTGGAAAAATTGCTGTATTAACCAGATTTGTGAATGATTGTAAGGTTTAACATTATGTAGGAAAACAATGCAAAAATAAAAGAAATGTAAATTTTATTGTTTTTTTTTAATATTTTTTTTAGTGTTGGAAATTGGGCGCAGTTAATCAATTTTGATGTTTGTTTATTTGTAAGAGGTTGTCTTTGGTGGAAGGGGCAAAAATAATCTGACTTATATATATATATAATTTAATAAAAGTAAAAGAGCACATCAAGAATTTCTGCTGGAAACAGGAGACAATTTATTCACACATCTCTTGACGCATGCAAGTCCAGCAATACAAAAGGCTCAGGTTTGCTTCAAATTTGCTTCTCTGCTGTTGGTGTACCCTGAAGAAAGAAAATGAGCCAGTGAATGAGAGAGAACAGGTTGTAAGTGCACTCTTAGTGTCTTTGTTCAGCTATTCCAAACAGCCTCACATCTTCTCTTAGCATCAAAAATTGTTAGATTTTAAATAATTTTTGGTATGAATTAAATTTGAAATTTAAAGGATCTTATTTAGTTAGTTTACCATTTGTAGTGATAAGTATTGTATTGCAGCAAATCTACAGTTTACAAAATATTTTGCAGATCATACTAAAACTAAGAAACCTCAACTAAGTATCCTCAATTAGAAATTGCTTATTTAGTCTTATTTAGTCATTTGGAAAGTAACAATAATACTTTTTTCACCATCAATTTTTTTCTGAGTCAACTACAGCTTTTACCACAGCTAAAATGCTTTATTAAAACTATCTTATGCATGCCCTGGCTCTCCTAAAATCCAAAGTAGCCTAGAAAAAGAACGCAGAACCGTACCTTTTTTTTCCAAACTTGGTCAAAATGTAGAGGATAAAATCTGCATACATTTCAAGGCACCAAGTGGTAGTGCACCACACTAATTCAAAAAAATCTACCAATACAACTACCAGGCCAAACTACACCATTAGGGCACACAGATGAGACTGGGATGACATGGACTTTTGGGGGATAGTGGTGACAAGACAAACAGGGACTGTTGGAATTGTTGTCACGTTGCATGTTTTGTTTTTGGTCGAGAAAAGTTTTATAAAGGTAGCACAAGATCTTCTAGGTATCCATATAATGCTGCAGCCGGAAGGAGGTGCCGTTAGCAACGGGGGGTTGTCTGCGTCCGTCACGCATACACCCTCTGGCTGTCAGAGAGAATTCCCCACAGCGGGAACTCTCCTCTCTGATAGCCGGGGAAGGTCTGCGCGATGGACGCAAACAACCCCCGCTGCTAACACCACCTTCTTCCGGCTGCAGTGGAAGTTGCCTACGCGAATCGCATAGACGTCTACCCGCTGCCCCGACTACACCCCAGCGATTCAGAGGCACCAGCAGCGGAGGTTATCAGACAGGAGGATCCAGGTCCCCTGCAGCGCTGCAGGGGATCTGGATCTTAGTCTCATAGTCAGACCTCTATTTGAGGGGTATTTTTCATAGTCTTATAATTGAGCAAATACGGTACTTTCTAGTATAGCTCCTTATTTCGTCAGTTTTTTCTTTTGTTGTGAACTTCAATATTTTGAAATAAAGAATGTTAAAAACATCCACCAAGTATTTTCTTTAATTGTAGTCATTGACCTTGAAAAACTTAACCATTCGCCACTTGCTGGATTTGTAATCTACAATAAAATTGGGTGTTCTTTTTGGCAGAATATTGGAAGTCTTCTAGATATCAGGAAAAAATGCACTTATCTGAGTTTCATGAAGAGATACAGACAATCACCATCACCTACACGAGGAAACAACCCCAGAAGTAAGTTTCGGCCTCCATGGGCCTCATCAGGGGAGTAAATTACAAATATTATTATATCACATTATACTAACATTATTATTTCTTTTAATTTAAAAAAATATATAAATATAAAATATTTTTTCCAAGCTGGAAGACTTGCCTGACAAGTTTAAGAGAGTGTGATGAAGAGAAAGCTCGACATCTCAGAATAATGAGTCATAACACGTCTAACAACCTATGAATATTAACCCACACACAACCAAAGAACAGCATAGTTTTATATAATTTAATTATTGGCTAGTGTACCCTAAAAGGTATGATTGCAATGATTGAAGTAGAAGGAAAAGATCTTTGTTTACAGGGCATATTTATTGATAATTTGGCCATAGGGAAGCCTCTACTAGTATGTTCCCCATAATTCTGATTATACTATGACCTTTCGGTGCTCAGTCATAGAAGCTCCAGTGAGAGTGCTGGGCAGCAACGATGGTTGTCTACGAACATCGTGCAGATGTTCACTGGCTGCCCCCACTAGCCCCCTGGGAGTATGGAGCAGAGTGGCGTATCGGGGGTATAAAGCATATCTGGGGGCAAGGTGGCATATCAGTGGCATATAGGAGGGTATAAGGCATATCAGGGGGCACAGTGGCATATAGGGGGTATAAGGCATATCAGGGGGCACAGTGCCATATCAGTGGCACATAGTTACATAGTTACATAGGCTGAAAAAAGACATGCGTCCATCAAGTTCACCCTGAATATATTTATATGTTATCATAATAACATAGGAGGGTATAAGGCATACCAGGGGGCACAATGGCATATAGGGGGTATAAGGCATATCAGGGGGCACAGTGGCATATCAGTGGTATATAGGAGGATATAAGACAAACCAGGGGGCACAATGGCATATAGGGGGGTATAATGCATATCAGAGGGTCATAGTGGCATATAGGGGGGGAACAGTGGCAAATCAGGGAGGTATAAGACATATCAGGGGGGCACAGTGGAATATCTGGGGGTTATAAGGCATATCAGGGGACATAAAGAATATCTGGGTGGCATATAGGGGGTATAAGGCATATTAGGGGGCAGAGTGGCAAGCCTGGGGTCAGATGTGCATAAACTTTTTTAGGCATTAAAACCTATTATGGAAAATATTGTGTTTGGGTTCTTGTACCAAACATAATTAAAAATGAAATTATAGCTTTTATTATTATTATGTCAGTAAAATAAGAAGGCTAATAGAGAAATGACATTGCGATTGAGATAAAAGTATAGTGTGCACAGAGTACAATAACATGTTAATGTAAATTTTAAGTGTTTTATTCTGTTGTTTGTTTTAACACCGTTTGCTCATTAAATTATTTTTAACAAATGAAAATTTTGCATAGTTTTTTTATCCGATGTATCGAAAAAATTATAGGCCAACTAACAGATTATGAAAATAATCGTTAGTTGTAGCCTTATTGGAGAGTCCTATATAATTTGTTATGGCTACATTGCTTACCACTGAGCTGAATCAGTGGGACTGCTTGCTTTTTAACCCAAAAGAAAACAGTGTGGAACTCACTACAGATATTCATCACAGCACTGTCCACTTTAATCACGGACATTTTGCACCATTGTCCAATGAAGTAAAAGTGGATAGAAATCAAAGTAAGCTTGCGTTTACATTTACATTACAACGTAAAGGGTAGTTCTGCATTTCAAAAAGTAGATAATATACCAAAAGCGTTATAATGCTTTCTGTTTTTTTTAAACCGATTTGTTCTAAGGGGAACATTAACACTAGCTGGGGTACAGTTTAATCTGTGGTCCAGTAGTGTTCTTTGTCCAACTAAATCGCTTTGACAGAAGCAGTTTGCAGCCTCCTCTGGCCAGCATTAATCAGGGGGTACACAGATTCATGGTTGTACTGGATTTAATTCCTTGTATTCAACTTTTTCGGAAGCTGACTTGAGGTGCTGAGGAAAACTGTGGAATTGTGGTATTGGGTAAGCTATGTTCTGTCAGACTATAAAGGAACGGCTACATGGCAATGATACATGTAGTACATTATGTGTGTACACCGACTAGAGCGTTCAACATTTACACCCAGGAGAAGTCTACTCAGATAATGCTTAGGTAACGTTCTGTTGATTGTACATGACTTTACATATGGTGATTGTAAACACATCACCTGCTTCTTTACAACAGGAACAGTTGTACAACCTGTATTTGAAAACATTAATAAAAATCCTTATTGAAATAAAAATAAAAGATGGAAAAGAGAGACTATAGCAGAAAAAAAAGAAATACAGGAGAAAAGGAGAGTAAAGAGGGGGGACAAGGAAGAAAAAGACTCCCCGTGTAGTGCAAGAATACAGGACAACTATGCAAAATTGTTTATATGAGTAAACAAACTGAAGTGTTGAGACCTTTTTTTTTTCAAATATTTTTTATATATTTACAAGATATCACAGAAAATGCAATCAGCTCCAGGCTGAAAGTTAATACAAAACAGCTCTTTTGTCCAACCTAAAAACATATACAACACTCTGTCACACTTAAAATATATTAGTCCTTCCCATGCCACTAACAGATGCAAGACCATTTACAGCACTTAAGACTCAGTAGGTATTATGCAGAAAAGTGATTCTGGGGCAAAGTACAAAAAAGTGGTCTTAGTGCCATTTGTTGCAATGTAACAAACACTTTTTATACATAAACCCAAATATGTCTATTTTTATCTAAAATGAAATCTCTACACTAAAATGCTCTATTTGTAAAACAGACACAAAGTCACAGTGACAAACACAATTAGTTCCCAGTTTCACCCAAACCCTGTGAACACTGTCAGGTTTTCTTTAGCCAGTGGGTCATGCTCCATGATCCCCAGACAACCATTGGCGTAATTAGCACCATGGGTAGTTTTTATTCACCAACAGCTTAAGAAATGTTTTGCTTCCTCAAGGTTCAGCAACCAAGTCAAATGGGTCAAGAAGCCTGTTTATAATACAGTGAGGTTCACGTCACTTGTGAGCAGAGCTGTGCTTCAGACCCATAAACCCCAGAATTAATGCATAATGTGTGATGTCACCACTCCTCAACCAAGCTAAACTGCAGAGGATTTACCAGGAGTGTACAAGGCAAAGACTGTGTAAGTTAGAAAAGAAATTAAATTTAAGTGCATGACCATGTACAGACAGCTGCAGGCAGTTTGCTCAGCTAGCAATTCGGTTTGAGGTGTTCAACTATATATCTGTCTCTCCATCATACATTGTATTACACCCATGAGCAACATTATTTTAGATCTTCAGGCAATGAAATGTTATAAACTAATTGACCACAGCCAAATTCAGCAGCATTTGCTGTTAAAACCAATTACTGTCCTGAACTCACATTCTTTAGAACTCACTTGGCATTTAGTTCCATTAAAAAAATGATATTCCTGTATTTGGCCCAAAGGAGCTGCTATCTAGTATCTAGCAATGCCTTTTAGTGGGTCAGAAGTCAGAGAATAGAGCCACAAGCTTTCAAGGTTCCTTCTTTAGTTGTGATAAAGATGACCTATGAAGTCTTAAAAAGGCATCGTAGACATTTACGTATTCTACCTTCAATTAGTTATGGATTCTACATGCAGGATCTCAGTACCTTATAGTATGTTAAAGGTGCTGTTCCATTATCTATGTGAAATGAAACTATTTTGTAACTAAATGTAGCATTAGAAACATCATTCTTAGAGCTGTTGAACACCAAATAACCTTCCCGGAAATCATTGTTTAAACAGGTACAATTTTGGGTCTTTTATATTTTTTTTGCTAGAAACACTTGTCATATGACACTAAATCAGACATGGTAGTTTGTTACCATAGAAACGGAAGCAGCTTCTTAAAGGCTTGTGTTGTTTTTATGTGACTAAGCCTTTTCGAGGAAAGAATAGTGACAGATCTGCTAAGGTTTATTTGAGCAACATACTGAAAGGTGCAACTAATCCTGTCTAGGTGAAACAACAACAAGTAAAATTGTGTAAGAATACTCCAAACCCAGGGACGTGTTAAGATTACATGATAATTCAGTATTTCTAGCACTTATTTTGATGTGTCATTAAACTTTTATATTAAAGAATTATGCGTATGATAAACCACCATGTAGCCATGACGCACACACAATTTACAGCTTTCACTGGACATCACACTAGGTGCCCCTATCAGCTAGTCAGTCCTCTTGTGCTTTCTTTGTGGTTGCTTGCCTGCTTCTGCAGATACAGTACAGGGAGAATGGCAAAGATATACTGGCTGTAAATACATTAGACCGTTGTAAAAATGTACATACAATACAGATTAACTTGTAGGTATGTATAATGCACACCTTCCCTTGTGAGTGTCCTCAAATAATGAAAAATCATGAGTATTATACATGAGATTTTACAGTATAATAATAACTATATATTTCGGGGAGAGACATCCCTTTAATACCATCTACAGGTCTTTTAAAAAGATGCCAAAACTAATCCTGGCAAGTTCTATGAGGAAATACAGACATTATGGATGGGGGAGAATGTGATGCACACAGCTGATATAATTCACACCCTTCCCCCTTAAAAATACATTTTTCCTCCACACTCCTTGATGCCTTGTGTAGGAACCCATCTGCAAAGTGGGTTGTGTTGCAATCTATGAGATCGGGAAATCTAACGTAAAAAAAACAAAAAATGGCATTTTAATATAAAATGACCAATTTGTGCCTAGTGAATGTCCATCAAATTTAACACATTCACAGAGTTAATGATCAGTGCAGCGACAAATCAATTGCTGTGCAGAAAAATCCTTTACGCAGAGTTAAGTCATTTTCGGGACTCCTGCCTTTGTCAAGCTCCACCTGAACTCCAGTGCAAAGAAATGTTGAGCTTCCCACTGTACAGCCAGCAACATCCATGGATTTCCAGCAATCTTCCATGAGAACCTGCAAATAAGTACAGAATACATATTAAGCAATCTACCCATGAATAGTAAAATGTTTCTATTTAGTTCTGTCCTTCATAGCTTGAAGGCACACTGGTCTGTGCTAGTATGTCAAGTCACAGAATTCAGGAATCATCTTTGAGATCTTAGAAACATATGTGACTTTGGGTCTTGTGCTTTTAAAATATTTCACAAAATTCTTAAGGCTAGATTTAGATTTTTGTGATAAAAATGCCATCTGCTAACCTTACGAGCCACCACCCCTTATAGTCTCCTTCTGACATCACTAACCATTCAAGGAAATGATGCCCAGTTGATTACAGTTATTATTACACAGTAGAAGGCATTACTAGCTCCAGTACTTTTGTGAACTACCATAGTGCATCAAGACTACAGAAGGATCATAGTTGTTATAGTGGCTTTTATGGCCTATGGGTTTTTGAGGTATTAGGGTGCCAAGGTATAGGTATACCAAATAACTATGTTGAATGAAAGCAAATTTCTGATCAATTTCACAAACTGCATTCAGTTTTTACTATCTGAGCGTCTCACTGTACAATGCATAGCAGGGCTGGCCTGTTTATGGTTCAAAGGGCGACTTTAGAGGCTATGAGGCATGAGAAATATTTGCCCAAGGGCAACATTTCACAGCTAGTCTCAAATTTCACACCCCCTCACAAGGTACTGAGAATTCCCTTATTTAATCCCAAAAGCAGAGTATGTGCCACGTAAATTCCTGAAGACAAATCTGCATAAATGAAAAAACTAGTCAGCATGTCCGGCAGCACATTTCACAAACTGTTCCCTTTATGCTCATTCCTTGAAGTCTCTTAAAACACAAAGTATCTCCTACAGAAACAAAAATAGACGCACCATATCGTTGCAATAATGCAGTACTAACAGTTGTCTATTTGCACTGGGCAGTTTTGTATTTGCTAATTACAATATATGTTAAGTATACTTAGTATAAGTATATGCCGACTTTTTGTACATTTCTCACAGCTGATCATTAGAATACTAAACTATAACTTTATCCTCATTATTTCATCAATATGATTACCTTTTGCTCATCTTATGCTGAAAGATACTTCCATGTGCTTACAAAAGCTGTTGGGATCAGGGAGTAAGGGACAGTTGTCACGCTGCTCCAAGTATCACCTGAAGGGTCATAGCAGTCTAGGGTCTTACAACGTTGTGTACCACAATAGCCACCCACCACATACAGTCTGTTTCCCGAGGCCACTGCACGGCAGCTAATCCTCTTGGACGAAACATCTCCAAACCTGCACCACTGATAAGTCTCACTGTTGAATCGATATGCAGAACTGGCAGAAAACTCTGTATCCCCTCCTACTACAATGACATGATTCCCCAATACTGCAGCCCCAGTGTAACGCCAAGCCTGAGGGCAGGTGGCAGGCACTGTCCATCTGTTTTCAAGAGGGTCAAAGCACTGGACTTTGGGAAGTTTTTCACGGTTAACACTGGTGCCACCAAACACAAATAGTTTCATCTTTGCTCCCACCACTGCAGCATTGCTCACACCTTCTCGGAGTGGAGCCACAAGTGTCCATTTGTCAACTTGAGGATCATAATGTTCAACTTGTTTTAAAGAGACAGAGGGAGAGGCTGGGAAAGCCCCTGTCATGGCTGTATGTCCTCCAACCACATATAAGGAGTTATCTAGTTCTGCTGACCCATGGCCAAACCTGGCCACCAACATGGGTCCTGCCTTAGACCATTCATCATGAAGTGTATCATAGATCCAGACATCTTTAGATGCTCCATTCTCTGCACCCTTACCACCAGTAACGTAAACCTTGCAGCCAATTGCACATGCACTGCATTCTTTGCGCGGGCTGGGGATGTCAGTTTTTGGGATTATTTCAGTGGTCTTTTGGTCCAGGACATAGATCTTGTCGCACATGAAGGTTTGTCCCCCTAAAAGAAGAAGGGCTTGACTAACTTTCCGAGGCCGGGCACAAAAGCCAGTCACCACTCCATCATTCTGGAGAATCTTTGTTCTGCATCGAATTGCCTCTTCAACGATTTCCTTTGCCAACTTGTTTTGAATCACAAACTCATTTTTAACTAGAATTCGTAAGTACTGCTCAGGCAAGAGTGCCAGTCGTACACAGCGCAGAAGGTCCGGGAGGTCATCAAGGCGAATACATAGATCATATTTAATCCAACCCATTACGGCCTCATACACCAGACTCTCATCTTCAACCTCAAGCTCTTCACTAAGGACCAATTCCATTAGTTTTATTTTGGGCAGTCTGAGAAAGTCCTCTGTTTTTGATAACTCTACAAAGTTAGCCAGGCACATTCGCCAGGACAGCTCCAGCAGCCTTTCACAGCAATGTGCATCTGATATTATCATCATGTTTAAGCAGTTGGCTGGGTGAAGGTTCTTCTCCAAGAACTCGGCTGCTGCATCCCGAATGTCATGAAACTGTAGCATATCTCCAGCCTCTAGCAGGGACTCTGCATTTTCCTCATTGAATATAATCCTGGCAGAGTATGCATAATCAAGAAGCAGCTCCAAGACTTCAGGGTGGAGAGCATCTTGGAAATTGACTTCTCCATCCTGGCTCTCTTTTAGCCCACCACTGAACATTGCCTCAAAATAACGGCTACTGGAGGCAAGCACAGCTCTGTGACAAGGAAAAGCTCGGTTTCCAGCTAGCAGCACCACGTCTGTGAATAGACACCGCTTGCGCAGCAGGTTAAGTTGTGTCAGCAGGCTGTCAGCATGGCCAGGCTTGTGGAAGAGGTGAATATTCATTGAGCCGGTGCTGGAACGGGACTTCCGGTTCTCGTGGCTAGTGACAGACATTTTGATGGTAGCGGATCTGAAAAGAAATAGGGCTTTTTGTTTCAAATTTGTTAAGTGTAATAACACAAACTATTGACACATACTCAGCCGTTTGATGCCTTTGCTACCTTGGCAAGAGTTATCGCTATCTTGCCATTAGCTAATTCATTGAAACAGAAACAACTGTTGTAATGCTCGCTATCTTAAGATATTTTGAAAGTGGTGTAGGTATGTCTTTCTACACTTTCAGGAACTGTGGAAGACTGAATGCAAACACAGGCAAGCAAATAAGGGCCCAGGGTTTGTTATTTTCCACCCAGGTACTGAAATGAGGTTAACAGAGAAGGTGAAAGTGCTCCCTGCCTTGTTCCTGTGAACTGGAACAATGGCTAACATTAAACCAGTTGCTTAACCATATGTGTGCTAGATTGTATGGGCCTGGCCAAAAGGATTGTAGGGTTAAAAACTCAAGATACAAAACATGTTATATCCAGGGGACACATTTTGTAATGTTCAAACACCACTGTAAGAAGAACCGTGTTTTTCACGGATAAGAGTATGCAACTTAAATGAAAACAAGAACAAGCTCACTCTTTCAAACAGTCCTGGGGTAATCACTATTTTGGGAGTTGAACATATCAGCTCCTTGACTACTCTACTGTGAAGGGCTAACCCCAGTGAGCTTCTCCAGTAACAAAACTCAATTTTGCCCCTTAGGGGTAGCTAGTCTGACCTGCATTGTCTTCCAAGTACATCATAACCTTAGCATATTTTCTCGATCTTATCATAAACAAAGATTCAGTATGTTAAGAAAACAGTTAACTACTTCAATATACAAATTAAGCTGGCAGGTAACTGTATGAACCTACATAGTCAATTGAGTCCAGCTGGTCACTTGTGACTCTTTATGTGTGTTGTGCATGAGAATTGTGTACGTTTTATTTTTCATTAAACATTTTTTGTTCATTAAGATATTTTTTTTATGTGTCACCTGCCTTAGTAAATGAAATGTAATGAAGAAATATAAGGTGTGAAATATAACACAATGCTATTGGCCCTGGCGAAACCTTAATTCTGTAGTTTCAGCATCTTTGACATCTAGAGGAGAAAAACTAACAAAGTTAATTTAACTACGATAACTGCAGGTGGGGGGGATCTGGCTATTTCTCTGGAAAGTTGAGAAACGATACGATAGACTCAATAACTGGTTAAGATGAAAAATGAGAAAAAACGTAAGTATAATATATGAACATTTTGTGACACCATAATAACTATTGGTCTTTCAACAATCTGTTGCCTTTGAAGCACATGTTAAAACTCAGGTCCGGTCAAAGTTCCCCCTGCTTATTAATAATTAAACCATGTCAATGTTAACAGTCTCTAACTAAACACACACAACACCCTTTGTCATTTCCTGGTACACAGAGAAGCGGCACATTAAAGGCATGTTAAATACCACTGCTGGCTAAAGTTTTAACCCACTCATCACCGGAAAACAAGGGAAGCTGAAATACTTTACTGAAGTCCCCTCTGACTGTCTCACTGGGTGACTTGCTGATAATCAAGGAACGTCAAGCGAAAGAAGGTTTTAATTTAATAGGCAGCGAGGCATGTCCAGGCAAATTCTATATTTAAATCCTGTTTAACAACTTTCACTAACCTAACAAAAGGATATATATATTTATGCGCTGACGATCGTAAGCTCTGTAGTCAAACTGCATCAATTTATCAAGGAAATAGATTTATTTCATGGAGCCTTCTGTTAGCTCTTGAGAATAGCGCAGCGAGACCTAATTCATCCGCATGAATGATCCACTCAGTCCCACTCATTCAGTTCGTGCTGTAGGTCCTTACATCTACCATAGGAAAGCTTAAGCTTGCAGGTGGACCATTTTAAATTAATAAAATATATACTATTTTTAAACAGGATTGGAGAGGTAAGAGGAAGAGCAGCTGTTGGATTTGGCATTTAGATTTAGATAGAAAACCCCATTATCATTTTTCTTTAAGTAATGGAGATCCTCTAAAGTAGCTACATCTATTGGAAGGCTAGTCCATGTCTCTATTGCCCTATTACATAAGAATATGGGGAGGAATGTCTTCATAATTACTTACTGAGCTTCAGAAGGTTTGATGGCAACTTAAGTTTTTTAGATTTCCATGCGAGCCTGCGGCAAGAGTGAGACACCAGGAGCTGCAAAGAAAAATTCAGAGAGGATTAGTTTGAGGGATCAATATTTTAGGGTGTGCTAGGTGTCAGTGCTAGATGTCATGCATGGGATAAGCGGTCTATGAGCAACTATGCACAGTGGCTGAGAATGATGGGAGTCAGGGGATACCCTACAGTGGGCAGATGTCTCTATATGTCAATGCCAAATCTAATGACCCTTAAAGCAAATGAGGATACCAGACCATGCACAACAAGACAAGTAGCACTACAATGATAACAATGGGGTGCAATGTTTATATAGACTAATCCTATTTCGGATGTAGTGTATCAATCCAATGAGTAATGTATTAGTAATTGTCAAACACGCATGATACTAGATGGTTATATAGAGTCTCTCAATGTGAAAACACCTAGTATATTCAAATACAGCACAACTATGCGCCTCGTGCTCTCTACAAAAATGAAACATTCAGGTGCATTCCATTACAAGAAACTTGCTTTAAAAAAAGAATTACCTCAACTAGCAGCTCAGGTCGCTCTCGCTGCCGTCTCTTCCACAGACTGGCTCTCCCGCAGTTGGGACAAAGCCTATTTACTATTCAAAAAATCCACACCACGCCTACCTCAAGCCAGCCAATCAGCACCTGAATAGGCCCACTGAGCCTTCCAGCAACGCTTCCAAAACCCCGAGACGGGAGGATTTTGGGTCATAGTGCCGACCCGTTCTCACGATTAAGGACGTTATTATTCCGTTCAGAGTTAAATATTTAAGACAGCTCACAAAATGTATCTCACCCCCCTGCTTTGTTGAGGTTTAATTTTTTTGGGGGGGTGGTGTTATTGGTAAGAGGGAGGCTGGGAGTTCTCCTTTTTCTTTCTTTCTGCAATATTGATTGTAATTTGTTCTTTTGTTTATGAACATGAATAAAAAAATATTGTTTAAAATGTATGTCATGGAGGGAGGGTATGCTAACGTGAAATAGGATTTTTGATTAATGAGTGCACATGGATCTTTTTCTCTGATTTACTGCACAAAGTACAATATATATATATATATATATATATATTTATATAAGGTCTGCAGTAAAAGCAGAGGTTTTTTTTTTATATGTAATATTGTTGTATAACATTGTAATACAATGTTAATTTACGTATCATAGTACAATGCCATACGACATTGTTTTATTGTATGAAAAAGCATGGCCGTGTACTATAGACTTGTTAATAATAATAATAATAATAGTATATGAAAGTACCTGCTTATCCCAATTTTACTCCTGGATCTGAAGCAACTATTTAAATTATACACAATCCTGAAAAAAATTACCATCTGACTTGACTATAATTTACATATCATTTGGGCGTATGGATGACCTCTGGCATGTGAAATCTCACTCCTTACACTATATATACATAACCCCAATATGTTTACTTATTTAATGCATATGAGAGCTGCATTGCCGCTTTACATTTTCATGGATTCTGCATTATTCCCCCATCCTGCATCCTCTTCCCTCACCCTGCAGCTAGTCCAGTGCTCGCTTGGTGAACGATAAGTGGGGGGATTAGTTCAGACTCCCATACCAATGCTTGAAAGAATGCCCTTTGAATTTAATGGGGGCACTATCATGCCACTGATTGGATGCTACAAGCTGCCAATCGGTGGCAAGAATCACTGAAGGAGGGCATCTGTAGCAACAGGGCTGCAGCTATTACACCAAGTAAGTCCGTTTCTTTTTTCGGAAGAATGTGTATTAAAGTATTCATAGAGTATTCTTCTATAGAGAGGGTCTCAGGGGCCTTAAACTGTCCATTTATGTCACCTGCATCAGGCAGGGGTTTCAGCTGTGATATACCATCAAAGTATAAGTGGTCAATACCAAATTATGTGACCATAAAAAACTGCCCCTTCAGCCTAAAATACATAAATTAGGGGTAAAAAAAACACTTGCTCACTTGGGCGCAAACACTGAGATTTACCCCGCATGGGAATCTAACACATAGAAACCAAATTGGTGTGGCTCTCATTATATATATATATATATATATATATATATATATATATATATATATATATATATATATATATATAATATATGTGTTTACATACCAATTTGGTTTCTGTGTGATTGGATATACATCCATATATATATAGGCAGCAACATATATTTTGTTTAAGCACAAACAGAAAACTGCTGCCTCTGCTGCTTGAGGAGCCTGGGAAGTAGCTCACACCCTGCTAAAGAGCTGTTTAAAGGAGCATTTACCCTCATAAATAGCACCATAAATTATTTTATACGATCTTCCCACCTTTACAAAGCATGTTTCCGCAAAGCTATAATTAATAGGACGTCTCAAAGAAAACAACTGCAGAAATACACATTATTTTTAATTAAAGAGGCTTGCTAAGAGGTTTCCCAGTAAATTCCCACCGTTTTCACCACATAATTTATTTCACAGAAAAGCAGTTTATTTTTTATTCTACAAGTTACATGAGATCAATATTGTTCGTTGAAATCTTCACTTGCTGGGTGGTTAAAGCAACTTTTTGCCCATGAGCCCCCATTTCTGGGGAGGGGGGGGGGAGTACCAGCCATAGGCTCCTCAGCTCTGTGTACAGTATATATACATTGGGTAACCTCCATTGCTAAAATGGGAAGTTTGAAACTCACATAACGTGTACAGACCTGTCCATTTTAGCACAAAGGGTTATTGTTTAAGATGCACCTTCCTTCCTGTGCTAAATGATCCTATTGACATTGTGGCCTATTGATAATCCCTGAGGTCATTAGTTATGTGAGCAAGAAATGATTATATATATATAGGAGAAGCCTGGCAGTAGATGGCTACAGGTCACATGGGGCTCATGGTTAAGACAGACATTTATGCAAACACTCTTAGAGATGTAAAGAATACACTACAGTTAAGAAAACTAGGAAAATATTGTACATGAAAGCATTGTTTAAGAGTTTCTCTGGGAGCAAAATTGGACACTATAAAGTAAATTTAAAAGCCAGCATCCAACATTTTACGTTGCACAGGATTAGATTTTTTATTTTTTCTATTTATTTATTTTTATCTGAGATATTTTAAGGGGTTGAAATTTGCTGGCCTGGAATTGGATACTCTGTTATGCTTGCAGTACAAGCACTGACTGTTTGTTCAGGAAGTTTCATTTACTGATAAACTAGCACTGGGTAAAGTATGTTTGCTCAGCTGTTGAGTAATAGTGTACAATATTAACACATTCAGCACGACCTGGGGTGATCTAGACTAGAGTCTCAAATTTCTGTGAAAGTCCGACCATCTAAAAGAATGAAAATAAGTGTGATGTGTGCATCGCGGTGCAGACTCGATCTGAAATACAGCTGCGGTCAGTTATATGCAGGCACCCCAATTGCTTCATTTGAACCCTAGCTTTCTAACCTAACTCATTGAAAAGTATTATTTGGTAACATCTAAACCATCTAAAAAGTTCACTCGTTGACTCTGAATCTAATCATTCTAGAGGCATTGCTCTCTCTGCGTTGCCATCCAAGTTCCTGAATTACAAAAAAGGAATACCAGTCACATAAGTTATGGTGGGTAAAGGTGATGGAAAACCCTTCCACTTAAATTTAAGGGGGTAGTAGAAGCATTGTTAAACACTCCTCTACTGACACCAGACAAGCCAGAAGGCTTGTTTTTCCCTCAGAAATCTCATGGTGCTGCCACAACCACAAGGGATTCTGGGTAGGCGCATGCAAATAAGGTCAACAATGATCACCTTTTGCCTCTATATCCACTTTATACATGGATCCCTTGAAAGTAATTGCCCGAAGTACAGGACAGCCTTTAGACAAAACTTGGGATATTGTAACCTTCACAGTATTTAATATGATGAGTAATTTCATGTATTAAAATAAATTGTTCCAGGGAGCCCCTTAATGCATGTGAAAGTACTTTATAAGGAAAATGGAAAAAAGGTACTTACCCAAGGGAGAGAATGCAGATGGAAAGAGGTGCAGATTCCCTGTTCTTCCATGGTTTGACATTTCTTGTCACTGATTGGCTGCTTGAAATCAAAAGAAGCATTTTCTGCAGATGCGCAGAGGTCTGAATAGACCCTTTCCCATAGCGTTTGCCAAACCAGACCTGGAGCAGACTGGTATCATCTTTACCAAATTTGTAGAGACATGTGTTCAGCCATCTCCAGCTATCATATGCTTAAATTTACATCATGTGCCCCTTGCAAATAAATGGGGGATTTATATTTCATTTATTAAAGGTTAGCACTTTCTAAAATGGTGGAAAGGAGCATGAATAAAAAATTCGAAATGAAACAGGACAGTTTATAGGAGGATGTAAAAGTTGAAAAAAATACACAATGTACCAGGAAGGGTGTGTATGGGAATGAACACATACCTGTAATCTCTATGAAACCTGTCTCTCCACAACCAGGTCACTTTCAAATGATCGGAGGTACAGTTCAGTGCAGGACAGGTTAGAAGCGCCTTAAAGCAGAACTTTTTTTTTTAAATATAGTGTGCTGTTTTCTTTTTAAAAAAAAGTTCTAGTACTAATTGCATGTGCTCTAGCTCTGTTA
Organism: Spea hammondii; assembly: GCA_029215755.1. Taxonomy (NCBI): domain Eukaryota; kingdom Metazoa; phylum Chordata; class Amphibia; order Anura; family Pelobatidae; genus Spea; species Spea hammondii. The sequence continues at coordinate 91,609,471 of JARDYJ010000001.1, read as the reverse complement.
CTGTAGTTCAATCTACTAGACAAAGACCATGACTCCTTAACATAATGCCTGTGCTAAACAATAGAATGGCTCAGTCTCAATCACCAATTGGCATATAGGGAGGTAAAAGGCATTTCAGGAGGCAGAGTGGCATAAAGGGGGTTTAAAAGCATATCTGGAAGGAGAGTGGCATTAAGGGGTTAAAAAGCATATCTGGAGGCAGAATGGCATTAAGGGGGTTAAAAGGCATATCATAGAGCACTCTGCATACAGAAATGCCTTATGTCCCTTATTTAACCCCCCCCCCCAAACTTACCGGTGCTTCTAACTTCCTGGTGTTAAATGGGGGGCATAAGACAGGAGGAGCCAGGTCCCCTGCAGCGCTGCGGGGAATCTGGATCTTAGTCTCATAGTCAGACCTGATTATAAGACGACCCCGATTATAAGACGAGGGGTATTTTTCAGAGCATTTGCTCTGCAAGCAAACTTGTCTTATAATCGAGCAAATACGGTTATTTAACATTTTTAGAAGGGACAGTCCCTATTTGGGTCCCCAGCCCTTCTGCCCCTGTCTCCTCCCCTGATGACCCCTCATGTCCCTATTTTCTATGAACTAAGAATGTCTTCAACAGCATAAAATGTGTTTATAAATAAAATGTTGTAAATAAAATATATTCCTCTAAATCCCAAAACCCGATACATAATTAGCTATCAATAGGTTACAAAGTCACATAAAAACTGGGCCCTAAGTAGATATCTGGCTAAAATATTTTTGAATTCTGCAACACTGGGTTACCATATTCTTCTTTTTTTTTGATAACGTATCACTAGTTATATTTGCATGAACTAGATAGATAGATAGACAGACACACACATTCTTTTAAAATGAACATAAAGCTGACACCCCCACGGTAGTGAGTGGGTTAAGAATTCTGATATCTATTCCCATGTCAAGGAGGGGGTATTCAGGAGATAATCATGTAGCAATGGAGTAATTTTCAGCTCAGTAGGTGACAGGCCATTCATTACATCGCTAGGGGGTGATGGTGTTAATTTGAAAGTGATCATATTCTGCTCCCCTCCACCTCTCCCTCCCTTATAGTGGCAGCTGCGTCCTCCTAAACGCACCCCAGTGTGTCATAATTTTGCTGGTGTCGTTTAGAGTTAGGGATCTGTACAGACGATTAAATACTAATATTTTAACAGGCAGGATGAAAACAAACGGAGTAATCACAAACAGACACGTACACCCAACCCCCCCACCACCACACTAAATGGGGGGTCAAAACACAAATGACATGTAGTTCACACATGTTGGGCTTTATGAAAGCACAGATCTGCATATGATAACACATTATAACAGAGCGGTCCTGCTCCAGAATTCTGATGATAAATTTATGATATATATATATATATATATAAAACATAAGATATATAACACCTATTTTTCTATGTCAGCTCCTATAACAAACGTTTTAACTGGTGCACCTGTAATATTTTTCATATTATATTCCCATACCGGACAGAAGCCTTTATCCTTTCACCTGCTTTATGTGACTTCATATCTGTTTCTAACTTCACTCCATAGATGTCCTCCTCCTTGTACCGGCCGCATTTCTTCTACTATACCACTAAATTGCAAGCAGCGTCTTTTTACTTTACAGTATGTGTTGGTTGGCCCACTTGTTAATTTGAATGTCATACACCATGTACTATAAAAAGCAAAGCAGGGCTAGCTCAGCAAACTTCTATTCACAGCCCCGTGCGCAAGTGGGGAAAGAGCTCCCATTGCTTCAAGAAGTCAATCGCTTTTACAGGTAATTGTGACCTTAACTTAGTAAGGCACGCAGCAGAAGAAAAAATGATTTTGTTATTATATGTTTATCATAGAGAATTTTGGGAGGTATAAAAGATAACGATGAACTTCAATGCCAATGTATGGCAGGTTAAGCTTAAAACAAACGATATTGTCAACCCGCCAGCACAGATGCTGTGAAAAGGCTTAATAGGTAATGATTACACTCACTACAGGGCACACACTAACTTCCGAGGATGGCTCCAACCCTCTCTACCTCTTGTCACACCTTCAAAACCTTGGACACCTTAAATGTTGAATGGTATGCTATTCTCCTTACCACCCATGTCACACCTGGCATTGGGCTTATGCCCACACCCTCCCCTTAACCCCTTCCTTACCCTATGGACGGACAGGTCCAACTTTACCAGTTTTGCTTCATGTAGATAGAAATTTGCTTATAATTCCTTTACAATTAAATTACAACATATCTAAATGCAAGTAAATAAACTCTATGTCCTTGTTTTAAATATAAGATTTCAAATGTGAGCCTTGAGGAGGCATTCTAGTGATATTGGTAAAAAAGGTACATTTTTGTTTATATATATATATATATAAATATATATATATATATATATATATATATATATATAAATATTTATATATGTATATTTATACACACAGTATATATTTATTGTTATTACTTAATTCTCATACATGGTCTTCATCAGAATATATATATATATATATATATCTCCAAAGGATAAAACACTCAGTGTATTTTTACTTTAATTAAAGATGTATTAATGCATCAACATTTCAGTTTCTCTTGGAGAATGTTGTTGCATTAATAAACTACATCTTTAATTGAAGGGAAAGTCCAGCCAGTGATTTTTGCTTTGGATTCTTTGTATTTATTGCCCATAGCACCAAGTTTGCTACAACTTCAGTGTGCTGAGTGCAAGGGACTCTGGATTAGCTATGTATATTATATATATATACATATACATAAACATACACGCATACACATACATTAAGGAGCCAGATGAGCCACAATTACATGCCCTAAAGTCAAGACAATATTTCCCATTGTGTTGTAAGGTCTCATCCGGTACACACATGGTTAATGTAATGCAGCATGTACCAGCAGTGTTTTAATGCCATGGGGACAACATTGCCCTTTTGCAAGCCAGTTACAAAAAATAATAGGATCTAAACCAGATAATTGCCGTTACATTACAACCTTCATGATTTTGTTTACATAAAGTATTTTCTCTTATTGATCCATTTAGCTTATTTGATGCATACAACAAAATATTTACTCTGTAAACAAAACAAAGTCATTCATCCATATCTACAGCAATACATATCTACAGCACGTTTTTAACTGGTTTTATTGCATCATACTTTATATATATATATATATTTATATTATAAGGTATGATATATTGTTAAATATATATATTCTTTTTGGTTGCATTCACCAATTTTATACTCCCAAGAATCTAGAATGAGCGTCATAGAGAAAGGTGTCTATGCACACCATAGGCGGATTGGCACACTTGTGACATAATAGTATGTATCAACAAAACTAGTGTGTTATAAGCAAGCACCTCTTTACATTTTGATTCTGTAAGTCCAAATTCCACTAGTTTTTATATCCTGTTTGCCCATTGAACAGCACTGAGGAATATAATGGTGCTATATAAATCAATAAATTCTAATAATAATGGAACTACCAGCATTAATACATATGGATGTGATACACCACTTTGGATGTGGTAGTAAATTTAGCTTTTTTTGTTTAAAAAAAAAGACAAAATATTTTTACATAATATGCACCATATTGCTACTCATGAACTAAACAAAATTCTGTTGCAAAGAGCTTTGTTAATCTTTGTTAAATAGAGATGCTTCACAGTACTTTTGTGGCAGCAAGACCTTTATAAAACGCCCTCATGGTTTGCAAAATTCATCAAACAGATGAAGGCTGAGTAGAACAAAGACCATTATTGAAACAACATTCTCAATGCCTGGCCACTGATTGGTTGATTGGTGAATACTGCGCTTGAATGTTTCAGGACCTGAGTACTCATTGTTCTTTTGTGTTCTTGTTCTATAATGTTTACTCCCTTTTCTGTTTCTGGCTGACCAGATTCAAGGCTGAATAAAGATCTCATCTTTGTCACAAAGTCAGTAAACACTTAAAGTAGAATTATAATGAAAAAAAAATTGTATTCCTTTTTTTTAGATTGGAGTAAAAACTAAATTTGCCACTATTAGCTCAGTTATTCAGCAATACACTCATTCTTATCAAGATATCTTCTTAGACCTGTGGTTATTTGTTTAGGGAGTTTGGTGATAAAATAGGATTTTTCTTTGTGACATGCTGTCATGTGGGACCTTTTAGAGCTAGCTTGCATCTAAAAAATATTTGAAATGATATAGACCCTGCAAGAGGTGGAAAGTCCTTGGATCAAGAATTAAAAAAAAACCGAGAGAATAGTGAATGACAGAAAGATGCACAAAGATGTGATGAGGGGTAGAAGGTTGCTTCAAGAAATAAACATTTGTGGAAGAGGAAGAAAGGGAACAGCTAATGATACCCTAGAAAAGTGACACAATAATTTGAAGTTTAAATTATATGGAGGCAACGGTGCAATAAATTCTGGTCTACCCAGTCCAAGAAGTACTATTAAATAAAACCAGATGAAAGTCTCATTATCATTTATCCAAACAGCAGGTTTTGCATGACAGAACTGGTTTATATGAACATTTTTTTGATTTTTTTTCTAAAATCTTATCACATTCTCACAATGATCAGAAATTACAATCAAGTAGCCATATCTCAAAAATGCTTAATAACTGTGTGGTCCCCCCCCAATCATTGAAATACATAAATTAAATACTTATACTTGTCGACCATGAAATGGGCATTTGTGGTAGAAAGGGTTAAGTGCTCCCAAATGGTGAGAAGGAAGAGGGGGAAATCAGGCATCCATGGAGTAATTTGCAGCTCAGGAGCTGATAGACCATTCATTACATTTTGAAAGGGAGGGGGATGGAGTTAATCTGAAAGTGATCACAATAAGATGCTTCCTCCTGGAGCCTCTCTTCAAAGTACGTGCTGCACATAACTGGGGGTCTGGTCTACTAATATTTATATACATACTAACAGATCAGAAATATTTTATATATAAATATTGAAAAAATATTTTATTGTTTGTGCCTCACATTACAGAGATTATCCTTACCCAATAAACAAGGGTAAGGGACGTACATTGTCTGTTCTTTGTCTCGCTCTCTCTCTCACCCCCTACCAATTTTATATCTTTGCCTCCCCCTTTTTATGTCTCTTCATACAGAAGCATGAATGCCTACATTTACCCTTTGAGCGCCAGAGATTTGGACATGTTTTTTCCCCTGACAGGTTGGGTTACCATATTGTTTATTCCCCATTGTACAACGCTGCGGAGTACTATATTGTACTATATACAATAAAAAATGTACACATGTACAGGACACGTGTAATGCTGGACTGCAGAGTGTGAGATGTAAAACTGATTAAATGATTTGCTTACGTTAGTTTATATTTATCACACACACCGCATGGGGGCATATGCTGGCCATCAGTATGTGAAAATTATACATGTCCTGGGAACTCTAGGAACTCTCAGGGTTTGACCCGGAGATCTCTGGGTGAAGCACCGCTTCTCCAGTTCACCACCCAAATCCTCCAGGTCGCGGTAGCGGGGTTTTGACACGCCCCGCTCCTCGCCCGTTTCCCCTTTAAATGGGAGTGTTTCCTGTGATGTCAGTGGGAACGCCCAGTGACATCAGTGGGATCGTCCACCAACATCAGCGGGCAGTCCATGCCGCATCCCGCAAGGGAAGGGAAAACTTAACCTGTCCATAAAACGTATATATATTTAGGTATGCCTGGGAAACATGGCCAGTGTGATTACCTTACTGGATGGCTGGGATGGTGATCATGGTTGCCATGGTTATATTTAGGTGACAAACCTATAAACTTCTTACACTTTACCTAGGCAAATCTATATACATTTTATGGACAGGTTACGTTTTTTAAGAAAAACGCAAAATGCAAGGCACGCACGGCACGCACATTCAGATTCTCAAAATAATAAATACACAAAAAGCTAAAATTTAGGTAATTCCCAGGGATGTTTCAAAAGACATAAATATTAAGAATTCCATCCCACTGGCCATATATTGCTTAGCCCCCCACTATGTAAAAGTACCCCAAGTTTAGCGAGCCCTATGTAATTTTACATGGCTATATTGCTCAATGGAGCTCCATCAATTTGACTGCTTTGTATTTTAACCCAAAAGAGACTCTCAAGCTATTAAAAGCTTTCTCTGGACACCATTAATGAGACATCTGTGTGACAAGTTATCTTGTTTAAGGCAAACAGAATGTAATGGTACAAATGCAAATTAATTATAAAATTTATTTTCCATCTGTCACTTTCCAGTATATGACAAACAAAACAAGCAAAGTAATGAAAACATGTTTTTTTCTGAAAAGTACCATTCCTTCTCACTATATGTATGTGACACCCCTCACATTTTTGTAAATATTTTATTATATCTTTTCATGTGACAACACTGAAGAAATGACACTCTGCTACAATGTAAAGCAGTGAGTGTACAGCCTGTATAACAGTGTAAATGTGCTGTTCCCTTAAAAATAACTCAACACACAGCCACTAATGTCTAAACCTTGGCAACAAAAGTGAGCTGCTGGTTAGTGTTGTGTGCAGGTGAAAGAATAAAACAGTAGAGAAAAGAAGGAGAAAAAAAGAGGGAGAGAGGCAAAAGAATAGATAAAGGCAGGAGAAGAAAGAAGGGTAGAGAAAAAAAGAAAGAGGGATATAGTTATGTATCTCCCACTGAGCGACCATGGAAAGCGATCACTCAAGTCTGTAAATAGATGTCTACAAAAAGCTTAAGTTGTGGTACAAGTCTATGGTTGCCACAAAAATCGGTCCAGCCTCTGGCCAGGGGAAATTTGTCCCCACCAAAAGATTTTAACCATATGGAAAGGGCATTAAACAATAAAATCAATAATTTTGTTGCATCACTGGCTCTTGCAGCCTGCCTTTGTCCTAGAGTGCCACACTAGTGGATTCCATGGGAGGCTACATGGAGTAGTTTAAAGGTACATTAGAATGTCCCTGATAGACTCTCCAAAGGTGTCCAACTTAAAGATACCTTTATTGGCGGCTGGGCTATAGGGAGAGCCAGGGGCAACCTCGCCAAGGAGTGAAGCCAAATGCCAGATGTGACATTATATTGTAGCACACAGCTTCATTCCCTTGAGGAAGCCATATGGGAGCTGTGCAACAAACAGACCTTAATCAATTTCACAGCTCATTGGGTTTGTCACAGTTAGTTGCTGAACTTGGGGCCCCCAGTTAAAAAAAAACTCTGCACTGGACCACTAATTAAAGGGGGCTGAAGGAGAAGCTCTTCAGAAGCATCTCCTAATTGGCTTAGTCCCCTTACAGTTCAATGTAAGCTGCGGCCAGCACCAGGTAAGAAACCCGCTGTGTGTGTAATATGTGTGTATGGCACTGTTCTTGTCTGTGCGCAAGCAGCTTCTCTGGGACATTGTTGTGCTGAAGCGGCTTGTCAGTGCCCCAAACGGCTTGTCTGGGCCATCTTTGCACCCAAATAGCTTGTCAGTGCCCCCAAATGGCTTGTCTTTAACACCAAATACATGAGTAGAAGAAAAAATCTTGGTGGTTTGGAGGGAGAATCAAATGGGGAGGGGAGCCCCAGACCATTTGTTCTGTAAGAAAAATAAGCAAATCTAATGATGACAGCCCTGCCAATGATCCCCACCACTTGTGAATAAAGGACAGTGGGGCTATTCAGTAAGACACTGTCTGAAAATCAGGACTGTTCTGCAAAAAAACAGGACACTTGGAAAGTATGCGTAGATATATTTCCTCTCCTTCTGATATGGAGTGTTCTTGTATTTTAGGAGGTGTCATAGTGTAGTAGAGGAAGCTATTCTGTGGCAGCTGGCAATACTACCTTAGCTTGATTCATAGTACCCCGGTCATCATTATTTCTAATGTTTATAGTTAGACTTTGAGCACGTGGTTATTTTCGCCCAGTATTGGTTGCTATTGTTTACATGCTGTGTATTATAAGAAAGTAGCTCAAAATTCAACAACGTGCCATTTGAACTACAAAATGTATAAATTCATGTTATCACTTCTGAATTTCTAATAAAATAAATGAGCTGGCAAAGTATTTTCAAACGTATACTGCGTGTGCCAACTAAGAACATAGTTATATTCTTGCTTTCCGCTGCTTTACAAACCTAGGTAATTAGTAGTACAGCTTTTCAAAACCTCAAAACAGTCGAGAAATACAACAGCATAGTCTCTTTTTATGACTTTTGACAATGTTGCTGCCAGGTCTCCTTGTTTTCCCTGGCATCCCTCCCACTCCACGTGGCTTTTATCTTCCTGTTGGTAACTTTAACGTCTGCCAGCATGACACATTGGCGCCTTTGGCTAGAAAATACATATTTGGATAATCAGGGTAAATTCTGTGACATACTGATAGTACAGATGTGTAAAACTGCTGCCACAGATCCTGCTGTCCTAGTGTAGGAGATACAAAGACATTTTTATACGTATAATATCTACAGAGATGTACAGCAAGTCAAGCTGGGTGGTGGGTCCTGTTTCAGAAGCGCCCAATTCTCTGGTAGATTTGTAGACTCAGCTTCTGCGCTGCAGCTGGCTCTGTCAACTATGTTATTCTTAACATTTCTTTCTGACTTCTCAGACTATCCATTGGAATCATTTTGTTTACACAACCCCTTATTGGGTATATATATAAAAATATATATACAAGTATAAATATACAAATACAAGTATGTGTTATTTCTTTCAATGGTCATCTGAAAATAGAAATGTCTCAGACCTAAGTGAATTCATATATTTAAGTAAAATGCAAGTAAATATACATTAGTGGTCAGCCCACTAGGAGATTAGAATTTAAAGCAGCTGCCAGAGGATTCCCACAACTTCGATCAACAACCTCGGTGCTAATACCTGACAATGCAGCTATTTGCATTCTCTGAAACAAGTGATTAATTCCCTGTCCTCTGTGTCACAATCATATCACTTGCCATAGCTGGCCCTTCCTAATCTAAGGGGACTTGATCAATTAGATCAGTCATTTTTGTGACACCTACATGCTGTAGATTAAAGCTAAAGCCAAAATAATCCATGCCAGTCCCAAGTGCAATGCTTAAGGGCCATGAACACACTAGGTGTTAAAAACAATGTTAATATATAATAATTTGAAAACATACTCAGAAATGGTACTAGACTCTGACTGGGTCAGTAGACAGTAGATCATTCTTCCCTGTAACTCCCGGAGGTTGATTCTTAGTCTGCATGAATTTATTACATCATGGTCTCACAGTTCTGATCTAACACCAAGTATATATTCTACTTTTATAACCCAACTAATATTTAACAGCTAAAATAGGCAAATCAATGAAGATTTTTTTTACCCATTCCAAGTAATGGTTTTATAAGGACTGTTATTAGAACCATTTGGTTGCCAGCACTAGCAAACCTCTACAAGAGAATCTTTGAGAGGTACTGTTAAAGGGTTAATATTTAAGAGATTTAATGGTCAGCTCATTTAGTGTGAGCAAGGTATGGAAATCACACCCCTGCTGAAAAGAATCAATAAAATGAATATTCCTAATTCAATAACCCACTAATTACCAGTGGAAATTGACGGATTTCTCTCTCTGAAATGAAATCTCGCCTTTTAAAGTACATCAGTGCATAGCCACAATGAGCATGTTAATTAGATAAATAAGATCTTCAGCTAGAAACATATTCATATTCCAATATCAAAATTTAGAATGACTTATTTTCTCTATTTATTTTGATTTTACAAAATGGGGTTTACAAAAATTAGAGATGTTATCTTTAGTCCTTTAATATATAGCTGCCATAAATAAGAAAACAGGGCATATTTTTAAACCCAGAAAAAGGTCACATTCCAGCATGGAGATCTAGGGACTGATAATTACATAACAGGGATGTCTGGAGCAGTATATAATTTTAGAACATGGCAGAACTATAAACAGACCATATAATTAAGTCTGAAAACCTCAAGAAAACGGAGGCACCACTGAAAACGTAATCCTACATAATGGACAGATATTATTTTATACATAACCCATACTTGGGAAGAAAAGATTCGAAAAGGAATAGATACTTACTAGGTTTCTTTTACATTTATTTACTGTACAACAAGTTTATATGTAAGGGATACAATTAAATAGAGAGGATTGTGCAGGGGTTGTAAGTGAAGTTTATAGGGAAGAGCTTTATATGTGGAGGTTATATAAAGCAAAAGTAGAAGATATAGGGGCATGTTACGTTATATGGATTGGAAATATTAAAGGAACCCAACATGGAGAATTATTATATCAGGGCTGGACTGCAAATAAAAAGCAGCCCTGGAAATAATTGTATACAGCGCCAGAAATAATAGAAGGCCAGCCCCATATTTCATGGTGCCATTATTGTACACATGGCACATGTGAGATTGTAAGCTCGTTTGAGCAGGGCCCTCCTCATCTGTTGTTTCTGTAATTCAAATTGTTATATATACTTGTTATGTCCTGTCTACCAATTATTCTGGTAAACATGTGGAAAACATTTGTTAAACAAAAATTTATTTTAGAACAGTCTTAATAGGGATAAGGTCAATTAATTAATTAAAATATTAAATATATAGTTTATTCAGGAAAAACACCTTATTGATCAAACTATTTGCCTATTTGTCTTATCCAGTTTAGGGGACACCGCCCCAGATTACATCAGAGGCTTACCCACACTCTGTGTTTAATAGGTATATATATGTGTATGTGCATGTAAGGAAGAGCAGGGGAAGGCTGTCTGCTTTGAGTCCGGCAAACACAGGGAAATGGCCCAGAAGCAGGCCCAGCCCTACTATGGGTCCAGATAGGCCTATTGGACCCAGGCGACCCTTAGTTGGGGTCCGGATTGGCATAGGAGTGCCAATGCAGGTGTACTGCTGCTGATCAAATGAGAACCACATAAAAACACAGAGATCAACCGAATAACATGTGTAAACCCCGCATTGCAAGTATAGATCAAATAAGAATCACATAGAAATAGAGATCAACCAAATAACATGTGTAAACCCTGCATTGCGGGTACAAATCAAACGTGAACCACATGGAAACAAAGATTTACTGATAACCACATGCACACCCCGTATTGTGCATATAAATCTGAGAATCACATGGAAACATAGAGATCAACTGAATAAGCTGTGAAAACCCTGCATTGTGGGTACAGATCAAACAAGAACCACATGGAAACAAAGATTTACTGATAATCACATGCACACTCCATATTGTACGTATAGATCAAATGAGAATCAAATGGAAACAGAGATCCGTTGCATATCCCATATAAACCCTGCATTGCAGGTGTACATCTACTGAGAAACAGAAATTAACAGAACTGTCTGTATCATATTCCTTGTCACCATCATTTCCATCTTCTCTCATTATGACCCCATATTGCACCAAAATCATCCCCCTCCATCCATTTAGCCACCCAGCACTAGTTCCCCTTTATCTTCAGGCCCTCTCGTTAAAGTCAAATTACCAATTGACTATTGTTATTGTTTTATGCAATACGTATGCCGTACAATGGTTAATGGGTACAATGGGTAAACAGGATATGACAAGTAATATATAGCATAACAATCTGATTTACAGAAACAGCAGGCGAGGAGGGCCCTGCTCAAACAAGCTTACAACCTAGAGGCATTTGGGGTATATTGCACAAGAGATATTAAGGATTGACCAGCCACATTCATATACATATTACAGGACAGGTACTAGGAAAGGTGAGCTAAGGAATATGGTAGGAAGTATGTTAAAGTGCATAAGTGTCCTTAAAAAAGGGGGTTTAACTTGAGGGATTATTTGAGTGTGTGTGTGTTAGTGTACAATGCTAGACTGTGTGGGTTGGTAGAAGGAGTGTGTGTGCGGGTGTCAGTGTACAGTTTTCAGGTGTGTGTTTTTGGAGTGTGTCAGTGTAGAGTGTTAAACTGCATTGGGTGTTACTGTATGGTGTTTAAGTGAGTGTGTATAGTGTTAGAGTGTGTTCAGTGTCAGTACACAGTATTAGACTGGGCGGAGTGTCCAGAAACGGTTTGTTAGTGTATGGTGTTAGACCGAGTGTGGGTGTTTGCATATAATGTTAGAGTGTATGAGCCAGGGAAGTCGTGCAGAGAGCGGAGCACTGAAGGAGCTATATAGAGCTACATTGAAGAATAAGCTGAAGTAAGGAAAGTGAGTGGTATGATTGTGTGTGTACGTGGGTATTGTAGTGCGTTTAAGTGTTGGTGTCTATTTGTGTGTCTGAGTGATTGGATATAGGTGTATGTGAGGTAAAGTGTGAGTGTTTGGGTGTGCCTTTTTAGTGTAAGTGTCCCTCCTCAGGTCAGACCGACCCTGCCTTGTAGTAGTATGTGTGGCCATGTCCAACAGAGCTCATCTGTGTCTGTAATCTGATTTTGCTGCTTTTCATGTTTTGTAATTTGTTAAAATAAGTATTGTGTATATATAATGTGCGTGTACAGCAAGAGAGTTGACCTAGGAGAATCAACTTATTTTAAAAGAGGTATTGTAAAAAAAAAAAAAAAAAAAAAGAGAGAGTCTTGGTCTGGGCCTGCCCCTTGATGGCACATTAGCCCGTTGAGCATGAACAAGTGCCTAAAGGGTTCATGCATGGTAATAACATATCCTCTGGGGGCCATGGAAAGTCATGTGGATGCCATGGCAGGGCCTGTGTAATAGGTAGCAAGTCAGTTTGTGATCTTGATGATATAATCAGCATCATAACTGGGTGGGGCCAGATTATGCTAATTAAGTGGGTGGGGCTTTAGGAAAGTGGGTGAGGTACACTTTTAAGTAAGTATTTGATAGCTGTGGGGCAAAGTCTCCCTTGATTTTTTTTAAATGTTGACAACTATGAGAATGTATCCTGGCAAGAACCAAATAGAGTTAAATACATATGTCTATACATATGCTAGAAGCAAGACAATGTTGTATTTTTCCTACATAGTTCATAAGGTTGAAAAAAGACCAAAGTCCATCAAGTTCAACCTATATACATATTGTGTCCCTACTGTGTTGACCCTGTCATTTGCACATATGTGGTTGACAGGCCCGCTATAAAGTGACTGGTATAATTAGAGTTTGGGGCTGCGCATGCATGGCCATAAGTAGTTAGTTCAAGTGCCATATGTTAAAAAAAGTAATGGTTATATAAAAAACAAAACTACTGGAATGATTATTCAAAAGACCATTTGAGATACATGACTGCAGAAAGCAATTGTGTGCTGTGCATGATTTTGTATTGCACACAAAACAAAGCAAGAAACATGAGAACATACAATGTCCAAACATCACTCATGCTAATCTGCGACTGGCACATGCCTACTGTAAAATGTGGTGAAGGAGGGATAATGGTCTGTGGCTGTTTTTCAGAGTTTGGGCTAGGCCCTTTAGTTTCGGCTGAAGGGCTATGTTAATGCTACAGCATACAAAGACATTTTGGAAAACTGTATGCTTCAAACTAGGTGGGGAAAGGCCCTTCCTGCTCTAGCATGACTGCCCCAGTGCACAAAGCAAGGCCCATAAAGATAAGTTTAGCGTGGAGGAGCCTGGGTGACAAGCACAGAGTCCTGACCATAACCTTTGGATGAATTGGAATGGTGACTGCGAGCCAGGCCTTCTAATCGAAAACCAGCATACCTGGGAACTTCTGGGCTCCAGCTACCCGGAGCCTTCCCTTGCGGGACGCGACCTGGACTGCCCACTGACGTCAGCGGGCGGTCCCGTGACGTCAGTGGTAGATCCCTCTGATGTTGGGGGCGTTCCCGCTGACAGAAGCGGGAAACACCCCCATTTAAAGGGAAAATGGGCGGGGAGCAGGGCGTGTCAAGATCCTGCTCCCGCGACCCAGAGGATACGGGTCTTGACTCGGAGAACCGGTGCTCACCCGGCAATCTCGGGTCCAGGTATGAACATCGCTGTCTGGCCTCACAAATACTCTTTAAGCTGAATGGGCACAAAGTCCCCAACACACACGCCAAAGTCTTGCGGAAAGCCTTCCCAGAAGAGTGGAGGCTGTTATAGACACAAAGTGGGTTAATTAATTCATATTAATGCCCATGTTTTGGAATCGGATGTCAAGGAAAATCTCATATAGTTTTGATGGTCTGGTATCCACATACTTTTGGTCATATAGTGTAACTACACATCTAAAACAAAACATGCATTGCTGCCATCTTGTGGTCAATTTTGATTTTCAACAAAAAAAAAAATATCACAGGGACATTTTAATATTCAATACAGCCTTAATACCAAATAATGCATTTTGAAACATTTATTTTCCTGCCCCCTCTTTTTCCCCCAAAAAGAGGGCCATACCTGAAAACGCTGCAGATTCAGACCTTTACACATGTGGAACAAGTTTCTGTGGAATTCTGTTCCCCACGACATTACGAACCCATCCCCATCCAAGCAGTCCTCTCCTATTGTTTCACTTCTTCCTCAACCACCGACTAGATTGTGAGCTCGCAAGGGCCCTCTTCTCCTTTTGTACAATTTTGTTAGTGTGTGGGGTTTTAAATTATTCCACTGATTGTAACAGCGCTACTGAATCTGCTGGCGCTATATAAATGTAATGTGATATGTAAATGATTATGTAATACTGTTAAAAGACTTAGCTCTGTTTTCATTATAGTTTCCCATGTATTCATATTTTAAGAACATGTTAGAATAAACATATTGTAGTAGAAATGTAGCATTCATTTGTAGTGCAGAAAGATGGAAATGGAATGAGACTTTCGCCAACTACGGTCAGCAGTGCGGGAACAATGTCATAGGTGTCGGGTTATAGTCGTGTGTCAGGGTTGGAAACATGAACGTCGTGAGGAGCGAGTAGTAACTGGGCATACCTCCTCAAGAGCAGATGTGAGAGTAGAGTTATAGAGAGAGAGAGGTAACATTGTCAGGGCAGGACATGTTTGAGATAGGAGAGAGGAGAGGTAGTAAATTGGTTGAGAATTTCTGAAGGTTAACAGAGCTGAGATCTCTGGTTAGGTGAGGTTGGGGTGGAAGGGAGCGAATAGGAGGCAAGGTGAGAGAGCAGGATAGGAAGGGGTGGTCAGAGAGGGGGGAAGGGGAATTAGAGAAGAACATGTCGAACCTTGAAGATGGGCTACAGCAGCAGAAGACCACACCGGGTGCCACTGCTGTCAGCTAAGAACAGGAAACTGAGGCTAAAAGTCGCACAGGCTCACCAAAATTGGACAATGGAAGACTGGAAGAACGTTGCCTGGTCTGATGAGTTCTCGATTCCAGCTGTCGACATTCAGATGGCAGGGTCAGACTTTGGTGTAAACAACAAGAAGGCATGGATCCATCTTGCCGTGTATCAACGTTTCAGGCTGGTGGTGGTAGTTTAATGGTGTAGGGGACATTTTCTTGGCACACTTTAGGCCCCATAGTACCATTTTCGCATCGTTTAAATCCGACAGCCGACCTGAGTATTGTTCCTGACCATGTCCAACCCTTTATGACCACAGTGTACCCATCTACTGATGGCTACTTCCAGCAGGATAATGCACCATGTCACAAAGCTCACATAATCTCAAACTGGTTTCTTGAACATGACAATGAGTTCACTGTACTCCAATGGCCTCCACAGTCACCAGATCTCAATCCAATAGAGTACCTTTGGGATGTGGTGGAACGGGAGGCTTACATCCTGGACGTGCAGCCAACAAATCTGCAGCAACTGCGTGATGCCATAATGTCCATATGGACCAAAAATCTCTGAGGAATGTTTCCAGCACCTTGTAGAAAGTATACCACGAAGAACGAACTAGTGAGTTGTGATGCAGAAAAAGCATTTGACAGGATTTCTTGCATTTATTTAAATGATCATCATTTTAGTCTTCTGTTCAATAATTTGCTTGGAGCCATGGATTGCCAACCAAGAGTGGGACATTAATGGGATAACTTCAACACCCTTCTTGCTATGTAGAAGTACACGGTAAGGCTGCCCCTTAAATCCATTACTTTTTAACCTTGTAATTAAAACACTTAGGGAACTTACTTTATTCTCAAATATTGAGGGAATTAAGGACCGAGGCTGTTTTAACATTTTTGCAGTGCTTGTATTTAGCTGTAATTCTCCTTTCTTTCGTTTAGCGAACCCACACAAATTATATATTGTTTTTTCAGAACAAGAAGGGCTTTCTTTAGATTCTGTTTTTTTCCAAGCTTTCTTCAGATTTTGATCATATCATAAAATAGTGAAAAATGTATCTTTTACTCATTTACAAAAGCTAATGAAAAAAACTAAATCGATTCTATTAGGTCTTGAGTATAGAAATACCCAATGTTGGTTTGTTTTTTTTGCAAGTGACAGGGCTAAATTATTTTTGCATAATACCAATTTTTTTGTGTATATATATAATTTTAATAATCACATTGTGATTAGAAAGCTTGGCTCCATTGACGTGCATGGAGAGACCCTCTTGGAAACTTGTTTATTTTTTTTTAAAGGACGCCGCCATCTTGCAAGAGGCAAAATAGTGGCATTTGTGACCGCTCCGGAGCCTTCTAAGCTCTTTTAAATCAGGATCCGCCACACTGGGCCCCTGCTGCTGATCTTGGTGTCTTCTTTAATGCCATAATGTGCCAGGCCATTTTTCATTAACTGACTGTTTAAGTAGAAGATATATTTTATTACATGCAGTTTGGTGGTGTATGATCGACACAATGTTTGCTCACCCAATATACCTCAATTCTGTTTTGATTTTCACAGTAAATGGGGATAGTCACTGTTTAGGGTTTGTGCCACACATTGTACAGTGCTTATTTGCCCATGAACTTGTAAACGAAATACTAAGCCATACTAGGGCCCAGTCCATATATGGCGTTATAAAGACTTAACTATTTACCCACCCGTGATACTTGCCGCCCCTATGACCAATTGATATCTCTGTAACTGATCAAAACATTTAGAAGAATAATGCATTTTATTTACACAATATAATTTGTGAGCCAATTTTCTGCTGTTTCTATACAGATTATTGTGATGTTTAAGCAATTAAAAGACTGTGGTACACTCACATCCAGTAAACATTTTACAGCTCCTAGAAACAGGGACATCAGGGAAGGAATTCTGTTCCTAAATAGGCATTTTCTCTCCTAAAGAGGTAGGACATTGTCTCTCAAATTAATCAATCATAATCGAAAGCAGCATTTTTACAAAAGGACATTAGAGCTAAAACTGGGTCCTCTTTCACAGGGTATCCAGCTGCACTGCTGCCCCTATGATCCCTCTGCCTGCTGATGTGTGAAGCAAAGATATTTTCTCCTGCTCTCAGTGGAAGGTTAGGATCACGTTACTTGGGATTTAGGGAATGCTATAAAATATCACCAGGGATTTGAGCTGATGAAGGCAAAACTACAGCTCTTGCAAGAGCAAATCTCAATGCATATACTAAGGACATCTTGTCCTAGAATTTATCAATATATTGTCTTCAATAGAGAATTTGACAATAAAAATCTTACTACTAATCAGTTAGTATTTTAAAACTACAGTTTTGCCTCTATGCATGGCTATGCTTATCTAAGCATGTGCGCAATAGTATGCCACCCTTAGTTTCTGTGTAGCTCATAATGTAGGCAAGTGATAAAAATCCACTCCTAACTGTCCATACACTAAGTATATATATATATATATATATATATATATATATATATATATATATATATATACACACACACATACATGTACACATATGATTAACACACTTACAGAATTAAGTTAATTCATCATCTTATTCCTTCTGATCTGGTAAAAATAAAACCCTTATTTTAGATGTGGTATGATCTAACTTCTAACAAAGTTTTTTTTCTTTCTGATTTGCATGGAAACCAGCCCAGAGCTCCCTAGTCAAGTAAATCTGGTACACTGAGAAACTCATTAGGCAGCTTACAATCAGTAGTTCTAACTTTGAACACAAAGCAGCTTTTATCCTGAGTGCAAGGATCATTTATGAAAATAAAACAAATAAAACATATTGGTGAAACAGTTGCGAGGCAGTGTCCGATGTATATGTACAGTTTTCCTTTTCTTATTCAAACATTCAGAAGATCAACGTATCAACGTGCATTTTGCTTTCGTCTTTCTTTGGACTCATACACCTCCTGCACTGCCTCCAACAGCAGTCTGGTAAATACCGATCAATGAGGATATAGTCCCTAGTAGTCCCACAAACCAGTTTGGTGAGCACCCTCCCCAAAGGAAGCCAGGAGGCATCCAGTGGATAGCATTAGCCAAGTCAGAGGTGGAACTGATGATGTTCAAAACCTCAGATCTCATTTGGAATTTTATTTCCCCCTGGCTTTTTGGAAGATCCTTCCTACAAAACAAGATTACATCGATTCATTAGCAACTAAGGCACACCACAGGCAGACTGCACATACGGCATAACTGTACTTCTTAAATAAAATGCAACTCCACAAAAATCTCCATCCTTCATACACAGTCAGCATGGCAGATGGTCAACAATGATATTTAAGTCATACCAATGAATAAGAGGCAATGTAGAACCCGCTGCCACACGATGCAGAAATAAGATTAAGGGTACTCTAATACACCCCAGGGGTTTATTAATTTGTCTATCAGATGTAATGGTGGAAAGGAGACACCGTAGTTTGGTTGAGGTCAATTTGGGCTTTGGATTTCCTCACCACAGAGACACATATTACACAAAGAATAAAACACTTACCCAGTATGCTTTTCCTTGTGCCTTCTTAATTGGTGTAAAATTCTAATAGACCTAATAGAGAAAGAAAAGCAATGAGATAAGAAGCTTAAAAAGAAAACAGTATCTACAATATTATGATAACAAAACAACACTAAATGTACCAGTGATTCCAATTTCTTTTTTAAATAATTTTTATTACAGTTTTATAAAATACAAAACAAAAGAAAATGTAACTATAACATCAAACATATGAGACTGTCAAATAGTATCTCACATACAATATACAGTGTACAATAATAATTTGAATTGAAACCATAGAATTGGGAAATAGTAGTTACAACAATTCACTCGAAAGAGAAAAGCGATTCCAATTTCTAATTACAGATTTACAGTTTCTTTCTATGTTCCATGTTCCTGAACACAGGACATGACCATCAAACAATTTTGTGCCGGTATCAATTTAGGGCACAGCCCAAACTCAAAGCCCATGATCTCAGTCCATCATGATCCCCTCCATTCAATCTTCCTCCAGGGCACGTTATGTTAAAGATGTACAGGTACCTGGTCCCCACCTTAAAAGTAACTGCCTTGAAAAAATACATCTGTATTAAGTTAGTGCTGTTGGGGGAGTTCTCTAGAGTGGCACTGTGTGGGACCAAAGGGCCCTTTCATAACCTGGACTTCATATTGCTTTTTGTTTTTCAAGCAATGTGGTAGATTGAAATATATAGTTCATAATATAAATATCTTACATTGGGATGAGTCCTCACCCCTTCTGCATAATACATTTTTTTGTGGTATTATTATCCTGAAAATCTGCTTTGGGGTACTTGAAGATTAACGTTATAAATTTCACTGTACAGTTTTCATATAAAATGTACACACTTTCATTGAGGGAATATTTTGGAATAACAAAGGACAAACTCCGCCACTGTGGTGCAAGAAAGTCTAACAACATAATCATTTATTTATACAGAGCCAACAAGTTACTCTCTGTTTTACACAGAGCGTGCAGGTTGTAGTTATCTCACCATCCTCTATTAAACTCTGGGCTCAAAAAGGTTCACTTGACACATATATGTATTCACACTGTGATATAGCATCTCCTATCAGGGGCGGGCTGGGCAGGGGCAATTGCCCCCCAGGCCGCCCTGAATCTGGGCCAGCTGGATGGCTGGCAGACGAACATTCAAGGCAGCCGCAAAGTTCAAAACTAAGCGGCTGCGAGCATGACTGGCCGTCGTACCTGGGGGGGGGCAGGCCGCCCTGGGTGCCGTCAGAAACGATGCGCGCGTCAACTGTGGCTGTGCGTCGGGACTTGATGTCAAATCCCGGTCCGCAACACTGAAGCCACGCCCACCGTCTTCCGCGCTCTCTGCACCGGAAGGACATGAGACACAGAAGAAGAAGAAGAGGAAGAACGAAGCGGAGGAAGAAAAAGTGACAGTGACAGAGGAAAGGTAGGAAAATAACAGATTAGTGAGTGTGTGAGAGTGATGGGTGTTATGCTGAATGTTTGTGAATGAGGGTTTCAGATAGCATGGATGTGTAAGTGTGGGGGATAGCATGACATAAGGAGGCTGTAATCACTATCTTATCATTCCCAGATTCCAGCATGTACTGGCTGCCTAGGCATGATAGGAGTGTGATTGCTGTTATCAGTTATTTTTTTTGTCCAACTTTGGTGTATTTTATTTAAAGTAAATTACACACCAAAATTGGACAGAAAAATTACACTATTAATATATATATATATGATTGAAAATAGCAATCACACTCCTATCATGCTAAGTCAGCCAGCACATGCTAGAACCTGGGCATGATAGGATTGTGATTGCTGTTAATGATATATTTATATCAATATTGTTATTGATTTTTTTGGTCTAATTTTGGTGTGTTACTTTTAATAAAGTTTTTTTTCCCCCCCAGTTTTGGCCAAGTGAATGCTGAATTTTCAGTTTCGGTCCAGAACTTTCATTACGGTGCATCCCTACTATATACTAAGCCAGTCACTGACGTGGTAGGCCTTCACCACATCAATGTTTGGCTTGGTATATAGTGATAGGGGTTGTACTGCAGTATTGTCAGCGTAATCCCTAAGTATATAATGATAGCAGTTATGCTGTACCACCGTCAATGTGTGCCTCAGTATATAATGAAAACAATTTTGCTGTACCCCTGTCAATGTTTGCCTAACCATAGAAACTATGCAGTTTTAAAGTGTGTGTGTGGGGGGTGCCACATACAGGATCTGCCACAGGTGCCAAATACTCTAGGTACGCCCCTGCGTCTTGCGGCAGTCAGGCCCAATGGCCATGCCTCAGCTCTTTGTCCCACGCCTTAAAAGGGGTGAGATGAAGAGCTGAGGCACGGCCATTGGGCGGCGCGGTGCGTGCACGCTGGAAACTTTAATTTCATTAGGCGCCGGTGGAGTGACTGCCGCACGACGGCTGCTTTCTATGTCCCTCGCAGCCGCTTTGGTGACGCAATGGGCCACTTGACTAGACTTGCCCCCCAGGCCTTAGGCTGCCAGCCCTCCCCTGTCTCCTATAGTTAGAAAGAGTAGTTAGAAGAGACTACCTTAAAATTCCCAAAAGGAGAGAGAGACCCCAAAGTGCAGTGCTGGCTGTCCACCACTTTTCAGACTTTGCATGTATAACACCGGCATCGGCAGCCCATGCCACATGCTCACAGGGGTAATATAGCTGATCTGCTATATTACCAATCACCGATATATACCGAATAAGGCAGTCTTTCTCCTAGAGGCAAAAGAAATAAAGAAAATTAAATAGACTGTGTGAATTGTCACAAACATGTATCCATGGGCAACATTGCTTTGGTGGTTATAGAATATGACTTTTCTCTCCCCCAGCTCACCTTCTTTCCCAGGCCATACTTCATGGAGTATGCCAGCATGGACAGATCATCAAATAGACGCAGTACTGTCCTGCAGTGACTGAGCTGAGAAGCCACAATCAGAAGGCTCTTTCCAAAATTCGGCCTTGCCCCATTCTTCTGTGTCATAAGCCCACCTAGGAGTTGGCAGCTGTAACATAGTGTCCGCATCTGAATAGAAACGAGGAAATTGAACATATATTCAGACCAAATATATATGAAGCTCTTCATCAATGACCCTTTTTATTGAAAAAATAACCTCTTGTCACATAACGTGCATTATTTATATTGCATATGTAGGAATTTAAACTACTAATGTGAAATTCACCTAGATGAACCAAGCATCACCTGGAACATGGGTCACTCATAGGCCACTCTACTGTGGCATCATTTTCGTAACCCTAACAAAACTACCTTTTATTATTATGGTCTGTATTGAAGAAAGCACATAAAACCAATTTATTGCATCACACTCTGTGGTATATCCCAGAATGGGCTGCCTACAATCCCTTAGGATTGTAGGCCTACAGTTGCATAGGAGAGCTTCATACTATCAGTGGTACAGTTTACACTGGTTACAAACAAAACCACAGATTTACTATGAAAGTCCATTAACCTGGTAGCAGTAAAGATATTTTTCCTATAAGGACTAGTATACTGCACATACAATGAAACATGTATAATAAATAGGATTTATTTTATATATAAGAGATCCATGTTTTCTGGGTTCCATATACATATATTGACATAAGGCATGGGTGTAACATGAGCACAAGGAACATGCGTCTTTAACCATGTGGCGGAACTCTTAGATGGAATGTTCAGATATTGCCGATAAGTGGTAATAGTTTACCCCAACTTATATCACAAAGAGATATAAACTCATCTATAAAAGGGTTTCCACTTTCTACCATTTTTTTTTTTACCATCTGAGAACCATAACCTGTGTCTGCAGCTAGAAATTCAAAACAACAATTTAAAAACTAATGCTGTAAACATAATTAGCAAAAAAAAGAAACAAACAAAAAAGAGAAAAGTTAATGCTAGTTCACGAAAAACACAATTGTTGCAGATGTGAGGATCTGACATACAATGTATTTTAAGAGAAAAAGAGGGGTGAGAAAATAACTAAAAAAAACGTACAAAGGGGAGGTGTTTGCATTTGCACACTTTTCAGTGCTACAAGGGTAAAGGAGAATGCTTATCTGCAGTTACAATTAATTCTACTGGGAGAAAGAAAAAAGGTTACAATAACGAACTTTGCCCCAGTATTTCCAGCCAGATTTCTTAAGATGCAGCATATATAACCCGTAGGATACTTCTATCTACTTCAACATCGATTGTGTGAACAAGAAACTGAAAACTAGTTCAATTAGCAGGAGTGGGTCATTAATAATAAAAAAGGGGAAATATCAAAGCTTTACGTTCTTTAGCAATGTATATATGCATATAGTTTTTATATAAGCAGATTGACTTAATTAACAGTATAATACTGGAGAGAGGTACAATAAGTACAGTCATATAGTAAGTACAGTCGTTTACAGACATTTCTGCCATCCATACATTATGGTAGAAGGTTCCTTACCGTTTTGAAAGTATTCCCTTTGGACTTTACTGCATATGGCAGCAGAGAGGTCCCTTTTAATGTATGTGCTCCGTACTCCGTACCCTATGCTGAATGGAAGTACTTTCTCGCCACTGTTAAGTTGCTTCAGAACAACTTTTTTTTCTCTCTCTAAATGTTTGTAATCTTTTAAAGAATACATAATAAAGTACTTCTTTAGTGGAGCTATCAGTAACATTAAACTGTCCCTTTAACCGACAAACTCTATTCTTCATTTGATAAATAATAATAACCAGAGTTTGTTTTTCTCTAGAAATGACAATAATGTAAAATACTTACTCTATGTAACCTTGTTATTTCGATCAATAACATAATTTGCCATTGCCCAGTTATAAGATTGACCGCTATTAATGTACAATGAAACATGCACAGTGTGTTTTAGATATACTGGAATCCATATACTGGAATACACTGCATCCTCGTGAGATTCATTTTATATTTAAATAATCATAACTGTGAACTTGAGATCCAAAAACGCAACCTGAAAACCAACTACCAACTGCAATACCAGAACCTCAGCAAAAGTAAATATTTATTTTCCTGAACAAACACGCAACATAATTTTTTGAGATGGTTAGGTAGATTCTGTGAGCATATGCATTACTAATATCGCACTTTACCGGTGCTAGACAGGAACACATGAATAGTATACATCTCATCGAGAGAAAAAAAAACCATGATTGTTAACAAAGATGCCCCACAGACTGTTAACATAAGAAGAATGCATATTAAAGTACTTTATGAGTAATTGAATGCGTTCCTGAAACAGGTAAATCAGTGAAGGAAATAAATCAATGGGAGCTTTCTCCGGGTATGTGGGCTCTCATCCACCTTCAACATTTGCCAATCCAGCCTCAGCAGTACTGATATTATGTGCCAGGAGATCTGAATGGAAAATAGCTGTGGGTGGCAGGAGAGCATGAGCAAATGCATACGGGGGATTCTGCAGGTCCCCCAAATGCATTTGCAAGGGGGACATGTAAACACAAAGGGACCTCTCTAAGATAGCTGGAGCGTACCTTTAACTGAACCTGAACTAATAGGAACATGATAACGCAAAATAAATAATAAACACAACTACTAGGCTTCTCACTTGATCTCATCATATGAGAATCATAGTTGTGTCATCTTATACTTATTTTGGGCACACTAAATATGATGCTGTCCTGCAGCTGGGCAGATTGGCTCAAGAAATGTGGAGAAGTTTGAGGGCAGTAAGGCTGACTCAAGAACATCCTCTTTTAAGCTTTTTGGTCCCTTTGGACATTATCCTCCTGTGCTTCGGTGTGGCTCATGCGCAGTTCGCTAAGCCCAGCCAGACTAGTGTTTTACATATCGGCCGAACATTGTACACAATAATTTCTATGTAAAACATTAGGGCAGGAACATAAAGTATTAACATCACTTATAAAGAAAGAAAAGGGAAAAAAAAGTACTCAACATCATTCCACCTTCTCCTGAAACCTAACCAATATACAAGTAATTAGTGGCTGTGCATTAAATTCAAGTATACAGATTCTCTTATTTGCCCATTCCAGCTACATCACATGGGGCTGTTCAGTTGTATTTATCTTTCTCTCAGTTTGACAGCAGTAAAAAAATAAAAGTGACAGTATTACATATAATAATACATTTACTTAAGATGTTGCTGAACATTTTTATTTTTTTTTAATTATTTTTTTTTAACAGTGGTCCATATTCAGTGGAAATTTGAAATACTAAGCAAAAATTGAAACATTTGGTTGTTTCAATATTATTTTTTTACATTCCAATGCTATTAAATATTATATTTATGAATACATCCTACTTATTATTACTACAGTATTGATGATACAAAATACTTCAGGTTATGAAACGGTTAAGGGGTATAGGACAGTTTAGGGTACACAATAGGCTTTATGCACTCACCAATCTGTCTCTGCCCCTGTACGATTCCAGAACATTAATGAGACTTGCCACTGCTGTTGCCATCACACAGACTCTGCAAGCCTAGCACAGAAACAAATGGCTTCGGTTACAAACAGCAGCTTTTTGCCCGATCGCACAATAGCAGCTCTGCAGTGCAGCAGAAGCTGTCAGATGAATAGCACTTTAACCTCATGGACTTCAGACTTCTGTGTTCCAAGCCTCTTTATGGATTACAAGCCAACCTCATCCTTCCTGCTACAAGGCGGTGTGATTGGTTAAAATGTTGCAACCTTTTAGTGAAGTAACCGTTTGAGTAACAACTATCTGCAGTTAATTATATATATATATATTTTTTATATATATATATGTTTTTTTTTCTGAATCTGCTCAAACTCATCTGCCTTAAGGTGTTATGTATTCTACACATTATTTGCAGAGGAGTGCTAGCACCTTCTGGTCCTAGGGCAGGTAAAGTCAAGTGGCCCCATGGCCCTTTTCCTCCCCAGTAACTACCATGCACCCTGGCACACATATTATACACATACACACTTACGCATACACACTCATGCTAACATATTCCTTGCCTCAGCCCCTTACCCTTTTCAGCTGCATAACATGACCCCTGCCACATTTCCACTGTTTGAAGAGTTTTGGATAACTTTGAGGAACAATTGCTCCCCCAGGCCTCTAAATATTTGTTTCATGCTGGGTTTTTTTGTCTTTTTTTTTTTTTTTTTAACTGGAATTGATTGGCAACACCAAGATAAATAATTCTAAACAATACAGTATAATGTGAAAGTTGCAAATATTGGTCCTTATCTAGAATATCATAAATATCTTATGCTTGGTGGTAGACAGGCCCGGACTGGCCATCGGGCACACCGGGCATTTGCCCGGTGGGCCGGACCACGGCAAGGCCGCATTGATTTAGGGGCTGATGGAGCTGCAGCTCCAGGCCCCTACCCTACCTACGGCCGCATTAACCGCCGCAAAAACCCGATGTTTTAATTTAAACCCTGTGCGGCCGCAGACCCCTAAGGCCGGCCATGGTGGGGGCTTCCCGGCCCCTTAGAGCAGGGCCGGCCTTTGGGGTGTGCGACCGCACAGGGCGCCACACTCCAGGGGGCGGCGGCGGGGGGCGGTCCGCACCGGGTGCCGCTCATCAGGGGGTGCCAACTTGCGGCACCCGGCACCCCTCCAGAGACGGACAGTAATGTCCGCCGCTGGAGGAGCAGGCTCGCAAGGGAGCGGTATCGGAGGTCTTTAACAGACCTCCGGTTCCCTTGAGTGATTTTAAGCCGGGTTCAACCCGGCTTAAAATCACTCAAGGGAGCCGGAGGTCTGCTAAAGACCTCCGATACCGCTCCCTTGTGATCCGCGCGGCAACAGCTGCTGTGCGCCGGGATTTGTTGTCAGATCCCGGCGCACAACACTGAAGCCGCGCCCACCGCTGTTCGTGCCCTCTGACCCGGAAGAAGACAGAGAAGACAGAAGAACTGAAGAAGAGGAGGAAAAGGAGCTGTAAGGAGAAAAAAAGGAAAGGTAGGAAAACATTCAGTGAGAGTGGATTGGTATATGTGTGGCTTAGTATATATGTGTGGCTTAGTATATATGTGTGGATTGGTATATATGTGTGGATTGGTGTATGTGTGGATTGGTATGTGTGTGGATTAGTATATATGTGTGGATTGGTATATATATGTGTGGATTGGTATATATGTGTGTGGATTGGTATATATGTGTGTGGATTGGTATATATGTGTGTGGATTGGTATATATGTGTGTGGATTGGTATATGTGTGGATTGGTGTATATGTGTGGATTGGTGTATATATATGTGTGGATTGGTATATATATATGTGTGGATTGGTATATATATATATACGTGTGGATTGGTGTATACGTGTGGATTGGTGTATATGTGTGGATTGGTGTATGTATATGTGTGGATTGATGTATATATATGTGTGGATTGGTATATATATATGTGTGGATTGGTATATATATATGTGTGGATTGGTGTATACGTGTGGATTGGTAGGTGTGTGGATTGGTAAGTGTGTGAGAGTGATGGGTGTTATGCTGTACCATTTCCAATGTCTTTTTCATGATCTAATTATGCTCTAAAAGTACATCATAACTCCCATCACTCTATACTGTTCCATACAGTGGCAGAGCTGGGAGGCAGAGGCCTTGCACCCCCACCGCAGGACTCCTGAAAGGTAAGTGAACTTCAAAGAGGGAGAGGGTAGATAGTTAGGAGGGGGTAGTTGCGGCGGGCTTAAGGGGCTCTGCGTTAATGCGGCCATAGAGGACCAGTCAGTCCGGTCCTGACTGGGCTTATTTTAAGGTGGGGGCCTGGAGCTGCAGCTCCATCAGCCCCTAAGTCAATCCTCCCCTGCCACAGGTGCGGTCGCAGTTGCTGCTTGTTCCGGCAACAAGGTAAGTAGGGTGAGGGAGGGGGGTGCAGTGAGAAGAGGCAGAGGGGGGTTAGATAGTGAGAAAGGGGGAGAGGGGGATAGATAGAGGTGGTACATATTGAGAAGTGGGGAAGGGGGTTACATAGTGAAAAGGGGCAGATAAGATGAAGAGAGGAGGTAGTGTGAATGCGTATGAGAATGAATGAATAAATGTGTGGATGAATTGTGTGAATGCGTATGACAATTAATGAATTCATGTGAGGATGAATTGTGTGAATGATTTGTGAGACTGCATTAATGAATGTGTTAATGATTTGTGTGAATCATTAAATGCAAAGATGGTACATGAAGGGTGGGCTTTAACAATAAATAAATAAATAAATAAATAAATATGGGCTGCTCAGGCTTAAATGCCCGGGCCTATTTTTTGTCCCAGTCCGGGCCTGGTGGTAGATAGGAGGTTAACAATACCGCCAGTTATAAATTTAGCAGGAAGAGAGTCCAAAACTAAGATACTTTCTAAATTATTCAATGGACATGTGAAAAGGGACACTCCAGTCATCATATGCACTTTACTGCATAGAATAGCTGTGTGGTCCCGTTGAATTTAATGGTTTCCACCTCACAAATGCATGGGGTATTCTACAGATTACCCCACACACATTAGCCCCTTTCCCCACCCCTGGCTATTTTCCTGCAGAATATGTGTTGGGCCGAATGCAAGTGGCATAGTTACCTCAAGGCATCACTCCAAGTGATGTCAATGGGAGAACTGTCCTGCCACTCAAGCAATAAGAATCATTAGATGACCAAGGTGGAGAGCAGCTGCAGAGATTTAGCCATACTTGCCAACAGTCTTGATTTTATCAAGACAATCCCAATAATTGAGGTACTGTCCTGGCATGTGTCCCGGCTTATACATTTTTCGTCTCTCTTCAATGAATCGTGGAGGGCCGCTGAAGAGATCAGGCCTTCCAAAGTATTTCCTCAAAGGGGTGGAGCCTCCGTGCAGACCCTCTTCCACCATTTTGGGGAAGTGCCCCATGAGGCCTTGATCAACAAACTGGTACAAGCAAAAAGAGGACAGAAGAAAAAACACAGCTTGAGTAAGAGTGTGAGACCGAGTGACTGAGAGCGTGAGAGAACATGAATAAGAGTGAGTGAGAGAATGTGAGAGAGAGTCATTCCTGGGAACTTCTGGGCTCCGGCTACCTGGAGCCTTCCCTTGCGGGCCACAGCCAGGACTGCACACTGACATCAGCGGCCGGTCCCGTGACATTGGTGGGCGGTCCCACTGACGTTAATGGGAGTTCCTGCTGATGTTGGGGCGGTACTGCTGACGGGAGTGGGAAACACCCCCATTTAAAGGAAAAATGGGAGGGGAGCGGGGCATGTCAAGACCCGGCTCCCGCAACCCGGAGGATTCGGGTCTTGGCCCGGACATCTGGAGAAGCAGTGTTCACCCTGCAACACAAGCTTTACCTGCTGGCAGCGTCGGGAATCTCAGGACGTTGCTACTTATAACTAACTGAAGGACAGCAGGATTCAGTTGGACCATAATGCTGCAAGTGCCGCTGCGGTCCCCTTAAATTTGAGTGGCTGAGCTCCCTCATAAAGCCTCCGATCTGAATGCTATTTTGGGATGACATCAAGCAATTGTGAGAGGTGCCCAGGACATGGGATTTGAGGTCACCCCACTGAGGGACCCGAGGACGCCTTTTTTTCTCTATATCTGGAAATTTCACAGCAAGGCCCTGGGGGGATGGGCGCTAGGCAGGCGGCTGGGTTGGTTGCATTGGTTCGGTGTTGCAATATGGTTTTATGTGCCACTGCAATGATCATATAAGTTATTTTGTGTTCTCTTTTCCTATCATGGAATCAGTCCTCACCCCAAATACAGTTGTTTCAGGTGATAACTGGAGGGTACTTATATTATTCATAGAGACAAAGTGTGCTGCATCAGTTGAAAAAGACTGGATGGAATGACACTGCCAGAAGCAGTGTAAAAGGTCTGCATCCGGGCATGACTTATTCATACTCTACAATGATCTGATAATAGAGTAGTTAGAGTGTTTCCTACCTGTACGTCACAGTTAATATCCCTGCTTGAATGCATGTAACTCAGTCAAGTGTATCTTTAAACCCTTAATGACTGTTCAGATGCCCGGCTTCCCTCGCTTACATGGTGTTGCTGTAATGCCTCGATGTCGAGGCATTAAACAACACCGAAAAAACTGCAGCAGGGGCCCCACCCTGAGGCGTAAATAATATGGTGGTGGACGTCTGATTTAAAAGAGCTTAGGAGGTGGTAATGTGGTAATGTGGTAAGTGGTAATGTTTAATAATAATTATGCAGTGATGTCACAATCGGGGGGGGGGCGGACTATCCAGTTCCATGTTAATCCATGTTAAAAACAATTCCAAAAATATAAACGATAAAAAAATGTATTTTATGATTAAGTGCTAAAATTAGCACTGTATCTTCCCAAAAATCCTGGCATGGAAAGACTGAAAATTCTAACACTTGAAATACCCACCGGATGTCTAGTTAAAAAAATATATGGTTAGCTGGGGTAAATTGAATTGGCCGGGTTCACAGATGTCCCAAATAGGACATGGGGCAGAAGGACCACAAAGTTTGGTGGTAGAATTAGTGCTTGGAAATTGTTAAAATACCACTATGTCAAAAACCCTGAGGTGTACGGTTTGATACCCCAAATAGGACACAGGGGCAGAAGGACTAGATGTGAAAATTCCAATTTGAAAAAATGAATTGCGCGTATTCCGAATGTGGCCTTTTAGTCCCCAAATAACCCAACAAGCCGATGCATGGATGGTATCACTGGACTCAGGAGATGTTGCTGAACACATATTGGGGTGTTGTATTGAAGTGACGTATACCAGGAGCTGTAAATTTATACCTGAAGGAAAAATTGTTGGGGGGGGGTAAATTACTGTCACAACATTTGAAAAAGGCTGGCAGTAGAATTAGTGTACCAGCATTTGAAATACTTTGGGGTGTCTAGTTTTCAAAAATATATGGTTTGATGGGGGTGAATTGGTCCGATTTAAAAAGAATGGTTTTGAAATAGCAAAACGCTACTTGTACTTATTGCCCTTTGACTTGCAAAGAAAAAGCAGAAAAAAGCCATTGGGGATTTCTAAACTCAGGACAAAAAGTCAGGGCCGGCCCGACAATGGAGCCGAGTGGGGCAACCGCTCCAGGCGGCACTTTTGAAGGAGCGCCCCAAGCCCTTTTTTTTTTTAAAGCAGCGAGTCTCCCTGTTCGGTCTCGGTACCGGCTTGTAATGCTGAGTGCAGGAAGATTACCTCATTTCCGGTGCTCAGCATTACAAGCCGCCACTGAGAGCGAACAGGGAGACTCGCCGCAGGACTGCTGAAAGGTAAGTACAAGGGGGGGGTAAGGGTAAATAATAGGGAGGGAGAGGAAGGGTAGATAATGGGGGGGGGGCGGCAGGGACGGAGGGAGAGGAAGGGTAGATAGGGGGGGGCAGCATTTTGCCTTGGGCCGGCCCTGCAAATAGTAGAATCTATTTAGCATGTTTTTAATTAGCTTTTGTATATGAGTAAAATAATTTGCAAATAAAAGTGAGAAAAGGTGTTTTTTTCCAATATTTCTTTTTTTTTGTTTTAGGAAATTAGATGATAGAAGCCCTTCGTGTACTGAATAAAAAAACCAATAAATAACTGGAAACGTACACAAAATGAGACAGAAGAAAATTGCAGCTAAACACAAGCACTGCAAAACTGTTAAGACAGCTTAGGTCACGAAGGGTACAAAAAAAACCCAGTCTGGTCCATAAGGGGTTAAAGAATAACACGCCAAGGCTTCCATAAGACCGATGTTAGAGCCATTTGGGGAACACTTTTGATGAGTAGCTATATAGAATCTTCACGATGGGGCATTATAGGGTTAATATACAAAGAATCTCATGGTCGGTCCATTTTGAAAATTCCCAGTTATGCCTACATAACATCGATTTGGAGTAAGATAAACACCAAAAGTTACTTTGTAGGCTATTTCCATATAAGATGCCACAGAAGGGAGAGCGGCTACAATGCCTTTTATAGACATTGAAGGGGTTCATTTAGGCCAGAGGGCAACATCCTAGCCTTAAATAATTAAATGATAGATTAATGAAGTGTGATTTCTTTCATTCCCCTATAATTTAATCATCAAATTAATTCTCCCAATCCATCAAAATGAGAGATGACCTCCCTAACGTACGTCACTGTCTGCAGATGGGCAAACCATGAAGATTGTTGGAGTATGTCCTTCAACTGCTGAAAGGTTAATAGTTGTTTGTGTTTTATCCAAGAAATCTCCTACTGTGGAAAGACTAATGGCTCTCCCAACCACCTTCCATGCTTTAATCGTTGACATGAGGAGGGGAATGTCCCTTACTTATTCAGGAAGTTGTGAGTAAGGCATTTGTAGACATAGGCCTTGTCATATATATGAGGAAAACAGCAGGGAGAATATAAGAACATTTTTGATTGAGTTTTATTTAAGATGTACCCTGAATTGTCAGTAGTACTGCATTACAACAACCAATCAGTGTAAGATGGCTTGACCAACACTCCATTTTTTCTATAAAAATGATCCTTGATGATTGTGGTCCTTCCATGTTCGGGAGGCTTATATGATTTCACCATGTCACCTAAAACAGGAACATATATTATAGTCATAAGAAGGTACTTCTTGAAGAAATTGTTAAAAGGGAGACTCCTGTCATCCTAAGCACTATAATGTATAGGACAGCTAGATGTCCTTTGAACTTATTGTTATGCATTTTTAATTAGTGCAGCTGTATGGGACACTAGACTGTTCTATTTGTCCTCATATTACCAGCTAAGTCAGAAGCTAAAGGCTTACCAAATGTATGTGCTAACTAATATGCTGTATAAAGTGCAAGATATTCTGTTAAGCCCTTAAGGACAATGGGTTGTCCTTAAACCCATTAAAAACAATGCATTGTGAGCCCGTACATGTACAGGCTTTGTCTGGTATAGTCACAAGTAGGGCCAGATGCAGTTGTGCCTATCCAGCCTCTGGCTGCATGTTACGTTTTTAATACAAATGCAGTTTGTGGCCACATGTATCGGTAAGTATCCAACCAGATGTCAGTCCAGGTCTGGTCAGAAATAATTAACTAAGAACACATACCTAGTCTCCACCCATATTGCCAGGAGGAGACTTTTGGAAAGTGATATCTTTCTTCCGGTCCAAGCTGTGCACGCTTTTTAAGGTACGATGCCCTGCCCTTGCCGTCCTTGGAGGTGCCAATATACAGGAGTGATAAGGTGGAAGGGCTAATTGGCCTCATTGTGCTTTGCCTCTGTATGTCCACATTGACATGGATGATATTCTGGTGACTCTTGACATTCTGTGGTTTGTGGGTATTAATTGTAGGAAGTTTGATGGTTTTAGAATGCAGCTTGGGCTGCTCTTTTTTCTCCATTACAATATTCCTATAATCCTTCTTGGCATACATTTCTCTCCAGGCTATCTTGGTGTGCTTTTCCTTCTCAATTACCTCCCTCCAAAAGTTTTGGGAACTGGTTGTAAGAAAGTCTCTCATTCTGAACACCTGATAAAAGGGGATAGGAAGATTGGTTTCTCATCCAAGATATATATACACAGAGCAGTAGGTGGGAAAAAAAACACAAGGACATGAAGTGCTAACTAGAATTTTTGAATGGAGAAGGGACAAGATTAGCTGTGTAACATAAATGATCTTAGATCACTCAGTGCTGGAAACCTGTATTCAAACAATTTAAAGCACACATGCCATGGAGTAATAAACTTAATAAAAATATTAAATATGTAAAAATGATCTCTGTCCCATACTATCCTGTATCTGTCAATTATTTAAGCTCTGTATTAAGAGATCCCCTCCCCTAGAGAGTTCTGTGTTTCTCT
Source organism: Spea hammondii (assembly GCA_029215755.1). Taxonomy (NCBI): domain Eukaryota; kingdom Metazoa; phylum Chordata; class Amphibia; order Anura; family Pelobatidae; genus Spea; species Spea hammondii. The sequence goes on along the minus strand of JARDYJ010000001.1, from coordinate 91,575,995 downwards.
TCCTGAGGATCCTGAAGGTCATGAGAATGGGTTTGAACGTACCTCTGCAGAAAAGGTATCTATGCAGTTGTGTACCTGTGCAATCTGCTGCTGTTAATATGCACTCTAGGAGCTGTGATCTGTGGCATCACAAAAAGTTGCATGACATCACAGTAACTAACAGGGTTGGGCTAGACTGAACAAACATCCACTAGTATACCGCTGATTATACGAGTAACGACCTACAACAGGGGTGTCCAAGTTTTTTCTGCAGTGGGCCACTTCATCAGAATTGTATACGTGCGAGGGCCGCACTCATTTTTCACTGCGTGAAAATATGGCCTTTAATAAAATATGCAGATTAAAATAAAGTAAATTATACAAAACCTTTACTTTTCCTCTCACTGATTTCTGGGCCTAGAAAGTTTTGTGACTACAAATTCAGGATTCTGGATAAGTCAAAATGAAATAGTTCTATTTATTTTAGGGATACACCAAAATGAAAATTTTGGACCAAAACCGAAAATTCAGGGTTCACTTAGCCAAAACTGAAAATGACCCCCCCCCCACATACTTTTCATAAAAGTAAGTTGCACACCAAATTTGTACAAAAAAAATATATATTATGATTGTTAACAGCAATCTCAGGCATACCCAGATTCCAGCATGTACTGGTTGGCTGGGCATTGTACCAGTAATTTTTGTCCAAGTGTGTAACCACACTTTTATTAAAAGTAACACACCACAATTGGACAAAAAAAAATCAACAATATGACTTGGCATGATAGGAGTGTGATTGCTAACAGCAAACACACTCTTTTCATACCCAGGCAACCAGTAAATGCTGGAACCTGATGATGGGACTGTGATTGCTGTTAGCAGATTGCTGTTAGCAATCACACTCCTATCATGCCAAGTCAGCCTAACAGCAATCACAGTCCCATCATGCCTAGGTTCCAGCACTTACACATCCATGCTATCACACACACACACTCATTCATTCATATACTCGTTCATTCCCACATTCATTCCCTCACAGGCATACTCATTCAAACAACCTCCCCCACCCCCTTACCTACTACAGCTCTCGATGCTGCTCACAGACCCATGGAGGAGACAGGACTGGAGCAGAAAATAGACCCTCCCACAAGTAAGCGGCAGGGCTTGTGATCCTGGCTGCCGATCTCACGCGGGCCGCACCTCAAGGTCACATGTTGGACGCCCCTGACCTATAATATAGCAATTAAACTTTAATGTTGTATTTTTATTTGGTTAATTATTTTTTAAACTTCATTTTTCAGGCGTGTAGACATTTGTGTAAGGAAAACTAAAATGCAAGTGTTATAGGTACAGCCATACTATGTGCAAACAAAAGATGTAGATGTGAAAAGTGTATGCTGTTAGTTCAGATGGGCAAGCTGCAGGTATACCAGAATAGAAATAATTGTAACAGTAAATAAAAGGGACAAAACAACTAACCAAGCAATCACTAACAAAAAGCCTGTAAACAGGGTTCAAGTCATTTAAGACTGGATAAGAGTACTCATAATCGTGCAGAGTAGTTTTATATTCAATAACAGCACTGGTAGTAAGCATAGATAAAAATATTGCTTTAATGAGTATAGAAAATGCATTTACATAGAGAATACAGGTTTGGTCTCTTAAATTTGGGCTTGAGCAGCACATGAGAGGGAGGGCATTTTATGAGGTCATGCTCGGCTATAAAAGGAAGCACTAGAAAGCTGACAGCTCTCTTTCACCTCTTTCAGGTTACTCTAAGTGGCTGTGGGCCCTTAATCAGTACAGTAGTTTGGTGTCGGAGGTACAGCTAAATTGTATGGCACTAGTGAAGTGCAGAACTCTTCATGCATCGGCGGACATGGAGGGTAGTATTGGGGCTATAAAAATTAAGACCTCAAAGTTGTCAAAGTCATAATATTCAGGAGGGAAATGAGAAAGTTAGTGACCATGGGCAATACGTGATCTACATAAACAAAAATGTTATGTTGGTGTCCCCCAATACCCATATCGGTAAAATCTCTATAGCATTTTAAAGCAGTTAAACCCCCCCCCAAAAAAAACCCCCAGAAACAGTTTAAGGACTAGAACAAACAAAAAAGGAACATTTGCTACATCTGTCTTGAACAAATGATAAATTGAGGAAGATGGTCTCTTGATCTGTGTGTACAGATTACCATGTAATACTCCCAGCCCTGAAGGTTATTTTGAAACTCAATGCTCGCAATAAATCTATGAAATACAACCTGTTTATATATTTCTCAGTGTCTCTTGATAGAAGGAAAAGCTGTGTGTTTAGATGCATAGTGTGATTAGTGGATGATATTTCGGACTAGATACAAAATTCACCTGTTTTTTGTCAATACAAGGTAGGGCTAAAAGTTATGTTTAATGAAATATGTTTGTGTCAAGATTTAGCACTGAGATTAGACAATAGATTTCACATGAGTTGTCCTTTATCAGGCTTTGGGATAACTGCAAATGGGGCTTTTCTGCATTTGCGTAGGATGGGCAAATGCAATCTCTACTCTTTAATGATTCCTCAATATTTGGATGTACTTATTTCCTTAGGTTGTCCCTGAGACTTTTCTTCATACAATAAGCAATTCAGAATTACTTATTTTCAGGTTGCTCAGATGCTCTCAGGTCATAAAGGGTAGAGTAATTGGAGTAAAGATAAATACCCTGTCATTTTGAAGAAGAAAACCAAACAAAATATAAAAAACGTGCCAGCACCAGGTATACATGGTTTCCCTGTAGTTCCAGTCTTAGCACCAGGCATCCCGGGCAGCTGCAAGAAGGCACCTGGAATTGCACATTCCTTCTCTGGAGAAACGTTTTATACTGATAATATGTCATTTCTGTTGGAGCACATTCTTAAAATCTATTTACAATTTTAAATTTCAGAAATATTTCCATTAGTTGCCAAAGTGGCTATGTAGTCCGACCAAGTACCAGAAACTTGTGTTTTTTAAGGATGAGAGCTAAGATTGTTATTTAGGGAAATCTCAGTGCCACCATTCTAGAAGTTTGACTAAATACTAGGTAACTAAGACATTTACCACCAGAGGGAGTAAGTGATGGAGGACGAGACCGAAGTTCTTTAAAATGAGAGTAAAAGATAAAAGTATATTACACATGCAATAAGACTGACACATAAGACATGCATTATGTGATTAAAGGGTCGTTTTGATATCATTGTTTAAATAGGAATGCAACTTATTTATTCTATTTCTATTAATAATAATAGTCATACCTAGTACTTCTCCCACTCACTAATCCACACCCTCAGAAGAAGGAAAGCTCCAGGTAGCATACCTTCTGATGTTCCCAGATATGATAATAGCTTACACAAATTACTGGAAACATTATTCCAGTGTAGCTTTATAGGCGTGGGCAATTCTGTTCCTTATTAAATAAGGAAAAGAATGGGGTGTGACTTAGGAAATATGGCATATGTATAATTTTTGCTAACACAAATGTGGAATGTTGACAAAACAATGACCTCTACCAGTGTTACACGATGAAAAGTGAGTAATGATGGAGGTGAAATATATTTGTGAGATACACAGGCTCAATAAATAATGAGACTAATCCAAAAAAGGTGTGTCTGTAAAAGTGTTGCTTTCAATTAATTAAAGGGTCAGCTTAAGAGAATTGTTTTGCATTTTTTATTTTAATGCATATGATTGCTATTCTGTATAGATTCCAGTGCTTTTTACTGCATACAAAATGGTGCCTCTATTCTGAGTAACACATATTAATGTTTGCTCTTACATAAATTCATAAATGTTACCAACATAAAACTATAAAACACTCAATAAGCAGGCCTTCGATTGGAAGAAAAAATTTAAGTGTCTCATTTAATGCATCCCATGGCTGAAACCAGTAGGTGTAAGTAGGAAGCATATTTATGTACACTTCCTGTACATACCATTGATGTGCAGGAGCCAGCTGTGTTTATAAAGTTAAAATATGCCACTCTGAATTCACAACTTCTAAGCTGGAAAAACAAATATTTGTATAACCTTTTTTAGCATTTTTATATCCTGGACAGAGCTTCTAAGTAGCAATGCCCCTGCTCCTTAATTTTACCTACATAGGGTGCTAGAGAGAATGTCCTTAAGAGCAAGTTTGCCTGTTAGTATATGCATGTGTTTTAGTTACGGCGGTGTGCCAAAGAAATGTTGCACGGAGGTGACCTAGCCTTAAACTGATGGATTGGTGTCACTACAAAAAAATTTATTGCAGTGAAATATTTTGAAGGAAAATAAAAGACCAAAATGCTCAGCTATGTACAACACAATTGTTATTATTATTTTTTTATGTGTATAGTTTTAGGTTGGGGGTAGTCAAGAGTTATTAAGTTTTTGTTCTTTAAATTGCCTACCAGGAAGAGTGTGTTTGGAGAGTTTTTGTGTAACTGCTTTATATCAGAAAGCAGTGCAAGATTACTAGAAATATTTTGGACCCCTGAAAGATCTTTCCTATAAGAAGAGAAAACCTCTGATAACATAATAACAACATGACTCTTTGGTCTCTTTAACCCCTTAAGGACCAGGCTGTTTTTTTTTACTTTTTGTACCCTTTGGGACCGAGGCTGGTTTAACACTTTTGCGGTCCTCGTGTTTAGATGTAATTTTCTCCTTACTCATTTAGTGTACCCACGCAAGTTATATATTGGGTTTTTTTCAAGACAAGAAGGGCTTTCTTCAGATACCATTTTTGATCATATTATCTAATTGCCTATAAATAAATAATAAAATATGATGAAAATTGGAAAAAAAACTTTTTCTCACTTTTATTTGAAAAATCTTTTACGCGTCCAAAAAAAGCTAATGAAAAAACCTGCTAAATAGATTCTACTATTTGTCCTGGGTTTAGAAATACCCAATTTTTTTTTTTTTTGCTTTTTTCTGCAAGTTATTAGGCAATAAGTACAAGTCACATTTTGCTATTTCAAAACCATTTTTTTTCAAAGCTGGTCATTCTGCCCCATGTGGTATTTCAGGTATCTTTGAAGCTGGCCAATGCAATTTACCCCATCAAACCATATATTTTTGAAAACTAGACACCCCAAGGTATTTGGGGCATTACAGCAACACCGTTTAAGTGCAGAAAGTGACTGTTTTTGCGTGATGTGTCTGGCCGGTCAATGGACGTTAAGGGGTTAAATGTATTTTTGCATGTAATTATTGGAAGAAGGAGAAACTTTGGTGCATTGGTAGTGTGACTTCCTGCTGATGCAAATAGAGGACATCATGTTATACCTCTGCTGCGTGTTAGGTACATGGGCATTATGTTATCATGTGTGGATATACTGTATTGGCTTGAATATTGGCTGCACCCTAAAAGTTTGGTGCTATTTTAAGGAAAAATGTATTTTTAAAGAAAAAACACACATTAGTGGAATGGTAAAACAGTATTTTACCTAATGAATAGTAATACATGTATTTTAATATTTTTGGTATCTATTATGCAGTTAGTCAGCATATGTTATATTTAAACAGAAATTTGGAAAACCAATAGCCATTTTAAGGTCCCCCCTTAATTCATAATGCACCTTACTTATAGATATTCCCTTCTGCTCCCCAGATATGCCACTCTGCTCCCTAGGTATGCCACTCTGCTCCCAGACTTACCAATGCACCCCTAGACTCCCTGGTGTCTAGCGATGCACTCAGACAACCTCAGCTGACAGCACTTCTATGACTGAGAAGCACCGGTGTAAGTGCAGACAGCGGAGGTTGTCTACGTGCATTGCCGGAGCTTGTGAATGTCTGGGCGATGTGCTTAGACAACCTCTGCTGCCGGCACTGCCGCCGCATCGTGCAGACCTCCACCGGCTGCATGAGAGTGAAAATGAAAAAAAAAACACCCACCCGGTGCCCGGAACTGCATTTCCCAGGCGACAGGCTATACGGATTGGGCATTCCTGGGGGGTGCGGGCAAATACAGTAATATTACATTGAGGGATTAACCCCTTAACGTCCATTGCCGGGTCAGGCACGTCATGCAAAACGGTCACTTAACGACCTATGACGTGCCTGACACGTCATGAGACTTAAACAAGCTTAGAAAGTGATCAACGATCACTTTCTAAGCTTAAACGGTGTTGTTGTAATGCCTCCATGTCAAGGCATTCAGCAACACCGAGATCGGCATCATGGGCCATGTCTGGCCCCTCCCCGGGGCGTCAACAATCGCCATACATTGTATGGCGGCGGACGCCCGTTTTAAAAGCGTGTAGGAGGCGATCAACGATCACCTCCTAAACTTCAATGGTGTCGCTGGAATGCCTCGATCAGGAGGCATTAAGCGACACCAAACACTTACCCCAGGACGGGCTGTGACCGCTCCGGAGAGCGGTAACAGCCGCTACTGCCGGTAGCCCGGGAAAAAAAATAATAAAGTTGAAAAAGTTTGCTTGATGGTCTCCAGACCCTCTAGAGAACTCTGTCTCCACTTGCAGGTTGAATACAGGTACTGCATTCAACCATACAAGTCAATGGAGCCCAGTAAAATATTAAAAAAAATAATGAAAAAAAAAAAGGAAAAAAAAAAGCTTAAAAAAAAACCTGGTAACATTTAAAAATTATTATGCATCAGAGGAACTATCCAGTTCCAGCAAAATGTTAAAAAAAAGTCCAAAAAGAATAAAATAAATAAAATAAAAAGTTTATTATTATGAGCAAATGCTAAAATTAGCGCTGTATCTTCCCAAAAATCCTGACATGGAAGAATTTAAATAAAAGCATTTCAAATACCCAAGGGGTGTCTAATTTAAAAAAATGAATGGTTTGATGGGGTAAATTGGACTGGCCGGGCTCAAAGGTAGGGCATAGGCACAGACTGACCGAAATGGGAAAAAAAAGCGCACTTCCAAAATGTGGCATTTTAACCTCAAACACCAGACAAACCCATAAATGTGGGATATGACTGCACTCGGGAGATATTCCTGAACACACATTGGGGTGTTGTTTGATAGTGATGTATACCTGGAGCTATAAATTTATACCTAAAGTACAATTTGTGTGAAAAAAATACCAAAAAAAAATACTACCACAAAGTGTGGCAAAGGCTGGTGGGAGAATCTGATGCATGGAAAGGGTTAAATACTACCATTTTAAGTACCTTGGGGTGTCTAGTTTTCAAAAATATATGGTTTGATGGGGTAAACTGTAGTGGCCGGACTCAAAGATAGGGCATAGGCACAGACTGACCAAAATAGGGGAAAAAAAGAGCACTTCCCAAATGTGGTCTTTTAACCCCAAACAGCAGTCAAACCCATGCATGGGTGGTATCACTGTACTCGAGAGATGTTGTTGAACACATATTAGGGTGTTGTTTGATAGCGACGTATACCTGGAGCTATAAATTTATACCCAAAGTACAACTTGTGTAAAAAAAATACCAAAAAAAATACTACCACAAAGTGTGTCAAAGGCTGGTGGTAGAATCTCATGCATGGAAAGGGTTAAAATACTAGCATTTGAAATACCTTGGGGTGTCTAGTTTTCAAAAATATATGGTATGATGGGGTAAATTGAATTAGCCGGCTTCAAAGATGGTCCTATTAGTACATGGGGGCAGAATGACCAGATGTAAAAGTTCCAAGTTAAAAATGTGCACTTCCTAAATGTGGCATTTTACCTCCCAAACAACCCGACAAACTCATGCATGGGGGGTATTACTGTACTCGGGAGATGTTGCTGAACACATATTGGGGTGTTGTTTGAAAGTGTTGTAGCATTTGAAATACCTTGGGGTGTCTAGTTTTAAAAATATATGATTTGATGGGGTAAATTGCGTTGGCCGGCTTCAACGATACCCGAAATGGCACATGGGGGGAAGAATTACCAGATTTGGAAAAAATGGTTTTGAAATAGCAAAACGCTACTTGTACTTAATGCTCCATAACGTGCAGAAAAAAGCAAAAAAACATAAAAACATTGGGTATTTCTAAACTCAGGACAAATAGTAGAATATATTTAGTACGTTTTTTCGTTAGATTTTTTGGATGAGTAAAAGATTTTTGGGGTAAAACTCAGAAAATGTGTTTTTTTTTTTATTTTTCATCATATTTTATTATTATTTTTATGGGAAATTAGATAATATGATCAAAACAATGATATCTGAAGAAAGCCCTTCTTGTCCTGAAAAAAACAACATATAATTTGTGTGGGTTCCCTAAATGAGTGAGGAGAAAATTACATCTAAACACGAACACCGCAAAAGTGTTGAAACAGCCTCGGTCCCAATGGTACAAAAGGTAAAACACAGCGTGGTCCTTAAGGGGTTAAACACATCTTGATTTTTTATTTTGTGCATCACACCAAAGAGGAGGGGTATTGCATCTCTGGAGTTGCAACGTCTCATAAAAGGTAGGTTCTTTATGTTTTAACATTTTGAAGAATTCAAAAGTACTTTAATTTGCATTATATGCATTTTCACTGCCAGTTAAACCCAGCCCTGGCTCAGAGAGTGCTAGGGAAAGGACGGGACTGTTTGTGCTTATGTGCAGAAAGCAATCTCAATGGTTGCAGCCAATCGGTGCAGAGCATTAGACTACAGAAGAGGCGTTTCACTGGAACTGAGGAGCTGCGGGTTCTCCTATATGAAAGTTCTTTATTTTTTGCAGGTTTGAATATTAAAGTACTTACAAAGTACTTTTATAATGCTTTATTACTCAGTAGGCTGCATGGGGCTGAAAACTGCTAAAAATCTATGTAAAAAAGATGTAAGACCGTCTCTAAGACAACCCACGGAAGTATAGGTGTGAACAAAGTTACAAAATACATAGCAAAAGTTGCAAACTATACAGTGGATTCCCTTAAAATGTTTTTTTTTCAGTTTGCCTTGCCTTTTATGAGTTATGTGTTTACTGTCTTTATAAAGGAATGTTGTGTGTAATAAAAATATTTGTAGAACAAACAAAACGGAAAAGTCAGATTTGAAAAGACACATAGCCTTCAAAATAGTTTGTAGGTGAGAACTGGAAACAGGAATGTAACAAATTGCATTTTAAGCATATTTTTGTGAGGTGCCCACATGTTTTATACAGAAGTGTTCAGTGTGCATTGAAGATGATCTATTTGCTAAAAGTTATTATGTCAATAGACTGAGCAAGACATGATGCTGAAAGCCCTGTGTATATACACACACAAAGTGGACAAAAGTATTGGGACAACTGACCATTGCACCAGCAATGACAATGCATTCTAAACATATAGACATTCATTTTTTAGTTGGTCCCCTCCTTCTGGGAAGGCATTCTACAAGATTTTGGAGGTGTTTCTGTGGGTATTGTTGCCCATTCATCCGGTAGAGCATTAGTGAGGTCAGGCACTGATGTTGGATGAGAAGGCCTGGCTCGCAATCTCCATTCCAGTTCATCCCAAAGGTGTTAGATGGGGTTGAGGACAGAGCTCTATGCAGTCCAGTCAAGTTCTTCCACACCAAACTCATCCTAACATGTCTTTGTGGAGCTTGCCTTGTGCACAATCATGCTTGAATAAGAAAAGGGCCTTCCCCAAACTGTTGGAAGCATAGTATTCTCCAAAATGTCTTTGTATGCTGAAGCATTAAGATTTCTCTTGGCTGGAGGTAAGGGATCTAGCTTAACCCCTAAAAAATAGCACCATACCATTATCTATCCTCCACCAAACTTTACAGTTGGCACAATGCAATCAGGCAGGTAGGTTCTCCTGGCATCTGCCAAACCCAGACTGCCAAACAGAGAATCATGATTTGTCACTCCACAGAACACGTTTCCACTGCTCCAGAGCAGCTGCTCGACTATGGAAACCCATTCCATGAAGCTTTTGCCGCACAGTTTTTGCGCTGATATATGACTTAATAATGTCAGTGGAAGTTTGGAACGTTGGCAACTTTCACGCACTATGCGTCTCAGCACTCGGTGACCCTGCTCTGTGACTTTACGTGGTCTCCTGCTTTGTGGCTGTTGCTTCCGCTTTATAATAATACCACTTACAGTTGACCGTGGGATACCTATCAGGGATGAAATTTCACAAACTGACTTATTGCAAAGGTGGGATGTCCCTGACACTGGACTCACCTTCCCCCAGAGTAAGGATGGTCAAATGTAAGAGGTGCAGCAGTAGTGGCAGAGCCATGTTTTTGGCTACTTCTACCTATCAGTCATTGATATGTACCCTCCTACACACGGTCCATTCCAGTTTACCTCATTAACGAGTATTAAAACTGCTTGTAATGGCGGCTACATGTGGTGATGAATGAATTCATTATGTCGAATTTTCTGCACTTTTGCAGCTAGTTTTCATCAGTTTCATCGGAGATCCCCTTATTATTATTGATTCGTACAAACGCACAATACAGAACATTTTCGTTAAAAATAAAGTTTGAAAATGAATGCACAAGTGTAGTGTAGGGCTGCAACAACGAAACGATAAAATCGATAATAATCGATTATGAAAATCGTTGTCAACGATTTTCATAATCAATTAGTTGAATCGATTTTTATCGATTTATAAAATTATGTTTTCAAATGCTCTGAAAAACTCCCTTCTATAATCCGATCTCAAATAGAGATCGGATTATAACTCTAGAATCCAGACCCCCCGCAAAGCTGCAGGAGACCTGGATCCTCTCTGCCACCCGGTGAGGGCCTGTGCAAAACGCGCTGACATCCTCTGCTTCTCCCCTCCATTTCCGCTGGGGCTTCTATTACTGAACCCGGCGTCACGTGACCTTCCGGTGCGGCTTCCATCATGGAAGCCCCAACGGAAGCGGAGGGGAAAAGCGGCTGTCTGCGCGCATCGCACAGACCCCTACCGGCTGCCGGAGAGGATCCAGGTCCCGTGCAGCGCCTGCAGGGGATTTGGATTTTAGTGCGCGATGTGCGCAACCTCCGCTTCTTCATCTCACTGCCACTTCCACCTGCCCCACCAGGGGTTAATATATCAACAGAAGAAAAACAGGACAAGTAAGCAGCACTGGGTAAGTATTATCTTTATTTTTATGCTGATTTGCCCTGTGTTTCTTCTGTTGATATATTAACCCTTGGTGGGGCAGGTAGAATTTTTGCGGGATCTATTAATTATGTGCATTCTTTCATTTGTGTTTTTTTTATTTTTTGATGTCTGTAATATTTGATTTATTGTTTATATTGTCCATGTATTTAATATATATTTATATTGTATTGTGTATTTATTTTTTTGTCTATTTTTAATAAATATAAATATAAAAAACCTATTTTAGCGATGTCAGTTTTTCTTATATCGGGGGGCATAAGACATATCAGGGGGCACAGTGGTATCAGGGGGGACAGTGGCATAAAGGGACTATAAGGCGTATCAGGGGGCACAGTGGCATAAAGGGGCTATAAGGCATATCAGGGGGGACAGTGGCATAAAGGGGCTATAAGGCATATCAGGGGGCACAGTGGCATAAAGGGGCTATAAGGCATATCAGGGGGGACAGTGGCATAAAGGGGCTATAAGGCATATCAGGGGGGACAGTGGCATAAAGGGGCTATAAGGCATATCAGGGGTCATAGTGGCATAAAGGGGCTATAAGGCATATCAGGGGGCACAGTGGCATAAAGGGGCTATAAGGCATATCAGGGGGCACAGTGGCATAAAGGGGCTATAAGGCGTATCGGGGGGCACAGTGGCATAAAGGGGCTATAAGGCATATCAGGGGGCACAGTGGCATAAAGGGGCTATAAGGCTTTTCAGGGGCACAGTGGCATGAAGGCGCTATAAGGCATATCAGGGGGCATGGAGGCATATCAAGGGTAAAAGGCATATAGGAGGCTATAAGGCATATCAGGGCACTGTGGCATATATGGGGCTATAAGGCATATCAGGGGGCACAGTGGCATATAGGGGGCTATAAGGCATATCAGGAGGGGTATGAGGCATATAAGGGGAGAGAGTGGCATATAGGAGGTATAAGGGGGCACAGTGGCATCTCTGACATATAGGAGGGTATAAGGCATATATAGGGGCAGAGTAGCATATAGGGGGTATAAGGCATTTCTGGGACAGAGAGGCAAGCTGGGGGTGAGATGTGCATAACTGGGCAAAAAAAGTTTGGGTTCTTGTTAAAATATAGCTTTAATTATTATGTCAGTAAAAGAAGAAGGCAAATCGTGAAATGCCATTGTAAATTATAAATTTTAATTTTAAATAAACGAAAAAATTTGCATATTTTTTTAATCCGATTAATCGATTAATCGAAAAAATAATCGGCCAACTAATCGATTATGAAATGCAGCCCTAGTCTAGTGTATGTATATATATATATATATTTGGGAGAGAGAATTGTTTACCTGTGTATCGAATTTGAGTAGCCAATGTTAGCAAGCTATAATGTTAGCAGTTCAAGAACTGCTGAAAAAGCCATGTTCCGTTAAGGACAACTTCTAATGATCTCTGCTCAAAATTTGCTCCATTTACTTTCTGCTGTTTATGTATCCAAGCAATGACTATTTACAAGGCTTCTTATTATATGGCTGGTTGGCTATTTCCATTTGCAAACTCCATCTGCCTGTCTTCACTTTCAAGTTAGTTTAACCCCGTTTGGTAACTAAAATCCTCAGCCACAAGTACTAAAAGATCAATGTGGACAGTGAACATTTTAATATTTGAATATTACAACAGCAACTAGAGCATTGATATTCAAATATTTATACCAACTTTAATAAAAAATCATATCTTTACTAATGCAAAGGAAAAGCAATTTCTTGCAGGAGGGGAAGAGTTAACTGTAAGCAGTGTAGCATGAATTATTTAAGTAGACCACTAAGTTAATGAATAGACATTGCCAGCAGTTAGTGGTGTGATGCATATCACTAAAGTGTGTCCCTACCTGCATAACATGGAGGTCAGACACACAAGTAATGCAGTAAAATTTTAATGTCTAATAACAACTCCTAAAGCAAATCATCTTATCCCCCCTAATACCCTTCATGTCAACCGAGACAATTCTTGGTTCTAGAACATTTGTGTTTTGTATTGTAGAGAGAATACGTTTTCTTTCCGTGATAACATCCGAGTGGAGCCCAGCTTACTAATAACAATGTGATTAGTAACATAAATTAAAAAAAAATAAAAAAAATAAAAAAGTGATAACATCAGGGGAGTGATCCAGTTCTGACAAAATATTAAAAAAGCCCAATAATATGTAACAATAAATTGAATTAGCCGGGTTCAAAAATGTCTAAAATATAAGACATGGGCACAGACCAACTATTCAGATGTTGTTGAACTAAAAAATATCACCACAAATTTTGACAAAGGCTGGTGATAAAATTAGTGCATGGAAAGGGTTAAAATACCATTATTTGAATTACCCTGGGGTGTATATATGGCTTGATGGGGGTGAATTGGACAGGTTCAAAGATGTGCCAAATAGGACATGGGGCAAAATTTTCAACATATGAAAATTCCAAGTTGCTGAACACATATTGGGGTGTTGTGTGAAAGTGACATATGTCAGGATCTGTAAATTCATACCTCAAGTAAAATACACAAAACAAATTACTACACAAAGTTTGGTAAAGGCTGGTGGTAGAATTAGTGCATGGAAAGAGTTAACATACCAGCATTTGAAATACCAATATGGTACTTTTTGCCCTATAACTGCTGTGCGCAAGTGTTCACAGTGGTCCCCCGTGCCCCCTTATAGCAGAGGTAGAGAATTCCGGGCCTCAGAGCCACAAACAGGCAACAATTAAGATATCTCAGTTTTAGCACAGGTGTCTCAATAAAAAATGTATGAAATAAATTATTTTCAGACAAGGATACTCAGAATTCTTGGTTTGTTTGTTGTTGGGTCAGCTATGTTGGATATGGTTATAAATCTCTTCCATTTTCTTTTTTTTTAATCTCTTATAACCACTCTTTACAGCTAGTGAGATTTACGTTCATATAGGTTGCCTAGGAGACATAGCCCTGGGTTCTTCATCATCCAGGATCAATACTCTTACATTTTGGTTTCGCATATGGCTAATACAGATCTATGGTATAGCTTTGATTTTGATGGTTACATAAATGCTCATTATGAACAGCATGTTTGTGTATCTCTGCTTATATAACCTGTATCTATCAAACCAATAGTACCCACTTGGGTTGCACCAAGGCCTTCATGTACAGAAGAAGTTGTTTTGTCTTTCCTAAAAGTTTACTTAGGAAATGCGTAGACTTGTGATAGACATAGGTGGTACAAAAGAAGGTATAGTAGCAAGCCTTTGCATATCCACACTTTATCATCGTCTACATGTGCTGAGCGAGGAATTTCTATAAGGCTAGGTTTCCACTTGGGTTTTTTCTGCTAAAAACGCCCATAATAACACCAATTCAGCCACACTGCGTTTTTTTTGTTAAAAAATGCTGCGGCCAGATGTTAGCTGTTCTTCAATAGGAAATCGCACAATGCCATATCCACTTGGCGTTTTTCCAGTCTGTGGCATTTTTCTGCTTTTTAGGGCTCTGTGGCAGTTTTTCAAAATCGCAGCATGTTGACACTCTGGCGTTTTTTGCAAGGAAATCTTGGCGTTTTTCTCCAATAGAAGTCTATGGGAGAGAAAAAACGCCATGAAAAAGCCATGTGGGTTTATTGCCTTGGCGTTTTTTATGGCGTTTTTTTCCACAGTTACAATGCAGAGGATGGACCCAGTATCTGTGTGTCCTACGAGAAATAGGCTGGAAACAAACAGTTTCACACAAAACAAAGTTCATATTGAATTTTACACCATTTGGAACAAACATGCCATTACAAACAAACATACCCAACTGGATCCTGCGTGCCAAAAGCAACAGCAAACAATTTGCACCATCATTTGGGGCCAATCTTCCTAGAGGAGCAGACATTTGCCTTACAAACCACAGAAAAGAGACAAAAGGGTCCGCCGGGGCGTGTTTAAGTAGAACTCTACCAAGAAAATGACATCAGGAGGGGGCAGATACTTGCCATTTATCCTAATCCCTTTTAACTTGTATTTGTTTCCAGCCTATTTCTCGTAGGACACACAGATACTGGGTCCATCCTCTGCATTGTAACTGGAAAAAAACGCCATAAAAAACGCCAAGGCAAAAAACCCACATGGCTTTTTCATGGCGTTTTTTCTCTCCCATAGACTTGTATTGGAGAAAAACGCCAAGATTTCTTTGGAAAAAACGCCAGAGTGTCAACATGCTGCGATTTTGAAAAACTGCCACAGAGCCCTAAAAAGCAGAAAAACGCCAAACAGAAAAACGCCAAGTGGATATGGCATTGTGCGATTTCCTATTGAAGAACAGCTAACATCTGGCTGCAGCGTTTTTTCACAAAAAAAACGCCGTGTGGCTGAATTGGCGTTATTATGGGCGTTTTTAGCAAAAAAAAACCAAGTGGAAACCTAGCCTAAAACAAGTTTAGCCAAATAAAACTGCACAAGGCTGGAGCACACTGTGGGTACAAACTGGATTGAAGAAGGCTGACGCACACTGGAGGTATGGCCAGATTAAGAGCATCATGGGCCTGGTGCTGAGGATTTTGATGGCCATTTTATGGAAATAAATAAAATAGACAGAATCTTAACTCCTCGGCATCCATGTGTACTGGATAAAGATGACGTCAGTGGGAGGCAGATAATGCAAGATAGAATCTTATGTGATGGGACTGGGAGTAATTAGAACACTAAAAAAAAGTCATCATACACGGGACGCCTGAAGCCACAATTTAGTGCCACTAATCCTTTTTAATAAAATATGCAGATTGAAATAGAGTAAATAACACAAAACCTTTACTTTTCCTCTCACTGATTTCTGGGCCAAGACAGTTTTGCCTCCTGAAGTGACTACAAATTCAGGAGGACGTTTTATCTCTGGATAAGTAAAAATAAATTGTTCTATTTATTCCTACAGTAAGTAAAGTGCCCCTTGTGTATCAATGCCCCAGCCATGCCCCCTTTAGTATTGATTGATGTGTTACACCCCACAACCTTGTGTATTGCCCCTCTTTGTGCATTTATGCCACCACACCCATGTGTATTGATGTATGTGTTGCCCCAGCCAACCCTCCTCCCTTGTGTATTGATGCCCCCACCCCTTTAATAGTGGTTAATGTGATGCCCCCAGCCAGCCCCCCCCTTTCGTATTAATTTATGTGATGCCCAACCACCCTCTTGTCTTTTTTGGCTTTTCTTTTTCTCCTGCTCTCCTCCGAAGTGACGATCCTCTCCCGGTTACGAGGAACTCTTCTGTGAGCCCCGCCCCCTTGAACGTCATGTCCTGAAGGAGGCGGGACGAAGAGCCTCACTGAGCAGCACGGTGTGTGCATGCCGGCCGCCTCATAAAATTAAAGCGGCCGACGTGCACACACGGCGGTCTTACCACCTCATCTTGCAGCAGACCAACGTTCACGTGGTCCAGCTGCGAGGTGATGTGGTAAGACCGCCGTGTGTGCACGTCGGCCCCTTTAATTTTATGAGGCGGCCGGCATGCACACACCGTGCTGCATGCGGGCCGCACCTTGAAGTTCCGGCAGGCCGCATTTGGACGCCACTGTACTAGATAAACACCCCGTGTCCTCATCATACTGCCTGCACCACAGGCACAAAAAACTGGCTATTTCTAACCTACCTCACATTTCAGGCAAGTTCATTTTGTTTCTGATTCCGTGCCACATGGATATGATTGCCTTTATACAATTATGCGCAAATGTTTAGTGTGGGTTCTTATTCAGTTAAGCACAGCTGCATGAATGATATCAGAACCCAGTTGCTTCCAGAGACATGAAACATAGAAGACACCTTTGTTATTTTATGACTAAATTGTATAAGCCAAGCCAAGACAAGTCAACAGGTGGGTCTCCAGCTGTTGTACTACAATGCTGTAATTCTAATTACTTGATGCTCCCGATGTAACTATATCCCTAAGTCCATCTCTTAACCCTGGAATGTGCATAGGACTATTGGCCAGACAGCCATGCAGGAAGAATGAGACGAATATGTGAAAAAAAGTCAGAAGATGTTGCACACGATGACTGTATTTTATTCAGATTCTCCTTTTGAGCATCTTATGATCTGCATTTCCTGTAAATTTTGTAATATATTAACATTATATCAGAGAACATGCTATGCCTAGTAGCTGAAGGCAGAACTTATTATATATGTATAACGACCAATTATTTAAATTAAGTGATTGCATCAAGATTAATTAGAGGAATTATTTCTGATGATTTACAATGAAGCAGGAAATTCAATAAACTGTTGGAAGAGGCTTAGATGTAATATTAGGAAGTTATACTTTACTGAAAGATTGGTAGATAAAAGGAACTGCCTCTCATCAGAGGTGGTGGAGGCTAATACAATGAGGACATTTAAACTTGTATGGGATAGCATAAAGCTATGGGACCAGACCAGACAAGACTTACTGAGGTTGGCTCCTTACATCATGAAAAATGGGAAGACTAGATGGGTGGAATGGCTCTTATGTGACTTCAAATATATAGGTTTATCTTGGGCAAAATTACAGTGGAAAATAAAAAATGCAGCTATACAAAAGCAAAGACATGGAACAAAAGCAAGAACATTTTATTGGTTGCTAAGGTGATTGCTCCACTTTTAACACATTGCACCAGAATTGGCTTGTTCATATACACACAGAAATTGACTGCAGATAAGAACCATTCAGCCCATCTAGTCTGCCAGTTTTTCCTGCTGCAAAGATTTAAAACTTAATCGGTCCATGCTTCTTGTCTTATATTTAGGATAACTTGGTGTCTATCCCATGCATTTTTTAATTCCTTCACTTTATTAATCTCTACCACTTCTGCTGGGAGGCTGTTCCACTTATCCTATGAGTAAATTATGAAATCTTGTGTTAACATTTTTCTTGCTTTGAAATATACTTCCCTCCTGTACTTTGTTAAATCCCTTTATTCCATTCACTGTGCAGTGTGCATATTTCCTTTTTTCATGTTAACAATTAAAATAAGATATCATTACCATTAGGGACTAATCTTTTAAATGTTGCTGGTTAGTCCTGCTGAATGTCAGAAAAGTATACAATGGCTTATATATCAATTTGTAAAAAAACCCTAAAAATATTATGTCCTACTTTGTCACATTTAGTTTTATCCTGAAAAAATCTCTTTCCAATGTAATGATCTATAGACAAGGCTTTAATGCGACATATTTTGCATTTGTTCTACTGTATTCAAAACAAATATTACTCTTTGGATGTGTGTGTGTTGTTTTTTTTGCCACATACTTATATTTTGGGCTGTTTCTACAGGCAAAAGTAAAACAAACTGGATGTTCTAGTTCACAGTGACGCTCTCAGTTCCCTTTTAAAGCCAAATACAGGCATTGACCAATCAGATCAGTGTAGTGTTTAAATGGGGGGGGGGTGAGGAAGCACCGCCCTATTTGGGAGGGGTTAGGACTTGAAATTCCCCTTATGTCAGTTGCAAGCAGCCTCTGCTACTGATAGATAAAGCCTTGCAACAGCTGTGCTGATCAGCGCCTTCTTAAAAGAATACAGAAAAGCAAAGATCAGCCCCCCTCCCCCCAAAAACAAAAACCACAACAGCAAGAAGTACATGTTGGACATTGCAACAAAATTAACAATGTGTCTTTGGGCAGTTGTGCAACTCTGACACCCGCTTCCTCTTCTATACAAATTGCTTGGATTAATTCTTAGCGACCCACATCTTTCAGGAAGTTTTCCGCGTTAAGATTCGTCGCTACGCAGCAGAAAAAAATTCATACGTTCTTTATAACCCAACATTTCTCGAATCGTATCCCGAGCTGCGAAATAATGCACTTCAGTAAAATAACAGTTTTCAGCTTGGGCTTTTCTCCCAATGTCCATGGGATATACAGTGCTGGCGAACATGTGTCGGGGCAAGTTGTACTGGAGCTGTGTAAAGAAATGAAGGTTACAGCCCTAGAGGTCTGTGCCAGGGGACTGGCGACGGTGCATTGGTTGGAGAGCCGGAGTGTTGGCATGAATACGGTGTACAGCGACTTTACTGCCTATGAGCCTTATCTGAGAAAGAAACACCACCTCATTAGAGGTAAGTGTTGTGACAGGGAGAGGGGCATGGCGGTGGCTGGTGTCTATGTTTCATGGAACATATTGCGGTGCAGTGCTCCACTCTACAGTTCACTTCCAGCAGGTGGGGAGTCCAGTCCGGGTGTTCTGGATCTCCCAGGTGGGTCATCACCTGTTGGCAATGAGCAGCAGGAGGCAGCTACAGAGTTCCCTGTATTTATGGCCACAAGCGTTGACGGGAATATTTCTTGAGACAGAAAGGTGCCTGCTATATATTGGTTTTGTTGTTGTTGAAAGCGAAAGTGAGCCTTCCTACTATAGTTAGCTTCAATTGTTAGTGCTCAGAGAGCAAGGCTTTTCTTTTGTTTGTTTTGTTTGCCAGACCTTTTTATAAAAAGGACTATAATTTCTAAAAGATACAACCTTGTGTGGTATTTTAAACCCTAAGACCGTGTGGCTATATGCTTACAGCTCACAGAAATGAGTCTAACTACAATCATCAGGCATGATGCCCTCCTATAATGGCATGATATTAGAGCACAGTTATTTGGAAATATAAGTTTGTTTGAGTTTATGGAAGCAATTTTTGAAGTTTAAATGGCCATTTTATCTGGTGTGTGTGTGTGTGTGTGTGTGTGTGGGGGATGCTGCAAAAACCAGGGACATAGAATAGGGATACATTATAACAATCATGAAAAAGTGAAACTCCTAAATGGGTGCTATATTTATGGGCAAAGGTATCAGCTTTTGTAACAATCGTATCCCCTCTTTAAACTAAATGGAAGCACGTCTCCTTGACTAGCATGAATGTTCTACTGAGCAATGTGCAAGAATTTATTGATTGACCTATATAGTGCCAACATGTTTAGCAGTGCTGTACAATGGGTAAACAGGACATAACAGTGCATCACATAACAATTTGGACTTACACAAACAAAGTTAAGAAGGCATGCTCTTAGCAGATTTGGCTGGAGTATGAATCTCATTTTGTAATACCAATAATTAAAGAATGCCTGCAAACCAGTCTGTGCAAGATAGACTCCAATCTAAATTCACTGGATTAGTTCTTTAAATGCACAGTTTACGCTCCCTGACACCCCCTGTACTCTGTGAGTTCTTTTAATATGCAATTTTTTATAAAAAAAATTGACTGGGGTAGAAACTGCAGCCCTGCAGCTGCCATTACAATTCTCCTCTGTGGGCTGGCAATCTTTGGCACCGATTGGCTGCTTAAATCAGTGGCAGTAAAGCAATGGATGACGCTTTCATGCATGTGCACAGGGTCTGAATAGACACCCATGCTCCTGCTGGCAGTGCCTGCCAAGCCAGCTCTAGTACATCTCCTGCAAAGTAACTAGATGGGGAGGGAGTCAGGAGCCCGCTACCGTGTCCCAGAGGATTCGGGTGTTGAACCGGAGCAGCAGAGCTTCTCCCGGAGTTCACCGGTCCAAACCCTGAGAGTTCCCAGTTATGGGCGTGTACCTTTAGCTTTTCTTTTTATGCCATCAGACCCTTTTATAATTTATATAAAATGTAAAGGTACTACTGGTCCCTAGATGTCAACTTTAAAATTAATGTAATTGCTTTTTCTGCTGATGCATGTGGTACTTTCTGTTGTAAATTAAAGGTGTGTTGTAGGATTGCTCCCAAGTGTCAATCTTTTGGTTCCGAAATCACTCTATTCCTCCCTCCTCCCCGTGATGTGCCTACTTTGCAGGAGCTCAGATAATGGTTTTTTAATAGCAGAAACTTTATAAATCTAAAAATACAAAAAAATGCTTTATTCTCCTAAAACCTATATTTACCAATAGCCTCACCCACCCTCAAATATATAATGGCAGGTAAAAGCAGAGGTTGTCAGTCAGTTTCCAGAAAATGTACCAGAAGAATAACTGATGCACTTGTGACAGTTGGACAGCAGTTCTTTTTTATGTTGTGTTTGAGTTTCTGGCTCATTAAGCCTATGATTGTAGTAAAGTTCATGCTTAATGCCAGTGTTTTCTGACAACGGGATTATTGATTTAGAGGCATGCTCCAGTGCCCATACAGCCCTACCAACTAAACTTGCAAACTTGTCCAGCCACCTGGGAAAGCAGGACATTGCCTGAAAATCAGGACTGTCCTAATAAAACCAAGACTGTTTTGCGAAGTATGGTTTTTACATGATATGTTTTGAAGCACCTGCATATTTTTCACGCTAATACTGAACCCAATGTCACTTTATGGCATTAAAACTGTTAGACGGGATAGGTGGCTCACGTCAGCATACATCGAGGGGCATACATTAATATATTATGTTTGGAACATACCTAGAAAACTGGATTTGATAAAACGTTTTTGATGTCCCACCCACACATAGTCACAAACAATTCTAGATGCTACATAAAATCATACATTTTTTTATTACATTAAAAAAAACATGTTCTTTCTGCAGATAGAAAATAGGCAGTCCAGACAGACAGGCCACATATTTACTCTTTCTATCTTTAGGTGAAGGAGGCTAAACTTTTATAAGTGATCCCAAAATATAGTCGGGAATATAGAAAACAATGTTGTGGAGTTGAATATAAAGCATATTACCCTTGTAAAAGGGAACAAAGTCTGTTGAAAAAAACCTATAAAAGAAGAGAAATTAAGTAGTGTTTATAAAATGAAAATAAGGGTCCAAAGAGGAAAACGGCACAGGAAAGACCAATATAAACACAAGAAAAGATTAGCATCAGTCATGCTCTACCTAACTGAAGATCTGTATATAACATAGAGAATGCAGCAGTAAACTCTATGACCCTTGCAAGAAAAACATACACCCTGTGACCTTAACAGCTTTCCAAGGTGGAACACATTCTAGCTATGTTAGAAATTCAACTCCAAGTATGTACTAAAAGTGTCTGTTTTTCCTCAACAGAGGAAGCATTGTAGTATTTTGAAACTTACATACATATACATCTCACCGATGTCCCGATTTGTGCAGACAGTCACAATTTTGCCACTCTATCTCAATGTCACCCTACCTGTCCCCCTCTTCGTTGATCTGCACATGTACGACAAATAACTTGTTCTACATTTTACCTTTAAAAAAAACAAGTGCCTCGTTCTATGGAAATTGAAATATTGTGGCTTGTGCTGGACCCGGGCCAAATGTTTGCTTAAGAATCGTTTGGAGGCGAGTGCAAGAATATTAATAGTTTATGTATGTATATATATATTCCTATATACATATTACACATTTACATGCTTACCCTTAAATTTGATTCATATGTTGCTGTCACCCTATAAATAATTGGACCTGAGCTTTTTGTAGGCCTGTGCTGCTACCAGCATAGACCTCTCACTTCCACCACAGTGACTTTGTGTCTCAGGGATCTCCTAGAGCAGATGCTGTGCAGGTTTCTAGGAGGAAGCCTTAGAAGGTATGTAACAGTGGGTCCAAATAATGGCTTCTGGTTGCATCCAAGGGACAGCTGCCATCATACCTGGGAACTCTCAGGGTTTGACCCAATCTCAGGTCTCAGAGTGATGGGGTAGATTCTCAAGGTCACACAGCTGCCTTCTTCCTATTGCTCACTGTTGTTATCATAAATGAGTCCCAGTTGGTGCTTTGCTTCCTGTATGGCGTGGTTGAATGAAAGTGACTCAATAAAGTGTATCTTTAATAATGGCAAGTCAAGGTTTCCAATGAGGACTGGTATTGGAACCATTTGGGTAACACACTTGTTTAAGTGAATATTTTTTATAAACGTATCCTATACTTAAGTAGACCGTAAGTGCCATGATATCTGGCTGTTCAGCATTTTGACCAATAGTTTGTAAAAAAAATAAAATAAAAAAAAAATGTAAAAGTTCACCAATAAGTTTAAACAAATGATTGGTAAACTATGCACTCACAAAGACACCCGCCACCTAATGGTAAACTTTGAGTACTGCACTTTTTCTTCACATTGGTTATGTGGATGTGTTGCATAAATTAAGGTTGAATATCCTCAGGAAAAGGGTCCATTTAAAGTTAAGAATTCTACTGTTATGTGAGGTAAGGTAGTAAAGAGAAACATGTCTAGAGCAGCAGGAGCACATGCAAATGTAAACACAGACTTCCTTAGCTCCAGCTATGGGAAGGCGGGGAGTGTAATAAAGGAATTGAAATAAAAAAAGTAATGTGTTTCTAATCATGAAGTATGCAATGTCAATATGGTCAATAAACTAAATTAAATTAAAACACATGCAGAGGCATGGATATAAAGGGCCACAGTGTTTGTTAAACAGTGACAATTTTAATATATCATATAAACCTAACATTTGTGATACACGGAACAAGTGAGCTAAGTGATGTCATTGTGACATCACTGGCATTAATAACATGTTTAAGAGGCCCCTAAGAGTACCTCTTTTTAAAAAAATAATAAAAAAAATAAAAAAATAATATATATATATATATAAAAGATGATAATAATAATAAAAAACCTTACATCCCGCTGCCGTAACATAACATCTACCAAGTATAACCCTCCTGCCCCTGTTCACAACCCCCAAACCCATTAAGCCGTAAGGATTCTAAGAATAATGTACACCTTATAGTATGTTCCCTATAAGTACTGGGAAAGTATGGAAAATCTATTTAAATTAGGTATTTCTGAAATCAGGACACCTGAATTTATAAACTGAGGGGGGGGGTTGGTGGTTCCATCACTTTACCTAATTTTGTGAGGATTCAGAGGGAAAATGTATATAAAAAAATGGTGTTTTTTTAAAAAATTTTCGCTATTTTCTACTAAATTTCTCATTCTAAATTTTAAGCTAATCATCCAACTATGATATCAAAAGAAAGCTCTATCTCTCCTTGAAAAAACAATATATAGTTTACATGGGTACACTATTCACAGGAAAAGAGAATAATCGCTGAACAGACATAGCGCAAAAATGGCAAAATTGCTCCGGGACTTGGGGTACCAAAAACTCCTGGGATTGAAGGGGTTAAACAACAAGTTAGTCGTTTTTTCCCCCTGTTCAACAATTTAGAAGTACTGCCCCTTTAATGTCATGTTTATTTTTAATTGGGGGTTAAAAGGGTGTAAAATTTTGCCATATTCCCTGAACATGTTTTTGAGTTTCTGTTGCAAGATAACACGGTTTGTGTGAAAAAGAGGCTGCTAGGCACAGTTAATGTGTGTCAATATTTGTGCTTTGATATGGCAAACTGGTGTTGTGTTGACTTCACTGATCACAATCTTTGTACACATTTTTGTACAAGGTAAAAAGGATCAGTGGGGTATTAACCCAATGAAAAAGAAAAGTAATAATGAAAAAAAAACAGATGAAGAGCTTGTTTGAGAACTCGTGAGTTTACACTTTCTGGTTTATTGGGACAGTCATTTAATCCATATTTGATACATTTCAGGGATCGGTTTGCTTAATGTTGGCAACTCATGGAACCAAAACACTAGGCACTAGCAGGATCACAGCATATATAAGAGTTTAACCCTCTTGCCAGAGATCTGAAATGATTGCATTCACAAATTATTTAAATACTAGGCCCACATAACATCTCCTCATTTTATGCTTCGTGGTGAGCACAGAAAGAATGTATCTGGAGACCTTCATCCTGTAGGTTTTGAAATGTATTCCTGTAAACCCTTAAGTATAAAGTCAAAAGAGAGAGTGGGTTCTGGCTGCAAGCGGTTGTAAATATGGTTCTGATAAAATATCACAGGGCAACTATAAAGCAGGAGTGTGTTTAGTTGAGAGATGCAAATGAAATGGGGGTCAGCTGTCTATAGGTCTGAGTCTGACTCAATGATGACTAAGTGACTTGGTTAACATATACTTATAGATAAATGTTATTTTTCCACAATTTACACTTAATTTTTTCCTATCCAATCTTTTTTTTTTAATCATAAATTCATTTCTCATGCTCTTCTACTCCATGTGCTTTCACTCCAGCCCAATATGCAGTTGCCCCTTCCCCACCCTCCTGTTTTACAAGCAGATGTGGCCACCTGAGCACATCTCCATGCGTGTTATATAGCCACTGCTGGTCAGTTCCAGCGATGGCTCAGTGAATCCTCCGACATGGGGGTCTCTTCAGACCCTGTGCATGTTCGTGGAAAACTAGTCACTGGGCTGATTGGCTGCTTCAAGAATGGACAGAACATGGAGGAGGCGAACAGCTGCAGATTCTATATGAGATTATTTTATTTTTTTGTTTTGGAAGACTGTATATTAAAATACTCAGGTACTCGGTTATTTAAAAATATAGTGGCCCTTAAAATATACACTGTGAGTCTAGATTTGTCACATAGTCAAATTACTTTTGTCTGTTTATACATTCCACAAACCACAGGATTGTCTGTAAAATACTATCTTAAACAATATACCAATCATTTTGAACAACTGATTGGTATACCATGCATAACTTAAAAAAAGATACCAGCCATATTATGGTAAATTGCCAGTACCAAATGTTACGTGGATAATATGTTTCTTAAATTAAGGTTGAATAGCACCAGGAAAAGGGTTAGTTTAAAGTGATTTTCATAGATAATGAGTTCGGAGAGCCAATGAATTTTGGTCTCCTTAGCTTAATATTACTGGTATGTGAAGTGCAGTGATATAGTACAGGAATTTAAATCTGAAAGTATGCTGCTGGTGTGTTTCTTATTATGAATCAATCGGTATGATCAATAAACTATAAATCAAGACACACACAGGCATTGAGATAAAGGGGGAGAGTTTTTGGTAAACACTGTGACAACTTTAATATATCATATAAACCATTTGAAAAATAAAAAAAATGCAATACATGGGAACAGTGGATACCATTTGTGGCCGATGATATCTGACGCCCCTTGCATGAAGCCATGTATTTCTGAAAATATGGTAACAATTTGTGGCCTTTTCGCCAATTTGCAGCCTTTATATATACACAATGACGTTCAATACTATGTTGTGTGTGTGACGTCTGTGCTACAGTGTTCAAAGTTCCTTTAGGCTTCCAGGTCACAAACAATGACACTTAAGCATGCCAGAAAATCATGGGCAGAAAAAATGCTGTAAAGTAAGAAAGCTTTCGGAAATAGACATGTTAATAGCTTATTTGTATAATTTATCAAAATGCAAAGTGAGTGAACGGGAAAAAAAAATCTAAATCAAATCCATATTTGGTGTGACCTCCCTTTTGTCTTCAAGACAGCATCAGTTCTTCTAGGTATAGTTGTGCAAAGTCAGGGATTTTGTAGGCATTTAGTTAGGTGTATGATTAAACAATTATACCAAACAGGTGCTTTATGATCATCAATTTTATATGTAGGTCAAAACGCAATCATTAACTGAAAGCAAAACAACTTTGTAGGAAGTTGCTGAAGATAATGTAATGTCAAAAGTTATACATCATGGCCAGACTGAGCACAGCAACAAGACACAAGTTAGTTACACTCCATCAGCAAGGTCTTTCCCAGACAGAAATTTCAAGGCAGGCAGGGGTTTTCAGATTTTCTGTATAAGCTCTTTTAAAGAAGAATAAAGAAATTGGAAAAGTTGAGGACCATAGATGCGGTGGTCACCAAGGAAACTTAGTCCAGCAGATGTAAGACAAATCATGCTTTCCTCTGCAATCGGAAGGTTTCCAGCAGAACTATCACATCGGCATTGACAGTGGGACCCTGTTACACCCATCTACTGACCTGAGAAGTCTGATCATAAGTGTACATCATGGAAAAAGTATGGCCCAAAAGCCATACCTCTAATGTGGAGACAAGGCCAAGTGATTCAATTATTCACAAAAACACAGAAGCTGGGGTGCAGAAAAATGGCAGAAGGTTCTCTGTACTGAAAAGTCCACTACTCAGAGGGTAATAGATAAATGGAACAGTATCCCAGCAGGTGTGGTGGAGGCTAATACAGTAAGGGAATTTAAACAGGCATTGGATAGACATAAAACTTTCCTTACTATAGGACCCGCATAAACACTGAGGAAAAATATCAGAAAAATGAGTTGATACAAGAATGAGTGTTTGCAGGCAACAGTGAAGGATGGTGGTCAGAATGAACGGTCTCCTCAATGCTAAGAAGTAAAAGCAGATACTTATTCATCATTCAATACCATCAAGGAGGTATCCGGCCCCAAGTTTATTCTGCAGCATGGCATCGACCCCAAACATACAGAGAAAGTCATTAAGAACTATCTTATGTGTGACGAACAAGATGTCCTGGAAGTGATGGTATGTCTCTCACAGAGCCCTGATCAACATCAGATTGATAGCTTGATAACTGTGGCTAGTTGTTAGGAACAACCTACCTGCTGAGTTCCTTAAAAAAAAAAAAAAAAGTATACACTGTTTACATGGTTGTCACCTAAGTCTAACTAACAAAACTATGAAAACTGTCCTGGTTTCCCGCAGAGAAAAACAATAATAATTAAAATTGGATTGTATGTTGCCTCTGACTTAAAGTGATATTTACTAATATACATGTGCCCATGGTCTGCTGATGTTTGCTTTTACTGAACCTCACACAAAATAAGCCCTCTCTGAAATCATACGCTCTGCCATCCTATGGACCGCCCCCTGGCCTTGCTAATATCTTATCTTCCTTACATCCTCTTCTCTGATGTCTCTTCTGTCATCCTTGGAGACTTCAACATCCCAATGGCCTCCGAATTTCTCTCCTGTACCACCTCTTATGATAGGTGCATAGCATACTAACTGTCTAACTACTTACAATGATGATCACACCCTGGACCTTGCACCCAATTAACCAAGTTTCTTGACACCAACTCTACTTACCTCTCTTTACTGACCTACTCACTGCTATAAACAAGGGCCACTACTCTATGCTAATCCTGCTGGACATTTCTGCTGCTTTTGACAGTGTGAACTATGCTCTTTTCCTACAGACTCTTCACAATCTTGGTCTCTGTGGCACTGCTCTCTCTTGGTTCACATTCTACCTTTTTTGGTTGTACCTTCAGCATCTCCCTCTCCAGTAACACTTCCTTTTCCTCTCTGTCGGGGTACCTCAAGGCTCAGTTCTAGGACTCCTATACCTCACTTGGTAAACTAATCTCAGCTGTATGCTGATGACAATCAGATCTAACTCCTTCTCTCTCTCCCTCCCTCTTAGATCGTGTAATCACTTGCTTTGCCTCTGTCTTTAATTGGTTGTCTGAATTTCTGTGATCTCTAAAAAAAAAAAAAATACAAACAACTTAAAATTTAATTAAAAAATGCTTTCAGAAAATGTAAGTCATGTGTTAAACTACACAGTTACGTGTAGTTTGAGAACTCCATAGGGAAAGTAATTAAATGAACTTTTACCTTTGGATTCAAATCAGAATAATGCAGCATTGGGGTCTTTCTCATACAAATACTAGACACTATTTTTTTTTATCCTGTTCCTCTAGGATGTTTTGGTTTGAAGCAGTGCAGCCTTTTCTGCTCTTTTAGTTTAAAGAGAAATGTGGACAATTAGAGAAGTGTAAAGGGCAAGGAGTTTGTGGTGTGAGGAAAGACTCTCCCTTTTCTGAAAGGGGCTAGATGTCAAATCCTCCTTATCTACTAGAGCAGATGTTGTGTGTAATTGACTCCTAACAGCTGTTTTCATGTGCACCATGTAAATGAAAAGGCTTCATTGTGGCAAAAGCAAATGCACAACATAAGTATAATTTAAAAACAGCTATGAATGTCTTTTAGGAAATGCTCACATCTACCTCCCCTTCCAAAAATAATGTTTTTGTGGTGGTGAGGCGAGTATGCGAGTTTCAATAAAGACCTGCTCAGATAGAACAGCATTAACTGAAAGTTGTTTCCTAGAGCAGGAAACAGAAGAAACTGAGTTATTTAGCATACGTAGTAGCTATGTGAGTTGATGAATGGGGTCATGCAGTTTCTATAAGCCTCTGAGGGTCAGACCTTGGTTCTTCCTTGTGTTTCATTATTTGAAGCTGCCGTAGATGCCATCTCCTTAAAAGCAAATTAGTTAAAAAAAAAAAAAATATATACACATACCTTGCCACACTATTAACAATATATCATAGAGTTGATGCCACTGGGTTTATTCTGGCTGTAATGAAAGTCTACGGGATACACTAGCATGAACCCGGTAAAGTTGGCTCATAAAGGCAACCTTGGTCACTTTCTTGATCCTCCTCAGTAATAAACTACAGGCATGCAGAGACAATTTACTCTTCTTGTAAAAATGCGTATCGACCCATTCATGACCAATGAGATACCAGGTACCTCATGAAAAGACATCCCTAGAAGACCAATAATGTACCTGTTATGTCATAGGTCCCATATTGCAGTAAGAAAAGTGACTCTATGTTTAAAACATATATATATATATATATATATATACTTTGTTTTTTAACAGACCCTATAGGATACTTTTTTATATATAGGTTTAAGTTTACATTTTGTAGTTATTGTGGTGGCGGTTAGTTAGTGGGGAATTAGGGTTATGTTTAGGTTCTCTCTCTTACTCTCTCTCTCACTCACTCTCTCCTTATTTAGCAATTTCAGCTACAGTAGCTCACACTGGCATCAATGAGCCTTGGCTTTTTCTGTTCGCTATTTGGAGCCAACTCCCAGCAAATCACATCAACCCTGTTGTAAATCTTTTTGTCATCAGCAAAAGGACATACTTACCATCAAGACCTTCTGCAATATCACTAATTAAATATTTAAAAGAATGGGTACAGATCCCTGAGTTATCCCACTGGTATTTTATGTGGGACAGTGTCAAAAGCCTTACTAAATGGGCACAACATTCAGCAGTTTCCAATCTTGATGTATTTTTCTTTACTGAAGTAGAACATCTTCCTTGCGTGTATCAAATGACTCATTAGTCTTTTTTTTCTTGAGGTTAAATCAGGTTTTTTTTTTAAATTAATGGCACCTAATTTGTAGAAGAAATCTTTGAAGTGAAATTGCAAACATTTTGATGGTACAGTCTACATGGAAAAGGGGAATCATGGTTGAACAAATGTATGCTAAAAATGTCAAAAAAGCTCCAGTCACTTAGGTGTGTGAAATCCCTGGTCACGAAGGCTTTAATATATGCACGACCTTGGCAGTTGATTATGTTTAATAATTATTATCATCATGTGGGCGATATGTATGGTGTATAGAATTATTTTGTTGTTGGGAATAGCCGTGTTAGTTTGGTGGCATAGTCGTTTTAGGACAGAAACTAGATTAGATATGGAGTTAGTATTCCTTGCTACAACAATAATATTTAGGGGGGCACATGGGGGGCGGGGACAAAAGTAGGAGGTAAATTATAAGTATATATATATATATATATATATATATATATATATACACACACACACAAGTCAATCTGCTTTAGACATACCATTTTAACTATATATGTACATAAATTCATGCCCCACACACCGACACAGGATTTGCCCTTCTACATGATTTATCCAGCACCCAGATTGCACCCACAGTGGTACGAGCGCAGAACTATATCTCACTGGTCGGTCTCAGTGCGAACTTCGTGAGGGAGCAAGGAGATAGAGATGTGTATAAAGAGACCTTGCGCTTCTTTTTTTTGGTCCAGTTATTGGGAGATCAATGCAGTTTGCCCTGCTCCGCCAGTGCTGAGTTGGCCCTAATTAATACACATTTCTGTCGATCTTACCCCTGCTGCCTGACTCAAACATACCCAAGTCTTAGGTAGAGGTTTGTCCACATATGTCCACCTCCAGGCTATGATAGCTATGGAGGGGGCACAAAGGAACAGCTGCAATGGACACCTAGGGTTAGTTTGTGCTCTTATTGTTGTTGGTCTTTCATAATGCATATTTAAGTCATTGAGCTGAAACATATACATATAGTTACATATTTCTTGGAAATTCACCTGTTGACCTTTGTTTTAGGGAGCTTCTGAGCTACACATAAATCTTATCCGTTACATCTAACGCAGGAGGAGGGATCCTCCTTGATCATCACCGGCTGAGGGATAGCCAGCATGTTAGGTTAATTTTAATCCATTTTTTAGCATCACAACACATACTGATGTTTTGGATGTGGCTGCGTGTTTATATCGGCACCAAATCTCCTGCCATTTCTCAAAAAGCACTCCAATAATAAACATGTTTTTCTGGGCATTGCACTTTTTCTACAGGCACTCCCTAAAGGCCAATAAAGGAAGGAGTGTAGAGCCAGGAAACATTCCTGTGATTTAATTATTTCTCTGTCCATAAACATTTTTCAAGGCCTCTCCTCCTCTACTCTGAGCGCTCCCTTCCCTCATCCTGTTGCCAGCAGAAGAAACAGCTTCTGTAAACCTTCATATGACATGTTTGTCAAGATAAATATGCATAGCTAAACTAGTTGCTTGCATCCTTATTGAATAACTACTGTAGGAAAAACATTTTACTGTACATAACAGAAAAGATACTGCATTGGACCATCTGCATGTTAACCACGTGACAATAAATCAAACACCTTCTGTTTGTAGAAACATATGCATGGCCAACTTATAGAAGTGGCTCAAGCTTCCTTAGGTCCTTATGCAAAATTATTAATGGAACCCAAATGTGAATGCAATTCCAAACTTTGTTGGCTATCCCTCAGCCAGTGATGATATCTTTAGGGTGGATTACACCTCTTTTTGCAGTATGCTAATGTAAGAAGAGGGAAGAGGGCTTCATTTGAGTGGCCACATTATAATTGTATACTAAAGCGGAGGATGGCTGCGCAGTGCAATACCCTTTATGCTGGTGGAACGACCGTATCAATTAGAATATGCCCCTATTGGCCCACCTGGCATTTGTCTGGTATGCCAGATGGCCTGTACGGGCCTGGATACCGCTACTAGCTTTGTGTATGTTCTCTGTCCCACAAGCAGTGAGTGAGATCCACTCATGATTGGCAGTGTTTTATTTATTGAACCAGTATCAACTTATTAGAAGAAAAAAAACCTGTTCTTATATCTATATGAAGTATATGCTGTTTTCACTGTAGATAATTAACTGTATATGTTTAGTATAGGAGCTAAGGGAACGAAAGCCCAATGTGTGTGCATGTTTATGTGATAAAACATAAAAAATGCTAGTGATACAGCTAGCTAGCTATTATCTGTACATTTTGATAAATGTGCCTTGTGGCTTTTGGTGAGAGTAACAGGCAGTAATGTAAAGGACCACTAGATGACACTATTCAATACGTTTTTATTATGCCTCATTTTAAAAAGTTAATTATGCATCAATATAACCTTATTTTTGTGACTGCATTTTTATTATTAGTTGAATATTCTGTTAATTGGAAGCTATAGATTGTTTTGTGTTTTTTTATGCATTCTCCACACCCTGACCACATCATTAGCTGTAACTGACAGCACTATACCTGAGACAATGATGTTTCAGAACTTCAGTGAAAATAAGCTACATGGGAAGGCACCTGTGGCACCAAAGCAAAAAAAATCATAATAGGAGGAATAACATGATTATTAATGGAAACATACATTGATGGCTGTGTGATCAGGCAGTGCACAAAAAACCAAAAAACGTGTTCCTTTTGATGATGAGGGCGGAATGTATCTCCAACAAGCCAAGGAGCTGGAAGGTAGGAAATTCAGATGTATCCCTCCATGCGTTTGCACTGTTGGGATCCTCAAAGTCCCTGTACTTATCTTGGGGCTCGACCCACATCTAGGTGTATCAGGGCGAAGGACTCCTAAGGTATGCACTCCTGGGTCATGGCACTCGTGACATGATCATTGTTGAGTGGTACAATATAGTTCTTAGTTTCTCTAGAGTAAACTTTTAACCTAATTATTTTATCAGACACACTGATTAACAAACAAAAAGCCTAAGCCCCAGGTAGTTTTTATAAAAACATTTAGTTATATTATTTTGATTTTGTCAAAGCATTTGATACAGATCCAAATAAAATGTACTGTACAAAATAAGAGTATTATCTGAACCTAAATTGAAAACTAGGTTCAAGATAGTGCTCAGAGAGTTACATATCCTGGCCTAGGCCGACTAGGCTGAATCAGTGGAACTGTACTGCATTTTAACCCACTCCCAGGCAATTTAAAGCCTTCTCTGCATACTATTACTGAGGCACCTGTGTGGCAGGTGGGGTGCTCAACCTTAAGGTTTGGTCAGAATATGCACACAAAAAAATATGGGATACTATAGAACAGTAGTGTACCTAGCGGGGGGGGGGGCGGTCCGCCCCGGGTGCCGCTCGTCAGGGGGGTGCCACGGGCTAGGGTGACCACCAATGTTCCCTCTAATTTCTCTTAGGTGGTGTGCGCAGAAAATTTCTCTTGTGCAAAAATTTTCCCAGAGCCAAAATTTTGTGCGCACAATATGCTTCTGCAAACGTTACATTTAAATTGTTATTCTATATTTTTGGTACAGCTCGCTCATGGTTAATAACACTACATTATAGTGTGATAATGTAGTATTAGTTACACAACAGTATTGCTTACTGTAATGTTTTTTTAAAGGTGAAATTCTCACTGCATAAGTAAATTAAAACTGTTGTGCGCAGGGGCGTACCTAGAGTATTTGGCACCTGGGGCGGATCCTGTACGTGGGACCCCCACACACACACTTTAAAACTGCATTGCTTCTATCGTTAGTAAATAATGATAACAGTTATGCTGTACCCCTGTCAATGTTTGCCTAAGGCAGACATTGACGGTGGTACAGCATAACTGCTATCATTATATACTGAGGCAGACATTGACGGTGGTACAACATAACACCTATCACTATATACTGAAGCAAACACTGACAGTGGTACAGCAGAACATCTATCACTATATACTGAGGCACGCACTGACGGTGGTACAGCATAACACCTATCACTATATAGAGAGGCACACATTGACCATGGTACAAGCCAGACATTGACAATAATGCAGCATAACCCCAATCACTATATACTAAGCCAAACATTGATGTGGTGTAGGCCTACCACTTTAGTGTCCGGCCTAGTATCTATATATATATATATATATATACACACACACACTATATATATATATATATATATATATATATATATATATATATATATATAGGGATGCACCAAAATGAAAATTCTGGACCTGAAAATGTAGCATTCACTTGACTGAAACCGAAAATGACCCCCCACACACACATTTAAAAATAAAAAAAAACACTTTTATTAAAAGTAAAACCAAAATTAGACAAAAAAATCAACAACAATATATTACATATAATTAACAGCAATCACACTGGTTGCTTGGGCATGATAGGAGTGGGATTGCTGTTAGCAATCATATATATATATATATATATATAAATTAATATTGTTATCGGATTTTTCTGTCCAATTTTGGTGTGTTACTTACCTTTATTAAAAGTATGGTTAACACCAAAATTGAACAAAAAAAATATATAATTGCTACCAGCAATCTCACTCCTATCATGCCCAGGCAGCCAGTACAGGCTGGAACCTGAGCATGATAGGAATATGATTAGTCTCCCTATGCCATGCTATCCCCCCCCACACACACTTACACATCCATGCTATCACACACACACACTACAGCTTAACACCCATCACTCTCACACACTTACTAATTCACTCTCACAGAATGTTTTCCTACCTTTTCTCTGTCTCTGTCACCTCCTCTTCCTTCTTCCTCTTCTATGTCCTCCTTCCTCTCCTTCTGGTGCAGTAAAGATGGCCTTAGGTGTTGTGGCGCCCTGTGCGGACTACTCTTCTGGCGCCCCCCCTCACTAACCCCCTCTCTGCCCCTTCAAACTAACCCCCCTCTCTGCCCCTTCAAACTACTCCCCCTCAAACTACCCCCCCTCTGTCCCTTCAAACTACACCCCCCCATGCCCCTTCAAACTACACCCCCCATGCCCCTTCAAACTACACCCCCCCTCTGCCCCTTCAAACTACACCCCCCATGCCCCTTCAAACTACACCCCCCCTCTGCCCCTTCAAACTACACCCCCCTCTGCCCCTTCAAACTACACCCCCCTCTGCCCCTTCAAACTACACCCCCCCTCTGCCCCTTCAAACTACACCCCCTCTCTGCCCCTTCAAACTACACCCCCCCTGCCCCTTCAAACTACACCCCCCTGCCCCTTCAAACTACACCCCCCCTCTGCCCCTTCAAACTACACACACCCCTCTGCCCCTTCAAACTACACCCCCCATGCCCCTTCAAACTACACCCCCCATACCCCTTCAAACTACACCCCCCCTCTGCCCCTTCAAACTACACCCCCCCTCTGCCCCTTCAAACTACACCCCCTCTCTGCCCCTTCAAACTACACCCCCCTCTGCCCCTTCAAACTACACCCCCCCCTCTGCCCCTTCAAACTACACCCCCTCTCTGCCCCTTCAAACTACCCCCCCTTCCCCTTCAAACTACCCCTTCAAACTACACCCCCCCTCTGCCCCTTCAAACTACACCCCCCCTCTGCCCCTTCAAACTACACCCCCCCACTTACCTTGTTGCCGTAGTCCTGCGGTGAGAGCGGGAGGCATCCGTCTTCTCGCTCTGCCGCGGTGCAGGCATTTCATGTTGAGCGCTGGAATAGTCCGGCACTCAACATGAGATGCCGGAACCGCAACAGAGTCACGGAGAGTAAGGGGCGCAGAGCGGTTGCTGAAAACAGCACGAGCAACCGCTCGGCGCCCCTGCCCGGGACTAAAGCATCGTTTTTTTATTGGTTTTTTTTTTTACTTTATTTAACATGAATGATGTTAAATAAAGTTTAAAAAAAAACAAACAAACAAAAAAACCCCCGATGTTTTAAGTCCCGGGCAGGCGCCCCTGCTACCATGTTGCACACCCCTAAGGCCGGCCCTGGTGGGCGTGGCTTCAGTGCTGTGCGCCAGGATCTGACATCAAATCGCAGGTCTGTATTAACAGACCTCCCGCTCCCTTGATTGATTTTAAGCCGGTTGGAGGGAGATCCTTGATCTCCCCAACTGAGCTTACTCCACTAGCGGCGGACATTACTGTCTGTCTCTGGAGAGGTGCTGTGCACACAACCGGTAGCGGACCGCCCCCCCTTCGGTACGCTACTGGTTGTGCGCACAATTTTTGTCCGTGTGCGCTCCCTCTGAAAGCTATTTGCGCGCGCACAAGCGCACAGCTTAGAGGGAACACTGGTGACCACATGTCCGGATCCCCGGCAGCATCTGCTGGAGATCTAGGACAAGTGGTCACCCTAGCCCGTGGCAACGCCCCCCGCTAACTCCGTCGCGGTGCCGGCATGTCGTGCTGAGCGCCGAAATATGACGTCATATTTTGGCGCTCAGCAGTTAAGCAGCGGCAGAGCAGGAAGACGGAAGCGTCGTGCTCCCACCACAGGACTTCTGAATGGTAAGTCCAAAACCAAAAGGGGGAGAGGGTAGATAGTGGGAAGGGAGGGAGAGGGGGGTAGATAGTGGGGAGGGGTAGAAAAGGGGGAAAGGTAGATAGTGAGAATGAATGAATGTGTGGATGAATTGTCTGAATAAGGGAGATAATTAATGAGTTTGTGAGAATGCATTAATGAATGTGTAAATTTGTGTGAATGAGAGACCGAATAAAAAATTGTGTGAATTATGTGAATGAAAGTGTGAATTAGTGAGTGACTGTTAAAGTGTTTTTTTGTGTATGATAGATGTATAATTGATGTAGAGCAGGATGTTTGAGCCTTGGGGACCAAGATGATACAGGCAGGGTGTTTATGGGACAAAGTTGACTCATGCTGGGCTGTTTGGGGACAAAGATGGTAAATCCTATGTGTGTAATCTGGGTGATGGTCAGGTTCTATGTGGGCGCCAGGGCTGGCTTTGGGTTGTGCAACCTATCATCTATGCCTGTAGTTTTATCTCATGCTATGTTTCCATACATTATTATTGTATACCTGCAAATACGGGATTTGTATGTCTGATTCTATGCCTCTAGTGCTGAGTTCACATGTGAACAATAATAATAACAATATATATATATATATATATATATATATATATATGATTGCTAATGGCAATCACACTCCTATCATGCCAAGTCAGCTACTACATGCTGGAATCTGGGTATGCCTGGGATCTGGGGATGATAGGAGTGTGATTGCTGTTAACAATCATATATATATATTTATATATATATATATGATATATTGTTATTTCATTTTTTTGTCCTATTTTGCTGTGTTACTTACTTTAAATAAAAGTGTGATTTTTTTTTTATTTTTTTATGGTGGGGGTCATATTTGGTTTCAGACAGGTAAATGCTGGATTTTCAGTTTCAGTCCAGAATTTTCGTTTCGGTGCATCCCTAAGCCAGACAATGAAGTGGTAGGCCTACACCACATCAATGTTTGGGTTGGTATATAGTGATAGGAGTTATGCTGCACTATTATCAGTGTCTGGCTCAATGTATAGTGATAGGGATTACGCTGTACCACCGTCAATGTCTGCCTCAGTATATAGTGTTAGGTGTTATGCTGTACCCCCGTCAATGTCGGCCTCAGTATATAGTGATAGGTGTTATGCTGTACCCCCATCAATGTCTGCCTCAGTATATACACAAAAAGAAAGGTTGGAATGCAGCACTCAGCAGTAAAATGGTGCACGAGCCAGGGTACCACCAAGTCCCTCAATAAATCCAAAATAAAGAAGCAAAGGCTCAGCACTCAAATGATAAGGTGAGTTTATTTCACACAGGCAACGTTGAAACGTTGCCTGTGTGAAATAAACTCACCTTATCATTTGAGTGCTGAGCCTTTGCTTCTTTATTTTGCCTCAGTATATAGTGATAGGTGTAATGCTGTACCACCGTCAATGTCTGCCTCAGTATATAATGATAACAGTAATGCTGTACCACCTTCAATGTCTGCGCCAGTATATAATGATAGAAGCTATGCAGTTTTAAAGTGTTTGTGTGTGGGGGGGTGCCACATACAGGATCCGCCCCAGGTGCCAAATACTCTAGGTACGCCCCTGCTATAGAATAATTGCAGACCATAACCTTACCAACTTGTACATGACATATATTGAGGGGTATTGCCTTAAAGGAGGAAAAAGAAAAGGCTTTAAATTGCTTGAGAGTCTCAGTGGGTTAAAATCCAGTGCAGTTGAACTGATTCAGCTTCTTGGTAAGTAATATCGCCATGTAAAATTGTAAAGAACTTGCCAAAATCGGGGTGAGAGTGAAGGTATAATCACTCTCACCTCCTTTGCTTATACATGTATGGGTTGCCAAAATGATTATGTACTGATTAATTCAGTTTTTGTGTGAGAAAATCAATTAAAGTCCAATATTGACTTAATGTACACTTAAAATATTAGAAGATCATGTGTGTCTTAAAAGGTTTAGTCCCAAAGTCATTTTGGGTATTTTGGGTTTGAAGACCACATTGAGCTCGCTAATGCTTGATAGCAGTGCCTATGAAGTGTGTTCCTCCATAAACTTTATTACTCAGAGTGTCAGGTTGGATGATTGTATTGTTTACCACAGGTAGCATGACAAGGAGTGATGGTGTTAGTGTGGTAGACTGGGATGAGATAACAAAGCTTGGACACATATAAATGACATAATAGACAACAGATTGAAAATAGTACATAATGCAGAAACTAGAAATAACTTTAAATTGAAAGGGTTCCCCTTTAAAGATGCTTGTTCATTGCCACAGACAGGACAAGGATCCACATCAACCACAAAATACAATTTTTAATGAACACCTAAAAGAATGAAATAATTTGGATACATATCAGCTCTGTAATAAGGGAATCAATGTACTTAAGAAAAGCTGTAATATCCTTTTTGTATAAAATATTTCTAACTTACTGGAGTATATTTTTTCTTTAAACATATCTATTTTTTTAGGCAATTTTTCTTTGATTTCTAATATAGTGTGCCGCCCAATCTGTACAAAATATATTGATGCAGTTTGAACAAACCTAAAAAAAGATTTGTGATAAACGAAAACCTAGGTTTCATATCAGAAAAAAAAACTTTAAAACTGAGAAATGAAAACATAGATCATAATTTCCCCCTTTAAATCACAACAATTGACCTTTTTCCCAGAAATCACAATGTTTCTTTTGGCAATAAGTAGTAAATGTGGGCCGATGATAAGGATATGTTGTTGGAAATTCCACATTAAAGTTTACTTGTGCCAAACCACATATCCTTTTGTTAACATCAGAACGGGTGGTTCTCCTACATCCACCAGGGGTGTGTTTGGTTATGAGATTTGATTTGCATTTTGATATGCATTATGTTAACTTCTTTATTGCTACCGTGGCGACATAGTATAAATGTCATACAGGCAGAGGAGGGCTGGCACCTTTCGTCCTGGGGGGCAAGTAAAGCCCATCAGCCGCTTGAACACCCTACCATAAGCACTGGCACACTTATGTACAGTCACACGCTTACATAAATGTAAACTAACAGACACATACTCAACTCACACTTACACACTCATGAACACAAAAACCACATACATACTCATACACACTAATACACATTCATGATGACTTATGATAAATACATATTGTGTTTATTTTTATGACTGCAGCCAGAATGTGCAATATTTAGTGCCCACCTTCCTGGTCTTCTCTCCCATCTTTTTGTTCTCTAAACTATGCCACCGCTCACATTAATTCAGCCCCCTCCAGGTTACATCATCATTATCTACAAATACACTTAAGACCCATGTAAGCCCTTTGGAGGGGAAATAAGCTCTATAGACAGATCTGATAACAAGAGGTTACTTATTATGAGTAGATGTGCCACAGTTCCATCCACAAAATGATGTAAAATAGGTGGTGTCTGAATGTTTTTATAAGAAAGGGTATTCAGGAGTGTACATAGTTTAAAACTTGATCCAGTGTTTATTCTGAGAGATGAAAGACCTTTTTATTATTATTATTATTATCCTTTATTTATATAGCGCCAACAGTTTACGCAGCGCTTAATACAATACATAAATTCAAGGGATATGACAAGACAAGAATTGACAGACTAAGACAAACCGATACATTTGGTGGAGAGAGCCCTGCTCGCAAGCTTACAATCTAGAGGACCTTACCCTTCTAAATAAAGTTGGCATGTGCCTAAAAGGGCTGTTGACATCTTTATTGATCAGTACAGTTAGTTCAACTGCAATATTTTCATGTTATAGAGTTGGTGGTATTCAAATGCCTAGTTGGATAACCCACAGCTTATTTATCTGCGCTCTTCTAAATCCAAAGTGAAGTGTTTATGCCGGGGTCAAATTTCTTCCCGCAGACTCTGGAGTCTAGTGTACTAAGAAAAAATTGCACGAGGTGTCCAAAACAAGTTCTCACAAGAATAGAAAAGGACATTTCATGATTTTGTGCTAATATTACCCTATGATACTGTAATCAACAAAAATATGATCTAACCAGAAGGAATTCCACCTCCCTCTTTGAAATAATTATACAAAGCTAATTGCTGTGCATGATTCATACTTCATCTACACATTGTCTTACTGTAATTCATGCTAAGGGTGCTCCAAGTACCTAAAGGCAACAGTTTATATAATATATATGTTTTGGTATGTTTGTTTTAAAATTTATATATTTATAATGGGTTAAAACTACTGATATAGTTGAACTAAAGGTTGAGCTAAAACTACACTGCGAAAATGATTTTGGATTTTAGTTCTACAGTTTGTGTGTTGGCCACTAGGTGGAGATACTCCCTTTCTACAGCTTTACGGAATGTTATTTGGTAATACATATATTACAACAACTTAACAAAGCACAGCATGTTCCTTCTTACTGATACTGTATCAACACATCTTTATTAAAGAAAGTTCCAAGTTTATTATATGGGTGTAGTTACCAATATCATTAAAGGGGTAGTCACCCAATTATCACTATTTCTATTCAGCATTAATACAAATTGTGAGAGCACATTTTTTTTGGGTTAACATAGGTTCATTAAGTAATTACAGGAAACATGGTTATTCAACACTTTTACTGTGCACAAAAATATTTTATTTCAATTGCCATTATTGGATATGATTACATCCTTCGACACCGTGTATTGAACCATCTTCGCCACGATGCAAAGTAGCATTTCTTTACTAGTACCCAGTGTAAATACATGCAACCAGGGGTGTTTAATGAAGAGGTACCAGTCACATTTACCCAGTGAAACTATTTTTTTGATGGCGCACCTACTTTGTTTCTAATATAATGTAACCTCGTTAACTGGATGATCTCCTCTTTGGATATAGACAAAAGGGAACTCTTACTCTCCACCTTTCCTAAGTATATTCTGGCCTTGGCTGTCCAGAACTAGGGTAATAGAGGGGTGGCAGCAGTCATGTTCCATACTGCAAGAGGTAGATCTTTCCAGTATATTGGGCTTTCCAGTATGTTGCTGCTCTGTAGAGGAGTTGGGATGACCTCTTTTTAAACCAGCTCATTTGCCCTTCAGAGGTCTCAGTAGGCCTCTTCCTTCTTGCCATGTACTATGATGGAGAGCCAGAATATGATCTATCATGTTTGTGTATGCATGCAGGGAGATGGGTGCTTTTCAAGTTTCTTCTTGATACATGGGTGTGTGATGATACCAAGAGCACTAGGTCCAATGACTTTTTCCACGGATTACTGAACCTTGCTGTAGACTGTCAAAGCTTTTCACGATCTCCCCTTAAGTTATCTATGGTACCTCCTATCACTGGGCCGTATTTATAAAACCGTAACTAAAGCAATTTAGTGGCAAGGAGCTAAACCTGGGGCCGATACCATTGTCTCAGTGTAAGAATGAACTTTTGTCAAATATGGCTCTGATGTTATTATTATCTTTTATTTATATAGCGCAAATGTTTTGTTTGAAATTCCTTACACACAACTATTCAAACTATCCGGGTAGCTTATAAATGAATGGTCATTTTTTTGAGGGATTCTTTGTGTCTCCGTACACGCCTGTGTATTTATTGTGAAGTCCGGTTATCAAAAGTACATAGCTGAACATTAAAATTCCTTCACTTTCCTTCACAGACCACTGTAAAGATATTAAAGATATTTGTGAACCCTATGCAACAAAGCATTGTAATATCAGAAGACCAAAATAGATGTTTAATTGTCGTAGAGCACAGTACAATTTATCCACGTGTGGGTGGGAGCAGCACCACATGTTTACTTTCATGGTACGAAATTCTTTTCTAGATTCTTGGAAAGTTCATCCCAAGGGAATAGCAGTTATTCACTGATCCAAAGTAGCAGAATATAAAACAATACAAATATTTTCTACTATTTCTATTATAAAAGACAGATGCACTGGAATAAAGGCAGTTTTTAA
This sequence comes from Spea hammondii, assembly GCA_029215755.1. Lineage (NCBI taxonomy): Eukaryota > Metazoa > Chordata > Amphibia > Anura > Pelobatidae > Spea > Spea hammondii. The sequence goes on along the minus strand of JARDYJ010000001.1, from coordinate 91,533,699 downwards.
CAATTAACATACTGGATTGGCTCAATTGCCTAGTAACTTTGTGCAGAACTGCCTGGCGACAAAACAAATGTTAGTAACAATTTAGGAAATCACTTTCTAGAGATTACTTAAATTACTGGATCGGGACATCGTGGTAAGGGAAACAAATTGTTCTTCCAGTAAGGTTGGCCACAGACTGCATAAGACAAGTTATGGCCAGTAAAACCATATGAGAATAATATTATGAATTATATATATATATATATATATATATATATATTATAGAAACAGTTCACCATCCTATTTTTTCATTAACTAATGCTTGTACAGTTTCTGTCTATAATGATTAAGGTATTTATGATAGATTGTAAACTCACAAGAGCAGGACCCTCATCATTTTGTTTTGTCTCATGGAATCTTTGGGGCTCTATAAATAAATGTAGTGTAAGGGGTTTCAAACACCTTACATTTAGCCCTAAGTACCATCACCTCGTTTTTTTCTCGTCTGGTACTTATTCGGCCTTATAGCATTGAAATAAAATCTATTTCCTTCTGTCAATGTATGTAAACACACTGAGTGTACAGAAGCTTTGTTCAGTACACCTGGGCTCTGCCTACGCATGCGCGCTGTACTTGTTTTGCACAAGAAATGTTGGACGTTCTCTCCCTGGAACGGTGGACCTCGCCCTTTTTCGCCGTAGTCCACGCCCATCGATAATCTTATTGGTTAATAAACTTTAGCGTTCGCCGTGCACCAAGTTTCCCGGTATATAAGCGGCGTTCTCTAGGCAATCCAGCAGAGAACTGCATTTAGGGATTTAGCGATAGGGTAGCGAATTAGTTTATTTGTTGAATTTACATCTATTTCTTCTTTTTTATTATTATAATATAAAGAAGTCGTTAAAAGTTATATTGAAGACTTTTTGTGATAGGACCTGGTTGTGTAGTGTAGTTTTGTTTTTGTTTTTTGTTTTGTTTTATTCTATTGCAAGAAGCTAAGATGATTTTTGACAAAGTGAAGAAGTTCGTTGTTGTCTTTGATTCTCCCGATCTGGATACACCTCCGGTGTTCAGCAGTGGAGACACTGTCACTGGGAAGGTGCTTTTGGAGTTGGTTACCGATATTAAAGTGGATTCCGTGAAGCTGCATGCAGGGGGTTATGCTAAGGTGTATTGGACTGAATCTCGTAGTGCTGGATCCAGCACAGCTTACACCCAGAACTATAGTGATGAAGTGGAGTACATCAATCGCAAAGAGACCCTGCTACAGACAGGTGAGCATGATCCGGGGGGACAAAACCATTTAACAGTGTGCGATCATTGCTCAAGCACACATATATAGTGTGTTAGAGCAAGAATATGTAGCTTTATGTGACCCGGTATATGTTCCAGTGGCATACTGGAGTGTTGAGTGCCAAGCACTGTTGTCCCTAAGAAGTGACATTTCGCCCCTGTTTGGCTAGTGTTAGTGTTGTAAGCATCTTTTGCACTTCACGGTTTATGCTAGCAATGTAGAATTGAAAAGCAAAAAACTTTTGATTGCATGTTTTGTTGTGGCAGGTTGGTGTGTTTTGCTACCACAGTAGATCATTTCAGTTTTTAACTGGGGGAACTATAAGATGGCAATGAGAACAAAAGTGTACCTGGATGAAGGTCAGGTAGCAATCAAAGATGTAAGCAATGAAACCCTTGACTAATATACTGCCGTGACTTCTAGACTTGGCCAGAGTCACTTCAAACTGTCCCTGCATAAACTTTTTAAGCATTGACTGGATAAGTGACCTGGCCTGCTCCCATTTGCTCTCTCCTATTTTTGGGTCTGTCTGAGACTTGTTTGTGTGAACACTCAAGGTCACAGTAACCTGCTTCAGTTCACCTACCTTTGTGCTGGGCAGGTCCAGAATAGAGAAGGTTAACTCACATAAGCTTGGCTGTCATTGAGACACAGCTTGTGCCACTATTCATGATCCACATAGAATATGTAGTTTTGTGCTTGATCTTTTGATTTTGTGTCTGCGTTTTTATTTTTCCTCAAATTCAATATGTACTTGTAGACCGAAAACTGTTGCTGTTAGCGTTTTCTAAACTATAAAGGAAACTTGCCTTTAAACACTATGGGCCCAGCTTGTTGTGGGGGGGTTTTGGTATTCTCTGCCTTTTAGCATGATTTCTGGATAAACAGGTTTTGGCTTTACTCTTTATGCACTTACTGAACCATTTAAACACATCTTGTGTGACAAACCACAGATTTAAAAGGTCTATCCAAAAGCTATGAAACGGAAAGTGTTGATTCTTGGGTAAAGCGAACACTAATACAGGAAGCACTGCAAGAAACCTCCTTGGATGTTTGCACTGAATGTTCTATGCTCTTTTTCTCCCTTCAGATAACGGCACTCCTACAGTGTTACCAGCAGGAAGGCACGAGTTTCCTTTTACCTTTCAACTGCCCGAGTGAGTACAACATCTGTGTACTTTCTTTTCTCTTCATATTCTAGTTTTTGTATAACTGAATTCTCCAACCACCAAAAAAACAGACACCTACAAAACTGACAAATATATAGCATATCTCTTACTACTTGTAGGCCAGACACAATATCTTAAGCACATAGATAATAGAAAGTAGTAGAGTCCAAAAAATTGAGTATACTCTCTTTTTATATGTAGTTTTCTGGCTTGATGATGGAAATAGATTTTTCCAATCATCTTATTTCTTACAGGACCCTAGTGACCTCTTTTGAAGGAAAACATGGGAATGTCCGTTATTGGGTCAAAGCCAAGTTACACCGTCCATGGTCTACTGTCAAGAAAACCAAAAAGGAATTCACCGTGCTTGAACCTATAGACATTAATACACCAGACTTACTGGTAAGTCTTGCTTGCGTTTTTATTTTTAATGGAGATTGGGGTCACTGGCCAATGTGGTTTCAGCTAAGGGTTATCTTGTTAAATACTACTTATACTATGTGTACCTAGTAATTATGTCCATGATTAATATCTTGTTTGGCACTCATTAAATATATGTACCTTGTCATTTTGAAGAGGGTTAACTTCTTAACTTACCAGTTGTTCCAAATAGATCACTATGTTGGTTGAAGGGAAGGGTTTCTCAACCCCTCGTCTTTTATCTAGTCCCCTCAGGCTGGTTCCAAAGAAAAGATTGCTCATGCATGGTACTGCAATCTGGGTCAAGTGTCTGTTACTGCCAAGATCGACCGGAAGGGCTACACTCCAGGTAAGGTATTTTACACCCTATCAGATTGTTTCAGTTCAGGCAGCGAATTGTAATTACTGCCCAAGGATAAGGGATGTAATTGCTAATGTAGTAAGTTAGAAGGGAACCCTCTGCCCTTACATTCTTGAAATTTTAAGACATGAACTATAAACATGGCTTTGTACATATCTGTTTGCAGGTGAAGTAATCCCCATTTTTGCGGAGATTGACAACTGTACCACTCGCACTGTAGTGCCCAAAGCAGCCATAATTCAGTGTCAGACCTTTGTTGCACGCGGCACTATGAAGCAGAAGAAGTGTGTGGTTGCTACACTGGCTGGAGACTCTGTTGCTGCAGGAAAGAGGGAGTCTTGGCATGGTCGGGCACTGAAAATACCTCCTCTGGGACCCTCAATTCAGTGTCGAATTATTCGTGTCGAATATTCCCTGAAGGTATATATCACTTTTATTTTATATATATATATATATATATTATATAATAACTATAAATAAGGTGGTTATTAGTATATATTTTATTTAAGGTGTTTTTTTTTTCTCTGTTAGGTTTGTGTGGAAATACCTGGCTCTTCAAAGCTACTCCTTGAGTTGCCTTTGGTTATTGGTACCATACCACTTCATCCATTTGGTAGCAGAACCTCCAGTGTTGGCAGTCAGTACAGCGTTAATCTGGATTGGCTACGGATGACCGTTCCAGAACAACCAGAACGTAAGTGTCTAAGTACTCCTGGTTTTCTTATGGTTGTAGCATATGTTTTTATGTCGGAACTGGCCTACGCTCTGTTTTGTAATAAATAAGTAGGCTTTCCATTTACATGTGCGTGAATGGAAAATCTGCTCCATGTTGGAAATAAAGGTTTTGATGTTTCTTACCTAGCGTTTGAATGGCTACCCAATTGTATTCTAGTTCACAGTTGTCCAATATTAGAAGCTTAATGCAAAACTGCTAGACAATGGTATAATGTTCTAACATAATAGTTGTGCTGACATTTAATTAAACAAAGGTGCAAACTGTCCCCTTAGTTTTGGGAACAAACTCATTAAATAGCTGTATTCATTACAATTGATGATTATGCTACTGGTCTAACTTTGACTATTTATTTTGTCTAGCGCCTCCTGAGTACTCCTCTGTGGTGTCGGACGAGGAGGCAGATCACTGTCTGGCTCCCCCACGTCATGCTAGTATGGGTTGTATCCTAGAAGGACCTTTTTATGCCTACATCCAGGAGTTCAGAAACAGACCACCTCCTCTCTACTCAGAGGTGAGGATATAGATCATACTCATTCTTCCAACTGTCTTGGTAGTTAGTTTCTTCAATAGAGGGAATCGGCCTTGTGTATCACAGAGCATTAATTCCACTGGTAAAAGGGCCACTTACAGGATGGTGAATGATAGTGATGCTAAAACTGTTAAAGGACTCAAATCAGGCCTTCTATTCTCGCAAAGGATCTGAGATCAAACGCTAAAATAGCCTGTTTTACCGTAATTCCCTGCAAAGCAAATCTCTTAACTTTATCTGCCTTGGGCCATGGGAGTTTTAAACTCGGTCTAGCCCAACATTATTGCTGTTTTCAGTATTGTTTATGTGCCTCCTATTTAGACATATTCCAGAGTTTTTGACACCCTGATACTTGCACTTTAACTTGGTGCGGAATACAATCATTACATCTGTAGGAACTGATATGCGTAGTGTTACTGCAGTGGCATGTTTATGTTGGGGCTCACAATCTCCTAGTGGAGAAGATGTATTATAAACATTGAGTTTAGTAATCTCTCCAGGCCCCCAACCATTACAAATTTGGCGGTGCTGACAAACCGGTTGGCTACGTTTTTTTGTTTTTTTTTGGGGGGGGGGGGGTCATTTATATGATGTATTTAAAAAAAAAACCAAAAAAAAACCCATACACTTTAATTTATCACTTAACATGCTCCGGCTAGAAACATGTTATATGTATGTGTCCTGGAAAACTGTCAGCCTAGTCACAGTGCCAAATTTTTGTGGGTTAATCTGTATTTGGAACGTTGTTGTTGTGAATGAATGCAAACTAATCTAAGCAATTCCTATTATCTTTAGGTTGATCCTAACCCACCAGCTGCAGAAATCCGACCTCGTTGCATGACATGCTGAAGGAGAATTTTTCAAGAACATGAAATCTGTCTACTTTTTTTTTTTCACCAAAAGCTGTTGGCACCTGAATAGACTGAAAAATTCCTTTAATATACAAGGAATAGGGCACGTGTGTCAGAGCCCAGAGGTGAATGGGGATTGGAGTCTGAGGAAGATCATTCCCCATGAAACTAAACCAAGTCTCTTCCAGTTGATGCAAAGCGATGAACCAATGTGGTTAATGCATTTTTTGACTATAGGAAGCTGGCTGTGCAAGGGGCTGTATGTATGTGGATGAGGGATAACCACTTTTCAACCTTTGCAAGAAGAAGGATTAGCAAAGCCTTGATTTGGTGACCCCTCTGACCACTGTTGTGATCTGTTTAATTTATGGATCACTGTTGCATAAGTAACCATACTGTACTAGTGGTGATTTTTCAAAGACTAAACTAAAACACATATGAAGAGGTATAAACATAGGTGAATTCTGGAACTTCATGAGAAGTATCGAGGAGAATAATGCGTGTTTGATGTATATCTTGGTTGAACATTTCTTTTTTTTTTTTTTTTCTCCCCCCTTCTACAGAAGGGAAATATATAATTAAAGGGCTGAAGATCCATTTTGCTAACATAGTGCTTATACTCTGTACTTATGTCCCTTTAATAATATTTCGGTGCTAAAGATAAACATCTTCCATATTTGTACATACAAAAAAACACAGGATCCATTAATCTTTGCCTTAAATACTTTCATGATTTTTTTTCCTTTCATCTTTATTGGGCCATGGTGTGAGAGAGCAGCATGGATAAGGTGGGGCAAGTTTCCTGACCAAATTGGTGCTTAAAAAAAACCCAAATCATTGACTTGGTAGATTCTCTTAATCGACGTGGTCAGTGCTGTAGCACGTAGATGATACACATGGGTAGTATTGGATAATGCCAGAAGACCTTAAAACCAACAGCCTTTTGCTGTTGTGGTGGATGTACCAAACTGCTTTACAGACCAACTTAAAAGCATTCCAGAGACTTTGAGATGTCTTGTTTAATTCATTTGTTTTGAATATCCGTTTACTGTTTTGTTTTTTTATTAAAAACAGTTTTTTTGCTTTAAAATGAGTGTCTGTGTATTCAATCTCTTACTAGAAAGATAAAAAAAAACCTTAGTACAGGTTTAAGTAGTAGAGGAGTGGCATTAACAGTACACACTGCCCTGGGGCACCTGATCTGTTTTGATATTATACAATGGGTACAGTGCTCGGTTCATCTATAACCTGCTTGCAGCATCACGTTGCCTATAGTGTGCCTTTTCTAAGGTGGCTGTCCGACTCGCATTTAGCGAATAAACATGCCATTGTTGTGTGATCACAATCTTCTTTCTTTTTTTTTTTTTGTATCCTGAGAGTATTGAAACATTTATGCAATACCTGTCCAACAAGATTGTTTGTTTGTTTTTAATTTGAAAAAAAAAAAAAAAATTAACCGTATAACTCCTGCATATTTAACAGTACTGATTTAGTGTGGGCCTATGAGTAGTATGTGACACTGTGCATGACTGGAGGCTCTGTAATATACGGTCTAAATGGTTTGTCTCAAACATTTTATTTATTATCTGTTTACATCCATTTAAAATAGGACAAAAAAAGTGAGATGAGCTGGGAACCGGTGATAGTATCATATCAAAAATATCTCACTAAAATGAATTTACAAGATTTTCTTTTATGTGTAACTTTTAAAACATGGTTTCATGTTTATGATGTACACGTTATGATTGGGACAAATATTTCCCATTTTGCTTGCATTCAGAAGTAAATAGAAACTAATTAACTTCTCCCTGTCATGGCAGGGACTAAATAAAAAATGTTCCCTGAAATCATATTGTTACATCTCTGCATGTTTATTACTGTTGACAAAGTTCTTGGCCAGTCAGAAGGATCAGGGTTGAGCTCTTTCCCAGCTGTGTGTTTACAGCTTCCCTGTCTTTCACCCTCCCCTCCCCCTCTTCCTCCAGCTGGGAAGCGTTCACTTGGCGAGACATACTTCAATTCTAACACTGTTACAGGGGTCATCCTCACAGACTGGCCCAAGTTGAGCTCTGAGCAATGTCTCTTTAGAGTCCAATAAACTTGCAGTTGGGTCAGAAGGCGTGGGCTAGGCTGAAGTCCAGATGGGAGTGCGGTACTCTTCTAAGAAGCCTAGAATGTTTCTCGTGATTTTGGGACAGCTGCCGCATCACAAATTCTGGGAACGCTCTGAGTTGCCCTGGTTGTTTACAGAGATTCCTGGTGTTTTGTTAGTGCTTGAATATGCAACTTTATGCCTTTTCATTGTAGGCTTTCTAATAACCCCAAAAAAACGCTTTGCAAGTTAGAAAATTATTCCCAACCTTATTCTTGGATAAAATGGAAAGTATATTGTATTATTGGAATTCACCTACCACCACTCGGTGGCTCAACCATTGATGATCAGAGCTCCAAATACCCTCAAATGGAAAATGTTTAAACTATTTTCTGGACCAGATTGTAGCTACAGGTCATCATTTTCCTTCCAGCAGGGTCACACACGGTCTACTGCTCAGGCTGGGAGAGGTTGAAATAAAAGGTAGGGGGCAGCTCTAGCTATTCTCAATCCTACTACCTAATGACATATCACAAATAAACATTCACCCGTTAGAACATGTAGTCCCCAATATTTCAGTGAATATTTCAGTGAAGTCAGTCACTTGGCTTGATTCATGTTGTGGGAGGCAATGCGCTTTCATTGCAATTTTGTTTTACTGATGTAAGGTGGGCTAAGTTGTCCTATAGAAAGCATAGTTAATGTGTTGACACAGACTATTCCATACAGTTTGGTGCATAGTACATCAGGCTCTGTCAAAGATGAAACCCTGCACTAAGGCAACCCTTTAAAGTTACCTTCATGTGATTTAAGGAGGCAGCAGAGTAAAGAACTGATTGGTCCCTCTGGTCCATAACCAGACTCCAGTGTCTGTGGCAAGACAACCTAAAAATTAGACTGTTAGAGGTTTAGATCTAATTTATAGTAGTTTTACTGTATGGAGCGTGTGAAAGGTGATACGCATTAATGTGCATATGATGGCTGGAGTACTACATGAAATAGAAGAGTATAAATATTTTGGACCTCTGTTACGTCTTAGTGTTGAAATATGTAGTATTACCTACAGTATATTTATTGTGACAGAGCATCACAGCCTGTTTTTGGACTTTTACTATATTCTTGACCTCAAATACAGAATTAATTTTAAGACTTAACCACCCCCCGCACCAAGATATCTGCAATAGCTAGGTTGTCATTTCACCAAGATGGTCTAGTTCTTTGTATAGAGTATGCTTCTTTCCTTAAGTGTGTTTGAGACTTGAATGAATATAAATACTTCTGAATATGGAGACTGGCTCTTTACAAATGTTTAGGTGTTATGTCATTGAGGAATGTCTTCAATAATTTCTTTTGCACAGTAGGCGCTCTACCATCTATTCCGCCCTTATGTTTCTGTGATGTACAATACAAAGAAGACAGGCTGTTTCCCACTCCACAATCACTGGCGAGATGTCTCCAGTCTTCTGTGACAGGCAGTACTGGTAGATACATGGTAAAACACTTCACCGCCACACATCAGTGTTCACATGTATCAGCGCATTCAGGATTGTTTTCTGTCTGCTGTGGTAATGTCCACAGAGGACAAGGACTTAACTAGTTTTCTCGCCTTTTTGTTGCTAGCTTAAAAATAATTACATGATTTTTACATGGGGGGAAACAAAATGTGTAATTTGGTGTTTTTGGAACTCATACTTTTCTAAAGACAAGAGTCCCCTTAGAAAGATGTAAGTTCTTAGGGATCTTACATCCAGGGCCGGCCCGACAATGGAGCCGAATGGGGCAACCGCTCCAGGCGGCACTTTTGAAGGGGCGGCACTTTGCCGCCCCAAGCCCTTTTTTTTTTTTTAAAGCGAAAGAGAGAGAAAGGGGTGCCGAGTGGTTTTCGCTTACCAAGCTGTCAGTACCCGCTTGGCGCCCCTCTCTCTCTCCTCTGCGGCGAGTCTCCCTGTTCGGTCTCGGTGCCGGCTTGTAATGCTGAGTGCCGGAAGATTTCCGGCGCTCAGCATTACAAGCCGGCACCGAGACCGAACAGGGAGACTCGCCGCAGGACTGCTGAAAGGTAAGTACAAGGGGGGCGGCAGGGACGGAGGGAGAGGAAGGGTAGATAATGGGGGGGGGGGCAGGAGATGCATTTGGTCAAAAACATCAACTGTTGCTTGCACAAGAAATCCAGGGGGGTCTAATGAGATGTGCTCCTCTCATTTGCAGAAAATGCTCCTACTGATTTCAGTGGGTGTGCTCCTGAAACCAAACCAAACAATGGTGTAACAGTTGTCCCCAAATCCACCTGACCCTCATTCCTCTCCTGGTGTCACTCATCTCTACTATCTCAAAACATTTATTGGGCATGAGTGTACCCTAGCGTATCGGAACAGAAGAAAATGTATTTAGAAATTAAATTGTTTTCTTCTAAAGGCCTTACTTGGTTATATAAGCCACAGGCCACAAACTCACATAAAAAGTTTTGGTAAAGCCAATCCTCAACTTTAACCACATTCCCTAACTGAGGGGGTCCCTTTTTGGCCACTTGAAATGTTGGGAGGTATATATAAAAAATGCAATCTACCCCTACAAAATCCTAGGCTTTCCCTAATTATTATTATTTATTGATTTATATAAGGACATCATGTTTCTGACAAATTTGCTTTGAAGGACAGCAACTTACATTAACAGGTCTAGGCCAAGTATAAGTGTGAATGAAGCAATTGTTTGGAGCACCAAGGTGTTGCAGAGGCTTCCAAGACGAGTAATGTCAAATACAATACATTTCAATCAATATTGAGTGACCTTGGGGGCAGAAATCATAGTTCTCCTGAGTCACTACAAATATTTATACTTATATGAGTGATATATAATATATACTATAACATAAAACATAACATAATGGGTATGTATCAAAATATTAACATGCCTTTCAGTCCCTATGGATGAAAAAACATCAGGCTGGAAGACTATTCTTTCAAAATTGAATGCTGTTTTTTGAATTTTCTTTATTTTCTTACTTTTCACGATGGTACTTTGCTGGCCGTTGTTAAATTTATTCACCTAATTCCAGGGTAGTATGCAGTTTGTCTGCAGAGAAGATCGATAGGCTGAGTTTGTAGTTGGCACTACTGTATATATAGTGGATTAAAATAATCTCTCACCTATGTGTTTAGCCTTAAAGCTCACAATATGGCGCTTTGATGTGTCCATCTTCAGTCTTATGGTTCTGTTAAATGTATTTAGCCTATCTACACCTCTAGTTGTTCGATGGAGCCATACAATGAACATATTACTGTTAAGATCATAGGATCTACACCTTATTGCTTGCCAACTTGATAGGAGTAAACAATAAATAAAAGTAGGGCCAATAAGAATCACCAGCAACATAATGGCTAGTACAATATTTTCTTCCAGGAAAGGAAATAATTCATAAACTAGCTGCAAGGGCAACCACAGCTGGATGAAATATTTACACACTATCATCAAATGTTAACTTACTGTTCAGAAAGCAGAAGGAGAAACTTAACGTGTTTAAGTGTGTTTGTTGTCCACCCTGGCCCTAACCACAATATTCTATGATAGGGACTGGAACCATGGGTCAGTAGGAAAGAGAATGAGACAATATCAAGTCCTGAGGACCTTGAAATCTGACAAGGTTTTATGTTATTTCATAGTTCAACTGGTCAGCTATATATGAGTATTTATTAAAGAACTTGATTACCATCAATGTCTATATTTAGTTTTACTTGCTAGTATTGGCGCATTTTTTTTTAATTAGCTTTCTTTTTGTTACATCAACCAGTTAATCAGTGGAAAGAGATTTCCTGTTGCTTTTCTGTAGTTTATGGCCAAACCCAATTTCCCTTAAAGTTGTTATCATTGTCATTGCAGACATTGAAAACATTTTTTCTTTCTGCTTGGGGAGCATTCTAGAGTTACAAAGGTGACATAACCACATCTGTATTGATCATCACTCAGGACATTTCTACCCTTGGGTATCAAGGGTATAAGGTCTGCTCCAAATAATGTAAAACTTTTGTCTGCTATAGGTTTTGTTATAGAGGCAGCGAACTGCTCTGTGTAATGTACAAAGGAGTTTTATTAACCCATCCCAGGAACAACTTATTTTCCCATATCTTATTCCAGTCTTGAGTGAGATGTGTTCAAAGGCAGATATATCTTGTTCTCCAATAAACAATGTAACGAAAGGGGTACAATGTGTGTACATCAATGTATGGTTCATATAATGAGTAAAAAACCAAAAACTCTAAATGTTAAGAACAACCTTTGGTGACATTTGCTTGAGTGAAGCTGAGTAAAATTAATAACCCGAAAGGGCCTGGGTTTGATGACATTCCACTGATGCAGAATAATGTGAAGATATAACTTCATACCACAGCTGAAGACTTCCATCATGGCTCCAGAAAGTTGGTTGAGTGTTGTTATACCAGTCCAGACAACATTCATATGTAGGACAAATACTGCCAAGAACCCCAAAAGATATTCGATATACACACTCAATGGGTATCAGCTCTCTCCAAACAATAGATAAGAGCACATAAATTCTCCATAATTATGTAAAACTCCCTGATTCCGTTTTGTTGAAATGTGAGTAAATCAAATGTAGGGAGTTGCCCGAAAGCTTTAAAGTAGAGCAGCCCAGGGGCAATTTTCCTGTTGCCCCCATTGCCATCCCTCTCCGAAAACAAATGCATGTAATCTGGAGGTGGCAGCACATTGTAATGATATATGCACATAATTCCTTGAAATAAAACCTTAGACGTTTTTTTTTATCACTTCAATATGCAGAACCCAAACACCAGTGTAGCCGTTTTTGTTGTTTTCCTTCCTTTGCAAGCCTTTAATAATGTCTGTCAGCATATTTTAAACTGCTTTGAGCTGGATCTTGAAATGTACAATTACATCACTAGTTAGGGCAGGGGGAAGGGCAGAGAAATACAGTGTTTGGTCACGCATGTGTTTGACTATGGGAATTTTCATATCCTGTAAACAAAGAACATATTTGTAAGAAGTTATGGCTTGTGATACAAAATGGGGCAAAAAATCTTCTTTTGTGTAAAGACAGAGTTTGGCTTTAAAGAGTGCAGTATATCAGTATTGACTGGTCATAAGCTAGGCACATTATATGCTCTTATCATTCTTTATATGCAACCAAATAATATTGCATAATAATCGTGTTACACCAGTAAATCCACATCCACACATATCTCCTATGTGAATGAAAAGTTCTATGTACATTTCATAATTGCCATCTGTCCAAAATTTCCTGGACAACTGTACTTCCCAGCTACTCGGACTGCTGGCAACTGCACGCACAAAAGGTCATCACATCAAACTCCCACTGATGTCAGCGGGAATTCCCATTAACGTTAGCGGGACCGCCCACCGACATCACGGGACCGCTCGCTGACGTCAGTGGGCAGTCCTGGCTGTGTCCCGCAAGGGAAGGCTCCGGGTAGCCGGAGCCTAGAAGTTCCCAGGTATGCCAATAACTATGCAAATAAAGCACAAATTCAACATATCTAACGTATAAAGACTGAGGATTCCATCACATGGCAATTTATATATATGCCCTCCCTTACCCTCTTAATCACCCCCTCACCTTACTTGCAGCTTTCTTGTTGGCGGCTCACACATTGTGTGAGTTTTGCTTTTATCACAGAGTTTAAGATAGGGAACATCCTGCAAATGACAGCCTAGGAGTTGGTTTGTCAGTTATTTAGGGGGTGGCAGCTATGGGGAAAGTTAATTAAACAGGGTCCCCACATGCTATGCCATCATTCCAATTTATCTTACCTTGGTTGTTTCCACTCCCTCCCTGTTTTTTGTCTAGGCGATCACACGTTCCAGGTCGGCATAAGGTCCCGTGGGAATTTTGGCACTAGAGCAGGAGGTAGCCCTCACACAGGGGGCTACACTAAAAGCACTAGCCGAGGGGCTATAGTGCACGGTTTTCCTCATGGGCCCTTAGGAGTTATGTAGGTTATCACACCACATGCTAGGAGGATTGTCACTGATATACACTATTACAGTACACTTAGGCCAATTCTCCCGGGATCTTGCTGAAGGTAATTGTTCTTGTGTTGTCATTTCTTTTGACTTGATAAAGGGAGGACTCCCGAAAGCTCGTCTATTATTTTTTTTTTTTAAATACTGTTAGTCCAATAAAAAAGGTATTACAAGATTCAGCAACATCCTGTTATTTTGCATTCTTATACACTGGACTAATACGGCTACTTATTTAACAGATCAAATAATGACAAGTCATAGCTAGAGGCACCTAAGTAGATAAGGACAGCTCAGATACCAGAACTTTAGCACCCCATTTTAGAAGAGCTGCTTGGGAGTCCCAGTTGCCCTTAGAGTGCATTGATTTAGGAACTGCCCTGTGCAATCCATCACTCAAAATCACCCAAGCATACATCCTATTGGTAAGGATTTGTAAGACATCACCACCAGACTCTAGCTTAACTGTATAAGCAGTTGATATGCAGGGCGATCCTTCGCTCCCACCTGTCCAGCTCTCAGTCACTCAGGTAACAGAGATGTCTAGTGGGGTCACGTAACACTGTTACATGACTTGTAACACTTTTTGTGACACCACAGTAGAGGTGTGGTAGCTCACACAGGCAGTGTTAGCTGCACTGAAGAGAAAGGCTTGTTGTGAGGCATTTTTAAATGCACAATTCTAATACAATGTGTATTAACTACGCAAAGTGCAGCACAATTCATAATTATTACTGTGCTTTACCCCAGATCTTTTACAACATAGCAACAACCCTGGTTGCTGAAAATGTCAGGAGAAAACATGGAGCTCTCACAATTTTCTCTAACAGCAGTTGTCAGTGTCATGTTGTTGACAATGGGTGCCTCACATCCCACTATAGATGGCCCTGGTCATTTTCAGCCACTACTGCCAAAATAAGAAAAGTATGAAAACAGGCAGTATCCAGGAGTATTTCAGCCCCAAAGTTTGATGAAAATGAAGTCCTGTGTAATGCGATAGAACAGCTTATATAATGTTCCAGGTAGATCTATCATGTCTAATTGCCACACCATTGTCCAGGAGTATCTTCAAAAGGGCCAAAACACAGAAGAGAAGATGTTCTTCAAGGGGCTTGGATCTAGTCCATTCCCTGCCTCTCATGATGAGATAGGCCAAGACAGGCATTAGACAAGAGCCGACACTACATAGGGTTGCTGTGTAACAGCTCTAATCTTGAAATCAGAGCTACGCGCAAAATAAACCACTGCTGAAGAAAAGTCTGAAATTTAGCTGGAGCATTCTGGGATTTAAGTCCACTCATATTGCCATTTCTGGGGTTAGTATATTTACATGTTTTAAGATATTGAACAAGTGTATTACATGTGATATTTTATAACATATTGTGTGATATGCTACAGACATTGATTTCAGTAAAGATTACAATTACCAGTACTTTATGCTCCTTACAAATGTTGGTGACACCACTCCTTAGTAAATCATCTTTATTTACATATAAACTTGTTTGTGACTTAAGTCTCAACGCAACTTCTGTTTCTACAAAAGGAATAAGGAAGCAGGGGATATTGACCTCCAAAGTTTCCAGTTCTATAGGACACCTGAGGTTAAGAAAACACTCTGTTTCAAAATTTTGTTTTTGTCCTGAAGATTAACCCTGTCACACTTCAGGGGCATTGTACCTGGGTCATGTAGATTAACATAGGTGCCATAAGGTGTTGCCTAAAATATATTATATGCCATTGTCAATCAATCATCCGTCGGACCTAATACCAATCAAGGTACATGTGGGGAACTGTTAAAAATTCTAAAAAAGTATTTGGAATTGCCAATTTATAGCTCAGCTGCAGAATATTTCAGGAATACTCTGCTGCCCGGGGTGATCATGGGACTGATTGGCCAGTTAAACACAAGGGCATAACTGAAGTTATTCTGCCAGGCAGAAATCAGGGATACTGCAAATGTTATGCTATCCTAGACTTCTGAACTTGTGCTGTGGTATCTGGCACCAAGACATTAGCAGCAGATCCTTTAAGTCCTGTGACATGCGAGGTGGGGCCACCATGGATGCATCCTGGTGCTACGTGTTCTCTAGGTAAGCAACGCACATGCACCCGGCTATCCACGTGGTTCATCAGACCAGGCCACCTTCTTCCATTGCTTGTGGTCCAGTTCTTATGCTCATGTGCCCATTGTAGGCGCTTTCGGCAGTGGACAGGGCTCAGCATGGGCACCTTGACCGGTCTGCTGCTACATAGCCCCCTATGCAGCAAACTGCGATGCACTGTGTGTTCTGACACCTTTCTATGAGTACCAGCATTAACTTTTTAAGCAATTTGTGCTACAGTAGCTTGTCTGTTAGATTTGACCACACAGGACAGCCTTTGCCCCCAATGTGCATCAATGAGCCTTGGCTGTCCATGACCCTGTCGCTAGTTCACCGCTTTTCCTTCCTTGGACCACTTTTCATAGGTACTGACCTACTACAGACCAAAACACCCCATTATCGTCTAGCCATCACAATTTGGCCCTTGTCAGGGTCGCTCAGATACACTTTTCCTGCTTTTAACACGTCAACCTTGAGGACAAAATGTTCACTTGCTACCAAATGTATCTCACCCACTGACAGGTACATTGATAACAAGGTTATCAGTTTTATTCACTTCACCTGTGTATATATTTTTATTCACTTCACCTGTGTATATATATATATATATATATATATATATATATATATACATCCCTCACATTTTTGTAAATATGTTATTATATCTTTTCATGTGACAACACTGAAGAAATGACACTCTGCTACAATGTAATTAACAAGTGTGCATCCTGTATAACAGTGTGAATTTGCTGTCCCCTCAAAATAACTCAACACACAGCTATTAATATCTAAACCTTGGCAACAAAAGTGAGTACACCCCTAAGTGGAAATGTCCAAATTGGGCCCAAAATGTCAATATTTTGTGTGGCCATCCTTATTTTCCAGCACTGCCTTAACCCTTTTGGGCATGGAGTTCACCTGAGCTTCACAGGTTGTCATTGGAGTCCTCTTCCAGTCCTCCATGACATCACGGAGCTGGTGGATGTTAGAGACCTTACACTCCCCACCTTCTGTTTGAGGATGCCCCACAGATGCTCAATAGGGTTTAGGTCTGGAGACATGCTTGGCCAGTCCATCACCTTTGCTCTCAGCTTCTTTAGCAAGGCAGAGGTCATCTTGGAGGTGTGTTTGGGGTCGTTATGTTGGAATACTGCCCTGTGGCCCATTCTCCGAAGGGAGGGGATCATGCTCTGCTTCAGTATGTCACATTACATTCATGGTTCCCTCAATGAACTGTAGCTCCCCAGAGCCAGGAGCACTCATGCACTCATGCCCAGACCATGACACTCCCACCACCATGCTTGGCTGTAAGCAAGACTTATCTTTGTACTCCTCACCTGGTTGCCGCCACAACGTTTATCTTGGTCTCTTCGGACCACAGGACATGGTTCCAGTGATCCATGTCCTTAGTCTGCTTGTCTTCAGCAAACTGTTTGCGGTCTTTCTTGTGCATCATCTTTAGAAGAGGCTTCCTTCTGGGACGACAGCCATGCAGACCAATTTGATGCAGTGTGCGGCATATGGTCTCAGCACTGACAGGCTGACACCCCACCCCTTCAACCTCTGCAGCAATGCTGGCAGCACGCATACGTCTATTTCCCAAAGACAACCTCTGGATATGACGCTGAGTATGTGCACTCAACTTCTTTGGTCGACCATGGTGAGGCCTGTTTTGAGTGGAACCTGTCCTGTGAAACTGCTGTATGGTCTTGCCCACCGTGTTGCAGCTCAGTTTCAGGGTCTTGGCAATCTTCTTATATCCTAGGCCATCTTTATGTAGAGCAACAATTCTTTTTTTCAGATCCTCAGAGAATTCTTTGCCATGAGGTGCCATGTTGAACTTCCAGTGACCAGTATGAGAGAGTGTGAGAGCGATAACACCAATTTTAACACACTGCTCCCCATTCACACCTGAGACCTTGTAACACAAACGAGTCACATGACACCGGAGAGGGGAAATGGCTAATTGGGCCCAATTTGGACATTTCCACTTAGGGGTGTACTCAATTTTGTTGCCAAGGTTTAGACATTAATGGCTTTGTGTTGAGTTATTTTGAGGGGACAGCAAATTTACACTGTTATACAGGCTGTACACTCACTACTTTACAATGTAGCAGAGTGTCATTTCTTCAGTGTTGTCACATGAAAAGGTATAATAACATATTCACAAAAATGTGAGGGCTGTACTCACTTTTGTGATATACTGTGTGTATATATATATATATGTATATATATATATATATATATACACACACACACACATACACAGACAAACCTATACCTAATAGTCAGTTTGTTCTGACTTTCAAGGACCACACATTTATTTTTCTCGACATGGTTTAACATTATCCCTATGTTCCAATCAGAGTAAGTGATGGCAGTGATTGCATGTCACCAGAAAGAAGGATTTCCCTATAATCTTTGGGCAAAAGTGAAGGGGAATTGTTTCTCCACAGCAGTCTTGACCTCCTCTGCTACAATCTTTTGAAAATCAACAGGGAACTTTTTTTTAGTCTACTGTTTTCAATATTAGCAAACCTCTCCCGTTTTCTTGGGTTGATACGATCTAACCATGTGTGTCATTGAGTCAATTAGTTGTAATTTGTAACCAGCTCTATGAGACTATTGAGTTGCAAGCCACTGCACCTTGTGTGGCACTGTAAGAATTCTTATTTTCTATGCATTTTAGCAATATATACAATTTATAGCTCTTGAGCAGTGGAGAACATTGAGAAACAAAGTATGAGACAAAATATGACTCCTACACCCTGATAGCATTCAACTTTCACAAAATGAACTTGATTACTACAAAGGAATCATTTTCACATTGAACATAATGCTTCGGTCATGTGTTAAGTTGCATATGGCTTACAGCTATTATTATATAACAGTTATGGTTTAATAAAAGCATAGTAGCTAGACTATTTTTGATAGTATTATAATAACAAATTGTGTTGGTCCCAAAACACAGCCTTGCTAGAACCATGTTTCTATAGATGAGTATCAGCTGTGTTGTTTTATTTAACTGAGGCACGACTTGCACGTGAGGAAGAAACTCGTTCAGCAGTTCACACCGGCTCATAGACGCTGGTATACTAAATTGTAAGACATGTAAGACATGTTTGACTATTTATGAACAGTGGCATCTTTAAAGCAACATGCCATGCTCTATCAGCTATAACTGTTGCCATGCCTGCAATTGTGAGGCTTTAATGGTCCCACAAAAGGTCTCAAACATTTATCCATCAAATGTGCATACCACACAGAAAAGCAGTTTATGCTCCATGCAGGGTTCTAACATGTGAGTTAGCAGCTATTGTTATCTACGACTTTGACAAAACAAGTCTTCCATTTGCCTTGTGCTCACAAGAGTTGTGGTTCAACAACAGTTGGAGACATACTGTACATAACCACTACCCTAGCACTATGTATCCCTTGCCCTCTTACCTGATATGAAGGGTAAATGTGCCAATGTATTATCATGTACGCGGAAGCAAATCATTGCATTAGATTGTTGCCAATCTGGAAGAATGCCAAGGACCCATTATAAAAAGGGGGAAGATTTTTTCGGGTCCCTCTAAACCTGCCTGAGTGTGCATCTGGCCTGCATATAATATTTGTACCAAAGGGACAAATTATCAACATGTCATGATAGGATTAACTTACAACACCACTTTTTGTGGTGTTGTCAGAAAGTATGTGGCTGTTGCTAATTGGTATTTGTAGCCTCTTAATTATCCTCAGCCCAATTATGGCCACATTCCTTACACTTACTGCTAAATAACACACCTTATTTAACTAAATTTGTAACCTTATTTGAAAGGCTGAGAGGGATGTAGTCTTTTTACCTAGTGGTATCTGGAGGGAAATTGTAATTGTAATCAACAAATTACTCACATAAACTTAAAACTTTGTAACCATAAAAGCACTCCTGGCCCAAGCCCCAGAGTGCAACCATAATTTAACCATTTAAAGACCATCTGCCCTAAAGCCAGGACAGCCAAATGCACCTCCAGTTCACCCCTTATATATAATATTATTATTATAATTTTTTTGAAAAGGGGCAACCTTAACCCAATAAAAGCCACGACAGAAGATTAAATGTACATAAATATAAAATTATTACTGTATTGGCCCGAATATAGGCCGCACTCCCCCCCCCCCTTTAAGTCTTTAAAGTGGGTGTGCGGCCTATATTCGGGGTCTAGCGCCCGACGCCCGGGACATGCAGTTCCGAGCGTCGGGCAGGCAGCAGGGTTAGGATACAGATCCCCCGCAGCGGTGCAGGGGACCTGCATCCTACTCTCCGATGCGCTCTGACAGCCTCCCCTGTCGGCACTTCCCCCTCAGAAGCAGCTCCTCTCTGTTCATCCCTTGGCTCTTCCGCTATGCTGTTGCTCACCAGACGCTACAAGAGGTCAGTGCAGACAGCTAGCGGTTTGCCGCAGGTAAGTGAAGTGTACCTCAAACAGGTGCTATTTATAAGGCGAATTCCCGCCCTTTGCGCAGCACGAGGCACCCACGAGTGCAAGGCGCGCAAAAAGGGGGCGGCAACTAAGCGGTGCGCGGTATCCTCAAGCGCACCTAAAGTAAAAAAGGCGGCAAACTAAGCAGCGCGAGCACAACTAGAGACTTCTGGGTTATATACATAACCTACCTAACCTATTACATATAATAAATATAATAATGACCCCTTATCCCCACAACCACATGCCACCCTGACTGCTAAATAGAGTCAGGGCTATCCAGTCTGTTGGATTACACATAGACCATCAAACATATGCTGACCATTGTATGAAATAACTTAGTAAACACGTCTCACAGGTTGCTAAATATTTTCAATGATACAGATTCCCTAAGTTTTTTTTCCTGTGCCACCTTCATATCACCTATCCATTGTCATTTAATAGCCTCCTATCTACCCCTCTCCTTGTTGCATGAACTCCCTTTCTTTTTTCTCCCAAACCTACTGATTTTGCCGATTGCTTCCCACCTATTCCCTTGATCTTAACACAATGGGAATGGACACAGGGCACATTAATGACACAGAAAAATACAATTACACAAACTTTACTCAATATTTATAGCTCCATACAATATTTCAGTTTCTTGTTTTGCTACCAGTGTCTTTCCATACTTTTGGGCTTGTTCAAACACATGCAAATGATCTCACAAATATTATACCTGCATATATTCCCAATTTTAACACATTGTTCTGTTATTGAAAACCAGGGATCAATGAAACTACTACAGTCTGCTTAGCTGTTCTTGGGGAAAATCTTAACCGTTAAAACTCAATCGCTTGTGTTACAGATAGAACAAGAAGTCATAGTAAGCGGTTTAAAGTTATGTAAATAGGTTTCACTTTACAGAGAGGGTGGTAGGTAGATGGAAAAGCCTTTCATCGGGAGTGGTAGAAGCTAATGCAATAAAGTGCATGGTATAGGCATATGGCCAAGACCGGACTGGCCATCCGACATACTGGGGAAATGTCTGGTGGCCCTCTGGTCAACATCACTCCATACTCAGTGACACAGGTCACCTGGAGTGGCAGATCAGGTGCGACAGTATCCACACGCTCCTTGACCATAAAAATGTAACATGTCGACCTAAAGTGCCAGGTCTGGCTTGTCATCCCTAGTACGGTCCTGCATATGGCTAATCTGACAGGATCAAGGACCGACTAATGAAAGCTGGGCATACTAAATGATCTGAACGGTCCTTAGCAACCATAAAAGTCTATGTTTCTATGTATATGTTTCTAAGTTATTCTATAGTGTTTTGACAAGAGTCTCTAAAAACAAACAGACACTCCTTTTATACATCTTCCCTTATATTGTTATGTTTCCCAGAAGCTATGGAAGCCTAATTATACATTTTGGTTAAACTTGTAATGACATTATCAATCAGAAATTAATCAGTAGCCAGTTTCAGTTTTGTCTGCTGAAGCAGGAAAAATTCCCAGTGGGGTTTTTTGTACTAAATAGTCAAGGATTTGTTGACAAGGGATAACAGTAAAGATGTTTCTGTGGTTGGAGAATTATGTGTCATACTTTCAGTTTTAGGAATGTTGAAAAAGCAGTATAGCAAAAAAAAAAGTACTTATTATCACGACAGTGAAGTTGGAAGTTACCTTATCTAGTAGCTACATTGCATACCTCTATGTTGACTTACAAACACAAACCATGATGTTAAAAAGAGCTTTTTTGTACATCTTCATAGTATAGAGAAGGGCATGACCATACAAGGTATATACAAAAGAAAAAAAACAAATAATTTAAAAAATGCTGGTGCCATTGTCATACAATGGAAATATATGGAATGCAATATATGACAATCCTGGAGAGGCTAGAGTCAGCTTTTTAGTACAAATTGATGGCTTTGGCTGATATATAAATATAAATTAAACTTTTTTTCTCACAATTAAAATCACTTGTTAAATGCAATCTTTTATCAAATAAATTGGCTAATTGAGACTTTTAGAATGCTATTGGATATGCTAAAACAATAATGGCAATTTATGCCAGAACAAATCGTGTTGCTTTTGTATTAACCTTTAGGCTTAACTATGTTTCCAGGGACAATTTGTTACAAATATAAACCATTGAGAAAATTTTTTTTTTTTGTTTTTAGTTCCTTTTTATATGCCAACCTGACCCAGTTTGCACATCTGCCCCTAGATATGCCTTATACCCACTATATGCCACTCTGCCTCCCTGATATGCCACTCTGCCCCAGATTTGCCTTTTAACCCATTATTTGCCACACTGCCCCAGATATGCCTTTTAATCTCCTATTTGCCACTCTGCCCCAGATATGCCTTTTAACCCCCTATATGACACTCTGCCTCCCTGACATGCCTTTTAACCCCCTATATGCCACTCTGCCTCCAGAAAACCATTATATCCCCCTTGCCACTCTTTTTTACCCCCCACATGCCCTGACTTACCATCCCTAGACTTGTACCCCATGCTTCAGACTCCCTGGTGTCTAGTGGGGCAACTGGTGGAGGTCTGTGTGATGCGCACAGACAACCTCTGCAGCTGCTGGCCGGTACTTCCGCCCGGGCTTCTATGACAGCACCGGAAGGTCATGTGGCGCCGGTGCTCTGTCATAGAAGCCCCGGCGGAAGTGCCAGGAGCAGCGGAGGTTGTCTGTGCGCATCCCACAAACATTCACCGACTGAACATTTGAGGTCTGATTTTACTACATGACATTTCGATTTGTACTTTCGCCTTTAAGAGTCTTTCCTTGCTTTTTCTCTAGTCCTCTGTGTTGGTTTTGCTTTTTGTTTTATTTCTCCTGCAGCTTGTGTGGTTTCTACTTCTCCTGTGAGTGGCCATTTTGTTCTTTTTCATCTAATCTGTCCAGATCAACAAGGAAAGTGTCATTTACCACTGCTTGGCCTTGGATATTCCCCCTTATTGCTTTTGCTTTTGGATTAGCTATATGTGCTGCTACCTTAGTAGCCCATGTCAGGGGCATTCCATCGCACTATAATACACTTGGGCCCTATTTTTATATATATATTGACTCCTTCATCTGGTACTGCAGCCAGCTTTCCTCTGGGTGAGCCCTAGGTGTGATTGGTGGAGGTATCCTGTGATCTTTTCCCCCTACTGATTATTATATATTTTACTGATCAGGTGCCTGTATTCAGCCGCAGTAGAGAATCTGTCTGGGCAATCCTTGGGCTTTTGATGGTAAATCGGCTGTGATCCAGTTCCTGGGGTTCAAGATCGACTCCACGCAGTCAGAGGCGTATCTACTGAAAATATCGCCTATAGCAAGCACTGAAATTGCACCCCTGTCCAAATATCTAAAACCCATTTCTTAGCCCATGCTGCCCATATATATAAATATTAGACCCTGCTGCCGATAGCAGGTATAGATCAACACATTAACACACAAACCCAGCTTTGCATGTATAAATATGAAATTCACTTGTGATCTCAGCACTGAAGGCATATATCACATAAACAGAATCAGACATACAAATCCTGTATTTGCAGGTATACAATAATAATATATGAAATGTAGCATTGCAGGTATAGATCAAATAACTACATGGAAACAGCATTGCAGGTATTAATCAACTGAATATGACATAAAAACCCTGTACTTGCAGGTATACATAAATAATGTATGGAAACATAGCATAGCAGATATGGGTCTACAGAATAACACAAAAACCCAGCTTTGCAGGTATAGATCAATTGGAATTCACATAAAGACACGGCATTAAAGGTATATTTAAAACCCCCTAAATTACAGGTATAGATCACAGGTTGCACACCCCAAAGTCCGCTCTGGCGTCCACACTGCCCACATAGAACCCGACAAGCACCCAGATTACACACATAAGATTTGCCATCTTTGTCCCCAAATAACCCAGCACAAGTCATCTTTGTCCCCAAACAGTCCGACTTGTGCCATCTTTGTCCCATATACACCCTGCCTGTGCCATCTTGGTCCCCAAGGCTCAAACATCCTGCTAGTGCCATCTTTGCCCTTCCACAATTATACATCTATGATACAAACACACACACTTTTACAGTCACTCACTAATTCACACTTTCATTCAGACAATTCATCCACACATTAACTCATGCTCTCCCTCATTCAGACAACTCATCCACATATTAACTCATGCTCTCCCTCATTCAGACAACTCATCCACATATTAACTCATGCTCTCCCTCATTCAGACAACTCATGCTCTCCCTCATTCAGACAACTCATGTTCTCCCTCATTCAGACAATTCATCCACATATTAACTCATGCTCTCACTCATTCAGACAATTCATCCACATATTAACTCATGATCTCCCTCATTCAGATAATTCATCCACATATTAGCTCATGCTCTCCCTCATTCAGACAACTCATCCACATATTAACTCATGCTCTCCCTCATTCAGACAACTCATGCTCTCTCTCATTCAGGCAATTCATCCACATATTAACTCATGCTCTCCCTCATTCAGACAACTCATGCTCTCTCTCATTCAGACAATTCATCCATATATTGACTGATGCTCTCCCTCATTTAGACAACTTATGCTCTCCCTCATTCAGACAATACATCCACATATTAACTCATGCTTTCCCTCATTCACTCAATGCATCCACACACTTTACTTATTTCAATATTCTTACTACCCGCTTCCTCACTATCTACCCCCTCTCCCTCTCTTGTCACTTTCTAACCCCTCTCCCTCCCCTTTCCCTACTACCCTCTTCCTCACTATCTATCCCCTCTCCCCCTTTTCTCACTCTCTACCCCCTCTCCCTCCCTTATCACTTTCTATCCTCTCTCCCCCTTCTCACTATCTACCCCCTCTCCTTCCCTTATCACTTTCTACCCCCTCTCCCTCCCTTATCACTTTCTAACCCCTCTTCCTCCCTTATCACTTTCTATCCCCTCTCCCTCCCTTATCAGTTTCTAGCCCCTCTCCCTCCCTTATCACTTTTTACCCCCTCTCCCTCCACCTACACACTATCTACCCTCTCCCCCTTTGTAGTTCTCTCACCTTTAGGTCCAGCGACGGAAGCACGAGGCATCTGTCTTCCTGCTTCACTGCTGAGCGCCGAAATATGACATCATATTCCGGAGTTCAGCATTAAATGCCAGCACCACAACAGTGGTAGAGGCTTCGTGGAGGAGAATGAGGGGTGCCAAGTGGTTGCTAGGCGTCCCTCTCTCCTCCGCATAAAAACAGCATTTAAAAGCCGCTCACTGATGCCCCCCTTTCAAATGGTGCCATACCTTAGATATGCCTCTGCACGCAGTGCACCCTTCGCTTACCATAGACGAAGAGTGCATCAATTCGGAAGGAGCTGCGGAAGACCTTGCGACGGGATCAGATCCCTCTCTGACAGTTGCCCCTGGTGGGTGTGCTATCGTCCTCCATTCTCGCTTTTTTTCCAGGTCCACTCCATTATCGAGCCACGCAGCAGTTGAAGGCCTCGTTCCTCAGGGAGCGTCCTTCTTATGATCAGCTGATTCCTCTGACGGAGGAGGTGAGGATGGAGCTGCGTTCGTGGATCCGGCATAGGGTGGCATGGAATGGCACAGCCATCTTTGGTCCAGAGCCAAACTTTGTGGTCGAGTCCGACGCCAGCCTCTGGATATTAGACAAATCAGTATTCCTCATGCTCCAGCAACAGTGGGGCCCCTTGGTGTTAGACCTCTTTGCTTCCAGGACAAACTGCAAAGTTCCTCAATTCTTCAGCTGGCTTCCGGATCCAGAGGTGTTGGCAGTGGACGCGTTTATACAACAGTGGCCCCCTCAGGGAGCTTATGGCTTCCTTCCATTCGCGATGTTGCTGCGGGTTCTTCATCCCCTTGACTTCAGGTCCAAGTCAAGGGGTGTCGATCCTCTTGATCACACCATTCTGGCAGAGCCAGGTTTGGTTTCCCGGTCTTCTGGACCTGTCGTTTTGGAATCCCCTGGTGATTCCATCGTTTCCGTGGGATCCAAGCATGATCCAAGCAGCCAACCACGCCCGCTGTTGGTGGAGGAACACCTCACCTCGGTGGCTTGGGCGATTTCAGGGGATCCTGGGATGTCCATGGCTTATCTCAGGGGGCTCAAACCCTCCTTTGGGATTCGTGGGCTCCAGGAACCCGTTGGTGCTATGTCACCGCCTGGAGTTGTTGGAGTGGCTGGTGTTTGGAATGGAACATCAATCCCTTTACAGCTCCTGTGCCAGCCATAGTTACTCTCCTTTCATTTTGGGTTTCAATAGGTAAGTCTTTCCGCCTATGTTCTTGTTGAAGGTATGCTGGTTGAGCAACACCCTTTGGTGTGTAGGCTTTTGAGGGGCATTAAGCTGGCGAGACCGCTAGGCCCCAAATATACTCCACTCTGGAATGTCGACAAGGTCTTTTTATTCATTAGCGTTAAAACGGCAAAATATGAAGCCTCCTGTCATTATTAACATTATAAGTACACTAAAGCTAGCATAATCTTCAATTATAAGACAACCTTAAATATAGGACGAGGGATATTTTTCTGAGCATTTGCAAATACGGAAGGTAGCTAAGAGCAATACCCATTGAAGTCAATGGGAGTGACACCAGCCAGTCTGTCAACACTGGTTTGACATTGGCAGTGATCGCTGCCTCTGTCTGCCTCACACTAATGGTGAGAATAGAAGACAGCTGAGGTGGGTACAAAAAATTATCTCTATTAAAGAGTGATCAGAAGTCTGATAGCTGCCCTTTGTTAACTGTAAAGGGTTATTATTTTTTCTTTATGCACTTAGGGTTAGAGGGGGTTATGTTAGAGGGAAATTTCCATAGATTTAGGGTAAAAAATTCACCAAATTAAATGTACATGATCCAATTTTAACAAAATGACATACCAGCATATGGAGTGTTTCCGAAATCAAGACAAATACCTACATATATTTTCTCATCTGCATTGGCCAACATAGTACTGAATAATAGTTTATCTATATATGTAAGGTTTGTAAAAAAAACAAACCCTACTTGTCCTGAATAAAGCAATATACAATTTGTGTGATAAAGTACATGAGACAGGAAATTATGCTTGGATACAAGATAACAAAAGTACTTAACATACTTTAGTCCTTAAATGTTAAGAAACATCCTGTTTCCCCCTCTGTTTTTCTTACGTAATGGTTATGATCTTGATAAAGACACACCCACTGAGGCCACACCCCTGCTCAGACCACACACCCCTTTCCTGGAATTTGTTATAAAATGTGAACTGAAATCAATGCAAAACGGATTCCAATATGCATTTAACATGAAAATATGGCTTTGCAACCAAGAAAGGAAAAGCAGTAAAC
This sequence comes from Spea hammondii, assembly GCA_029215755.1. Classification (NCBI taxonomy): domain Eukaryota; kingdom Metazoa; phylum Chordata; class Amphibia; order Anura; family Pelobatidae; genus Spea; species Spea hammondii. The sequence continues at coordinate 91,506,333 of JARDYJ010000001.1, read as the reverse complement.
CTGTGACAAGGTCAGGGGCGGCGAGGCTCATTGATGCCCATGGGGGACGAAGGCTGGCCCGTGTGGTCAAATCCAACAGACATGCTAATGTAGTTCAAATTGCTGAAAAAGTTAATGTTGGTTCTGATAGAAAGGTGTCAGAACACACAGTACATCACGGTTTGCTGCATATGGGGCTGCAGAGCCAAAGACTAGTCAGGGTGCACCTGCTAACCGCTGTCTACTGCCGAACGCACCTACAATGGGCACGTGAGCATAAGAACTGGACCACGGAGCAATGGAGGGAGGGGGCCTTTCCTGTTCAATCACATTTTACATCATGTGGATGCCCGGGTGCGTGTGGAGAATACATGGCACCAGGATCCATCCATGGAGGCCCCACCTCGCAACTTACAGGACTTAAAGGATCTGCTGCTAACGTCTTGGTGCCAGATACCACAGCACACCTTCAGAAGTCTAGTGGATGCCATGTCTGGATGGGTCAAGGATGTTTTGGCGGCAAAAGGACGACTTACACATAATAAGGCAGATGGTCATAATGTTATGGCTGATCGGTGAATATTACATTACATTTATTTATATAGTGCCAGCAGAGTCTTCACCATTGTTACAATCAGTAGAATAATTTAAAATCACACAATAACAAACTGGTACAAAAGGAAAAAGAGGTCCACATACAATTGTGGTCACTGCAAAGCATGCAACTATTGCATATTAGACCATCTAAAACATTTATCAGTAATAGTACAAAACGATAATTCCAAATATGTTACTTTGCTAACTGTAGCAATTCTAGGAAAATATCCAATGATGAGTTGGAAGTATTAGATCATCTGACACCAATTTAATCAAAAAAAGGTCGAGCAAAGGTGGGAACATTGTATTACTAAATACTACACATTATGAAGAAATGTGTTATAAAAATCCAAACAATCAATACACATATAAAAAAACTAAATCGCTGCGTAGATTGTTGGCGCTATATAAATAAAAGATAATAATAATAATAATAATAATAATAATAAAGAAAGACCCACAATTAAATATTCTACTTAATTATTAATTAAAGGTTTGCAACTTAAATTCATTACAGAATTCAAGTTCATGATCCCTATTAAACCAACTATACGCAAAAATAACTTTTTTTTGATCCTCCTGGGAGACTAGTATCAAGTAACCAAAATGTCAGCGTTTTTGTAGACAAAATTTTAAGACCTCTTGTCAAGGAATTATGATATCTTACATACAAGACAAAACATTTCTAATAATGTTTATCTAGCAAGTCTAGTTGTCGAAGCTCTGTACAGTAATATTCCTATGGAATACAAGTTTGGCATTATTTCCTGAAAGGAGATGACAATTGGATATATCAACTTTATAATTATATTTTCCTAACCCATAATTTTCTTTTTTATTTAATTGGCAAATTTTTGAGCAAACTAGGGGCACAGGTATGTGCACCTGCTGTGCCCCTAGTCATGGAAGAAAAATAGGCTAAACAAAGAGGGAGTGATCTTTAGGAATATGAATGTATTAATAATCTTGCGGTATTAATTGAAGAATAAGAAAAAACAGATGGAAAATATACAGACCTTAGGCCCCTGGCAGCGACACTCCTCCTTTTTCTGATTTTTTTGTGAAATTAGTGTAATGTGTAAACAACACACAAATACAAATCTGATACCAGATCACCTGGCAGTGGGTGGGATATATTAGGAATATTACTGTACAAACTTGGGGCACAGGTATGTGCACCTGCTGTGCCTCTAGTTATGGAAATTTATTTTTAGGTTGGTGGGAGACTACAGTTATCAACAATTTAGATAACTTTGTAATGATGTTCAAGGAAAAGGATTATCCTAGCAAATGCTTTTAAAAGTTCCTCAAAGAGTACTACAGCATAATAGAAATCAAAATACCAGTGAAGAAGACATGAGAACAAGAGCTACCAATGATAGCATTTTATGTTGTAAAGCAACTTTACAACTGATAATGTCTGGGACGAGTAAAGGCCATGTTAATTAGGTATTGGCCCATTTTGAAAACAGTCTGATGTGATATCACTGACTGTAAGTCTCACACCATGTAGATCAAAAAATATTAGAGACTATTTGGCCCACGGCCATTACAGTCCAAAAACACATAGTGGATCATGGTTAACACTACTGTGGTCACTTCAAAGTATGTAACTATATAAGACCATCTAAAAGATTCACTAGTAACAGTACAAAACTCAGTCATCTCAGTCATTTCAAATACTTAACTTTGCTAACTGTAACACAACCAGTATTGTAAATCTTATAGATTGTATCTGCGCCGCAAAATTTGTAGGAAAAACTATGTGCCCTTTTCGTAGACTGATTTTAGAATAAAGATTTTAAAGATTTTTGAAACAAGTATCTCAAGATACAGTGGGGCAAAAAAGTATTTAGTCAGCCACCAATTGTGCTAGTTCTCCCACTTTTACTGCACATTTACTGCACTTTTTTTTTTATATTGCAAACCTACAGTTGTACTTCAATGTACTGCAGCTTTATTCCATTTGTACTTCCGTACAAAAATAACTGCAGTAAAACTGCAGTACAGTGAAGTACAAATGCAGTAAAACTGCAGTAAATGTGTAGTAATACTGCAGTAAAAGTGCAGTATTGCAGTTTTTTCATGTCCAAAAAACTGCAGTATTACTTCAGAAATACTGCAGTAATTTTTCGTAAGGGCGTAGACCTGCACCAGGCTGGGAAGACTGAATCTGCAATAGGCAAGCAGCTTGGTGTGAAGAAATCAACAGTGGGAGCAATTATTTGAAAATGGAAGACTTACAGGACCACTGATAATCTCCCTCGATCTGGGGCTCCACGCAAGATCTCACCCCGTGGTGTCAAAATGATCACAAGAACGGTGAGCAAAAATCCCAGAACCACACGGGGGGACCTAGTGAATGACCTGCAGAGAGCTGGGACCAAAGTAACAAAGGCTACCATCAGTAACACACTACGCCGCCAGGGACTCAAATCATGCAGTGCCAGGCGTGTCCCCCTGCTTAAGCCAGTACATGTCCGGGCCCGTCTGAAGTTTGCTAGAGAGCATTTGGATGATCCAGAAGAGGATTGGGCGAATGTCATATGGTCAGATGAAACCAAGGTAGAACTTTTTGGTAGAAACTCAACTCGTCGTGTTTGGAGGAGAAAGAATGCTGAGTTGCATCCAAAGAACACCATACCTACGGTGAAGCATGGGGGTGGAAACATCATGCTTTGGGGCTGTTTTTCTGCAAAGGGACAAGGAGGACTGATCCGTGTAAAGGAAAGAATGAATGGAGCCATGTATTATGAGCTTTTGAGTGAAAACCTCTTTCCATCAGCAAGGGCATTGAAGACGAAACGTGGCTGGGTCGTTCAGCATGACAATGATCCCAAACACACCGCCCGGGCAATGAAGGAGTGGCTTCGTAAGAAGCATTTCAAGGTCTTGGAGTGGCCTAGCCAGTCTCCAGATCTCAACCGCATAGAAAACCTTTGGAGGGAGTTTAAAGTTCGTGTTGCCCAGCGACAGCCCCAAAACATCACTGCTCTAGAGGAGATTTGCATGGAGGAATGGTCCAAAATACCAGCAACAGTGTGTGAAAACCTTGTGAAGACTTACAGAAAACGTTTGACCTCTGTCATTGCCAACAAAGGGTATATAACAAAGTATTGATATGATCTTTTGTTATTGACCAAATACTTATTTTCCACCATAATTTGCAAATACATTCTTTAAAAATCAGACAATGTGATTTATGGACATTGTTGTCTCATTCTGTCCCATATGTACCTATGGTGAAAATTACAGGCCTCTCTCATCTTTGTAAGTGGGAGAATTTACACAATTGGTGGCTGACTCAGAGCCGGCCTTAGGTGTTCTGGCGCCCTGTGCGGACTACTCCTCTGGCACCCCCCCATCCCCAAAAAAGAAAGGAATAAAAACTTGTAACAAAACCCCAATCACTATATACTATGCCAAACATTGATGTGGTGTAGGCCTACCACTTCATTGTCTGGCTTAGTAGTAGGGATGCACCGAAACGAATTCTGGACTGAAACCGAAAGTGCAGCATTTACCTGGCCAAAACCGAATATGACCCCCCCACACACCATAAAAAAATCTAACACTTTTATTTAAAGTAAGTAACACACCAAAATAGGACAAAACAATTCAATAACAATATTATATATATATATATATATATATATATATATATATATGATTAACAGCAATCACATTCCTATCATGCCCAGGCATACCCAGATTCCAGGATGTACTCGCAGACTTGGCATGATAGGAGTATGATTGCCCTATCTACCCCTTCTCACTCCCTTCTCCCTATCTACCCCCTTTCCCCTGTCTCACTCCCTTCTCCCTATCTACCCCCTTTCCCCTGTTTCACTCCCTTCTCCCTATCTACCCCCTGCTAACTATCTACCCTTTCCCTCTTTGAAGTTCACTTACCTTTCAGGAGTCCTGCGGTGGGGGTGCAAGGCCTCTGTTTCCCAGCTCTGCCACTGTATGGAACAGTATAGAATGATGGGAGTTATGATGTACTTTTAGAGCATAATTAGATCATGAAAAAGACATTGGAAATGGTACAGCATAACACCCATCACTCTCACACATTTACCAATCCACACATATACCAATCCACACATTTACCAATCCACACGTATACCAATCCACACGCATACCAATCCACACGCATACCAATCCACACGTATACCAATCCACACGTATACACTAATCCACACATATATACCAATCCACACATACCAATCCACACACATACCAATCCACACGTATACCAATCCACATGTATACCAATCCACACGTATACCAATCCACACTTATACCAATCCACACATATACACTAATCCACACATATATACCAATCCACATTTACCAATCCACACATATACACTAATCCACACATATACCAATCCACACATACACCAATCCACACATATACCAATCCACACGCATACCAATCCACACATATACCAATCCACACACATACCAATCCACACATATACCAATCCACACATATACCAATCCACACACATACCAATCCACTCACATACCAATCCACACATATACCAATCCACACATACACCAATCCACACATATACCAATCCACACATATACCAATCCACACGCAGAGCAGCTGTTGCCGCGTGGATCACAAGGGAGCGGTATCGGAGGTCTTTAACAGACCTCCGGCTCCCTTGAGTGATTTTAAGCCGGGTTCAAGGGAGATCCTTGAACCGGCTTAAAATCACTTAAGGGAGCCGGAGGTCTGTTAAAGACCTCCGATACCGCTCCCTTGCGAGCCTGCTCCTCCAGCGGCGGACATTGCTGTCCGTCTCTGGAGGGGTGCTGGGTGCCCCCCTGATGAGCAGCACCCGGTGCGGACCGCCTCCCCCCCCCGCTAGGTACGCTGCTGGCAGCAGCGGTACGCTACGGTGGCGTCGGACCCCACGGCGGCGGCGGCGTCGGACCCCGCAGCGGCGTCGGACCCCGCGGCGGCGTCGGACGCGATGTCGGACCCCGCGGCGGCGATGTCGGACCCCGCGGCGGCGGTGTCGGACCCCGGGGCGGCGCCCCCTGGAGTGTGGCGCCCTGTGCGGTTGCACAGGTCGCACACCCCAAAGGCCGGCCCTGGGCTGACTAAATACTTTTTTGCCCCACTGTAGGTTAAAATTTACCACAATTCAAACCCTTGATTGTCTCAAATTTATTGCCATTGAAAAGGTATGCCACAATCAGAGGAAAGGCAATTTAATCCGTAAACTATTACAACGTGAATCATCTTGGATTAAGCTGATCCACTGGCTCCAAAAGGGTTAAATATATATTTCAATTATACACCCTTTCTCAAAGAATGACCTATTGCTCTCATATATTTATACATCTGTATATATACCGTATTTGCTCAATAATAAGACAAGTTTTTTTTTCCGAGCAAATGCTCTGAAAAATAACCATTGTCTTATATTCGAGGTTGCCTTATAATCAGACCTCAAATAGAGGTCTGACTACAAGTCTAAGATCCAGATCCCCTTTTGGGGGGGTCGTCTTATTATCAGGGTCATCTGATAATCGAGCAAATGCGGTATATACTGTATATATATATATATATATATATATATATAAAAAAATTCTGTTTTTATTAACTATGAAAACCAATAAATGATGAAAAATTGCAAATTATGAATCATATAATGAATATCCTGTTGAGCCATACATTTACTTTATTTTATCTGGAATGTATTCAATCATTACATTACATTTCTAATATTTTTTCAGTTAAATAATAGAATATATATATATATAATCTTGAGTTGAATATGGTTTAATGTATCTGTTATATGAATATTGATTTATATTTGTACACTTCTAGAATAGAGTTGATATAGTATCATTATACTATTATACTCTCTTTTCATTCAATAAAACACACTATATACATAAGCATAATAGGATAAATAGGCTGGACTTCAATGTACTAATATTGTCATGAATACTTGTCATGAATAAAGTGGCTACAATGTAACACAGCTGTTGCTTAATAAATCGCTCATTCAGCTCCTCACCAATGAACAAGCGATATGCAATGAAGGGACTGGTAATACAAATAGTTTAAATTCTTCCGCTTAGCAGCATTGTGTGTTTCCTCCTGAACAAGTCAGTATCTATACTGGCCAAAAACATTGTGTGCGCTGTAATTTCAGTTTAGCATTAATGCCAGATTAGAACCAATTTACTTTTTATAGAATCTGCAGTGCACTTAACTAATGCCTAGCATGTCTTCTTTCCTGGTTCATCAGCACACATGAGAATGGGAGTGGGAGGCTTATTATAGGGCTTGTGGTTCACAGTTACTCTGTCTGACTTTGTATTGGGCCTTCCCCTATAGTTGACTAGCTTGTTGAGGGTATATGAAATTGGGGTTGGGTATTTATGTTTTATAATGGACGAAAAAGTCTATGCATTTTGGGTATTTCCATATTCTGGAGATACAACTGATCCATTTTGGCTGGATTTCTTTGCCATAATATATAACCTGTGCAAAAAATCCTAAGCAACACAGAAGTGTTGGTGTCAAAAAAGAAGAGGACGTGTACAGAAGCGACATGCTGCATGTTGTCTTCTTAACAGAAATGTATACTTTTGTGGGTATTTTTTGGTTTCTTCAGGCAAAATGAAACACACTGCAGGCTGAATATGAATGAGTAATATGATATGGTCTGTATTGTAGAAACTGGCAAGACAAGTAAGTACAAGACTGTAGATATGATCAAATAGAAAACAGGGACAAAGACAGATGTGCAGTACAATGGCCCCCTAGTCAGGTACAAAATAGGTCTAGGATGCTGCACCTGGACTGGCAGGGTACGCTATCTCTGGAACAAGGCTTGGAAGCCTGCAGGCGGGGCACACGGCTTGGAAGCCCGCAGGCCTCAATTTTGCAACTGTCTTGCTAGCCCCTTAAAATTCTCACCAATTCTTTGCTTGTTTTATGCTTCCAAGTTTATGACTGTAACAATTGAAGAAGTCCTTTTGAGAGGCTATCTTGCACCAGGGCCCTTAGCTCGCTAGTTCTGCCATTGCTCAGGTATACGTGCAAGAGAAAACTTCTCTTAAAGATTGTGTGTCATCTCATATCTGTACCAGATATCTTATAATTGGGACTGTGGCTGTGTTCAGAATTAACCGATCACATTCAAACTCATGTTAAATAGAAGTCATTATATATCTGCCATCATTTAAAGTGACTGATTAATCACAAATAAAGTTCAGCTGTTCTAGTAGGGTTTACCTGACATTTGCTTAGTTGCATCTCAGAGCAAAAGCCATGGTCTGCAAAGAGCTTCCAAAGCATCAGAGGGATCTCATTGTTGAAAGATATCAGTCAGGAGAAGGGTACAAAAGAATTTCCAAAGCATTAGATATACCATGGAACACAGTGAAGAAAGTCATCATCAAGTGAAGAAAATATGGCACAACACAGACATTAGCAAGAACTGGACGTCCCTCCAAAATTGATGAAAAGGCGAGAATCATATATTCCCTCTATCTTCTCTTTCCTTCAATCTACCGGTATACCTATTTTAGTAGCCCTCCTCTTAACTCTCTTCAGAACATCAATATCTTTCTGGAGATGTGGTCTCCATTACTTCACACACAATACTCTAGGTGAGGTCTAACGAAAGATCTGGTTGACGGTGAGATGGCATTGCTAATGTTAAAAATTAAATTTTTATTTCATAATACAAGTACCACCCAGCACTCTTCTGCTCTGCTTTTTTCAACACTTTGTTGTATTGCCTGCTTACTTGTATGTCCTCTGAAGTAATTGTATAACAAGAATTTATCTGGATTTTGCTTATTTTAAAGGCCATAAGAGCTAGTGTTTGGACTGGGAAAGCTGAAATTATGTAGGGTTATGGGAGACACAACACAAGTCCTCTTAAGTCGAATTGTTTTTCTCATAGCTTCTTCATGACATCTGAAGCAACTCAACCGGAAATACTTCCCTGGAACAGTTTTTATTGACAGTTAAAAAATACATTGGTGCTATAATTGTTTTTAATGAATAGGTAAAATGGATACTATTCTATCCTGAGTTACATAAATTATAGATCTACTATCTCTTAAAGATCACACGTAGCTATCTAGAACAAAAACTATTAAAAAAAAAAACTTTTTGGGATAACATTGTACTCTGCGTCACGTGTTATGCAATCAGTACCATGTTCTGATCTCCAAAAGGCTTCCAGGATGTGAGGACCAGTTTCACAGATAGCGGAGGATCTTGGTTACATAAGTACTTCTGACTCCTGAGAAACATTGAAATAAATAGCTAAGTTACAATTTATGACACTTTTTTTCTGAAAAATATAAGAATCTTACCTCTAATCTATATGTACCTTTGTATGGCTTTTAGTGTGAGGATGATTTCATTACAGAGAGGATGATGTGGAGAAGTTGGTGGTGTGGAGAAGGTGAGGATGACAGATGGTTCTTTTATGTTGAGGGCATTAAGAGGGTAGATTGTATGCTTCTCCGAAAAAGGTTACAGTAAATAGGAGAAAGTCTGACAGAATGGACTAGGGAATTCAGGAGCATAGGTACAGTACATGTAGACTCTCAAATTCATGCATGGGATGAGCAGAGGTATAAGTTGTAAAGTGTTGTTAATGTCTCAGCATTAGGAGTTTTAATTTAATTCTGGAGGCCATAGGGAGCCTGCCTGTCATGGGTGTTCAGGATGGATTATAGTGGTGAAAGGCAGGAGAGGTGGAAGCCTGTTGGTAGTCTGTTGCAATAATCCTGACAGGACATCAGAATGGAAACGATTGGTATTTTGGTAGTCTCTTGAAGAAAGGAAGAATTCAGGAGATGTTATGCAGATTAAGACAGCAGGATTTGGTGAGTGATAAGCTAGAGGGGAGCCAAGTATAAAACCAAGGTGCCGAATTTGGTCTGCTGAGTAGATTGTGGCATGCTCAAGAGTGCTAGAAATATCAGGAACTGTGAATAAAGGACACTTGGGAAATACACAGACATTCAGTCTTGGAGACTTTTGGGTAGTAGAATGGCATCCAAGATACAATAATAACATTCCTGTCCTATTTGGCACAACAGGAAAGAAATCAGTGCTTATAGATCTTATAATACTTGTAGTGTGGCCTCCAATGTTCCACTACTTTCAAAGAGATCTACAACCTTACTGATAGATCACTCAAAAAGGTTGAAGGTGAGATGGCACTGCTAATGTTAACATTCAATTTTTATTTCATAATACTGCACTTGTTGGTGTGTAGGCACATCTCATGCATTCTGCATACTGTAGTCCATATATAACCTTTAGCTGGTGCTGTTTTATGTTATGTTTGATTCCAAAAACAAATTCATCTCACAGGACACAATCACTAGACCTATCATAAATATCGTACACTAGGGATCAAGTTGGACTAGTAAAGCTAGACTGTTCCCAATTTTTGTCATAACTTGTGTAATAGATACTCTAATTAAAATAGTGTTTATTTAGTTGTGTAACCATGTTTTTATTGAGTTCAAAATAGCAATGTAATATTTTAGATAAATATACTTGGTACGAACAAAAAGAATCTGGATAGTCAATGCCATATATAAAATCAGGCTTTTCATTTAGTGGCAAGATGAAAGGCATCTGTTTATTTCCTCAAGCTCAAAGTAAAACATCTTGAAATGGAGTCTTTGTCTTAATAGACTACATAAAAGTTATATTTTATTTATATCATACCCAGTGCCCAGGATATTATCTTACTATGTAATATATTATCTCACTTTAGCCATCATACCACATTTAATACTTCAGTGCAGTAACATACCTAGCAGGGGGGGGGGGTAGACATTAATGGCTGTGTGTTGAGTTAAGTTTAAGGGAACAGCAACTTTAAACTGTTATATAGGCTTTACACTCACTACTTTACATTGTACCAGAGTGTCATTTCTTCAGTGTTGTCACATGAAAAGATATAATAAAATATGTACAAAAAAATGTGAGGGGTGTACTCACTTTTGTGAGATAATGTATGCCTGCATTACATGAGGTAGGAGAGTAGTAGCACAGTGAAGGATTGGATGAAGGGATGAGGGGAGGTGATGACAGTTTTATTAGCCATGAGACAGAGGTTGTAGTTCTGTGTACACCAAATATGAAACATTAAAGGGAACATTGGTTACAGGGGGTCTAATGAGAGCCCCATGAGCATACAAAAAACATGTCTCTATTTGCCAACTCATACTGTCCCTCCTGCCTATTGTTGGAGATACTAAGGAGGAACAAGCTGCCAACAGTGAATTGCTCCCCCTAAAGGCAAGAGTGCACACATCTGTTTTTTTTATATTAATTTCATTATTTTTTAATATGTTACACTATTTTACCTTTTTAGCTGTTTGTGTCTTCTGAGGTCAATACTCAGTAGTGAAGATTTTAAATGGGTGGTAGACTCTGAGGAACACTATCTGCTTTTATGTCTGTTTTAGCTTAAGGAATGAATCCTATTTTTGTTTGCGGAAACACCAAGGTGACCATTTTTCACCTATCCATACACATACGCATCCATGCCAACACACAAACACACATTCATGCTTACACACAAATCGCTTACACATACACATTTATGCTTACATACAAATTCATGTTAACACACTTATACATACATTCTCATCCTAACATACATACATTCATAATACTCCCTCTCTTACCCTGGCAGTCAGCTTTTTCTCTGGTTACTTGCACCCTGTGCGAGCACACCTTGTGTATTTACCCACTGCATTGTTTATTTATTGCCTCTCTGTGCCGGTCCAAAATTGTTCACAAAGGACCAGTATGACCTGGATCCGTTCCAGCCCTTTGTGAAAAATGTTGGGCGGCCCAGAGGTTATTTGCCCTGTGCCCCAAGGCCGATCTACCCCTGGTACTTAAGTTGTGTGGGCTTTTTTGATGTTTTTTTTTTGAGATCTATATAGATAATAGTTTTGAAAGCAGTAATTATTTCTTTTTGAACAATTCCAACTTTCTGTAAAATAATCTGTAACATACTTGTTTTACTCAGCAGGCTCTCACGCCAAGCTTTTGCTTTCTTTTTTTAATCACTGGAATTCCAAAGTGTTTTGTTTTTCTTACTGCTAAAGGGGTTCACAAAGAGTTCTTAATCATCTGACCAGCACATGATATTATGATATGTAAACAGGGACATGTATAATACATATTTGTCAGATAGAAAGATAACTGATAACTGTAAAAATGCTCATAACAACTTCATAAAAAAACTTTCCACTCTCGTCTTTAATTGTAGTAGAAATCAGAGGCATGGTTTACTGGGATGGATTTCATTCACATATGTGTCCTGTTATAGTGTAAACATCTTTCCATTTTAGTCTGAGATATTATTTTTATTTATTGATTTATAAAGAGCCATCATTGTTTACCACGAGTTCTAGCAAGACATAAAACCAATGCCAAATATAGCCCACACCTTTTCGAATATTTCATCATAAATGTACACTTAGTAAAATTAAAAGAATTACTTGCAACATAGATTCACATATCTTTGATTCACCGGCTTATTTAACAACTACTTTGTTAATTGAGTCCCTACCTCTGAAACTTTAATAATTAGGATTCCAGGTTAACCACAACCACATGGATTTTGTCTCAACTTGTTTTCACCATGAGAGTGTTATTATATTTTAATTCAGCCAGATAAATAAAAGAGTAAAATTGCCACTCTTTTACTTTGAATACATTTACATGGCATGGTGTCTGTATTGGGATTAATACAAATTATTACACAAACAGGAATTGAAATCACAAATTTGTGAGTTAAACTCCTATTCACTGATTGGGGGCACAATGTTCATATTTGAGCACTAGTGTGAATACATGGATAGCATTATTAAGTATGCTGCCTGCTTCTCTAGTAGTAGGTAAGGAAGGGGTACATAAAGATGTGAGTCTTGCATGAAAAAAATGAGGGACCAAAGTATCCATTTAATATACATCATTTGAAGCCCCCCACTACTTTGAGCGGGATGTGTCATTCATTTATCCTATACTATATATCACTTATTTTATTCTGAAAGTACTGTTACATCTAAGCACTCTTAAATCATTACAGTACCACACAATTTACAACTATTTTAATTTAAAAATTATGTAGAAATGTGCTTGAGAGTTGCTTTTGCTATATCCAGACTTGTCACCATTTGAGGTTTCAGATGACAGAGATGTCCCCCAGTCTTGTTTTTACCAAATACTTGCATTAGTACAAGCATGGCACATAATCCTTCTTTGCACTTTTTTTACTTGCACACTGTGTAAATATGTGGCTTGGCAGACTGTGAACTGATATGTTGTACAGTGGAAAAATACTGGTTGTTCAGATATTATTCTGATTTGCACAATATTTGGGATCATTGGCTAGTGTATGCAGTGATCAGTTCCAGCACATGTCATCTTTTGGCTGCTTATATTATGCTAGTCCAATGAGATGTTACATTATACCAATTAGCAAACATGCCAGACACTAGGTTTTAAATATGGATTGACCATTAAAGATTTTTACCTTTGCAGGAAAAAATATAGAAAATGGCTTCGCCAGTAGGTTACTTAGCTATTACCGTACTCCCATCATCAATGTAAAATGTTAATACTCAAACATAAAGTATATCACATTTCTTATATCATATTTAATGTTAAAATAATAAGACAACATTTAGAAAAATAAGTATTCAGAGCATCAATCCTAATAACTCCCCTGTTAACCATTATCAAATGCCTTTAATGCAGTTTTTTAAACACTGTGTTAATTGTTGGCACTATATAAACAGTATACCTAAATAATAGTAATGATGATGTATTATTACTGCATCAGTTGCAGATTACCACACTTCTAATACTGAATATGGAGAAAAAGACTACCTTTGAAGAAGTAATATTACCGGTACTTCCAGAGCCGGCCTTAAGTGTTCTGGCGCCCTGTGCGGACTACTCCTCTGGCGCCCCCTTCTCACTACCTCCTCCCCTCTGCCCCTTCTCACTACCCCCCCTCTGCCCCTTCTCACTATCCCCCCCTTCGCCTCTTCTCACTATCCCCCCTTCACCCCTTCTCACTATCTCCCCCTTTGCCCCTTCTCACTATCTCACTACCCCCCCCTGCCCCTTCTCACTATCCCCACCCTGCCCCTTCTAGCTATCTACTCCCTCTCCCTACTTCTCATTATCCTCACTTACCTTGTTGCCGGAGTTCTGCGGTGGGAGCGGGAGGCATCCGTCTTCCCGCTCTGCTGCAGTGTCGGCATTTCATGTTGAATGCTGGCACCGCGACGGAGTCACGGAGAGTGAGGGGCGACGAGCGGTTGCTGAAAACTTCACGAGCAACCGCTCAGCGCCCCTGCCTGGAACTTAAATTAAAGCATAGTTTTTTGGGTTTTTTTAACTTTATTTAACATGAAGGATGTTAAATAAAGTTTTAAACAAAAAACAATGTTTTAGTTTAAGTCCCAGCAGGCGCCCCTGCTACCATGGCGCCCTGTGCGGCCGCACAGGACGTACACCCCTAAGGCCGGCCCTGGGTACTTCAAATAAGGCACACCATGCAACTACATACCTCCCAACGTTTCAAAATGTGAAAAAGGCAATTGCGATACAAGGAATTGCACGTTACAATGTCGCGCTTGCATCGCCACTTAAAACACACTTTGTTTTTGTCAGCAGTCAGGCAAATTATACAGTATATAATCAACACATTGAATTGAATTCCCATGAGGCTCAGCCAGACATCATACTTCCATGATGCTGGCTGAGCGTCATGGAAAGCACAGTAAAGCTGCTGATGCTAGCTGTGAACAAAAATTCCCAAGATTCTCAGCCAGGTGGCCACCATAATGCTGGCTGAGTATCATTGGAAGAGTAGTCCAAAGCAGCAGAGATTTTTTTAAATGAAAAAAGGCTAATGTTAGCCTCCCTCCCAGGACTCTTACACATATCTGCCCATAAACACACATATACACAAACACTGCCTTTATACACACATATACACTGCCCTTACACACACCTGCCCATAAACACACGTATACACATACACTGCCTTTACACACACACACATATACACTGCCCTTACACACACACATATACACGTACACTGCCCTTACACACACACATGCATGTACACTGCCCTTACACACACCTGCCCTTACACACACATACACTGCCCTTACACACACATATACACATACACTGCCCTCACACACACACACATATACACATACACTGCCCTTACACACACACGTATACACATATACACATACACTGCCCTTACACACACACGTATACACATATACACGTACACTGCCCTTAGACACACACATATACACGTACACTGCCCTTACACACACATACATGTACACTGCCATCACACACACATACACGTACACTGCCCTTACACACACATACACGTACACTGCCCTTACATACACATACACGTACACGTACACTGCCCTTACACACACACATATACACGTACACTGCCCTTACACACACACATGCATGTACACTGCCCTTACACACACCTGCCCTTACACACACACACACTGCCCTTACACACACATATATACACATACACTGCCCTCACACACACATATACACATACACTGCCCTTACACACACATATACACATACACTGCCCTTACACACACAAGTATACACATATACACGTACACTGCTGTGACAGAATGACCTGTCATACAGGAGCCCAAGGTACTCAGAGATGGCTCCAGCCTGGCTGCCAAACAGGCAGGAACTCCATTGTTAAACTAATCCCATTAACAGGATGGCTACCAGGGGGATATTCAGTAGCTAAAGGGGATTAAAGGTTGGGTTGTCTACATGTACCTGTTTATCAATGTTGATTTATGTTAATGAAGTTCTTTGGCTATATCAGTCTATGTTTTACATCAATAAACTGTTCATTCCTGCTGTACTCAGTTCAAGGTAGTTGTGTGTGTCTACTTATTGGGTACACATAGCAGGGTTCCAAGGTGCGCATGCTGGCTGGTGCTGGATGTGATTCCGGGGACAAGAGGAGGCTACATGTGGGTAATCTCTGGGAGTTACTACAGCTCTCTTGGTGAACCCGTTGCAACTGCCCTTAGACACACACATATACACGTACACTGCCCTTACACACACATACATGTACACTGCCATCACACACACATACACGTACACTGCCCTTACACGCACATACACGTACACTGACCTTACATACACGTACACTGGCTTACACACACACATATATACACGTACACTGCCCTTACACACACACATATACACATACACTGCCCTTACACACATACATATACACTGCCCTTACACACACACACGTACACTGCCCTTACACACACACATACATGTACACTGCCCTTACGCACACACACATACATGTACACTGCCCTTACCCCCTTTTCTCCCCATCTCTTACCTCTTCCACCATCCACCATCCTTCTGTCTTCTGCCGTCTGCCTTCTGCCTCCATCCTATTTCCTGTGGTGGGAGGTCTGTCACTTCAGACCTCGCTTTACTACTCCCTCATTACTACGCGCCAGCTATTGCTGCCTAGTGCAGGGATGACATCATATCCCCGCGCTCTGCATTATTTGCCAGCGCGTAGTGATTAGGGAGTAGTAAGGCGAGGTCTAAAGTGGCAGATCTCGAGCTCCCTAATGTTGAGCCGACTAGAGGGAGATTGCAATCTCCCAGCTAATCTGCAAGCTGCAGCTGCTGATCGGGAGGGATAGGCGGGACAGCGGGACAGAGACCTGAAATCAGGACTGTCCCACGTAAATCGGGACAGTTGGGGGGCATGCAACTATCTTTAAAAAAATTGCCCAGAATATTTTATGTGGTTACCAATACCTCTTAGGAACTATCTAGTGATGATCAGCAAAGTAATCAAGTTGTCATTTTTTCCCAAGAATTTAGGCCACTCCAAAAATAAAATAAAGAGCAATATTTATTTAAAAAGAAAATAAGATAATTAATGAGGTGTTGGGCAGCTTTAACAGCCTCCACAAGATTTTGGAGGGTGTCTAAGGGATTTATGCCTATTTAGATCTGGCAATTATGTTCAATGTGGTTAAGGTTAGGGCTCTGTGCAGGCCACGCGAGTTCCTCCACATCAAACCATGTATTTATGGACCTTCCTTTCTGCAGAGGACTACAGTTATGCTGGAAGGGGAAAGGACCTTCCCCAAACTGGTGCCACAAATTTGAAAGCATAAAATTTTGAAGTATTACATTTATTTATATAGCTGCATCAGATTCTATAGCGCTGTTACAATATCATTAACAGATGTGAAACACACTGGTACAGAAGGAGAAGAGGGCCTTGCTCTTACGAGCTTACAATCGACAATGTGGTAGATGGTTTGGCATGATGGTTGAGGGTATTAGGATGGAAGGTCGAATGCTTCTGGGAATAAGTGGGTTTTTACTGAGCGTTTTAAGTTAGAATAAGAGGGAGAAAATCTGATGGAAGGGGGTTGGGAATTCCCACAGTATGTGCGGAATCCTAAGTATAGAAGCGGTAGGGAAGATAACATTATATCTTCACTGGAACTAAGTGGCATTAACACAAACCAAGAAAAACAGCCCAGACCATTATCCTTCTTCCACCAAACATTATGATAGACACTTTGCTTTCCACAAGGTAGCATTCTCCTGGCATCCGTCAAACCCAGATTCGTCTTTCAGACTGCCAGATAGTGAAGTGTGATTCATTACTTCAGTTAACACATTTTCACTGCTCCAGAGTCCAGTAACAGTGTGGTTTACACCACTCCAGCTGAAGCTTAGCAGTGTGCATTGTGATGTTAGGCTTGGGTTGTCACATTGGTGTTTTGGCAGAACCAAACTACTGCATTGAAATATACATTTAATATAAATCTGCCTCATTTATTCAGGGAAGTCATTCTGATAATTGTAGGCTATGTTCCCTTAATCGTATTTTGCAAAAGTCATGTTGAGCTGTGTATAGCTTAAGTGTACAGAAAGGGATAAACCTGTAGAATTCAAACAGGTGGTAGGCAGCAGCGTGTAGCCTGAAGGTCTGACAAATGACCTGGATAAAATGGCAATACATCCTGAATCTGTTAAGTAATGCTACGGACATGTCTGACTACCTACTAATTAGCAATATTCTATTAGGCTTGGCAGAAGCAATATCCTACCACCCAATGCAGAACCAGAGAGAATTAATTAGATGGAGAATTCTAATGACTGTGATTCCATCCAATATATGTAGTTTTGATGGACAGCAGGATTTCCCCATAGTGGAAAATTCCCAGACAAGCTGGTGGACACATGGGATATATGAAATAATTTTACTCAGTAGTTCTATTAAGCAAATTAACAAGTGTGATTGTACAAGGCATACCTGTTGTTCTATTTAATGCAAAGGGAGGCTCACATTTCCTGCAATGGATAATTAGAGAATGATTATTAATTACCAAAGCTACAAAGGAAATTATCATTCATGTCTTTATAATTTAACCTTCTGGGTGGTTTATATATACTGGTAGGAAAAGTACAGAGAAAATAAAATGGTCATGGTTTCTTAATACACCAAGGCTCACATAATGATGTCTGTGAACAGCCGTGATATATTTCTAATTTATATATATATATGTGTGTGTGTGTGTGTATATATATATATATATATATATATATATATATATATATATATATATACTCTTTTACCCTATAAATTACCCTATATATTATATATATACATTATTAAAAGCTAGAAATATTACTAAAACACTTAATCCATATTTGCCATTTTTCTTGATTTTCTTCAGTCAGACATATTCCAAGACAAGTGTTGGGTGCTGTGACGGAAACCTCCATCACTGGGGCCACTGGAGAGGCCTGACAGCCAGCCTCCTCCCTATTGACTATGGGCCCTGACTTTGTAAAGACTTCTGTGGCTTCCCCCAGCAGTATATCATGTCATCACTTGCTGAGGGGATTATCTCTGGCAGACCGCCAGAATCTGCAAGTAGGGAGTGATCACCATTGTTTCAGTTTAATATCAGATCCCCCCCACCCCATGGTGCATTAATGTGTTGTATAAATCAAACCGTCCCCCCCCCCCAGTTCCTCCACTACAGACATTTACCCCGGCCATCCCTGGAACTGATTTGGGCCAGTAATACATAGTGGAGGTTGTGACCCTATTGTATTGTTAATCCCGTTACTGCCACTGTTGTCTCTGAGAGGCAGATTAAGGGGGCCGTTTGTATCCCAATATCTTGTTTTATGTTAATGTGTGGATATATATATCCAGCCCTGTGTGTGAGAAATAAATCAGTCTTTGTTTTGGTTTTACCCAGGGCCGGCCCAAGACAAAATCCCGCCTGGGGCAAAGTTTAAAATGCCCCCCCCCCCCATTATCTACTCTTCCTCCTGTTCGGTCTTGGTGCCGGCTTGCAATGCTGAGGGCCAGAAATGATGTCATCTTCCGGCGCTCAGCATTACAAGCCGGCACCGAGACCGGACAGGGAGACTCGCCGCAGAGGAGAGAGAGAGGCGCGCCGAGCGGGTACTGACCACTTGGTAAGCGAAAAACCACTCGGCGCCCCTCTCTCTCTCTCTTCCGCTTTAATAAAAAAAATTAAAAAAAGGGCTTCAAAAGTGCCAGCTGGAGCAGTTGCCCCAATCGGCTCCATTGTCGGGCCGGCCCTGGTTTTACCCTACACTTAGTATCGGCTAGTGACTGGGAAAACGGGGAAAGTGTGTGTGTCCCAGGCTAAGGGAGCACAAGTCGGTCGTACAAGTCGGTCGTACTAGCCAGCTCCGTGACAGGTGCAGGGCCGGATCTCCCTCTAAGTGGCCCAAAATTAAGGGAGCAAGGTCTGTTCCTTCAGACCTCTGCTTCTGTACACCCTCACACTGTGTGTCAGTGATTGATGCTGAGCGCCAGGATATGATGTCATATACAGGCACTCACCATGGATGCTGCACGCACATCAAGGGAGTCCTGAAGCAGAGGTCTGAAGGAACAGACCTCACGCTCCTTCCACAGCCTCAAAGAAGAAAGCAGAGGGAGAGAGGTAAGAGATGAGGAGAAACTGAGGTGGCAGAAGGAGAGAGGTAAGGGATGTGGATAAGGGGTAAGCAGAGGGAGAAAGGTAAGAGATTTGGGGGGGGGAGTAGTAGATGCTAGTAAGAAAGGGGAGCAAAATGAGAGAAAATGAGAAGCAAGAGGGGTGGAGATAAAAGGGGAGATAATGATAAAGGGGGACATAAGAGCGATAATGATAGATAAAAAGAAGAGAGATAAAGAAAAAGGGGAGTGAGAGTGTGTTTGTATTTTTAAAGTGCATGTTTGTTAGAGTAAGCGTGTCTAACGGCAACTGTGAGCCAGAAAGTTTGTGTGTAATGGCAAGCATGAACGTGTATGTATGTGTGTATGGACAGTCATTTTTAAGGGTAGTGTATATGTGTGTGTATATGGGCAGTGTACCATATATGTGTGTTTATGGGCAGGGGTTTGTAAGGGCAGTGAATGTGTATATGTGTTGTTATTGACAGTCTATCCAAACTATTCCTGTTTAGGTCTTAAGAGTATAGTGTGATTCACTATAACACAGGGGTACTATGTAGTTTAGGTCTTAAATAAAAGACCTAAAAGACCTAGTGTCCTTCACTGAGTCCAGCAACTATGAAAATGTGTGCCATAAACTATATCTGTGCCTATCCTTGGTTAAAATGAATGTGTGACTGTGGGTGTTTGTGTATGCCTCTCCCGTATTCAGGATTTAACACGTGTTGTGCCGTTTCTCTGGATGTGGGGAAGGCATCAGTACACAGTATCAGATTGAGTGGAGTGTCCATGAACAATGTGTTAGTGTATGGTGTTAGACTGAGTGTGGATGTTTGCATATTGTGTTAGAGTGTATGTGTCAGGGAGGTGGTGCAGAGAGCACTGAGCATTGAAGAAGCTGTATAGTGTAGGGGGTAGAGCAATTATTTCCTGTGTAACTGTTCCTGCATAGAAAATAATTGCTCTGCACCCTCCTGTGTATAGCATCTTCACTGGTCCATCCTGCTATTGCCATCTATGTAAAAGAATGGGGGTGCAAGAGAATATTCTTGCCTTGGGTGCCTAGTCTGCTTTCTATAAAAGCAACTTCCTGTGGTTGTGCCTTTGCTAGATTATTGTGGTTCCTGTTTGTCCTTTAATCAAGCCTGCTGTTTCTGCTGCTGGTTATAAGTACCCGTTACCAATTCTGTACCATCTGATCACATCACATCACATCTGCATTGGGAGTGTGGCAACAGGTAAGGGAAACCAAAAGTAGGCATGACCAGAGGCATTGCCACCTGCCCTCATAACCAAAGCTCCACCTTATGGCTCAGCTGCACAATGTTGTGAGGTGGTCAGATGGGAGCTGCAAGCGAGGTCTGTGACCATGACTCTGCCAGTCTTTAGCCACACTTCTTAACACAAGTGTGCCAATTTGGACACCTGAAAATTGGAGGTTATGTGGCTGTAATATGCCCATGTATACTAAAACTTGCTGTTTGCCATGCAGTCCCTATTAATCATATCTCCTGCAATGAGGATGTGACAAAGATTTGTATGACTTAGTGAATACTTAGTTAAACTGTATATGTGTTTTTTGGCCATCAAAAATAAACGTATGGAAATTAATTAAGATAGCTTATATGACACCTTAAATGTGAGTTAATCACACAGGGAAGTAACTTTCCACTGTTTATAATGTTGTTGCATAGCAATAAACTGAACATTACTTAAAAATACATGTCTAATTGTTTTATAAGACAGACGTTACCCTCCCTTTCAAGTGTTACAATGACAGACATTACCCTCCCTTTCAAGTGTTACAATATAAATGTAGATGCCAGAGATTTAGTGGTAACATTCGTGGGCTCCTTTTAATATTTTTTTTCATTTGTTTAGATTTTTTATTATTAAAAAAAATATATTTATAAAATCATTTTGTTGGAAGAGGAAGTCTCTCTCTCTCCCCTGTATTGATCACACTGTGATCAAGAAGCAAAACTCCATAGCTCTGCATTGGTGATCAGAGAGCAGGAGCAGTCAAGCAGAAACTGTTATACTGAATGTCTTGTACATACCAGGGACGTCATGCCCAAGTGGGCTCATTGGTTCTGTGACGTACCTGGTACGTCATGCAAAAAATGCCCTGAGGTCGCCAGAATTGGTGGTGATTGCGGGGGCTCTGCTGTCTGCTCAGACATCTGGGGAAACCAGCACAGCTACCCTGACCCCCCCCCCGAGCCTTTGATCGCTCCTACAGGAGGGGACCTGCCACAACATTCACCTGCTGCCTGATCGCTCCTAAGAGCAACAGTGCAGCGTTAACCTCTTCAATGCCACAATGTTGACCCATTTTGTATGCCTGGAAGCCCATTAAGAGAGATGTGCAGTGTTAACCCCTTCAATGCTGCCACTGTGTATGACGCGACTGTGGCATTGCAGGGGTTAATTACATAAAATATGTAATACATAATTATTACCTGATAACCTGATTATTGATCTGTCTCCCTGATCAATGTCAGTGGCCTAAACCATTGATTAATGACCTTTTTGGTCACTAATCATTCATCCATCTCACTTCAGTAGCCAGGGACCTAATCTTATCATCATCCCTAATACTATACAGAACTGTAAACTAACATCTAACCATAACTATAGCTATCCACCAACACAATCCTGTAAATGGGTGGCTCCTTGCACTTTCAGGGAATATATAGTTTTATGGGGTTAAATTGATATTGAAATATTACTTATCCATGCATGTGGGGTACTGCTGTACTCGGGGGGTGTTAGTGAACACATATCAACCCAGAAAAATAAACAAGGTGAAACTGCAAAGTGAATGTAAAAATTTTATGCATATAGGATATTTCTGTACTTGGGGGGTGTTTCTGAATACAAATCACATGTTTCAGTAATTTCATGTACCCAGGAAAGAAATGTATTGAAATATTGCATTTGGATAGAATGGGTTTATTAAAAATGAAATTTGACTGCAATGTTTAGGACAGATTGGCACTAAAATGGTTAAATCAAGTGTTAAAATGCCCCTATTAAAATACTTTGTCAGGATGTCAACACGAATGGTGAGTTTTCATTATTAAACCGAATACCGTATAAACTAATATGGTGGTGTGTAATCTTCGTGTTCGTCTTCGTTAATATGTCCTACCTAATCTCCCAGATTCCCGTTCCCGTTAACCCCTGCCTCTAGCCTTCCTTAGCAGGGGTTAACAGGAATGGGAATCTGTAGGATTGCGTCAGGAGTTAAAGGTCCATAAGAGTGACTCTATTGGTCGCCGGCAGGGGCCTCCTCTCGCATCCCCCACATTTTTAGATATTTTTCATACTAAATGATGTTTTTTATTTATTATTATAATTATTAGAAAGCCCTACCTATGCTGAAAAAAACTATATATAATGTGTGGGTGCACTAAATGCAAACATGGTAAAAAAAGCCCGGTCCTGATGGGTTTTATACATCATAAGAGGCATCCTGACACCATTTTTGTGGATTTATTAGTATGTTCATAGGGACATCAGGGGGTTAGAAATCCACATTAGCCTTTTAGGCCAAGAAGAAAAGAGATAGAACATAGCTAGATGGGGATGTAGTTTCTAGTGAAGGTGTAATACATAATATGAAACCAGTTTTCAGAGATTATTTAAATGTGCCAAAGGTGAAAGAGGGGTTTAGCAGATGAGTCAAATTGTCAGGGTAGGAAGATAAGCAGAAGGTACTTTCTTGTGGTGCCTGTGCCCTAAAAAACAAAGTAAATAAATTAAAATATGAACATAATATAAATAAGCTCCACATATCCCCCATCTCTATCTATATGCTCCATATAGGTGGAATGGTCCATCCAGGGAACCCTTTGGGTGCCAAGTGGATGGGCAATGAAGATCTGAAAGTTGGCCAAATGTAAGGAAAAACAACTCTGAATAAAAAAAATCCTATGACAGCAGATTCTAATATACCCACTTGTTATCTAGTCATTAGAACACAAGAAAACTTAGTCACAAATGCCTGCCTTACAAACATTTAACCCTCTCTGTACCTGCGAGTGTGCCTCTGCCACACTCAAGATGGCAGCGAACAGAAGTCCTGAACAGAATGACATCACGACTTTCAAATGTTGGCGCCAAACCCGAATTTGACACCTTTTCTCATTCCTAGCCCTATATAAATGGTGATGGTTGTACCTGTGTCTGTCATAGTGGAACCTATCCTAGTGCATTATCCGTTACTGATCCTGTGTATTTGACCTGGCTTGATCCTGACTATCAGTTTCTGGCTTTCTGCCCTCAGCTCTGATTTACTGTTTTCGTTGAACTCTGGCTTCCTGACCTCAGCTTTGATATATCAATTATCCAGAACTCCCAACTCCCTGATTACGGCTCATCTTAAATACCCTGCCTGTGCATTCTAAGAGTGTGTCCCCGGGCTTGGAGGATCATCAGAAAGTCCCACGGCCACTCGAACCCAAAAGGATCAAACCGAGTGGGGAGCCAGGTGGAAGGTGAAGAACTCTTCTGAGATCATATGGCTTTCTCTTGTGGGGACACAGTATTATATCCTGCAAAAGCGTCCTCCTCTGATACACTCAGAGTGACACTTTGACCTTGGTTTTGTGACCTCTCCTCCAATAAAAGGTGGTGTTAAAAAATATCGGTCAAAGTAAAACCACCTTAAGAAGTGCCCTGTATTCTTTTTGGTGGCATGTAAGTACAATTTTTTTTTTACCATAAGGGTGAGTCAGCAAGAAGGTCAAGAATAGGGAAGAGGGAACAGTAGAAGCATGATATGAAGTTGGTATGGGACCTGCACTGTTAAAACAAAATGTACATCAATCTGTTCTCAACTAGATAAGCAGAGATTCTTATCTGCCTGCTCCATGCCAAGGAAAATAATTTACTTAACGTTCTTTGTCCTGTTTTATTATCAAGCAAAAAATATCCTTCCTTGTGGCATTCTACAACCAGGTCTAGTGAGAATTTGCAATATATTGTAGGTAGTACAGGTATGACTCAAGGTTAGACTGCTTCACTTTTGAGCTTCTCATATATCACGATAGGAGCGGGTTAAAAGTCTTGACTTCCTAGACACAGGTGGTCTCAACATTTGGGTCATCATTTTTGGTCAATTTGTTTTTGGACAACTAATTTTGTTTCTTGCCCCTTCAGTTCAGATGAAATTCAAAGGATTACACACAAAGTAGACAATTGCTGGGGTAGTAAAAGAGACTGATGAAACATTTTCTTTAGATATTTAAGCGAAGGGAGAAAATTTACACAAGGAATAAACATTGTTCATGTTTTGTGCTTTTCTGTCTGCACATTTCTTGGCTGTAGATTCTAAATCATGTTCACCCAATGAATGAATTTTCAATGTATAGCAGAGCAAGGGCATTTAAATGCTCCTGACCCATCGAGGACCCTAGTTCCTTCATTCTCCATTCTGGATTTGTCATACATTGTAATGCCTTTTCCCCATTTTATGAACAGTCATTATTTGTTTGTATTTATTCCTTGTGTAAATTTTCTCCCTTCGCTTAAATATCTAAAGAAAATGTTTCATCAGTCTCTTTTACTACCCCAGCAATTGTCTACTTTGTGTGTTTGCCATTTGGTGCATCTATTGGTGCCACATACCAGTGCCCTGACATAGCAGCGGATGATGACAGAACAGAGCATAACTTGGAGATATCCTGCAGGCACCCTGGAGCAGGCATGAGACATAGCACTGGAATCATGTGCAGGATGCTCCAGGCTGGGAGTAGGGAAGCTAAGCAGAGTATATAGCAGAAACATAACAAGCAGGAGACAGGGACACCAAGCAAGAAACATAACCAGACAAGATATACATAATACAGGGCACAACAGGGAACAAGACAAGGAATACTCAAGATCCGACAAGATCAAACAATATATTTTTTTAAACTAGACACCACAAGGTATTTAAAATCATGGCATTTTAACACGTTCCATGTATTAATTCTACCACTAGACTTTGTCAAAGTTTGTGGTACAATTTTTGTTTTTGTTTTACACATATTGGATTATGAATTTACAGCTCCTGGTATATCTTCAGCACCATCACCTGAGTACAGTGATTTCACCCATGCATAGGCTTAATTTTTCAATTTGGAATTTTGATATATAGTCATGTTGCACATATGTCCTATTTGGGACATCTTTGCATCTGGTCTATTCAATTAATCTCCATCAAATCATATAGTTCTAAAAACTAGGCACCCTATGGTATTTCAAATGCTGGTATATTGATATTTTCTATGCCAGAATTTTTGGGAAGATACAGTGCCAATTTTGGTCATGAAACTATATATAACAATAAAAATTATTTGGATCTTCAAAGTGGTAGGCATGTTGTGTAAATCAAATGATACATGCCCCAACAAATCCATTTTAATTTTAGGTTGTAATGCAACAAAATAGGAGATGCCAAGGGGGTGAATACTTTTGCAAAGCACTGCATCTAGTCAGGCATTTATCAACTCCAGATACTTTTCTCTTGAATACCTTTTAAGAGATGTACTGCTTATATCTCTTGTTGCATCTCTTGTTGCATTTCTAAAAACAAGTTGAAGCAAACTGCAAAGTTTCCACTTTGGAAAAAAATTCACAGACAACAAAAAAATAATGTGATAGTTTTAGGTGAACAACAGTGCGAGTCCCACTGAACGTTTTCATCACTCGTCTATTCTCTGTAAAACTTTCACCAGCACATACCTCATGGCTTCTAAAATCATTGTCCATTTGTTGATATTTGCAACCTCTTTTGATAACATCAATTTCTTCATACTGCTCTAGCAAAATTGTATACTCAGCTTAAAGCATTCATGTGCAATGGATTCACCTATATAACCTGCGTAGCAGTTGAGGTGGAATAAGAATTCCCAAATCCCTCTCTTCTAGAAATTAATGATGGTTGGTGGGTATGGATATATCACAGGGTTCCACAGCACTAAAAATCACAATAATAAACAGATAAAAATGTAAAGCAAGGCAGTAAATGTGTTTTAAGTACATTGTGTAAACATACTATAACTGTGTAAAAATGTAAATCTATCTACTATGGAAAAATGGGGGAGGGGTGTGTAGGGACACCCCTGATATCCTGCCCATCTATCCACTTCTTTTCTCACCCTCTACTCTATACTATATATTAGACTTGTGCATTCGGATTGGTATTGCAAATTTACTGAATTTTGGTAAATTAGGCGATTTGTCTGAAGCCCCCCAAAAACAAGGCCAGACCTCCCACAAATTGGCCAAAAACGAAGCAAAAAGCTCTGAATTTTTCAACCAAAATGTGTGGATCCACCGTTACTTGCACTGTCACTCCTTTGTGCAAATTGTCATTCACTCTCTCAGACTTCTTTCTTTGCCAACAAGTTCCTGCTTCTGTATCTTCTATCTTCTCCCTTCTCTTCTGTATTTTATCTTCAATCCTTAGTCTTCCACCTTGACCCAATGGCAACTTCTACCAAAATGTCACTGCAAGGTTCAGGCGAGGACAAAATGATGGCGCTTCTGGTGACGTCCTCTACCCTGATTGGAGGATTGGAGAGATGATGTTGCCGCAAGGGCCGCCATATTGCCCTCAGGACATGCGGACAAAGAAAGAAGGTACCAGATTAAGAATTTAAGATTGAAGATAGATCAGAGATAAGAGAAGGGAAAAAGATAAACAAGCGGAGGAAGATGCAGAAGTGGTCAGCAGAGAAGGTAGATTTCAGTTTGTTTTGCAATTGAATTGTTCACGTTATATGTCACATTAAAGGTGGAAAATGATTTATCTTTGTCTCATTCTTTAACATCACAAGAACCTGGCATCTTAACAGGAGTGTGTAGACTTTTTATATCCACTGTATATATGTTACTCACCTGTCCTCGGTTCCCACGTTGCCGCAACAGCCACCGCGAAGGAGAGGGAGACCCCCCTCCAACGCACGGCCACCTCCGCAGCAGCCGCCACGCAGGAGAGGGAGACCCCCCTCCAACGCACGGACACCTCCGCAGCAGCCGACACGAAGGAGAGGGAGACCCCCCTCCACCGCACAGCAGCTACCGCTGCCGCCCTCGGAAGTGCCGCGCAGGAGAGGGAGACCTCCTGGTACATGGCGTCCTGCTTCAGCGCTCGCGCGGTCTCTAGTGGTGAACTGCTGAACTGCAGGGCTATATGAAGGGAGATTACGCCACACTCATGATGGCTGCGATTCCCGGACACCGGAAGTGACGTCAAACTTCCCCCACGGTTCCCTATTTAAACCTTCTCAGTTCAGTTATGCCTTGCCTTTCCCATGTTTGACTTTGGCTCGCCTGACTACGTTGATCTCCTGAATCCTGACCTCGGCTACGTTTATTGTTTATCCTGATCTCCTGAATCCTGACCTCGGCTACGTTTATTGATTATCCTGCTCTCCGGAATCCTGACCTTGGCTTGTTTGAACTTGTTCTGTCCTGGAGTCCTACCTGACTACGGTGTCTCCTACTACTTGTACGTGACAATTTATATATATATATATATATATATATATATATATATATATATATAGATATATAGATATAGATATATATAGATATATATATATACATACCGCATTTGCTCGATTATAAGACGACCCCCCAAAAAAGTTTTACTAGTAAATATTAATTCATGTAAACTATTTTTTACAATTTTATAAAAGCTATGATTGAGAAAAATATTTTTGTTTTTATTTCATTTTATGGCACATCTGACCCCAGGCTTGCCACTCTGCCCCAGGAATACCTTATACCCCCCCATATGCCACTCTGTCCCATGATATGCCTTTTAACCCTTTATATGCCACTCTGACTCCAGAAATGCCTTATACCCTCCTATATGCAAATGTGCCTCATGATATGCCTTTTAACCCCCTATTTGCCACTTTACCCCATGATATGCCTTATACCCCTATATGCCACTTTGCCCCATGATATTCCTTAAACCCCTATATGCCACTCTGGCATAAAGGGGGTTAAAAGGCATATCATGGTGCAGAGTGGCATATAGGGGGTTAAAAGGCATTTCTTGAGGCATATACATGCTGGAACCTGGGCATGATAGGAGTGGGATTACAGCCTCCCTATGCCATGCTACCGCCCCCCCTTACACATCCATGCTATCATGCACACACTTATTCACAAACATTTAAATACTCATTAATTCCATTAATCACACATACTTGCTCACAGTAGCGTAACTAGCGGGGGGCGGTCCGCACCGGGTACCGCTCATCAGGGGGGTGCCAACTTGCCGGCACCCGGCACCCCTCCAGAGACGGACAGTAATGTCCGCCGCTGGAGGAGCAGGCTCGCAAGGGAGCGGTATCGGAGGTCTTTAGCAGACCTCCGGCTCCCTTGAGTGATTTTAAGTCGGGTTCAACCCTTGAACCCGGCTGAAAACCACTCAAGGGAGCCGGAGGTCTGTTAAAGACCTCCGATACCGCTCCCTTGCGATCCGCGCGGCAACAGCTGCTGTGCGCCGGGATTTGTTGTCAAATCCCGGCGCACAACACTGAAGCCGCGCCTACTGCCATCCGTGCCCTTTGACCTGGAAGAAGACAGAAGAACTGAAGAGAGAAGAGGAGGAAAAGAAGCTGTAAGGAGAAAAGAGGAAAGGTAGGAAAGCATTCAGTGAGTGAGAGTTGATTGGTATATGTGTGGATTGGTATGTGTGGATTGGTATGCGTGGATTGGTATGTGTGGATTAGTATATGTGTGGATTGGTGTATGTGTGGATTGGTGTATGTGTGGATTAGTATATGTGTGGATTAGTATATGTGTAGATGTATATGTGTGGATTGGTATATATGGGTTGGTATGTGTGGATTGGTATATGTCTGGATTGGTATGTGTGTGGGTTGGTATGTGTGTGGATTAGTATGTGTGGATTGGTATATATGTGGATTGGTATATGTGTGGATTGGTATATGTGTGGATTGGTGTATGTGTGGATTGGTGTATGTGTGGATTAGTATATGTGTGGATTAGTATATGTGTGGATTAGTATATGTGTAGATGTATATGTGTGGATTGGTATATATGGATTGGTATGTGTGGATTGGTATATGTCTGGATTGGTATGTGTGTGGGTTGGTATGTGTGTGGATTAGTATGTGTGGATTGGTATATATGTGGATTGGTATATGTGTGGATTGGTATATGTGTGGATTGGTGTGTGTTTGGATTGGTGTGTGTGTGGATTGGTGTGTGTGTGGATTGGTATGTGTGTGGATTGGTATATGTGCGGATTGGTAAGTGTGTGAGAGTGATGGGTGTTATGCTGTACCATTTCCAATGTATTTTTCATTATATAATTATGCTCTAGTACATCATAACTCCCATCACTCTATACTGTTCCATACAGTGGCAGAGCTGGGAGACAGAGGCCTTGCACCCCCACCGCAGGACTCCTGAAAGGTAAGTGAACTTCAAAGTGGGAGGGGGTAGATAGGGAGAAGGGAGTGAGACGGGGGGATAGGGGGTAGATAGGGAGAAGGGAGTGAGAAGGGGTAGGTAGGACAAAAGGGAGTGAGAAGGGGTAGATAGGGCAATCATACTCCTATCATGCCAAGTCTGCGAGTACATCCTGGAATCTGGGTATGCCTGGGCATGATAGAAATGTGATTGCTGTTAACAATCATATATATATATATATTAATATTGTTATTTAATTGATTTGTCCTATTTTGGTGTGTTACTTACTTGAAAAAAAAGTGTTAGATTTTTTTTTATGGTGTGGGGGGGGTCATATTCGGTTTCGGCCAGGTAAATGCTGCATTTTCGGTTTCAGTCCAGAATTCGTTTCGGTGCATCCCTACTACTAATGAAGTGGTAGGCCTACACCACATCAATGTTTGGCTTAGTATATAGTGATAGGAGTTATGCTGCACTATTGTCAATGTCTGGCTCAATGTATAGTGATAGGGATTACGCTGTACCACCGTCAATGTGTGCCTCAGTATATAGTGATAGGCGTTATGTTGTACCACCGTCATTGTCTGCCTCAGTATATAGTGGTAGGTGTTATGCTGTACAACCGTCAATGTCTGCCTCAGTATATAGTGATAGGTGTTATGCTGTATCACCGTCCATTTCTGCCTCAGTATATAGTGATAAGTGTTATGCTGTACCACCGTCAATGTCTGCCTCAGTATATAATGATAACAGTAAGTGTTATGCTGTACCACCTTCAGTGTCTGCGCCGGTATATAACGGTAGAAGCTATGCAGTTTTAAAGTGTGTGTGGGGGGGTGCCACATACAGGATCCGCCCCAGGTGCCAAATACTCTAGGTACGCCCCTGCTTGCTCATAAACCCTCCCCACCACTTACCTGAACTGCAAATCTCTCATTCGCAGACTTCTGCAGGGGCCTGGCTTCTTCCCTCTGCAACTTCTCTTGTCCTGCCCCCAGGGGAAGGAGGGGAGCAGAGTCATGTGACTGTCAGGAACCAATTTTTCGCTACCTGAACCATGGCTTTTTTATACCTGTGGCGTTTACATCTGCGACCACTAGTGGCCACCCTCTGCCCTCTGGAACACTCAG
The DNA here is from genome assembly GCA_029215755.1 of Spea hammondii. Lineage (NCBI taxonomy): Eukaryota > Metazoa > Chordata > Amphibia > Anura > Pelobatidae > Spea > Spea hammondii. The sequence continues at coordinate 91,475,069 of JARDYJ010000001.1, read as the reverse complement.
AACTCAGGTGTGCCTTGTTACCTGGGTTGAGCCCTAGTCTACATCCAGCTGGGCCTTGTTATCTGGATTACCCTGCCTTTATGAACCTGCCCTGCCCTTCAGTTAGGGCCTTTGTATTGAAGTCTATGGACCTTCCTGCTGGGCCTCTGCACCTGTACTGTTCCTGGTTCCCTGCTTCCCTGCTTTCCTGCTTTGTGTCCTGATCAAGTGGATTCCCTGCTTTGTGTCCTGATTAAGTGGATTCCCTGCTTTGTGTCCTGATCAAGTGGACTCCCTGCTTTGTGTCCTGATCAAGTGGACTCGCTGCTTTGTGTCCTGATCAAGTGGACTCCCTGCTTTGTGTCCTGATCAAGTGGACTCCCTGCTTTGTGTCCTTCCAAGTGGACTCCCTGCTTTGTGTCCTTCCAAGTGGACTCCCTGCTTTGTGTCCTTCCAAGTGGACTCCCTGCTTTGTGTCCTTCCAAGCGGGCTGTGTGCCTTTTGTACCCTTCCAAGCGGGCTGTGTGCCTTTCGTACCCTTCCAAGCGGGCTGTGTGCCTTTCGTGCCCTTCCAAGCGGGCTCTCTGTCTGTCGTGCCCTTCCAAGCGGGCTCTCTGTCTGTCGTGCCCTTCCAAGCGGGCTCCCTGCCAAAAGACTTATTACCTGTATTTTATTTTGCCATACGTCCGGTTACTTGCTTAGACTATATTACCCTTATTTGCTGGTCCTGTTATATACATGAAATACACTGCATTACCTGGATTTCTGTTTGTGGTGTCTTTGTTTGCATAATCATGCACTGTGGGTTACATACTGACGTGACGTGGATTCTCATGACTCTGCTGGGTTCCTGTTCTCCTGGTCAGTACAAGAGACGCTGCTCGCACACCGTGCGACCAAAGCACTGGTAAGCAGCCGACAATTTTTTTTCGGCTTTTTTTATTTATTTCGGCATTTTGCAGATAATGCCCTTTTCGGCTGATATATTTCAGTCACCGATATATATTGGTGCATCCCTAGATCTTAGTCTTGTAGTCAGACCTCTATTTGAGGTTTCATTAGAAGACGACCTCGATTATAAGACAAGGGGTATTTTTCAGAGCATTTGCTCTGAAAAAGATCTTGTCTTATAAACGAGCAAATACATCTTATATTATATATATATATATATATATATATATATATATATATATACACACCGTATTTGCTTGTTTATAAGACAAGTGGTATTTTTCAGAGCATTTGCTCTGAAAAAGACCTTGTCTTATAAACGAGCAAATACGGTGTGTGTATATATGATGTATAAGATATGTATGTTTTATATCTTGTATGTTTGGACTGCTCAACTAAAAATATTTTATCACAAAGTTTTCTTTTAATCAAATGATTGATACTTCTGTTTAGATGACTGGAGCAAAAATAAACATCAGAGGTAAAGGTCTGCGACACAGTGCTTAGTAGTTCTTACTTACTTTCTGCTAAAATTGATAGAAAACATACAATGGAGACACTTCTGAATTTAAACAATAAAATAAAAATATATACCGTATTTGCTCGATTATAAGACGACCCCGATTATAAGACGACCCCTCAAATTTTGGATCTTATTGGGGAAAAAAAGAAAAGGCCTGAATATAAGACGACCCTAATGGGAAAAAAATCAAAACCACTGTTTTTGTGTTTTTTTCTTTTTTCTTTCTCACCTGTCAGTGGGAATAGCAGATCTATATGTCCCATCAACATGTCCCATCAACTTGTCCCATCAACATGTCCCATCAACATGTCCCATGCTCCTCAGTCACGCTTAAAGGGGTCTGGGAATCATGGGAAATGTAGTTCACTAGGTTGTGCCCCTAATTGAACCAGCTATGCAAATCATTCCTACCTGACAGTCTATGCTCCTCTTCACAAATTGTGAACAGGAGCACAGACTGTCAGGTAGGACTGATTTGCATAGAATCATAGGCACAAAACGTAAAAAACGAAGCTGGGTCAGGTGAGAACAGCGCGACCCACGTGACCCGCGCATCTGTTATGGTCACAGCTTCCGATTCGGCCGCATCGGAGGATGCTGAAGCCGCGGATTACGGAGGCGGCGGCTGCTGCCGCGGATTACGGAGGCGGCGGCTGCCGCGGATACGGAGTCGGCGGCTCCCGCGAATACAGAAACGGCGACGGCTGCCGCGAATACAGAAGCGGCGGCGGCTGCCGTGAATACAGAAGCGGCGGCGGCGGCGGTAGCTGCCGCGAATACAGAAGCGGCGGCGGTGGCTGCAGCTGATACGGCGGCGGCGGCTGCCGATGGAATTGTGAGGTATCGTGGGGGATGATCTGAGGCCTGATTACAAGACGACCTCGATTATAAGACGAGGTCGGTTTTTCAGAAGTTTTTTTCTGGAAAAAACCTCGTCTTATAATCGAGCAAATACGGTATATATTTGAAGACGAAACATATAGTGATAGAGCCTTCTGGTTTTCCCCCAAGGCATCATTCAGTATCAGAGGATTACCTCATACTGATCTTGTAACATCTTGTAACAAGGCAGAATCTTATTATTTCACATGAACTGCTAAATGCCTCCCTCTAAAGGCAGCTACTTATAAGGTATACTCTCATGGTTAGGGAATAAAACATCAGTATTGCACTAATAATACATCGTGACTGGCAAATGCTAATGTTCTTGTGGAAGCATACCAAAAAGGTCTTACCTTTATAAAAACTTCATGTTTGTGAAATTTCCACAGTGCATTTAATACTCCAGATAATTCCAAAACCAACAGCAGCTCCACCAACATTGATTATGAGAAGCGGGGGCAATGACACCTGTATCATTTTAGAATCTCAGAATTTACTTAAAGTAGAAGATATCTTGATGGAAAAACAAATTGGCACATTTCAATACCTAACCTTTTTATTGTTTTTAGCCCGTTAACTCTACAAGAAAACATAGGAGGGCAAACCAGTGCAGACCCCAAATTATATGGAGCCAAAATTAAAATCTATTGTTACACTGGGAAAATTGTCATTCAAGGACCTCGTTTAGTGATATACAGTCAGCTCTAAATTCTTGGGACTGTAAACAAAAAGGTATAGGGGCTCATGTCTCGTACAAGCCATGAGTACCACAGACTAAGGAGCACAGTACATACATGCAAATGTATTAAATATATTCAACTGAGTTAGCATTATAATAAATCTTCTTATTGGGAACAGGGTTATATAGAGCTTATAGTTAAGCTATAAAATAAAAATCACTCTGTAGGTGCAAATGGGCTAAAAACGATTCAAAATTTTCATTTTGTTTTTGGACTGTTCGTTTTTGGGCAACAAATTACATTCTCTGCCCATTTGGTTCAGATGAAAATCTGAGGAAGGGGGCATTTTTAATTAGGTAACAAAATTAATTAACCAGTGCCCACACTCTCACTCTCTCACACTCTTGTTCACTCTCTCCAGTACAATCTCTAAATGTTTCCCTTCTCTGATGACCGCTTCCTCTTCTGCATGTTGTTGCTCTTCTATCATCTCTTTCATCTTCTCTTTTTTATCTTCACCCACATCTTCGCAGACATAAAATGGCGCAAACTTATGCCAAAATGGAGGCGCCCTAAGGTGAACTTCTGCTGAAATTGCTGTGCTTTCAGTCACGTCTTCCCACTGGTTTTGGGGATGGGGCTAGAGGATGTCACTAGAAGCTCCACAATTCAGTTTATGTCCAATCCTACAATCGAGTCAGATGACATCAGAGAAAGCGCCTCCATCCAAAATAAAAAAGGACGATAAAGGCTCCTAGTATCCAGCTGCTCAATGGGGCTTGTTACAAGGGAGAGCTTCGATTTATACTATGTCATAGAAGGTGATAAGTGAGGAGGAGAGCCTTAGCCTATGGGAAGAACGTAAGGGTCGAGTAGGGTAGTATTTGCTTATAAGGACAGTAAGGTATGGAGGAGCAGTGTTATGGAGGGCCTTACATGTTAGTACCAGGATTTTAAATTTAATTCTAAAGGTAATAGGGAGCCACTGGAGGATTTTACAGAGCAGGTAAGCAGAAGAGGAGCGGCGTTCAAGGACAATAAGCCTAGGAGACAGTAGAATGCCAACCAGAAGAGTGTTGCAGTAGTCAAGATAGGAAATGATAAGTGAATGAACCAGAGTTTTTGTGGATTCTTGGGTGAGGAATGGGTGGATGCAAGAGATGTTTTTTAGGTGCAAGTGGCAGGATCTAGAGAGCGAGGGATGAAGGAGAGGTTTTAGTCAAAGGTGACCCAAAGGCAAAGGCCTGGTTACTAGGAAAGATAGTTGTGTTGTTAATGGTGATAGAGAATTCAGGAAGTGGAGTGGAGATGGAAGGAGGGAAGATAATGAGTTCAGTTTTAGGAAGATTAAGTTTCAGGTTTCATCCATGACGAAATAGCAGAGAAGCAGTTGGTAATACGGGACATGAGAGACAGAGAGAGATCTGGAGAAGACAGGTAGATTTGGGTATCATCTGCATATAGATGATATTGGAGGCCAAATGAGTTGATTCGCTTGCCAAGAGTTGAAGTATAAAGAGAAAACAGCAGAGGGCCAAGGACTGAACCTTGGGGGACGCCAACCGAAAGTGGAAGGGGTGATGTTGTGTTGCCAGAGAGGAGATCCAGGAGAGAGTTGTATCTTGAATGCTTGTAGAAGCAAGTGAGTCATGAAGAAGGTGGTGATCAATAGTATCAAAAGCAGTAGAGAGATCCAGGAATATTAGAGTGGAGAAGTGACCTTTTGCTTTGGCAGAGAGCAAGTCATTGGATACTTTTGTTAGAATTGTGAGAGCCATTTCAGTAGAGTGCAGAGGATTGAAATTAGACTGAGGGGGGAATTAGTAAGGCGATTGTACACAATCCGTTAAAAGCAACTTAGAGGTAAAAGGAAGCAGAGAGATAGGGCACTAGTAAGTTAGACAAGTGAGATCTAAGGAAGGATTTCTTAGAATGGGTGTGATAAGTGCATGCTTGAAGGCTGTTCATACATATTTCCAGAAGATAGAGAAAGATTAAATAGGTAGGTGATGGACCAAGGAATGGACATAGAGCATTTGTGAGGTGTGATGGGATGGGGTCAAAGGGACAGGTTGTTGGGTGAGAGGAAGAAAGAAGAGTGGTGATCTCTTCTTCAGTTGTAGAGAAAAAGGCAGTTAGTATGGAATGAGTAGAGGGAGTGGCTTCCAATCTCCTCAGGTGTCCATGGCTTCAGAACAAGCCATGGACACCTGAAGATACTGATTTTAGCAACCAAAGGGTGGAGTTTCACCCTTTAAAACCCTGAACAACTGAGCCTTCATTGCTCAGTTGTTCTGTGCTATTTACAGAGAATATTTGCCTCCTGTAGCCTGAGTCCTGTATCCTGGCCCTAAGCTGACGGAGACCCAGTGTTGCTTTATTATCAGCAACTGAACAGATAAGAACACTGTGGAGGCATCAACCAGTCTAATGGAGACCCTGTCTGCCACTGATTTGACCAGGAAAGCCGGGCTGCAGAAACCTTTTGATATAGCCCAAGTGGTCTGTATTTCAGAAATATTTAGTTTTGTGGGATAGTTTTGAAACCAGGTAGCTAAGTTATAAGTTTACAGTCCTAGCTATCATGTTTGCAAAAAAAAAATCCATCTCAAAAAGTGATATGCCTTTTTGCCTATTTGCCTTTTTTGAGGTTTCTATGTTTATTTGCATTAGCTGTGTGTAAAGCAGCTGCAGTTCCTCCAACATTTCGTGCCACCTACTGGCAGCTTGAAGCAGCCAATCAGTGACAGGAAAGTGCACCCATTAACATCAATGAATTGCTGTCCATGTATGCGCATGGAGGTCTCATTAGACCTCCCTGTGCTGAGAAATGGCACTATAAGGTTTAAGTCTTGGTCCAAGAAGCTGTTATGCTATCTGCTGCTGTGGGGATGCAATATAGTGCTTTGTTAGGCTTTGTATCCCCCGCAAGAACCAGCAGAGACGTAGCGAATTGGAATAACAAGAATAATGCATTAGGAGAAAACCACAACTTTGTTTTCAATACAGATCATCTGATGGCAATAAAGCTAGTAGCTCTCTGAAAACCTACCTAATCAAAGCATTCTAAACAACCTCTACAGGTCATCCTGACTAAATCAACTCACCCCTATTCAAGCAATCCTCTCCTCACTGTGTGTGATTTTAAATTACCGTATTAGCTCGAATATAGGCCGCACCCGAATATAGGCCGCACCCTAAAAGTCAGGTGCTTTTTTAAAGAAAAAAAATTCTGCCCCCTCGAGATATGCTGCCACTCTATCCCCCCTGAGATATGCTGCCACTCTGCCCCCAAGATGTGCCCCCCCGAGATATGCTGCCACTCTACACCCCCCCGAGATATGCTGCCACTCTGTCCCCAAGATGCCCCCCCCTGCCAGACTTACTGGTGCAGACTCCACGGGGTCTTGCGGGGCCGGCGGGGGACATCTACGCATAACGCGTATTGAACTTCCGGTGCTGGCACATCCGCCGTGGGAAGTAACGGCTAGGAACATTGTTAATGTACATCGCGCAGACGTTCACCGGCTGCGGCGATGCGAGCAGAAACAACCTCCGCTGCTGGCACGTCTGCACGATGTGCTTTAACAATCTCCTTTGCCGGGACTCCCCCCGTTGGAATTCCTGCATCGCCGCTGCCGGTGAACATCTACACGATGCCCTTAAACAACCTCCCATGCCGGCACTCCCCCCGTGGGAAGTGCTGCCAGGGGAGGCTGTCTGAGCGTATCAGAGAGTAGGATGCCGGTCCCTTGCACCACTGCAGAGGATCTGTATCCTAACCCTGCTGCCTGCCCGGCGCCCGGAACTGCATATCCCGGGCATCAGGCGCTAGACCCCGAATATAGGCCGCACCCCCACTTTAAAGACTTAAAGTGGGGGGGGTGCGGCCTATTTTCGGGCAAATACGGTATTTTACTGACTCTGTTGTAACAAAGTATAGCAGCTACTTTTTTTCCATTTCATAGTCTCTTTAAACAAGTATACACATAAATTACTAATTCAGAGTTGCTAGAGAGTCATCAATGTTCTAATGCACTTCACTGCAAGGTTAAAAGTCCAATAGTTGTAGTACTTAAGCCTGAAGACATATGCTGGAAAACAAACAAACAAAAATACCAGAAGGACCAAAGTCCAGGCTGAGGCCATAGTTAGCCCAAAGATAAAGTCAGACAAAGTCAGAAAAGATGGCATAAGATCACAGTTAAATGTATATTCAAAACTCATTCTGTGATAAATTGACCACAATCAGTAGGAGAGGCTACGTAAAATACCACAGCTCAGATGCAACCATTGTGCATATGGCATACATGTGACTGATGCATTGCCAGGACACCAGACATATGATTCTGAGAACCAGGCAGACAACAATGTATTCCTTGTATTTTTGTCAAGATACTTTGGTGCCAAATATTTAGCAATTATCAAACACTTTTAAAACCAATTTTATTTCATACAGTGACTCAGTTAATATTATAATTTGAATTATGTTTCTCTCTTTTAGATTTGGGTTTCCCGTCTCACTGAGAAATACTCAACATAAAAGATAAAAAAAAAATGACATGTGATGCCAAAAGTATTGTTATAAAACTTCCCTCTTCTCTCCCGCAATTGAAGTAACTTCTGCACTTGCGATTGGTTGCTATAAAGACTTGTATTGTGTCACGTAGAAAAGTCCCTGATTCATTGCAGTAACTATGACACTTATGCATGCACACTAAAATTCACTTAGCTGACTTTGCATACACTATTTACTTCAATTATATATATATATATATATATATATATATATATATATATATATATGTAATTTCAGTAATATTTTGATTATTATGATTATAGTGAAAAAGTAAACTAAAAGATCAACTTTTTACATTAACATTTTGTGGGTCACATTCATTGTGGCCAGACATGGAGCAATCAACAAAATACTGTTTTTTGTGATCGCTTTGTCCTGGGTTTCATATTATTGTATATGGTTCCAGAGTGGTAGGTGGAACACTAAAAGTAACCCCTTAGTTTGCTTTTTAGTTCTGTAAATGGATAAGTATATAACAAACTCCAAAATAAATTATTTTTAAAATGTTTCCAGCTTTCTTAGTATATTCTCATATATATATATATATATATATATATATATATATATATATATATATATATATATATATATATATATAGTATATATCCTTTTGGTGTTAAAAAACATTGTCAGATTGGGTCTTCTGGAGTGCACCCTGATGTGCACATTAACGTAACGTACTACTTGTTTTGTGCTGTCCACCCATTGTACAGTGGTATGGAATTTGAAGGCGCTATATAAAACAATAAATAAAAATAATAATGTGCCAGTAGCCTTAACCAAAACCCATGCAGAAAGGATTTTACGTTAAAATAGGTAGATTGTTATGCAGGCAGATACATTGGTCATGAATATTATAAATCTGTGATGCAATTTCGTGTTTCTAAAGTCCTTGCCATTTATGTACACATCTGCATGTCTTTATTCACTTGTGACTGGTTTTACCTGTCAATACAGCTGTTTGAAGAGTTTGACATTTAGCCTGTTTAAATTCTTTACCCTTGAAAGCTATTCAGTCCTAAGAAAAACAATCCCCTCCCACCATCAAATAAGTGTTTAAGTGAAGTGGCCAGTGTTATTTTCAGAGTCTTGTTGTACCAGTCCAGCATATCATTACATGCTTTGTTAACAATAACAAGGGAGAGGTACTACCTAGAACAAAAGGAATATGAAATGGTCTTTTATGGAACGTCTGTAGACAATACCTTCTAGGGAGCCAACATACCACATGTGTAGTATTTATTTATGGATTGATTGGGTAGCTAATTACACCAATTCATATATCCTATCAATATTTCAGTAAGGCATCTGACATAGCCCCTCACAGATGACTCATCTAAATTAATTGCTGTGTTTGGGTATGAATGTTGAAACTAAATAAATGGCTCACACTTTTTATACCCATCTGTTCAGTGACCTACACAACATTCTTGGAGTGATTTTATGGTTGGTCTTGTTTATCACTACCAACTTCCTAAAAACATTTTTTTTTTAAAAACCCTGTGCAAATAGCACGGGGTTACATGTGGTTGTTGGGGAGAGTAGTAGCAGTGCAGGGGTTAATTTCAAAGGTCAGGCAAAGGACAGCTGGGGAATGCTCTAGAATGCCTCGCGCTGCTTAGTTTGACGCCCCTTTTTTGAGGTAATTTGCGCTCGCGAGCAGCTCGCGCTGCTTAGTTTGCCCACGCTTTTTTCTAATTGGTTGCGCTCGGGGTTAGCTCGCGCTAGTTTTGGGCGGGTTTTGCACCTATAAAAGAAGAGGTTCTGAGGTACCTGTGGCACTTACCCTGGCTGCGTTAACCGACTGCACTGACCTCCGAGTCTGGTGAGCGGCGGTTTTCAGCAAGAGCCACGGGGAGCAGCATGGAAGAGCTGCTGAATTGTCTGCGAGAGCGAGCCGGGAGAAGAGGATTTGAAGATTGGCTGAAGACTTGTCTTTCATCTGCTCCGGTTGCGGACGAATTTGATGCTGCCATCGAGCCGGTTGGAGCGGGAGACGTCGCGGAGGAGGAGTCGACGATTGGAGAAGATGGCGTCTGTTCCTTGAATGCTGTCCCGTTCTCGCGAGATGGTGTGTCATCGCGGGATCACGAAGCTGGCGCGTCTACGTCATTTGAAGGCGCCGAATGCGGAAGAAGGTCCAATAGAGCTTCTACGGTGCAGGGTTCTCAAGCTTCCAGGGCGCTTAGAGGCAAGCAGCCCTGCAAGAAGCGTAAGCGACATCAACAGGAAGATGAAGGGGAGCGTCAGGGTCATCATGACTCTGGATGCAGGCGTCAGTCTCTGGCTGCATCGACTCCTGTTTTACAAGAGGTCTGTGATCAGCCCGGACCCTCTTCAGGACAGACTGATACAGAGACAGCGTTGGGTGAGTTCCCAAAAGGTGATTTAAATCAGTTAAGCGCTATGGTAGGCTCTTTATTTAATTTATTAAAAGAATGGCAAGGCCCTAATCCAGCTCAGGCTTGGGGAGGGTCAGATGTAGTCAGTAAGAGAAATTTGGTGCATGAAGCTAATATGAAGGAGGCTTTATCATGCGAAATGTCACCCTTGGGTTTTCATCTGTCCAGGGTGTTAAAAGAAAAAATTTGGAACAATGAGTATATTGATATTTTATCATTGCTTCCAGCGTCTAAAGACTTTCTAGCGAAGCAGGATAAAGAAGAGGATAGAAGAAGACCTGTACCTAGGTCTTTTAATAACTGGTTGCAGGCTTTCTGCATATATTCAAGTGTGTACTGTGAGAAGCATAAAGATAGTAGCACAGGGTTGTTCCAGCATCTTGAATCTGTCCTCGAGGCTTATAAAAACTTCGGGGGCATGTCTTGGTTTAATTATGACGAGATATTTCGTCAAAAATTGGCAGTTCATAAACATTTAAAATTTGGCATGAAGGATGTGGGTACATGGGTGAGTATAATGTTACCCCAACGCTATAGTTATAATAATAGGTTTCAGTCTAGTAACTCTAACCAAATGCGTCAGAAGGGTGTTTGTTGGGCTTTCAATGAAGCTCAATGCAAATTTTTAAATGCATGTAAGTTTAAGCATGAGTGCACTTTTTGTGGAGGTAATCACCCAGGTGCAAGATGTTTTCGCAGAAATAGTGGGAATTCCAGCGGGAGGGAATCTTTTCAAAAGAGCAATGACACCGGTGATAGTGTCAAGACTACTCCACTGTTTAAGCAGCTTCCCAAACAGGCACACGGCTGAGTTATTGTTTTATGGTTTTAAAGACGGTTTTAGGATTCCGGTTTATAATGATGAAGGTTTCATTTGGGTGGATAATCTGAAATCAGTTGGTGAAAATGTTTCAGTGGTACGTGAGAAGCTTAAAAAAGAGTTATCTTTGGGACGGATTGAGGGTCCTTTTAAGTATCCGCCTTTCCAGAAGTTTCGGTTGTCGCCTTTGGGCTTGGTACCTAAGAAAGAAAAGGGTTCTTTTCGGCTAATTCACCATTTATCTTACCCGAAAGGTGATTCACTTAATGATCAAATTTGTGTGGAGGATTTTCCGGTTAAGTATGCGTCTTTTGAGGATGCATTATACTGGGTTAGGCGTTGTGGCAAGGAGGCGTTTTTGTCTAAGGTGGATGTGGAATCGGCATTTAGATTGTTGCCAATTCACCCGGATTGTTTTCATTCTTTAGGTTTTCAGTTTGAAGGTGAGTTTTATTTTGACAAATGTTTACCAATGGGTTGTTCAATTTCATGTTTTTATTTTGAGGCTTTTTCAGGTTTTTTGGAGTGGTTAGTCAAGGAAGTTGCTGGTTGTAATTCAGTTGTTCATTATTTGGACGATTTTTTGTTCATAGGTGAGAATGGTTCTGGTGATTGTAATAAGTTGTTGAATTGTTTTTTAGAGATTTCTGAGTTTTTAGGTATTCCGCTAGCTAAGGATAAAACGGTTTTTCCCACTACTTGTCTTCAGTTTTTGGGTATTGAGATCGATACGGTGAACATGGAGTTTCGTCTTCCTTTGGAAAAGGTGTATAAGCTGCAAGTGGTGATTAATGAGGTTTTGTCTGCTAAGAAAGTGACGGTTAACAAATTTCAATCGTTATTGGGTCAGCTTAATTTTGCGGGTAGAATTATGCCCATGGGCAGAGTTTTTTCTCGACATATGTCGAGATGTATAGCTGGGAAGAAGATAGGTCATCATAGGGTTAGGGTTAACAATCAAATCAAGGAGGACTTGAAAGTGTGGAAAATGTTCCTTAAAAATTTTAATGGGGCTACGGTCTGGCAGGAGGATTTTGTTAATGCTAGTGATTTAGAATTTTATACTGATGCGGCTGGTTCTGTTGGTTTTGGAATTTATTGGCAGGGTCAATGGGCCGCAGAGAGATGGCCATCATCCTGGTTTTCTGCGGGGTGGACAAAAAATTTAGTACTGCTTGAATTATTTCCGGTGGTAGTGGCTGTTTATCTTTGGGGTAAGAATTGGGCTAACAAAAGAATAATATTGAATTGTGACAACATGGGCGTTGTATGGGTAATCAACACGCTGAGGGCTAAATCTATTCCGGTGATTAACCTGCTTCGCCATTTAGTGTTTTTATGCCTGCAATTTAATATATGGTTGAAAGCTAAGCATATTGAGGGTGTTAAAAATGTTATCGCTGACGCCTTATCTCGATTTGACTTTAAGGTTTTCAGAAGTGTGGCACCGGGGGCGGACAAGGAGGGATTGGAAGTCCCGGGGGATGTTTGGCTTTTGACATCGCCGAGTTAAGTCAATATTTATATAATTCTCTCTCCAAGGCTACCTGGGTTAGCTACGCTAAGGCTTGGAGGGAATGGGTTACTTTTATGCATGAAAAGAAGTTAAGTGAATTTGATACCAATATAGAAAGATCTTTAGAGTTTGTGCTCATGTTAATCAAAAACGGGTTTTCTCGTAGCAGAATTGATTGTTATCTATTGGGTGTTTCTTTCTTTATGAAGTTAGCGGGTAAACAACCTATTGGCAAGGATTTCCTAACAAGGCAGATATTGAAAGGTCTCAGTAGGAAGCAAAAAGCTTTGGATAATTGTAAGCCTATTTCTTTCAGTTTACTACAGAGTTTGGTTGGGGTTGTGCATGACAATTGCTGGGATGAATATGAAGCATTGTTATTCAGAACGGCTTTTATTATAGCATTTTTTGGCGCCTTTCGTGTGAGCGAATTGGTGGCAGCAAATAAACGAGGTGGGTCGGGTATTCGGCATGAGGATGTTTTTTGTAATGATAAATTGATGATTTATTTAAGATCATCCAAGACGGATAAATCGGGGAAAGGTTGTTGGGTTAAATTGGATAAAGTATTAAACTGTGCGGTTTGTCCGGTTCAAGCGGCGGTAATTTTTAATAATAATAGGCCAGATTTCCCGGGTAATTGGTTAATTCATCGATCCGGTTTGCCTGTGACGCTGTTTCAGTTCAAAAAGGTTTTGCAAAACTGTTTAAATAGTTTAGGTTTGGGAGCTGAGAAAATATCTTCGCACTCATTCCGGATTGGTGCCGCAACAGAAGCAGCGTTATTGGGGCTTGATAATTCTATCATTAAACGGTTGGGTCATTGGGATTCTGATCGTTTCAAGTTATATATAAGGCCTCATTTATTGTAACTCACCTACTGTGTTAATATCAATTTTTTGCAGGTAAACGTCCAACAGTGGTTTGGATAGTAGGACATTCTTTTATTTTCTGGGCACACCGAAGAGCTGCTGAGCGTTGTTATGGAGAAAATCTCGGTTTCAGCTCAGAAAACATCGTTATTTATTGGTTAGGTATCAGGGGTTTAAGTATCTATCAATTAAAGGTCAATGTTCTTCATTTTATCGGTGTTTTCCCTTGGCCAGATGTTATGATCATTCATTGTGGGGGGAATGATCTGGGGAGAGTTAAATCTGTTCAATTATTGATGGACTTTAAGGTTATAATGGTGCAGTTAAAGGATATATTTTTGGGTACAACATTTGTGTGGTCTGAGATTGTGCCACGCTTAATTTGGCTTCATCGTCAAAATTTTAAAGCTTTGGAAAGGGTGCGGAGAAAATGTAATAGATCCATTGAAAAATTTATGGTTCTGGAGGGAGGCTTAAGTTTCAGACATTGTGATTTAGAAGGGGGCTGTGTTGGCCTCTATAGGAGCGATGGCATACATTTATCGGCAATTGGTTGTGATATTTTTAATGCTGATTTACAAAGTATGGTGGAGAAGGCCGTGGTTTTTGTGGAAGGGGCCACAAATGGCTTTTAAATATCCATTTGCGGCAGGTGGGGGTATTTGTAAGGTGTAAGGCCAACCGGCTTTTGGGGCAGTTGGCTTTAATTTGATGGTTTATAACTCTGTGGTTTGGGCCAAGAGTTTTCGGTTTATTTGATATTAAGTTGCAAGTGGTTGATGTAAAGGTTTTTGGTTTGGTTATTCTGTAATAAATTGGTTATAAGCTAAATAAAAGACCACGGCCTTTGTTTATCCACAAATTGGTTTCAGTGTCATTTATTTATTATATTGTTACATTTTGTTTCAATTATTACACCATACAACCACATGAAAAAACCCTGTGCAAATAGCACGGGGTTACATGTGGTTGTTGGGGAGAGTAGTAGCAGTGCAGGGGTTAATTTCAAAGGTCAGGCAAAGGACAGCTGGGGAATGCTCTAGAATGCCTCGCGCTGCTTAGTTTAACGCCCCTTTTTTGAGGTAATTTGCGCTCGCGAGCAGCTCGCGCTGCTTAGTTTGCCCGCGCTTTTTTCTAATTGGTTGCGCTCGGGGTTAGCTCGCGCTAGTTTTGGGCGGGTTTTGCACCTATAAAAGAAGAGGTTCTGAGGTACCTGTGGCACTTACCCTGGCTGCGTTAACCGACTGCACTGACCTCAGAGTCTGGTGAGCGGCGGTTTTCAGCAAGAGCCACGGGGAGCAGCATGGAAGAGCTGCTGAATTGTCTCCCTCCCGCCCTTCCCTAATTGAGTTATGATTGTTTATATAAACTTACATAATATATAGTTTTTGGAAAAAAAAAAAAATATATAAAAAAAATAAAATAAAAAATATATATAATAATAATATTTGTCATGTCGTGGCTTTTATTGGGGTTGAGTTGCTCTCTTTTAGAGGGTGAACAATTTGGGGGTATTTGTAAGGTGTAAGGCCAACCGGCTTTTGGGGCAGTTGGCTTTAATTTGATGGTTTATAACTCTGTGGTTTGGGCCAAGAGTTTTCGGTTTATTTGATATTAAGTTGCAAGTGGTTGATGTAAAGGTTTTTGGTTTGGTTATTCTGTAATAAATTGGTTATAAGCTAAATAAAAGACCACGGCCTTTGTTTATCCACAAATTGGTTTCAGTGTCATTTATTTATTATATTGTTACATTTTGTTTCAATTATTACACCATACAACCACATGTTACCTGGAATCTAAAATCAGTGGCATAACATAAATTGATATGCCCTCCTACACTGGCAAAGCACCATGTGGTATTTAGGTATTTACTGATATGAAATGGTGACTTACATCATATATGAAACAATGCTGCCACAATTTAATTTGGCATGTTAGTTCTCCCACATACTATTAATAGTTGGTGAAAACGCCTCCTGTACTAAATCTTATTTAGAGGACATAATTTAACATTACGAAATGGATGACAAGACGCCAATGCAGTTGGCTTCCTGTTTGATTGTCAAGTATGTTGGATGTCCCATATACATGTTCTGGTGGATGGGTAATATATGGTGGATGGGTAATAGGTTGTTGTTATTTGGGTGATGAAGATTCCAAAAGTGCTACACATTTTGTCTTCATTTTTTAAGTAGCCAAGAGAATATCACAATGGCTGTCCAAAAAAGCAGCAAGACACGTATATCCAATTAAAATCATAAACTCGGTTTTATTTGGATCTTTATTCCTTCCCAATAAAATCATGGGAATAGTTTACAAACTGCATATGTAGAAATAGGAGAACACTTAAGACTTTTCACACTCAATGTGCTTTATCAAACGTAGCCTAACTTGAGGACCTCAAGTGAGATTATGATTTTATTGGGTATGCATGTCTTGCTGTTTCTTTGGAGTTCCATCAAAATATTCACCCTGCTGTTTGTAAGAGGAGTTAGGATCCTCCTTTGGCAAGTAGTTATTTTGATTCAATTCAGTTCAAGTGTGGACTGAGCTGGCAACAATATAAATATTTGTTCATTTTATTTATGGACTGTTTCATACTGTACACCATCAGTTTAAAAATACGCTTTGTAAATATAAAAAATGTTCAAATTTGTGTAATTATGGAAAATTAAGGTAACATAGAAACAAATTTGATAGCCAACAAGAACCACTCAGCCCATCTATTCTATGTAGTATCAACTCGATTCTCACCAAAAGAGAATGCTTTTTTTTTTTTTTCTTATTAGTTCCAGTCTATTGTGGTTTAGGTGATGTACACTGTGAGTCATGTGTCTGTCTTCATTTCTAAGAAATATATTTCATAATTTTGTAGTGCACCATGCCAGCTTTTGTTCTTTCATTCCAGTAGGCTAATTGCATCTTTCTGAGAGGCTGATTAGAATCCTGCCTTTGTTAATTGTGTATAGTACAGTAATGTTAGACTTCCAGCTAATCAACTCATGTCTTAAATATTCAATTTTGTTTGCTTCCATGCAACTGTTTATTTTACTAGTAAAAAAAAATTGTTATCCTTTATCCTCAATGATCTGCATAGGGTTGCCACCTGTCTTGGTTTCACTTGGACAGTCCAGGAATAAAAAGGTCATAGATTTACCTCTTTATGGTCTGGAACACACTAGGGTGGTGGTCCATGGGAGGTGATATCTGACAGCTTTTGTACAAGTAAAAGCACCTGGTTCACATACTTAGTATCACCCTGAATTATACACAGAACACAAGGAAGAGACACAAGCTTTGGTCAGAAAAGTTAATTGAGCTCTAATATTGAGGTATACATGTGCAGAAGATCTGTAGGCTGTGGAGATGACCCACAGTCTTGTCAGTGCAGATTCTTTGGTAAGACAATGGTGACTAACAATGTCCACAGCACAAAAACTGCGAGAAGGTTTACCTTGTTTTTAAGCCATAATAGGTAAAGGGGTTTTGCTTCTCTTTCTCCTTTTGGTCTCTCCTTTAACTAGGTGTTCCTTTCCCATTTCTTTTTCTCTTTCCTCTTATACACCTTATCTTTCTTATCCTTTTTGTCTCTCCTCTTCCTTTTTCTCTTCTCTCCTTACCTCTTATTTCTCACAAAATCTCCCTTTTCTCTTATTTCTCTTTCTTTTATATCTCTTCTTCTTTACAGCATACCTCACCTGTCTCTCATTTAAAAAAATAAAAATTCTTGTCCCTCTTCTTTCTATCCTCCTAAACTGAACAGTTTAGACATGACTGGTAATCCACATTTATGACCACACCTGCATGCCCCAGCCACTCCATAGACATTATTTCTTAAAAAGTGTCCAGGAAACTGGTAGGCCAATATGGCAACCATAGATCTGTAAGTTTCAGATTTTAAATATTTAAAAAATTCACAGGACACTTTCTCCAATATAAATGAACATAAACCATACATATAGGTTGCAGTGGACATAAATGAGATGAACATATTGTTAGCTTTATCTATTTTCTTCCATTGCAATCTATGTAAAGATTGCTACTCTTCCTTGTAATATATATGTCTCGGAGATTGAATCCAACCTATTGTCTGTAAGAATTTTGAAATGTGAAATACACATTTAATAAATGTAAAAAAACCCAACCAATCAACATTTAAAAATTAAAGAAATATTAATAAATACATAAACATGAAAACAATAATGAGATTATAGGTATACAATGAACATTGTGTCATCTTTCGGTAGGAGTACACGCCACGGAATTAGTCAACTGTGAATAAATTATTTCTTTAGTTCTAAGAAGTTGCTATATAAAAATTCCTATAATGTTCTCAACCCCATTCAGGTGCACGTTCTGTAAGAACTGGTTAAACAATGCTGAGTGATTCAATGACACAGGCGATCAGCCAGCACTCAATTATATCTCTTAAAACAGGTTTGATGCTGACTGAAGGTACCATAACTATACCGTATATGGAGATTGAAAACACGTATGACTGATCATAATATACAATAAATAAATAAAAAAAATTTGCAAAGTTTGTAAAATGGTCTTATCACCACAGCAAATATTGGAATGGCTGTATTGATTGATTCATTCTGTTGATTGTTGGATAATTTATACTTCATAACTTCCCCATCTGCTAAAATAAATTGTATTGTTTCTTAAAGTATGAAATCTTTATCACCAATAGTAAAATATCAGGCATAATATGCATTTTTGGTCTTATTTATTAATATTATGTGTTTCATAAAGTTACTTCCATCTGCTAAAAGTAATATGATAATTTCTTAATGTGAGATATTTATAGACAAAAGCAAAATGTCACATGTAATATTTATCAATATTCCCAATATGTTATCTTGTATGCTCCAAAGCAGTAAGATATGCTTTATAGTCAGTATAAAACATTTTTGGTTGCAGTAATGCTAGGCTTTCTGATGCCCAGGGATAAATATAGGCACTAAAATGAATACTGGAATAAGGGGAAATAATTTACAAAACAATGTCAGTGATGCTAATCGAGGTATTTGTGAAAAAAATTAAATAGTATTATATATTTTGCTTTCACCTTAATAAAAAGATTGGATATTAACACCCAAGAGAAATCCGAGTCTTTATTTGAAGTTAATACCTTTTATTGTGACAACATAGAAAAATATGTAGAGTTTCTTAAACTTTCTGGACCTCAGATACATTGCCTGCTGGTCTTCTGTTTAATAAAGAGCACCATTTCTACACATTTCCTTTCTTGAGAGTTCAACTAATGTTGGACAACAAACATGATGAGTAGCAAAGAAGAATTTTCACCTCACAAAACTGAATTAGTTTAATTGTTTTGGAGATATTCAGATTAATCATTTGGGAAGCAGAGATTCTTAGGTGACAAAGTAAGGTTGCCTTCTGACCCTGATTTAACAAAGGTTGTCAAAGCCAATTAACAGCTACAGAAAACTTTGGGGAGGAACAATCATACAAATCAACTGGAAATTAAGATGGTATACACATATATACATACTATATATATTGCTTGTTTTAATCTGTAAACACCATTGCATAGGTTTCTTTACTGAAATATAAAATACCGTATTTGCTCAATTATAAAACGACCCTGGTTATAATACGACCCCCCAAAATTTAAATATTATTTTAGGCTAAAAAGAAAGCCTGAATATAAGACTATCCTATAGGAAAAAAAGTTTTACTAGTAAATATTAATTTTTTTTTTCATATTTAATAAAAACTATGATTGAAAAAGATGTTTTTTTTTGTTTTTCTTTCTTCTTATTTGCCCCGTTATGCATAGCTGCCCCCCAGAAATGTCTTATACCCCCTATATGCCACTCTGACTCCCTAATAAGACACTCTGCCCCAGATATGCCTTTTAACCCCCTATTTGCCACTTTGCCCCCCAGATATGCCTTATACAGCCATATATGCCACGCTGCCTCCCTGACACCGCACAGACAACCACCGGCTGCCAGAGAGACAGAGCTGGGGGGGATCGGGATTTTAGTCTTGTAGTCAGACGACCTCGAATATAAGACGAGGGATATTTTTCAGACCAGATGCTCTGAAACCTTGTCTTATAGTTGAGCAAATACGGAATTTTGTTAAAAAGTGACAGATTCCAAGACATTGACTAGTGACACATTTTGAAGAAGGCATTAAAATGAATACTGGAATAAGGGGAAATAATTTACAAAACAATGTCAGTGATGCTAATCGGGGTATTTTTGAAAAAAAATAATAATTGGTGCTTTCATACTAAAATGTCCTATGCGCTATTTTAACTAAGAAAAGGCATTCAGATCTTTATCTGACTATATTGTAGTAAGGATTACCAAAGCTAGTAAAAAGCAACAGAAAAAAATACATATTTATAATAGTATACCTTTAAAATCTCATTATAGTTACAGCAGTTCTGTTGTAACCTACATAACTGAGCTATAAATATGTTCATTTCATATTAAATTAGACAGCTAGAAGCACATAATTTAAGTAACTATAACCCTGCAAAACCTTTTTATAGATTGCTGACATTCACCTATTAAATAATACCAACTCCTCCCACTCCTCTGAACATTACTGGTAAATCTGGATTAAACTTGTTCCTTCAGGGTCATTAAATGTTCCTAATAAACTGTTACTTATTTTTTTAACAAGGTCAGCCCTGATACTATCTGTAATGAAGTTATGTTCTTATGTTATAGGATGTGTGTTTGGATGCTTTCTCCAGCATGTGTGTTTCAGTGTGCCTGGGGAAAGTACTAATGTGCAAAGATCATTCAGTTATTAAAACTGAAAACAAACAAAAACAAAAAATACTGGCCCCCTACGGAGTTATAGAGCAATAGTCCCGAGCACATCTGGGACAGCCCCGTCATGTACCGCAGAACTCCTCTACGGAATATAGAATCCGTGGACTATGGAGTGCAAGTGGACACAAAGGGCAACCAGTGAAACTAGGTGGCCATGTACACCTCCATATGCCTTACAGAGGTAGCAGAGATATTCTCAATCCTCCTGACCTCCTCCACTTTGGCCATCCAGTCCCACAGGGTGGGGGGGCATGTACTTTTCCAGTACAGAGGGATGAGGCATTTACCCGCATCAAGTAAGTGTTGAACAATAGATTTCTTGTAGTGTGAAATAGGGCGTGTAGTGTGGTATAGCAGCATAGACATAACCTGAAAGGGCGGAGGAGAGTCAGAGAGTTGTGAGATTACCCAGTGGATAGCCTCATGGGGCAGTCCCACCACAGGTGTAACATAGAACCCACGTCCCCACCGCATCTCCAACATTAGAAACACCCGGGAACATAACGTGAAGTTTCCGTGGCGTTCAATACCAATGCGTCAGGAGCTTATAGTTCATCTCTTGAGTCTTAGTCGCCTTGGAACTTTTGTGTGATACATTGAAAATTTTGTCCCACTCTGCGTCCGTAAATTGTGTATCGCATATGGTCTCCCACGTCCGGCAAAAGGAAGGTCTCTAAGTGTGCGTCACAGTCAGAATCATAGTGTAAAGCATAGAGATGGCCTTATCCGGAGGATGCACCACAGTGAACCAGTTTTCAAAGCCCGTCAGGTCACTATAAAGACAGTACTGGTTCGGGAGGGCAGAAATGTAGTGCGTGATCTGATCTCTCCATGTAGCCACCGATTGATGACTGGGTGATTCTTATATTACGTCTAACCCTTACCTTTTCCTTACAAGCAGAGAGACATGCAGCTTCCACTCTTACTGACTGTAACATGTGACTACAGAAGGAGCTTTTTACGGGAAGATCCTGTCACATGACAGGAAGTAAGAAGCTGACTCTGGCATTACTGCCATAAAGGAGCCTGTCTGTGTCTCTGCAAATACCAGGCCAATACAGAAATTACACGAGGGCAGGCATGTCCAAACTTTTTTCGAAGAATGCCAGATTTGATGAAGTGAACATGTGCGAGGGCCAACCATTTTGCCTGACAGTACCTGATCCACAGCCTAGGGTAAGGCCCTTCAGGTACAAAGAAGTGTAGTGGGTTTATTTATTAAGTTAAAACTCTGTTTCTTTAATCAAGGTCCATAATGAAAACTATATTAAAAAGCTGTATGAAAACTATATTGAACTATATTAATAATAAAAACAATAATAACAATAATCAGTATTGTTTCAGTTATACTGTAAGGTTTGTCTTACCAGAAGGAATCCGATATGCAGGACTGGAACACACTTGCTCAAAAACAGAACACACGCAAGGGGCCTGGTGAGGATAACAGGGCACTTGGTGGTGTAACTGTAAGCACGAGTGGTCAGAGGGCAACCGTTTAGCAGACCAGGGTCGGGACGCCAGAGGTAAACGTAGTCGGGTCGGATAGCCAAGGTCAGGATGCCAGAGGTACACGTAGTCGGGTTGGATAGCCAAGGTCAGGATGCCAGAGGTACACGTAGTAGCAGGGAGAGCCAGGGTCAGGAAACCAGAGAAACACAGGAAGCCGTTTAGCAGACCAGGGTCGGATACCGGGAGAACAGGAACAAGATATATATATATATATAGGATACGGGAGGAGCTCACGTAATACGGACAGAACCAGTATAACTGAGCACTGAGGATACTGTGCTCGAGGTTTAAATAGCCCGGGGGGGCGTTCCCCGACGTCCGGGACGTGATCGCGTCCTGCGTCGCCATAGCGACGCAGCGGAATCCAGCCGGCGGTCAGCTTCATGAATATTCATGAAGCGGCCGCGTGCGCGAGCGGCTGCTTCCAGCTCCAGTTTGCGGTGCCGGCGTTTCTGCCGGGGAGGAGAAGAGGACGGCCGGGAGCTGCTTAAGGTAGGTGCCTTACAGGATCCCCCCGCAAGACGCGACCTCCGGGGGCGAGGATGGCCTGGCTTGAGAGGATGCAGTTTATGAAACTTTTGAACACATAATGGAGCATGAACTTGACTTGCCGGTTCCCAGGTCCTTTCTTCTGGGCTATATCCTTTCCATTGTATAAGGTATTCTAGATGCCCTCGACGGATCCTGGAATCTACCACTTTTTGTACCACGTATTCTTCAATCCCGTCGATGACCACTGGTGCAGGAGGAGGAGGTACCCGGTTAGGAAAAGGGTTGGCCACCCAAGGTTTGACCAGCGATACATGGAAAACCGGATGAATCCGACAGGTAGAGGGAAGTTTCAATTGCACTGTCACTGGGTTGATGATTTTCGTGATAGTGTATGGGCCAATGAACTTAGGTCCCAGTTTCTTGGAAGGAATCTGTAGGCGCAAATGACTTGTGGACAGCCAGACTTTGTCGCCACAATGGTAAGTAGGGGGACTGGAACGGTGGCGATCTGCATATGATTTGTAGGCCTTTCTGGCCTTGATTAAGTTTTGCTTCAGGACTTGAAATTGTCTTGTTAGCACGGTGACTCGATCCGAGATCCCGGGAATCGTAGGTTCGGTTGGCAGACCTGGAATCATGATAGGATGGTAACCATAGTTAGCGAAGAATGGAGACATCTTTATAGATCGCTGTGTTTGATTGTTGTAGGTGAATTCTGCGGAAGGGAGAAATTGGAGCCAATCATTCTGAAGGTGCGTGGTGTAACATCTTAAGTAATGCTCTAATATTTGATTTAGACGTTCGGTCTGACCGTTGGTTTGCGGATGAAAGGCCGTGGACAAAGTGGGACGAATGTGCAGCTTGCGGCAGAACACCTTCCAGAAACGAGATGTGAATTGCACTCCACGGTCTGAAGTGATAGTGCGTGGTAATCCATGAAGCCGGAACACTGTATCCAGGAACAAGGTGGCTGTGGTGGAAGCGGAAGGAATGCCAATTGTGGGAATAAAATGTGCCATTTTGGTGAATCTATCGATCACCACCATGATTGTGTCGTGTTTCTTGGAGGGAGGTAGATCGACAATAAAGTCCATAGAAATTTTAGACCAGGGAACCGAAGGAATAGGTAATGGGCGGAGAAGGCCCGTTGGTTTTCTACGGAGGGTCTTGGTACGAGCGCAGGTAGTACATGAACGGACAAACGAGGTCACATCTTGGTCTAGCGAAGGCCACCAGAATTGACGTCGAACGAGGTCTGTAGTCTTCTTAATGCCCCCATGTCCAGAGAGGAGAGAATCATGGCATGTTTGTAGAACCTTTAAACGGGCCGGGGTCGGTACAAATATCTTATCACGGTAGTATAATAAGTTTCGGGTACGACGAACCGGAGGATTAGTTCTCGGAACTACGGCTCTGCGGGATAAGGAGCGAATGAAGTCCATGAGAGATGGTTGGTGTGTGAGGAAGAGGCTGGAAGGAAGAATAGTATCCGGTTGAGTCTCGGGACAACTCGATACAGTAGGTAACCGAGACAAGGCGTCTGCTTTGGTATTACGGGATCCAGGGCGATACGTGATATGTAGGTTAAATCTCGTGAAAAAGAGAGCCCACCGAGCCTGTCTGGGGCATAGACGCCGTGCGGAGCGAAGATACTCCAGGTTCCGGTGGTCAGTATATACTGTTACTGGATGTTGAGTCCCTTCTAGCAGATGACGCCAGGTGTCCAGAGCCTGTTTGATGGCCAGTAGTTCTCTGTCCCCCACACTATAGTTCATCTCGGCCGGGGTGAGTTTACGCGAGTAGTAGGCCACAGGATGCAAATTTTGTTTCTCCCCATGTCGTTGGGACAGAACTGCTCCTACCGCTAGATCCGAAGCATCCACCTCCAAATGGAACGGTTCCGCCACCATGGGTTGAATAAGGATGGGAGCAGTGGTGAAGTGTTGTTTGAGAGCGTCGAACGCATTCTGTGCTTCCGGTGTCCAGGCAAAACGGGAGTATTGACGAGTCAACTTGGTGATGGGCGCGATAACATGAGAGAAGTTTCTAATAAATTTGCGATAATAGTTTGCAAAGCCAATAAAACGTTGGACCCCTTTTTTATCAGAAGGTACTGGCCACTCCAAGATAGCTGACACCTTTTTAGGATCCATCTGTAGGTTTCCGGGCGTAATGATGAATCCCAGGAATTCTACCTGATCAGCTTCAAATTGGCATTTTTCCAGCTTAGCATAAAGGTGATGTGTGCGTAGACGGTCGAGAACCATTTTGACCTGGTCGCGGTGATCAGATAGGTTTGACGAGAATATGAGAATATCGTCCAGATAGACCACCATAAAGACATCCAGATAGTCCCGAAAGACGTCATTTAAAAAGTGTTGGAAGGTAGCAGGGGCATTGCAGAGCCCAAAGGGCATGACAAGATATTCGAAATGTCCATATCGACTTCGGAAGGCGGTCTTCCACTCGTCTCCTTTACGTATGCGGACCAAATTATAAGCCCCTCGGAGATCAATCTTGGAAAAGATCCGCGCAGTTTTGAGTCGATCCAGGAGTTCAGGAATAAGAGGTAACGGATATCTGTTTTTAATGGTGATCTTATTTAGTTCCCGATAGTCTACACATGGTCGCAGACTCCCATCTTTCTTTTCTACAAAAAAGATTCCTGCTCCTGCTGGAGAAGTGGAAGGTCGGATGAACCCTTTAGCTATATTTTCTTGGATATAGTCCTTAAGGTGCTGTAATTCAGGTTCTGATAATGGAAATATCCTGCCGAATGGGATGGGAGCGCCAGGGAGGAGATCAATGGGACAGTCATAAGTCCTTTGGGGAGGAAGTGTATCAGCTCCCTTCTTGTCGAAAACATCACGGAACTCTGCATATTGTTTAGGAATACGTGGATCAGGAGGAGGAGGCGAACAATCAGGAAGCAAGAGAAGTGTAGGGTGGTCTGTCCGGCATTGATTGCGGCAAAACAGGGATTGGAAGGAGAGGGTCCCCTTGGACCAATCAATTGTAGGATTATGGAGTCTTAGCCAGGGTAGGCCAAGAATTACTGGAAACATGGGTGACGGAATAAGGTCAAAGTTCAAGTATTCCGTATGATTATTCCCCAATAGAGCATGAAGTGGTGATGTTTCGTGTGTAACGGGTCCAGTAGACAGGGGGGACCCGTCGACCACTTGTATATGTATGGGAGCTGGCTTAATTGAAGTTGGTATATGCAGTTGCTTGGCAAAGTCCTGGTCCATGAAGCAACTGCTGGCTCCAGAGTCGATGATAGCAGAAACGGTGGTAGAATTATTGGTCCACTGTAAAAACAAGGAGATGTACAGGTGAGGAGAACCGTCCTTAGGGAAGGAACTTAGGCAAACTTTATCAGGTGCAGGCTTACCCCTGGGAGGGCGTCGCGGACAGGTAGATATCAGATGTCCAGGTTCACCACAGTATAGACACAGATTGTTCCTCCGACGACGGGCCTTCTCGGCTTCTGATAGTGGGCCACGTGCCACTCCAATCTGCATAGGTTCTTCTGGAGGGGGCATGATCGCTGGAAACTGGAGAGGAGGACCAGTAGGAACCGTAGGAGCAGTATGAACCGTAGGAGGGAAGTGGCGTCTCGGGGTAGGAATGGCTGAAGCTGCGCGTTCCAGGCGTCTTTCCCGAAATCTGCGGTCAAGCTGTATGACCAGGTGTATGAGGTCTTCTAAGGAATCAGGAATGCCCACGCGAGCCAGTTCATCCTTCAATCCTTCGGCCAAACCCAGACGGAACTGATCCAACAGTGCTGGTTCGTTCCACTTGCTTTCCATAGCCAAGCTTCGGAATTCGGTCACGTATTCCTCTACTGGCCTCTTCCCTTGTCGTAAAGCACGTATGGCAGCATGAGCAGAGGTAGTGCGAAAAGGATCGTCAAATAAAGTGTCCATAGCGTGACTGAACTCGGTCCATGAGTTCAGGACTGGATTATTGGTGCGCAATAGATGGTGAGCCCAGATCTGTGGTTCCCCTGATAATAAAGAAATCACAGTTCGTACCTTCACATGATCAGAGGCGTAGGTTCTGGGTTGGAGAGAGAACAGGATTTGGCAGGACGTCATGAAGGTACGATAACTGGCTCTGTCTCCTGAGAAGCGCTCGGGAAGAATAGCCTTGGGTTCAGGAGTAGCAGCAGCAGCAGAGGCCCCCTCCATTGGTGGAAGCGGAGCGGGAGCAGGAGATGGTGCCCCAGGGCCAGGGGGGTTAGTTTGCAGTTCATGAAGCTGGTGCTGCATATGCGCATGGCTGGCTTGGAGGTCCTGGAAGGAGCGAGTAAGTGCAGTAATCTGTCCAGCGATGGCTGCAAGAGCATCAGAAATTCCTGCGGATTCCATGTCGAGGCTCAGTTATTCTGTAAGGTTTGTCTTACCAGAAGGAATCCGATATGCAGGACTGGAACACACTTGCTCAAAAACAGAACACACGCAAGGGGCCTGTGTTTTTCTGTTTCTCCCCGTGTCTTTTTTCTTTGTCCAGTAAATCAGGCCTCCCAGAGCACTTCCGAAAAAGGGAAGTACTTGTGGAATTACTCAGAGATTCCAGAATAATGCAGACAGATTTGTGGAGAAAGAGGTGCAGAAATGGTTCTCTTATTCTGTGACTCCATCTTCATTATTCAGGCCTCACGGAGTGCAGCTGTGGGGATAGCATCTACCTGTTACTTTAATCAAGGGAGAGGGAAGGAAGAAAGATGATACAGGGAGAGGCGGTCGCAGACAGAAGAGATAAAAAAACCAAAAAGGGACACAGAAGCAATTGAGCTGGCTTCTTGATTTTGCACCAAGCAACACATAATTTAGATATTAAAAGGACATAAAGAAAACAGGAGCCAACTATCCCTTTGCATTGGAAACAGTGAGAGACAAACACTTCCACACACATGTGGGGGTAGGCAGCAAAGCTTTGTGGGGTAGATTTATCTCAATGCTATGGACACTGGTTTCCTTGGATGGAGACTCTGCTTGCTCTAATCTAATTTGAGAACCAGTAGAACAAGATTGTTCTCATTTTCTGGAGATTTCTTACGCTCGCAGACACACCTTGAAAGATCACCAGAGTAAGGAAGCTTGGGGCTATCATCAGAAGGCTAATTCAATACAACAAAATTTAACTTACTTCTCAGTAAACAAGCTAAGGTCAAGAATAAGTACAGAAATCCAGAAAAGTTGCCAAAATTGGTTAAGTCAGGAATAATGGGATACAAGTGCTCTAGAGAAGAACTGAACTAAATAGCTATACAAAAATATCACTGTATCTCAAAGGGTCAAAGCAATCCTGTCATTGTTAATGGGATTTCTGTAATTTACAAACCAGGGAACCCAGTAAATCCACAAACCAGGGAACCCAGGCAGACCTATAATAACAGGTATGGACACACTAACCGAACCAATTTCAGGCTTAGTGGAAAATATTTTAAAACCCTTTGTTAAAAACACTAGGAGCTTCATACAAGACACCACTGACTTCCTTAACAAACTCAGTCAAATTACAAACTTGCCTGCCAATTCTATACTTGTAACCATGGATGTGGAATCTCTATACACCAACATCCCACACGTAGATGGAATTGAGGCCTGCTCTCTGTTCCTCTCAGAACATACTCATAACCAGAAATACAGTCCTCAAACCATTACTAAACTCATAGAATTCATCCTCACACACAACTACTTCAGTTTCAACAACAATATATATCTGCAAACCATGGGCACTGCCATGGGGACGAGAATGGCACCACAATATGCCAATCTATTTATGGCTGACCTGGAACAGCGATTCTTGGAAACACAACTTCACAAACCCTACAAATATTATCGCTACATTGATGATATTTTCATTGTCTGGACGGACGGAAAAGAAAACCTCAGAGAGTTCCATAACGCATTTAATAGATTTCACCCATCTATCAAACTCAAAATGGACTTCTCCACAGAAAGTGTAAACTTCTTGGATACAACTGTCACAATAAACAAGGACACACTACATACATCCCTATACAGAAAACCTACAGACCGATCCAACTACCTGCACAAATCCAGCTTCCATCCATCCCACACAAAGCAAGGCATCATCCATAGCCAAGCCACCAGGTACCACCGCATCTGCTCCAACACTGGTGACAGAGACATGCATCTAAAAACCCTGTCTGAGACACTCAAACAAAAGGGATACAAACCTAGGATCATCAATAAGAAAATTAACTCTGCTCTACAAACACCACGTGAACACCTGTTGCAATACACAGACAAACAAACATCCTCACGCATACCTCTAGTAGCCACATACAATCCTGCCCTAGAAGAAATCCGAAAAATCATCAAGGATCTGCAGCCAATGCTAGCAGAGGATGTGGTGTTAAAAGAAATTTTCCCTGAACCCCCCATCTTGGCCTTCAGACAACCAGCTAATCTCAAACAAAAGCTGGTGAGTAGCAAACTACATACTGAAACTACACACACAGATAATGGAAGCAAACCATGCAACAAAGCTAGATGCAAACTTTGCCAACACATCTGTACCAGCAACACAGCCACCCACAACAACAAGACATACAATATTAAAGGATCGTACTCATGCACTTCACAAAATGTTGTATACATGATTCAATGCACCAAA
Source organism: Spea hammondii (assembly GCA_029215755.1). Lineage (NCBI taxonomy): Eukaryota > Metazoa > Chordata > Amphibia > Anura > Pelobatidae > Spea > Spea hammondii. The sequence continues at coordinate 91,446,389 of JARDYJ010000001.1, read as the reverse complement.
TGTACTATAGGGTGTTACATTGGTGAAACCTGCCAGCAACTCAATAAAAGGATGAATCTGCACAGATACTCCATCAATCATCATGATGAAGAAAACCTTTGCACTCCAGTTGGGCACCACTTCACCCAAACCGGTCACTCCATACATGACCTTAAAATCAAAACACTGAGAGGTAATTTCAAAAACACCCAAGAAAGAAAGACATTTGAAGCCAAAATGATACATTTTTATGATTGTAAAAACAGAGGACTTAATGTGGATTTGAGCTTCTTAGCACACTATCAAAACTTCCTATAACCTGTGCTTTTTTTTTTTTCTCTTCTTCTCTCTCTCCTACATGCTCACCCCTGCTCCCCCTCTAGCCTTATCTGTGCAGTATATGCCACTATTTACTATTTACGACCCTCTTAGTTTTTTGTCTGCAAATTCTCTACCATGTTGTTTTAACCCCTGTTTTAACCCTGTATCAGAACATGTACTGGTCAGTTTTAAACTGTGTTTTTCACTTGCTTGGTCAGAAATGCTTTTGACTTGATAAAGGGAAGACTCCCGAAAGCTCGTCTATTATTTTAAATACTGTTAGTCCAATAAAAAAGGTATTACAAGATTCTGCAACATTCTGTTTTTTTGCATTCTTATACACTGGACTAATACGGCTACCCCAAACTACAGTGTAATTTACATACAATCAATTAACATTGTGCATCACTAAACATTGTTGTGTATCATCCTTAAATGTAGTAACATTTACACAGCCCATCTAGTCTGCCCATTTAAGTGCTATAAACTGCAAAAGTTATTCAAAAGATTCAACTTCAAGCCCCTTTTTGTATGAGGGTGACATTACAAAAAAACAAAGAACAAAACAAAATTACATTATACCTGCATTCTTTTCAATTTACAGCGCAATTTACAGCGCTTGAGGAAAATTTACATATGGGTCTATATGTAAATTTCCCTCAAGCGCTGTAAATTGAAAAAAAGCTTCAAACCAGTACTCAGGGCAGTCTCCCTTAAACAACCCAAAATATAAAAGAACTACAAAAAAACAATTGAGAGTCGGTGAGCTGTAAGTGGTTAGTCAAAAACGTGTTTAAAACACCACAGTGATAAAATTATTGAAGTATATACTCATATATATATATATATATATATATATATATATATATATATATGACTCTTACCGACTCTCACTTGTTTTTTTGTAGGTCTAAATTTGGCATGTGTATTATACTTGAGTGTGTTTTACACCTAAAAATTTATGGTGAACTGGGAAGCATAGGAAATGTATTCTTAAATAACTAATGCTTCTATAGTCTGCATTATTTGCATACTACATTAAAGGCTTTGGGGTGTTGCCACTTATTGTTATATACCGGATATATTGTTATATCCCCATGTATAAGACGCAAAAAAAATTTTTTCAAAAAATTTGGGGTCTAAAAACTGGGTGCGTCTTATACAGTGGTTGTAGATTGCAGTTACTACTTCCCTGTTCCTCCCTGCAGTCACACTGATGATTGGCCCTGCCCCTTTCCGACTCACTGATGAATGGCCCGCCCCTTTCCTTACAGCGTCCACACTGCAAAGACAGCAACTAATCTAACAGTAAATATAAAATTAATATGTGTGCGTCTTATACATGGGGAAATACGGTATATATGGATATTGATTCGCAATGTTAAAAAAACTGTTTCATTAACTATTGTATTATTGATTAGTGCTCGGAATTTCCATATGTATTCCTTGATATACCGTATATATTGTTATATCCCCATGTATAAGACGCACCTTTGAAAAATTTGGGGTCTAAAAACTAGGTGCGTCTTATACAGTGGTTGTAGATTGCAGTTACTACATCCCAGTCCCTCCCTGCAGTCACACTGACAATCAGCCCCGCCCCTTTCTGAGTAACAGTCCCTCCCTGCAGTTACACTGAAGATTTGCCCCGCCCCTTTCCTTATAGCGTCCACATGGCTAAGCAAGTCATCTAACAGTAAGTAACATAGTAACATAGTAACATAGTTCATAAGGTTGAAAAAAGACCAAAGTCCATCAAGTTCAACCTATATACATATTGTGTCCCTACTGTGTTGATCCAGAGGAAGGCAAAAAACCCTTATGAAGCAGATGCCAATTGCCCCATACCAGGGGGAAAATTCCTTCCCGACTCCAAATATGGCAATCAGAATAAATCCCTGGATCAACGTTCTGTCCCTATTAATCTAATATCCATAACTTGTAATATTATTGCTTTCAAGAAACACGTCCAGGCTCCTTTTGAACTCTTTTATTGAGTTTACCATCACCACTTCCTCTGGCAGAGAGTTCCATAATCTCACCGCTCTTACTGTAAAGAACCCCCGTCTGTGCTGGTGTAGAAACCTTCTTTCCTCCAGCCGTAGAGGATGTCCCCTTGTTATAGATACAGTCCTGGGTATAAATAGGTCCTGGGAGTGATCTCTGTACTGTCCCCTTATATATTTATACATAGTTATTAAGTCCCCCCTAAGCCGTCTTTTTTCCAAACTAAATAACCCCAATTCTGATAATCTTTCTGGGTACTGTAGTCCTCCCATTCCCCTTATTACTCTGGTTGCCCGTCTTTGAACCCTCTCCAGCTCCACTATATCTTTCTTGTACACTGGTGCCCAGTACTGTACACAGTATTCCATGTGTGGTCTGACTAGTGACTTGTACAGGGGTAGAATTATTTCCTTGTCGTGGGCATCTATGCCCCTTTTGATGCACCCCATGATTTTATTTCCCTTAGCAGCAGCTGCCTGACACTGGTCGCTACAGGTAAATTTACTGTTAACTAAAACTCCTAAGTCCTTTTCCATGTCAGTCGTCCCCAGTGTTTTCCCATTTAATACATATTCCCAGCCTGGATTTTTCTTCCCCATGTGCATAACCATTTATCTGTGTTGAACCTCATCTGCCACATCCCAGCCCAAGCCTCCAACCTATGCAGATCCATTTGTAATCGTGCGCTGTCCTCTATTGTGTTAACCACGTTACAGAGCTTAGTATCGTCTGCAAAGATTGATACTTTACTATGCAATCCCTCTACAAGGTCATTACTAAATATATTAAAAAGAATAGGACCCAAAACTGACCCCTGTGGTACCCCACTAGCAACAGTCACCCACTCAGAGTATGTACCATTAATAACCACCCTCTGTTTCCTATCACTGAGCCAGTTACTTACCCACATACACACATTCTCCCCCAGCCCAAGCATTCTCATTTTATGTACGAGCCTTTTATGTGGCACCGTATCAAATGCTTTGGAAAAATCAAGATATACGACATCCAGCGATTCACCCCGATCCAGTCTTGAGCTCACCTCCTCATAAAAGCTGATCAGGTTAGTTTGACAGGACCGATCCCTTGTAACCCCATGCTGATATGGAGTCATACACTTATTTTCATTGAGATACTCCAAAATAGCATCTCTTAGGAAACCCTCAAACAGTTTACACACAACAGAAGTTAAACTAACAGGCCTATAATTCCCCGGGTCACTTTTTGTCCCCTTTTTGAATATTGGCACAACATTTGCTATGCGCCAGTCCTGGGGAACAGACCCTGTCACTATAGAGTCCTTGAATATTAGAAATAGGGGTCTGTCTATTACATTACTTAACTCCCTTAGAACGCGGGGGTGAATGCCATCTGGACCTGGTGATTTGTCTATTTTGATTTTTTTTAGGCGGCACTGCACTTCTTCCTGGGTTAGACAGGCGACATGTACTGGGGCATTTATCTCATCCTGCTGTATATTACCTGGCATTTCATTTTCCTCTGTGAATACAGCAGAGAAGAATATATTTAATAGATTAGCTTTTCCCTGATCCCCATCTATAACTTCTCCCTCATTACTTTTTAAGGGGCCAACGCTTTCATTGTTAACCTTTTTACTATTTATATAGTTAAAGAACATTTTGGGGTTTGTTTTACTCTCTTTGGCAATGAGTCTTTCTGTCTCCAATTTTGCTGCTTTTATCTGATTTTTACATATTTTATTTTTTTCCCGATAGCTTTTTAGTGCTTCCTCACTGCCTTCCTGTTTTAGTAGCTTAAATGCCTTTTTTTTGCCATTTATTGCCCCCTTTACATTTTTATTTATCCACATTGGTTTTCTCTTGTTCCTGACTCTTTTATTCCCATACGGTATGTACCTTTCACAGTGAGAATTTAAGATATTCTTAAAAATCTCCCATTGAGCGTCTGTACTCTTGTTTTTGAGGACATTTTCCCAATTTACAGTGTTAAGGGCTTCTCTTAGTTGATCAAACTTTGCCCTCCTAAAGTGCATAGTTCTTGTGGCTCCTCTAAGAGTTCCCTTATTGAAGGACAAGTTATAATGCATCATATTGTGATCACTATTTCCTAGATGTCCCCTGACCTGCAGTAAAAAATTAATATTTGGGCTGCTGAAAGTTAATGGAGGTGGGGGTTAAATTAGGGGCAGTTTTGGTTGATGGGGTCTTAAGGGTTCATTTAGGGGCAGTTTTGGTTAACGGGGTCTTTAGGGTTAATTTAGGGGCAGTTATGGTTGATGGGGTCTTTAGGGTTAATTTAGGGGCAGTTATGGTTGATGGGGTCTTTAGGGTTAATTTAGGGGCAGTTAATGGATGGGAGTGATGAGGATGATGAGTATGAATTTTATGATAAATAAAACTTGAGTTCAACAACTATGTAATACATTTTCTTTCAAATTTCGGGTCCCAAAATTAAGGTGCGTCTTATACATGGGGAAATATGGGCCATGCCCATTGTGCTGCGGAATATGATGGCACCATATAAAACAATAAATAAAAACAATAATTTTCTGCCTGGGTAGAACCATAGGGCTTTACACATAAAAAACAGATGATCAGGCACTCACATGGCTTACTTTAACTTGAGAAAGTTACATGTATGGTTTTGAAATTCTAGTTTGTCATATGATTTGATTAAAAGTGGAGTTAAAGTAAGTCATTCGTCATCTGTTGTTTTATGTATTTCTGCAGCATTTCCTATTACAGGAATGGTGTGGCTCACTTTCGTATTTGCACAGCCTTCAGCAATAAAGTACTGTATCACTTCCTGCAGTGACTCATCACTGAAAACTAGTGTATTCTGGATTGAGGCAGACAATACGTAATACTCAAATTGTTTTCTGCCTATTAAACTCTGTTCCAGTTTTATATTTAAGGTAAATTGATACACTTAAAAACTCTGCTAGAATTGGAACTAGAATTCAATTTATCTGAAGTATTCAAGTACATAATGTATACCACTGAAATTATACAGTAAAATATATATACTGCATGTGTTACTTTTGCTCTTGAGATGAAACGTGAACACGAACATTAACACAAACCTAGTGCTACAGCAAAACTAACCTCTCTAGGTGTGATTCTATTATTTTTGCCTTATAGCTACGTAGAAATTTCAACTTGTTTTGTACATAATACAACTAATGGAGAGATTGATATCAGTGAAAGAAAAAAGAGGAGTTTTATGATGGATCCCTCCTTAGATTTTTAAGTCCAAATGACCTCATCCCAATGATTGGTACTCGGTGCAACTCCTTGCTTCACCAATTTGTGCATGCTTGATAAAGTAATGACCTGGGAGTGATGGGTGATTGGGGGAAGTTATGTTCTTACGTCGTTTTTCGCATCAATTGCTGCTAGACCCATGCTACAGTATATAGTATTCCACTTTGCCAATATGGACCAAAGAGACCATACACATTGCTGATCACTACAAGCAAGCGTAAAATGGTTGCAATTGTAATCTGGCAGATTTTTTCTTTCTTTGATTCCTTTGCTGCTGTAATGTACCCTGCGGACCTTACTTTGCCAGAAACCAGGAATTTGTCAGTAATTATACCTGTATTGTTTCTTTTTTCTGTCATAAACAAATACACACATGAACATATATAGCTACATTATACCTAAGAAGGTCTACAAGGTGTTTAACTCTCTTGCAAATTCAAGGATTGTGAGATAAAATTATTCAGGTCATTACAAATAAAAACACTATCCACAGGCCTGCAAGTTTGTCTACTTTCTGTGAATGAAAACAAATGATCACCCATACCTCTCGCACTCTGTCCCCATGTCACCCTCCTCCATAGTCTCCCAGTGATCAGGCTGGAGCAGGCGCCCAACTCGCCATGCAGGTCAGATTAAGTCATCCTATAGGTCCTTACAGTTGGCTGGTGCTTAGCATGTGATTGGCAGGCAGATGTTTGTTACAACTGTTCTGTGTTGGTTATATAAGCTTATATATTTTGGGACAATGCACATATATAAAATGAAAAATCACTATTATGTAATTACAGCCAAGTTGTTTTGATGTTTTATAAAAAGTATAATAATTTGTCAGTTTTAACCACCTGTATAAGGCAGCTAGGTTATCTTTTATCAGCCATGTGGCTGGTAATTTTTTATACATACATTTTCATATTTGGGTAAAAGAGCAGAATGCAGATTGTGGTTCGCCTGCCACTTCATCAACATGCCACATCTTCATCTAATTAGCACACTTTTCTACTCGTGCTAGCGGATCTCCTCTTGCTGTGATAGTGTTAATACCAAATACAGCTGTGGTTGTTCTGGAGCATGGTTTGAGGAAGTGGTTCTTCCGCTGCATCTGTATGTTCGGATTGGCTGGGTCATTTGTGTGTTGTTGCTAAGGGGATCTGCGCTCTGATTGGTAGACACAGCTCTGTACTATTCTACCTCTCAACATTAACATTGTCATAAACTCAAATTCATCCTGTATACTTTGTAGCATGTTTAATCGAGACCCTGATAAGTAGCATTGTCGAGCACCAGCTATTTAAATTAAAGTGTTGGCAAATTCACAATGCACAGACATGATAACAGCTACTGGTTACCTTAAGGTGATTGTTGTAACTCATTATTAAACATGTAATTATGTTAAGGAATATAAATATTCAAAACAGTTTGGACATTGTCATTGTTTCACTATAGTCTATGTGCAGCTATACTAAGGTGGCCAGTGTGGTCAATCCAAGTACAACCTGCATGTTAAGACTGTTTAGAGTGTTTATGGTTGCTATTTCACTATTAGACAAACAGTTACCACAGCTCAACCAATGAGACAACTGCAAATTGACATATATATATATATATTTGCACAGTTCTTTAAACATTAAATACATTTAAAATATCCCTCTTTAGGAGGGACAGGACTGTCTTTGTTCCCCAGCTTCCTCTGTCTATTCTTCCCATCGTAATGTCCCTCAAAATATCAACTGACACATTCGTAAGAAAAGGGAGAACTGAGAGACTGTAGTGCTTTCTCACATCTCATATATGAAGTCTCCGTTAATAGATAAGAAAATAAGATAAAGTGTTCTTTCTAATAATGTGATTGTGTAAAGTAGATTAAATTTGGAAATAAATAAATGAATTTGGAAAAATAAGTTAAATAATAAGGTAATCGAGTGGTATGAAATAAGATACAGGGGATGTCCTTTGGGATGATGTCCATTAGATACATCCAGTGGAATATTCCATTGGATTTTTCCAAGAACACGCTGGATTAAGATATATCCAGCATGAAGTATAAATGAACATCAAAATCTGGTGTTTAATCTCCTCCTCGTTTACAGAAATGTATGAATGTGGGTATAAGTGAATATAGTCTGTGACCGATATTCTTCACACATTTCACCCCACAGTGGGAAGTTTCTAATGATATTGCTTAATTTTATGATTATGGGGGGTCTGTATAAAATGTATTAGTGGAAAGTGCTACTAGTAATCTCATTACTGTTGTTAATAAAGCATACATTTATTTTGGCAGTGTTATAGTGTTATACAGATAATTGAGAGCAGGGGATGTTGCAGCTCACTAGATGGGATACGCAAGCCACTTTTCATTTTCAGTGGCTAAAAATTTTCAGTTTTCAGGGACACTGGCATTTTTTTGGCTGGGAGGCATATTAGCTCAAAGGCCCAGTATTACCACAAGCCACTTGGCTTAGTTGGTCGATTATTTTTCAGACTAATCGATTAATCGGATAAAAAAAAAAATATGCAATTTTTTCCTTTATTAAAAATAATGTAATGAACAAACTGGGTGTTAAAAACAAACAGAATAAAAAACTTAAAATTTACATTAATGTGTCATTAACCTTTTTATCTCTATCACAATGGCATTTCCCTTATTCCCTTCTTATTTTACTGACATAATAAAAGCTACATTTGAAAGGTACAAGAATGAATTTCTTGTTTTTATTTCCTTTTATTTGCCAACCTGTCCCCCAGCTATGCACTTCTGACCCCAGGCTTGCCACTCTGCCCCCAGATATGCCTTATACCTACTATATGCCACTGTGCCTCCCTAATATGCCTCTGTGCCACAATATGTCTAATAGCTTCTGATATGCCTTATACCCCTATATGCCAATGTGCCCCCCAATATGCCTTACATCTCCCATATGCCACTCTACCCCCAGATATGCCCTATACCTTCCTATATGCCACTCTGCCCCCCAGATATGCCTTATACCTCCCTATATGCCACTCTGCCCCCTGATATGCCTTATACCTCCCTGTATGCCACTCTGCCCCCTAATATGCCTTTTACCGATATGCCTTATATCCCTATGTGCCAATGTGCCACCCGATATGCCTTATATCCCCCTATATGCCACTGTGACCCCTGATATGCCACTCCACCCCCCAGATATGCCTTATACCTTCCTATATGCCACTCTGCCCCCTGATATTTCTTATACCTCCCTATAAGCCACTATGCCCCCTGATATGCCTTACACCCCCCTGATATTCCTTATGACCCCCCCATACTCCCTGGTGTCTAGTGGGGACAGCCGGTGAACCTCCGCTGCTGGCCGGCACTTTCGCTAGAGCTTCTACGACTGAGCACCGGAAAGTCATGTGACGCCGGTGCTCCATCATAGAAGCCCCAGCGGAAGTGAAGGACAGTAGCGGAGGTTGTCTGCGCACATCGCAACAACGATTTTCATTATCGATTATTATCGATTTTATCGATTAGTTGTTTCAGCCCTACTACAATCATGTGGGTTTAACACAAATCACTAGTGGTCTCCGTATTATATTTACAAACAGGGGGGAGCACATAATTGATTAACAAATTTTCATTTCTCATACATTTCCCCACATAAAAAGTTATTAAATATATGCTAGCATTTTCCACCATTTTGAGTCTGAATTGTGCTTGAATGTTATATACAAGATTTATCGTTAGTCTCTTTTGAAAATCCATTTTATAGGTATAGCTGGTTCCAGATGCACCCTTGTGGGAATATGTGAGATTGCAAGCATGAGAAAACACTAGCAGCCATAGTATTTGTTTGAGAGTATCCTGTAGAGGATTTGCTTACTTGTCTAAGGCCAGATCTTGTCTAACTCTTGAATAACTTGATAAAGAGGCTAGAATAGGGGGGTTTTCATAAAAGGCACTAATCTGACTTAAAAAAAACTCTGGACTATTTGCTATCCTGTGGGACTAGCACATAAAACAGCCTGGAAACTGAATCAGCTCAATGTCTTAATTGTGTTTAATTATGTTTTTTGCTTTTTTTTTATTACATTACTTATTCATCAACATTCAAGAAAGAATATTGCAAGTGAGTGTAAATGAATATAGCTGCTACAAAACATGTATTCACTAAAATCAGGTGTTCTTCAACAGTATTTCTTCATGGATATCACAATGCCACCTGAAATTTAATCTTTCTAAAACTGAACTCATTATCTTCCCTCCTTCCATCTCCACTACCTGAGTTCTCTACCACCATTAACAACACAACTATTTCTCCCTTGGGGTCATCCTTGACTCAAACCTCTCGCATTCAGTCCCTCGCCAGATCCTGTTTGCACCTAAAAAAACATCTCTCGCATCTACAAAGTCCTCACCCAAGAATCCACAAAAACTCAGGTTCATTCATTTATCATTTCCCGTCTTGACTACTGCAACACTCTTCTGGTTGGCATTCCACTGTCTTGACTCTCTCCTCTGTCCTAAATGCTGCTGCTAGGTTTATCTTCCTTGCACGTCGCTCCTCTTCTGCTTCCCCACTCTGTGAAATCCTCCACCGGCTCCCTATTACCTTTATAATTACATTTAAAATCCTCATAAGCAAATACTTTCCTACTCGATCCTTACGTTCTTCCCATGGGCTAAGGCTCTCATCTACTTCCATCAAACCTTCAACATTCACCCTCCCTCCCAAAATTCAAGAACCATCTCAAAACTCACTTCTTCAGAGAAGCATACCATCTTAGCTGCTAAAACTTCCTTGTCACTGATACAACCATCACACTACCTCTCATCCCATTCCCTCAAGATTGTAAGCTTGTGAGCAGGGCTCTCTCCACCTTATGTATCGGTTTGTCTTAGTCTGTAAATTTTCGTCTTGTCATACCCCTTGAATATATGTATTGTATGAAGCGCTGCGTAAATTGTTGGCGCTATATATAAAAAGATAATAAACAATAATAATAATAATAGATATTAATATATCACTGACTTCACTCACCACAGTTCACTTCTCCTTCTGCAAGGTAAAACATGGCCCTGCATAATGCATAATTAATGGAGAAGATTTAATAAAACTCATTACCTTTACTAAATATTATGCTGGACTGACTGGGAGAAGCTCACTGGGCTTGGCCCTTCACAATGCAGATGAGATCTGTGAGTTGAAATGCAAGAACATCATTAATATCCCACAAAATGTGCTGCAATATATGCACAGCAAACAATATACCCAGTAAGGTTAAACAGGCCAATAACAATAAGTTAGTGAATAGGGCCCTCTAGCGACAGTCTGCGGAATTGTGTAGACAACTGCAGGTAAGAACTGAGACAGGCTATATAATGCCCCAATCTGTAAGAAAGATGAAAGGGCTCATAGCAGGAGTGGGAAGCCATGTTTTGAGTTGGTTGCCATTTACCATCTTGTAAATCCAATCTCTTTTTACAGATGCAGAGGATAATGTATAAAGAAACAGAAGATGGAGATTGTCGCTGAGGGATGAAGGCGGGCTGTGCGCTTCTTTCATCCTAGTCTTTTTTAGGTTCTGTATTAAGAGAGTGGACTTACAAGCTTACTTTTGCATTACATAAATACTGACAGCAATTATTTCCTGTGCCAGGGTGTGATGCACCTTGTGTACCTGGCGTTGCTGCCCCTGCATAAGAAATAACTGCTTTGCACCCCACTCTGTATAGCTTCTTCACTGCATCATTCTGCTAGGCTTCAAAATGCAATATGTATGTGAAAAAATTTGGAATGCAAGAGAATATTCTTGCCTGGGGTGCCCGGCCCTGGGTCCCACTAAAACAAAGGCCATTAAAACAAGTAGGAGTATATACTCCAGGAGTATTTGTGGTTGAGCGTGTTCACGTAATTTTCTGTGACTCGCAGTCACATCAGGCCACCAATCAGGATTAACCTAAATCGTTGTTTTCGGGGTGATCCCAAGGTGCTCCCTCTCCCAACCACTCCTTGTCTGAGCTCCGCCACAGGTGGTATATTTGTGCAAGGGGCATCCAAGAGTTGAAAAATCCAGCGGGCACTTCTGCAGATCCTAGCCGACAAACAGTTCCACAGAATAACGGCCAAAACCCAGTCAGGTACAGGGCAAGAGAACAAGGGTGGAATTATACTTCTGGGCACAACCAAAACAGGTAAACACAACTGAAGAAGGGGTTAAAAGTCCTCAGCAGCCCTGGTTCCATGACATGGGCCCTCTATGAATGCATCCTGGTGCCATGTGTTCTCCAGGTAAGAGATGGACATGCACCTGGCCATCCACATGATGATCCACCTTCTGCCTTTGCTTCGTGGTCCAGTTCTTATGCTCACGTGCCCAATGTAGGCACTTTTGGCAGTGGACAGTGGACACCCTGACTGGTCTGCTGCTATGCAGCCCCATATGCAACAAACTGTGATGCACTGTGTGTCCCGACACCTTTCTACCAGAACCAACAATCTGAGCTACAATAGATCATCTGTTGGATTTGACCACACGGGCCAGCCTTCACCCCCCACGTGCACCACTGAGCCTTGGCCGCCCCTTACCCTGTCGCCGGTTCACCTCTTTTCCTTCCTTGGACCATTTTTAATAGGTACTGACCACTGCAGACTGGGAACACCCCACAAGAGCTGCAGTTTTGGAGATGTTCTGACCTAGTCGTCTAGCCATCACAATTTGGCCATTGTCAAAGTCGCTCAGATCCTTACGCTTGCCTATTTTTCCTGGTTCTAACACATCAACTGTGAGGGCAAAATGTTTACTTGCTGCCTAATGTATCCCACCCACTGACAGGTGCCACAATAACAAGAATATCCATGTTATTCACTTCATCTGTCAGCATGGGTGTAGGAACCCCTAAAAATCTGGGGGGGATAGCAGTTTTCCCCCATCAAATACCACCTTCTTTCTACGATCAAATACCTCTTTCCTCACTATCCCCTTCCCCACTTTCTCCCCATCTCTTTTTTTGCAAACAAGTTAAATAATAGATAACTTGAAAAACTGGTATAAATAATGCATGTTTAATACATTAAATATAGGAAAAAACAGCTAATCTTTGTAACAAAACATTTTTATAAATATTGAAAAGTTGTACCCTATGCAAGCATTTTCTTTGGCCACGCTCCCTAGCATGCAATCGCTCCCTACGCTCCCACATCAAAAAAAATTGCCACACTGACTGCAGATTAGGGGTTGGGAGAGTCAGTGCAGTCTTCCCTCCTTCTGACTCTACCGTGACATTGACAGGTCCTCTCCCATAATTATCCCCAGAGTCCCTCATTCACTAAGCCATACCTCTCTTTTACTTACTCCCTGTTGTTCAGGTATAGATCAAATAAACAATACACGTAAACAGAACTTGCATTTATAGATCAACTTAATAAGACATACAAACCCTATATTTGCAGAAATATATAAGTAGTGTATCGAAACATAGCATAGCTGGTATAGATCAACAGAATAACACACAAACCCTGCTTTGCATGTATAGATAAATTGAAAATCACATGTGAACTCAGGATTGAACGTATAGATCAAATAAACAGAATCGGACATACAAATCCTGTATTTGCAGGTATACAATAATAATGTATGAAAACATAGCATTGCAGGTATAGATCAACTGGAAATCACATGTAAACGCTGCACTGAAGGTATAGATCAAATAAACAACACATGGAAACAGCACTGCAGGTATAAATCAACTGAATAAGACATACAAACCCTGAATTGGCAGGTATACATAAATAATAAAACAAGGGGGATGGAAAAAGCGCTAGACAGGACTTTCTAAACCATTGCTGCTATTTCATCCTTAGGCGAGGATTGTATCTCCCATACCACATTTTTTATCTTTTTATATAAATATCTGCAGTACAAACATACTACACCATTATGCTGCTTTTCTTTTTTCTATTTTATAGTGTTAGAGATCAACCACTACCTCTTTTGTGAATGTATACATAAATAATGTATGGAAACATAGCATAGCAGATACAGATCAACAGAACAACACACAAACCCAGCTTTGCAGGTATAAATTAACCGGGAATCACCTGTAAACTCAGCATTAAAGGTATAGATAAAACCCCCTAAATTACAGGCATAGATCACAGGTTGCACACCCCAAAGGCCAGCCCTGGCATCCACATTGCCCACATAGAACCTGATCAGCACCCAGATTACACAAACAGATTACAGTCCAGAGTGACTCAACTCTGCTGTCCCCAAACAGCCCAGCATGAACCAACTTTGTCCCTAAACAGCCCGGCGTGAGCCATCTATGTCCCCAAACAGCCTGCCCTATGCCATCTTTGTCCCATAAACACCCTGTTTGTGCCATCTTGGTCCCCAAGGCTCAAACACCCTGCTTGTGCCATCTTTGCCTTTCCCTAAATCACATCCATGACACACATTTCCATTAATTCATTCTCAAAAATCATTCAAGCAATTCATCCACACATTAATTCATTCTTTCACTCATTCACACAATTCATCCACACATGGATTCATTCAATCTCTCACTCATTCACACAATTCATCCACACATTAATTCATTCTCTCACGCATTCACAATTCATCCACACATTAATTCATTCTTTTACATATTCACACAATTCATCCACACATTAATTCATTCTCTCACTCATTCACACAATTCATCCACACATTAATTCATTCTTTTACATATTCACACAATTCATCCACACATTAATTCATTCTCTCACTCATTCACACAATTCATCCACATTGTAAGGCACCTACCTTAGACGAGTCCCGGACGTCCTCTTCTTCCTCCCGGCAGAAACGCCGGCACCACTCTCTGGCACATGAAGCAGCCGCTCGTGCGCGCGGCCGCTTCATGAATATTTATGAGGCTGACCGCCGACTGGATTCCGCTGCGTCGCTATGTCGATCACGTCCCAGACGTCTGGGAACGCCCCCCCCCAGGCTATTTAAACCTCGTACTCCCTTCCACCAGTGCTCAGTTAAACTGGTGCTTCCTATATCTCGTGAGCCCCTCCGTATTTCAAGTTGCTATTATCCTGTATCTGACCCTGGTCTGCTCAACGGTTCTCGTGTATTTCTGGCATCCTGACTCTGGCTATCCTAACGACTCTGTGTATCTCTGGCATCCTGACCCCGGCTATCCCAATGACTCTGTGTATCTCTGGCATCCTAACCCCGGCCAAGGCGCCACTTCATTCCCGCTGCTCCAGTGATCCAACCTCCTGTTACCGTACCCACGGAACAACCAATGCAGATCAGGTTGGCACGTGGCCCACTGTCTGAGACCGAGAAAGCCAGTCGCAGGAAGAACAACTTGTGCCTGTACTGTGGTCAACCTGATCATCTGATTTACTCCTGCCCACGACGCCCCTCCTAGTGGAGTACAATTCACATCACGCTTCTGGAAGGTTTTCTGTCGCAATCTGCACATTCGTCCCACGCTGTCCACGGTTTTTCATCCGCAAACCAACGGTCAGATGGAACGTCTATATCAAATATTAGAACATTATTTAAGATGTTACACCACGCACCTTCAGAACGATTGGCTTCAGTTCCTCCCTTCTGTGGAATTCACCTACAACAATCAAAAACAACGTTCTATACAAATGTCACCGTTCTTCGCGAACTATGGTTACCACCCTACCATGATTCCCGGTCTACCCACTGAACCCACGGTCCCCGGAATCACAGACCGAGTCACCGCACTAACAAGACAATTTCGAGTCCTAAAACAAAACCTGATCAAGGCTCGTAAGGCCTACAAGTTATATGTGGATCGTCATCGATCCAGTCTACCTACTTACCCCTGCGGTGACAAAGTCGGGCTGTTCACAAGTAATTTGCGCCTGCAGGTGCCATCGAAAAAACTGGGACCTAAGTTCATTGGCCCCTACAGCATCACAAAGGTCATCAATCCAGTGACAGTACAGTTGAAACTGCCCACTACGTCTCGGATTCATCCCATGTGTCGCTAGTCAAACCATGGGTGGTTAACCCTTTTCCGGGTTTTAACCCTTGATCGGGTACCTCCTCCACCTGCTCCAGTTGTCATCGACGGGGTTGAAGAATACGTGGTACAAAAGATCATGGATTCTAGGATCCGTCGAGGGCATCTAGAATACATAATACAATGGAAGGGATATAGCCCGGAAGAAAGAACATGGGAACCTGCAAACCAAGTTCATGCTCCTATATGTGTTCAAAAGTTTTACAGGCTGCATCCTCTCAAGCCTGGTGATCCACGTCCCCAGAGGTCGCATCTTGCAGGGGGGATCCTGTAAGGCACCTACCTTAGATGAGTCCCGGACGTTCTTCTTCCTGCCGGCACCAACGCCGGCACACGAAGCAGTCACTCGCGCACGCGGCCGCTTCATGAATATTTATGAGGCTGACTGCCGACTGGATTCCGCGATCACGTCCCGGACGTCGGGGAACGCCCCCCCGGGCTATTTAAACCTTGTTCTCCCTTCCACCAGTGCTCAGTTATACTGGTGCTTCCTGTATCTTGTGAGCCCTTCTGGATTTCAAGTTGCTATTATCCTGTGTATCCTGTATCTGACCCTGGTCTGCTCAACGGTTCTCGTGTATTTCTGGCATCCTGACTCTGGCTATCCTAACGACTCTGTGTATCTCTGGCATCCTGACCCCGGCTATCCTAACGACTCTGAGTACCTCTGTCTTCCTGACCCCGGCTTTCTCAACGGCTCCTGCATACATCTCGCATCCCGACCCTGGTTTGCTAAACGGCTACGTCCTGACCACCCGTGCTTACAGCTACACTACCAAGCGCCCTGTTACCCTCTCCATTCCTGCATTCTGGATTCCTCCTGGTAAGACGAACCTCACACACATATTATTCATTATCTCTCATTCTCACTCTTTATTTCAATATTCTTACTACCCCCTGCCCCTTACTATCTACCCCTCCTCTCTCACTATCTACCCCCTCTCACTATCTACCACATCTAACTATGTACCCCCTTCCCCCCTTTGTAGTTCACTTACCTTGCTGAAGTCCTGTCGTGGGAGCCTCGCTCTCCCACCAGAGGGCATTATTTTGTTATAAATTGTGTATTTCGAGTTGTATTTGGACTACCCGCCAATCATATAATTCTTTTCATGGTGATAACTCTGGATCCCATGGAGCTAAGATAGAGCCATATGCCATATGGCCCTCACTTGGTGCTTTTGGTGCTGTCCTCATCCCCCATTGGACGTTGTTGTGGTAAATACCAGGTATAGATATCCTGTTTCTCACCCCTTATCCACCTAGATTGTAAGTTCCTGCGGGAACAGGGTCCTTCATTCCTCTTGTATCTGTATGTCAATTGCTGTATTGTACGTGTCGTTATCTGTAACATTTTCATCTTGTACAGCGCTGCGGAATCTGTCGGCGCTTTATAAATAAAGTATAATAATAATAAACAGATAGCTGGGGTTCTGAGCTATTCTGGGTTTGGGGGTAGCTGGCCAGAGTGAGCCCATTTTACCCCAGTTTCGAACAATCACCACAGGTAGTCTAAAAGTCTGCATTGTTTGTTTTGGAGGGGCCGAGGGAGCAAGGGGTTATGGAAGGAGGACTTGAGGGGGGATTGCATTTACTGTTGAATGTGCTATTGTATGTTATTGACTGCTGTCTAGTATAAATATGCCTGTCTGGCTGCAAGAAAGTTTAATTTTTTTTTATTTGGCTCATGGTGTGGGTAACAGCTATATTCACTGGCTATGATTTAACTTCGAATGAAGACGTTCCTTCTCGGGGAGGGCATCTAAGTGTTTCAGATGGCTCTGAGTATTTTGACTGGTGTGGTGATAGCAGATGGTCTGAAAAAAGTGGAAGAAGCTAAAATTAACATGCTCAGCCACAGTACAGCCTCTGCACATGCATAGTATGCAATATCTGGTAGCCCAGACACATACCAGGGAACTCTCCTCTGGGTCGTGGGAGGACACGCCCCACTCCCAGCCTATTTCCCCTTTAAATAGGGGTATTTCACACCATGTCAGAAGGCCAGGTCCCGTAAGATTAGGTCCAGGTAGCCAGAGCCTAAAAGTTCCTAGATATGTCCATTCACCAGACAATGAAATTGGGACCACAGAGTTAATTGCAATAAAATTTAACTGCATTTAGAATTTTAAAAATGCTTTTAAAGTCCAACTCTGTCCACCAAGAGCTCTATTATTCTATGGGACAACAGCATTGAGTGGCAAAATTGGACATTTGGGAGGCATGCATTTATTAACAATACATTAAGAACAAAATTATACCAAGAAGTCTAAAACTTTTTAAAACTCCAGCGTTTGGGTCGGAGGACCCTTCTTTCATGCAAGATTGGAACAATACATCGGATGATTGTTCCTTTAATCTGAAACAACAACAAGGTCAACTCAGAGAAATAGAGAAGGAAATACACCAGACTGAGGATGAAATAAAGGGAAAAGCGGATGCTATTGTCATCACTACAAAAAAGAAACACATAGAGGGTAAAATTAGAAAAATAGAGGAACAGATTATAGAAAATAAAACAGGAAAATTCTATAGAGATAAAAATTCAACACAAAAAAGGGAACACAATACACATAACACTGGTTTCACACGTTCATTAACTAACACTTACTCTAGGAACAGGCGAGAACCTATGGAGAGAAGGGAGATGGGGTCTGGACACTCCAATCACACGCTAAGAAATAAACATTCCTTTAGATATAGACATAATTCTCCACCTATACTGGAACCCTCCAGAGGTTTTTTTTAGACAGGGGGCCATCCCGAAGGGGTGGCACAACAGAAAAATGACACCACCACGCAGGGAAATGTTAGAATTGAGGAACAGATTCATCCCGTTATATCACAGCCCAGGAAAGAAAAGGAAACTAAAAGACCTAGAAGAAAGAGAGGAGGAAAGAAGGGGACACCACATATAGAAATAAATGCAGAAGATCTTGGGATATTAAATATATCGGGGATAGAATTAGAACCAAACGAGATTCAACTATTTGTAAGGGGATTAAAATTCGCTCCAGCAAAAGACCCAAACCAATTCAAACTATTCATAGATACACAAAAATATCTTAGAAAATTAACTGTTAAAAGATTCTTCAATAAAAAAGAGAAAGGAGAACCAGAAATAATACCACAAAATGAACAAATACAAAATGATTTCGTACATACACATCTTAAACCCAAATCTAAATTTTTCCCAATAAATGAAAAAAGTGAACACATTGAAGTGTTCACAGATCTGATACTAAAAGATTTTGAAAAATTACAATTTAAAAATAAAACTTTTAATTTAAGTAAATCAGAACAAAATTCAATAAAAGAGCTCAAAAAGAAACATGATATAGTAGTAAAACCAGCTGATAAGGGAGGAGCCACTGTGATTTTAAGTCGTTCATATTATTTAAAAGAAGCCCTAAGGATTCTAGGAGATGTCGAGACATATAGAATTTTAAAAACAAATCCCACTAAAGAATTTAGTCTGATATTACATGGAAAATTACAAGAGGGCATGACTCAAGGTACTTTAACACCACATGAATATAAATACTTGAAGGAAGAATACCCCAAAACTGGTGTTTTACTTTTTACCCAAAATACATAAAAATAAAAAAGAACCCCCTGGGAGACCAATTATCAGTGGGATACAATCCCTAACATGCAATACATCAGAATATGTGGATTTCTTTCTACAAAAATACGTCCCAAAAATTCCATCCTTCATTAAAGATACCACACATCTATGAAACATTTTAAACAGAATAGAATGGTCAGAGGGATGGTTATGGGCAACGGTAGACATGTCCTTACTTTATACGGTCATGACCAAGGACTGGATGCTATTAACCTGATACTAAGAGAAGATACGGAAATTACAGATGTACAAAAGAACTTCATACTTGATTGTATAGAATTTATATTGAAATACAATTATTTTTGGTTCTAAAATAATTATTACTTACAATTATGTGGTACGGCTATGAGGACCAGGTTCGCCCCTAGCTACGCGAACATCTTTGTAGCAAGATGGGAACAGGAATACATCTGGCAAAATAATCCCTATGGGGCGGACCTGGTCCTATGGAAACGCTCCATAGACGATATTCTCATCATATGGAGAGGCAGTCTGGAAAATTTAAAACTATTCATAGAATATATAAATAGGAACCAGTATAACTTGAATTTCACCTCTAATAAACAAGAACAGACCATAGAGTTTTAGACGTATAATTATTTACAGAGGGCAAGAAAATCTGCTCAAAAAACTATGTGAAACCCACAGATTCAAATGGGTACCGTATTTTCCGGCGTATAAGACCACTTTTTAACCCATGAAAATCTTCTCAAAAGTCGGGGGTCGTCTTATACGCCGGGTGTCATCTTATAGGGCGGGTGCTGAAACTTACCGAGCCGGACTGGAGAATCTGCGGCGCGTTAGTGCAGCAAGAGCGGCGCTGTGCCCAGAGAAACACGCCTCTTTCACCTGTCTGGCCCGCCCTTGTATCCTATTACCTCCTTCTCTGCCTCTCAGATCTCGCACATGCGCGCCTACACCGCTTCACTGCAGTCCTCAGGAGCGAGGACAACAACCAGCCAATCACCGGTAAGGTACATCGCTTGCCGTGATTGGCTAGTTGTTGTATACTGGGTACATACAGTAAAGCACCAGTATCTGTACCAGTTCATACAGTACAGCACCAGTACAGTATACAAATGTCCAACAGTCAAGACCCCATCAGTCAAGACCCCACCAGCAAGAAGAAAGAAATATGAAGCCAGTTTCAAACTTAAAGTTGTAAACTTTGCCATGGAACATAATAACTGCGCTGCTGCAAGACAATATGGAGTAACAGAAAAGATGGTTCGGGACAGGAAAGCAAATGAAAAAGCATTAAAGAGTATGCCAAGGGATAAGTGTGCATTAAGAGGCACCCCACATTGGCCAGAACTCGAAAAACATGTAGCAGACTTGGTGAATGAGCATCGCCAAAACAGTTATGTAGTGACACGAAATAAAATACGTTTGTTTGCACTTCAGTGGGCCAAATCTAACCCAGATCACAGCAACAGATTTAAGGCCACTGTATCCTGGTGTACTAGATTCTTGGGAAGGCATAATATGGTACTGAGGCAAAAGATGAAAATTGCACAAAAATTACCTGCAGATCTTGATAGCAAAATAATGATGCCCACAGGGGGGGCCAGTATGGGCTATAGTGGGCCTTCACTGTTGTGCGGAGGAGGGATAGGCTTTTTGGCGGGAATTTCTGGGGTGGAGTTTAGGGAAGATTATATAAGTGGCTGCTTTCCCAGGCTCAGGAACCATTCTTGTGGTTAGCGTGTCTGTGCGCTGTTAGGCTTTAACTGTCTGTCTCTCTTTGGCTCTTCTGTTCTGTTTTCTGGCTTTGCTTTTCTCCCCCCCCCGGATGGACCGGGACATGGAGTAGCTGCTCGCCGGCGTGAGGAAGGCTGCGTTGGAACGTAGATCTGCGTGGCTGAGGGAGCAGCTGGGATCTGCGCTGGAGCCGGTTCGAGGGTCTGGAAGGCCGGTGAGGAGGACTCGTCCGCCGCGTCGTTTGAGCCCTGGAGATGAAGAGAGGCCCGGTGAAGATCGTGGTGCGGCCTCCGGAGCTGGACCAGGCCGAAGCAGCAGTGTTTCCCAGGACGGCGGGCGGGATCCGGAGCGGAGGAGGCGGCGTCCGCCGCGGATGGCAGGTTCCAGACGGCAGGCGACGGAGGGACGTTCTGGAGGTGGTGGGGACCCCGGCCGGAGCCCGGGCAGGGAGCCAGCTCGTTCCCCAGACGGAGGATCAAGCGTCCGGAATGGCAGGAGTAGGAGCAGTCGTGCTAGGCCTCCGGGGCCTAGCGGAGGCCCGGACCAAGTGTCGTCTGGAGCAGAGTCCCCGGATCTGGAGACTGGGAGGAAGAGGAGCCGGATGGACGGCCTGGTGCAGCCTGCATCGCTGGGAGGAGTGCTGGGAGGAGTGGATCAGCGGCGGTCAGGTAAGTACCCGGGGCAGTAGGGGGTGCTGGGCTGTACTCCACTGTTGGGGGGTCCGGGGTGCTGTTGCCTGGGGTTACTAGAGAGGGTGGGTTCTGGTAGGGGGTCTGTGGGTAGGTCTGTTTCCCCTGTGGGTAGTGCAGTTGGGCCTTGGAAGCTTCGTGGTGCGTCGGGTTCTCCTTCTGATTTATTGGGGGCCGGGGGTGCTGGGCCGGTGGGTGGTTCTCACGGGTCTCTAGCCAGCGGTCGGGGGTCTGTGTAGTCTGGTGGGGCGTCGGGGGGTGTTGGGGGCTGAGGTTCTCCGTCGCTCCCATAGTCGGGCGAGTGGTGTGTCTGGCCGTTCTCGGCGGTTAAGGCGTTCTCGTTCCCCGTCGCGGCATAGTCGCTCTGTTCGTCATCCTTCCCGTGTTAGGGTGGTTCTCGGTGTTCAGTTCAGGATGTTCAGGTGGTGCAGGGCCGTTCTCCTGTGCGTCGGGGGGGTTGGAAGGGGGTCGGCGGGTATCTCGGGATAGGGCTTCCGGGGTGCAGGCTCGGGGGGTTGTTTCGTGGAGGCGGCGGGAGAGGTCATCAGGTTTGCGGTCTTTGGCAGCACGTTCCAGGTGTCTTTCTGTTTCTAGGAGTCAGCGGGATGTTGAGGATCAACGGCAGCCGAAGTTGCAGCCTGGGAACGCGGCTTCTGTGGTAGCCACTCCGCAGGTT